>OVBN01000204.1:0-1200000 GCA_900406565.1 Turritis glabra | reverse complement strand
TAAAGATGATCTTCTGGGAGCCATCTTCTGTGACAATCAAACCAACACGTCTTCCGTCTGTGTTTCAGCTGAAATGCGTTGGTATTATCTTGACAATACAGACAAGATAACCGTCCGTGCGTTGTCCACCTAGACAACATACCATAGGCTGGAAAATCGCTTATAGTCCACATTAGTACCGCTCGCATGTTGAAATTTTGGTGGGTTGAAACATCGAACGCTTCTACACCATGTTCTCATAACATTTGTAACTCATAAATCAATGGCTGCAGAAACACATCAAGTGCTTTCTTAGGATGATCTGGACCAGGAACAAGAATGGTGAGGGGAAAAACTCTCGTTTCATACACAAAGATGGCGGCAAATTATAAGGTGTCATAATAACTGGACACAATGAATATTGCCTCCCATGCTTCCCAAAATGATTAAAACCATCTGTAGACAAACCCAGATAAACGTTCCTTGGCTCATACGCAAAGCTGGGATACACTGATTGAAAATGTTTCCATGCTTTAGCATCTGACAAGTGCGCAATTACACCATCTGATGTATGTTCTGCATGTCATCTCATTGATTCTACTATACGCTCTGATTGATACAACCTTTCTACTAACGGTAAATACCACATCCGTTTATATGGTATGGGAACTCTTCCACTAGTGTCCTGATACCGAGGTTTACGACAAAAACGACATGAAGTGCGGCCTTCGTCTTCTCTCCAATATATCAAACAATTATCATTGCACACATTTATCACTTGATATGGCAAGCCAAGTCCAACTAAAAGTTTTTTCACCTCAAAGTACGAAGCTGGTGAAAGATTATGTTCCGGTAAAATTTCTTTAACAAAATCAGTAATCGCATCCACACAACCCTCAGACAAATTCCAATCCGTCTTTATGCCCATCAACCTAGTTGCAGCTGATAATGGTGAATGACCCTTCTTACAACCATCGCACAAAGACATATTAGCCGCATCTAACATATCAAAGAATCTGCGAGTTTCTAAATTCGGTTGGTCTACTCTATCTCCATCCTGAACGAAAAACGGTGCATTTTCCCTAAACGCATCGTTCACCATCTGAAATGTACCTACGTCTACTTTCGTCGATGGTTCCTCTACACTATCTGGAATATAATGTTGACTAATACTACCATAATCTAGCATTGACTCACTCTCTTCATGCGCATACCATATCTTATAACCCGACATAAATCTATTCTTAAACAAGTGCTTCCTTACTAAAATTACGTCGAGATTTCTATAATTCCGACAATTTGGACAAGGACATAAAATAATACATGTTTCTCGCATTATGTCCTGGTTTGATGCGAATGACTAAGACCTTCTTTGAACTCTTCTGTAAGTTTGCCTGTTTCAGGATTGTATTTAGGTTGGTCCATCCATGAACGAAAATAATCATAAGGATCTGAAGAAGGCATTATTGTTGGTACTATTTCTAGTTTTGTTTGTTTTCCACACATGTGAATGGGACTTGGAATATATAGGCAAAATTTCTGAGAGATTTCCCAGGGATTTCCGAAGGATTTTTAAATTACAACGGCTATTCCTACAGATACATCAACACCTATGTTCGAATGGCTATATTTTCCGAATGTCTTTGGAAATCGCTCGAAAAATCCCTCGGAAAAAACAACGGTCAAAGTGTCCTCGGAAATCTAGTTTGTTCTCTGCATGTTATAAACGGTTTAAGAAAAGTTACATTTTGAGTAGACTTCAAATAGGCAGTTTATTTTCAGCTGAAGAACAAATATAATAGTAGATCCAAACATTTTATGTGACAACGAATGTTACAGACAGACTATTAAGATTGCTCCTTTCGAGGAATTACAATTTGCATGATTGTCCCAGATTTTTAAAGTTGTCACAAACATATAACAATTTCAATTCACAAAAATATATATGAGGATAAAGAGATTTTTTTTTTTTTTGTCAAACTTGATCTTCATTCCATAAACTAGATGATTGCAAAAGGAGCAGTGCATAAACGTACATACCCGAATAGCAATCCTAACGGCTAAAACATTGGTGTAAAAGTTACAATCTAAATATAGAGACACAAACTTGTAAAACTTTGATCAATGTTCAAAAAATCGTTAGATGATAGCTAGGTTTTCGGTAGAAATTTAGCGCGTAAATCGATTAATCAGAGCTTTATAATATACATTGCATTATCCTTTTTTTCTTTTTTTTTCCTTTTTTTATACGTTGCATTTATCTTAAATTCATCCTTGTGAACGTTTCTATAGATATTTTGTAACTGAATGATTTAAACCAAATATTTTCAGTTTTGATTTAGATTTAAAAAATGTTCAATAATTATTTTTAAAAAATGTCTATCTAATCATGACAAAACAAAATGTCTTTCTAATTCTTTTGTAATTAAAAAAAAAAAATCCCTTTTCCATAGAAATTCACAAATCAGGCAACAAGCATTCATTTGGTCCCAAGATATTTATTCAAATTGAAACTCAGAACGCTCACAAGCATGAGAGTTGGTTGAAAATTAAATGAAGACACAAAACACGCTGTAACAATAATCACGTTCTTATCTTTTCCATACGCTTATGTTACCTTATATTTTTTCTTATATTTTTTTTTAAAATTATTCATCCAATCATAATAAAAATCATAAAAAATACAAGAATTCCGATAAATTACTAAACAAAAAATTTCAGAATCAATCTAGTTATAGTTTAAACAAACAACGTCATAGGAATTGAACTACATAATCTTCATCAATAATTATGCGTCGATCTTCTTTTCTCGTACATACTTAACTACCATTTGAGTTCCAGATAACTTCCGCATATTGTGGAAAATATATATTTGAATCTTATTGTCGCGCCAAGTCACCAACAATATTTCATAGTCCGCATTTGTTAAGATAGTACATTGCACATCTGAAATCACCGTCACCTGTTATGACAAGTATGCATCTATGTAATCCTCCTAATACTATCAGATCCATCATTTTCTGCGACATTTTTCTTAATCTCAAAATTCTCTTTAGGAATTCCTCATGTTTTCGATTTATACAAATATCACACAAGATAGTTCATTTTGGTGCATGAAGTAATCTCCTGATTGTATGGTTGTTACTTGAGATGTAAACAATGAGGAGGTGTTTCCGCAAACAAACAAACTTCACATCTGAAAGTGCATATCTTTGATCATAATGTCGTAAGATCTTTATAATTCTTTCATCTAGATATTGCAGAAGTTCATGGTAGCCATCAAGTGTGCATTTTTCTAGATCCTAATAACACTGCAACTCTATAGTCATTAGGAATCAAACGATAAGCCATGAAAAATTGCCTAAATATATAAATTTAAAAATTTAACTTGTACTTAATACAATGTCAAACCAAATTAATTTGGCCCGTTTGTATTGCTTGGCGTTGTAACTTGGGAAGAAAGCTTTGTACAAAACTTGTGCTTCTAACATCAAGATTAAGCTTTCGACGAATACTTGTAAATCATGTTTTAATTAGAAGGTACAAAGTGTTTATTGTACTCGTGAACCAAAAAGTGTTCGCTTAGCTAATTAATTAGTCCTAAAGGACACACGTTCTAGGTCTTGGAAAATTGTATATTGGGCCGAAATGTCACATTATTTTGTTATGGGCCGAAATAACATATTCAGAAGTTTGAAAAGAGCGTATTAGCAGCGAGAGAGAGAGAAACGCAGTGAAGTCTTTGTTTTTTCTTAGGGTTTTAGATTTCCTCTCTCAGATTATTTTGGAAAGCTTCAGAGAGATTTTCAACTTCGGCAGCAGCCATGGCGAGCACCAAAGTTCAAAGGATTATGACCCAACCTATCGTACGTTTCTTGTTCGATTCCTTGTTTGATCTATTTATTGTTTACTGAAACCTAATATTTGGATTTTGCTTTTGTTTTCCGGTGGCGGCTCCAGAACTTGATTTTTAAGTTTCTTCAAAGTGTAAGTTCGTCAATTTCTTCTGACTCCTGAGAAACGTTTTGACAAGTTTCTTATCCTTGTACATCTTCCAGGCACTTCAGTTTCCTGACGGGGAGAACTCAGCTTACTGCTGAATACATCAATAGGCTCACCATCTCCTATGGTCAAGTTGTCACACTCTACTGTTGAAGTTGCTCTGAATTCTGATGAGCTGAAGTTTGATCAGGTCGAGGGAATAATGAAGACGGGTGAGTTGCAGCTGAAGAAAGGAAAAATTTTAGGAAAGAGAACTACTATGGTAGCTGATGCTCTAAAAGCTCCAAATGTAATGAATCAAAAATCTGATACAGAATCAGAGGATGGTGAGTTAGGATTGTCTTCAGAAGAACAAGCCATCTTTCTGGTTGAGGATCTGATTTAGAAGAAGAAGGAGATTCATGATCTTGTTTCAGAAAAGGGAGATTTGCTGGGTAAAATCTCTGCTCTTGAAAAGTCAGTTTCTGAGGAGAAAATCAAATCACTGGGCTTAGAGAAACAGTTGAAAGATAAGCTAAAGAACATCAAGATGTTGAGCAAAGGAACCAAGGATTTTGATCAACTTCTTACTGTTGGAAGAACTTCAAATGTTAGTTGGGGTCTGGGCTATCAAGGAGGAAACTCAAGCGGTGTAACTCGGTTTGTCAAAGGGACAACTTTAGCTGTGAAACAATATGAAGGAAATAAATCTTCTGGACGAAATCAGAATATTGTATCTGCAGGAGTTTGAGATAGTATGATCAGAGGTATGCATGCTCACAACTGGAGGAGATCAGAACATCAAGTTACTCACAATCATCTGAGAAGTAGAAGAACAAAATGTTGATATTGTGGAAACCCTAATCATTACAAGGCTGACTGTTACAGCTTTCTGAGCCGTGTAACTCAGCTCATGCGACTGAAAAGGTTTCACAGAGATGGTCAACATCACAGTCGAGTCTATATCAAGAAGAAAGATCTGTATTGTCATGGTGGATCTTCAAGTACTACAACTAAGTTTGTGAAGGGAGATGTTCCTGCAAAATCTAGCTCAGAAGAAAAGGTAAACCTGCAAGGTGTCAGAAAGCTGAATAGAAGAACAAGGAGTTGTTGGTACGATAGTAAGCCAGGACTCACCAAAGCTAACTGTTACATGGATTCCAATCGAGTAGCTCAACGAGTGCATCAAAACAAACATCATAGAGATTTTGCAAACCCAATCATGCTTTGATGAAAATACAGGATCTTTATTGTCAGGTTGCTGTTACCTCAGACGAAAGATACATGAGATCACAACACTGGTACTTTGACAGTAGTTGTTCAAGACACATGACTGGAGCACAAGATAATCTGACTGAGTATGAAGATGTCTCAACCAAGTCTGAAGAATGTGTATCTTGCTGATGGACTAAAGACTAATCTTATCAGCATTAGTCAACTGTGTGATGATGGATTGGATGTAACCTTTACCAAGGATGGTTGCAAGGCTATTGATAAACAGGGCAGTGTTAGACTTCAAGGTCAGCGATCCGGTAATAACTACTACATATGGAAATTATCTAATTCACAGGAGTCAAATCAGAGAGGTGATAAAATTTCAGAATGTGTGCTTAACCAGAAAATTTTTGTTGGTTGCAACCTACAACAATTTGGAAACTGTGAGAATCACTTCCCACAAGAGGTTATAGGAAGGATTCAGGAGGACAAAGTTACCAGGTTTACTGATGTTATTAATGGGTTGAAGATATTCAACAACCGTGTTTCCATTTCACATGAGGGTGTACAAAGGATTTAAAAAGACATAATTATCAAGTCTATTGATGTTGTTGATGGGTTGCAGGAAATAGTCAAGGTGGGTCTTGATGATGTGTCTGTTCAACAACTGATTGTTTACGGACATGTTGAGTTATCGGGTAAGGATGTTGCGTTTTATAATGATGCTGAGTTATCAGGTAAGGATGTTGCATTTTATACTCTAATCACTCAGTAATCTGGTAGGATTTAGGGGAGTAGAATTACTGGAGAGCAGATTGATCAACAGTTGGTTGGTGAACAATGTCAGAACACTGAGCCGGGACATTTTTTTGTTTTGTGTCAAATCTAGAGCCTAAAAATCATAAAGAAGCACTAAACGATGATGAGTGGGTTGTTATTATGCGGGAAGAACTAGAGTTGTTGAATTACAAAGATGATTGGATCGTAGTTCCGAGATCTGATTCCATGAATGATACATCTTCAAAAGGTCTTGTCTTGAAATGGGTATTCAAGAACAAGAGGGATGCACAAGGTCACGCTGTGAGAAACAAAGCACGATTGGTAGTTCGAAGGTCAGAAGCGGATCTGGTACACTCGACACCTTCACCTTATCTTGAGGCAATCAGAACATTGATTGGGATTGCATGTGCACATGATTTCAAGTTGTACCAGGTGGATGTTAGGAGGATTGCTCAGGATGGATTCTTTCATAAGATTGTTGACATATAACAACCAAAGGGTTTTGAAGATCTTGATCATCCTAGTCATGTTTACCTGCTGAGAAAGGCTTTTCAAGTCTTTAAACATGGTCGAAGAACTGGATACAAGTGTCTGATGTGGTTCTTGCTTAAACAAGGGTACAGAAGAAACATAGATAATGAAACGTTGGTTGTTCGTAGTAACTCATAAGGGATGGTGGTTGCTCATATCAGTGCATGGATAATGATCCTTGGTGCTACATGTCAGAATCTGCTGAATCATTTTCTGAGCAGTATGCTGTAAAAATTCAAGATCAATGAATTGGAAAAAATCTTGGAGTATTTGGGATTAGAAATTCATCAGACGGATGTTGGAGTGTTCATGTCTCAGTGCAAGTATGTCAGAGTTCTAGTCACTATGTGTAATCTTAAGTCAAGTGAAGAGGAAGAAACACCCACTGAAACAGGAGATGATCTTTCACAGGATGAATCAGGAGTTGATGTGGATGGATGTCTGTACAGAGTTCTGACTGGTGAACTCAAGTGTCTCATTGTAAGTAGACCAGACATCAGTTATGCAGTTGGAAGCTGTGATCGATTCAGTGAGAACCCTAAAGTGTTATATATGAGAGCAGTTGAAAGGATCATCAGATATATCAAGGATATGGGTTTACTGTACTCCAAAAGAACTGACAGAAACATGAAAGACTACTGCTCCTTGAACAACCATGAAGGATCAAGTGGTGACTGTTTTATTCTGGGAACGAATATGATCTCCAGTTAAGTTCAGAAGTTTGATAAAGTACCTCGATCGTGTGTTGAATCTGAGGTCAATGCCTTAGGAATCTGCTTCGGTCACCTGATGAGGATGAAACAAATGGGAACTGCATATGGTACCTTCTTTAACCATGCTTCAACTTAGTGTGATAATCAAGTTTTTGCTAACATTGCTGTAGAAAATGTATCACAAATTGAAACTGATAATCAAAACCCTGGATATCAGTTTATTCATAGGTTAGTTGAGGAGAAACTGATAGTAGCTGAACATCTGAGCACTGAATTGAAAATTGCTGAATTGTTTACAAAATCTTTGGACTTGGATCAGTTTCTAATTATGAGAAATGTCATTGGGGTTTGTGAGACTAATTTGTTTTGTAAGTTGTGTTGATCAGAAATAGGGACATGCATCAGAACGGGCCATGAAAATTCGTAAGGATGTATAAAGGATCAGCATTCTGCTTCAATCAAGATTCTATGGGAAATAGCTGCCTGTCATGCCAATCCTTGTGATCACCTCATAAAACATTTCTGTGAAGAAGAAAGTCAAAGAACTGAGGAGAGACAGTAGTGTGCATTCTAATTAAAAGAGTACCAGATGGTTGAAAAATCAAGTTATATGTCTGGTACGTCTGCAACAGAACGCTGAGTAAAATTAATAACAAAAAAATGCACAAATATAAGCGGTTGAGAAGTCTAGTGATATTGTTGATACAAATCAGGAGATTCAACAGAAGATCATTCACGTCATAAATTGCGAAGATCATTCAAGTCGGTTGGATTTAAGCTCCAAGGTAGTGTATCATGAAAAAATCAAGTAAAAAAAAAAATGAATGACTTGGTACACTCCTGATCTTGCACTCTCCAAAAGGAACTCCAGCTGCCTACTTCATGTTGATGGTGAACCATTTGGATCAAAGGCATGACAGTGTGAAAGACTAACCACTAATCACAAAGCTGATTCCTTGAAGATTCAAAAAGGTTGTGGTAGTTTCTGATGAAGTCATGGACAAGTGGTTGACCCACATCACGAAACAGATCTCAAGGTATGAAATTTTTTGTTTAAAAATCAAAGGAGTGCTCTTAATAGTCGGGTGCTTTTCTGGTTCCCTCACTTCCTGTGTTTAACTATGTTTGGGAGTATGAGATTATGTGTGAAACAATGAAAAATAAAAGAAAATATGCTAAAGAAATCAACATCTTGTAGATGAAATCAAACGGTTGATTGTTGAAACACGAGTCTGATTTTTATGAAAACATCCTTGATGGAATAAAATCGTATATGTTTTCTACAAGTGTGCATTAATCTGTTTGTTAAGTGTTTCAGGATTAAATTCATTTGTTTCAGCTCACTGTGGTAGCCTTGAATCTCTAAGAAGTGTGTTCTCGTATGTAACACCGGTTTTTGTTCATTCAATCTCATCTTGGTTAAATCTGTCTAATGTGAGAGACTATTTGCCTTCTGCAAACAAATCAAGAAAATAGGTCTCTTCAAGGTTAAGGAAGAGAAAGCAGAATAGTGTTGACGATTCAGTGTCTGGGAGCCAACAGAAAGGTGAAAGGAGATCAGCTCGTCCTCAACGATCTGCAAGCGCAACAAACTATGATGTGCTCCAATCAAAGTGGAGGTATGATGTCCAGTCTTAGAACCCTGATAATTTCATTGAAGAGCAGACAGTTGGGTTTGGCAGCAATAATGGTATAAAGGGATAATTCAAGTTGTTGGGCTTCTGAGAACTTTGTTTTAGATTAAGCTTTGCGTATCCGAAGTTGTATGTGAATTTTGGGCTAATCTGCCAGCTGTGAGAGTTGTGATCAAGATAGTAGATATTCTGGTTTGGAACTGGCTATATGAGTTCTCACTTACACGGATCAACTCTTTGTTTCTGTTGGTGAAGTAGATGACAAGGTTGTGAGACTGAGGATGACTAAGGTAACATATGTTGATCTTGGTGTGTTCCTTACAGATAACAGAATGGAGAAGTGGAACATGATTAGGTCATCTGATTTCTCGAGGGCAACAAGACTTTGTACATAATTGATTATAGAAACTGGTTTACAAAGCAAGCATGAAGGATATCTGTAGCAAACCAGAAGTCAGATAATATACAAAGTGTTACATAAGTTTTCATTTACTCTTGGAAGGCTTGTGTATATTCACATTCTCTGTATGGTTCGATCTACTCGGTCGAGGTTCTACCTGCTGTTTTCAAGTTTCTTCTATCAGTTCCTTATGGCTCAACACCTAGTTGAGGTGAAGCAGAAAGGAAAGGCGATGAGTTTGGCCCTCTAAATGCTTGAGGATGCACTGTTAGAAGGTTAGTGATTCCCATAACTCTGCTTACTATTGTGATACAATTATTTGTTTTTAACCTAGTTATTCACTCAAGCAGGGGGAGATGATTCTGGTTTTTGATATGGTTTTGATAATGCCTATTGCTAGGGGAGTTCTTTGCTTTAGGGGGAGAATCATTGTCTATGGGGGAGACTTAACATTTTCAATTGGTTGATTTTAGGTTGATAATGATTAGGAATATGCCAATTGGTTAAGTTTAGTTAGAGAACTGTTAAGAACTTGGTTTTCGCTGCAGGCCGTTGTGGCTTTTGAGTTTTAGATTCTTAAACATAGTTCTGTTTGAACAAGCTGTTACCTGATTATGCTAGATGATGTTTTATTCTTTGTCTAGATGGTGTTTTGTTCTGTTTTAGGTTGGTTTTTTATTTGAGTGTCTTTTCAGGTTTAACCAGAAGGATGCTTGAGTATCAAACTAGGCTAAAAAGGGGGAGATTGAAGATGCAGATCTGAAACAACAAGCTGATGTTGAAGACAAGCCAGCTGATGTCAACAGGAGTCTGTATCTGCATCAGGAGTCTGTATGCTGACGTGGTGAAGCTAGAGACGATGGTGTGACAAGCTAAGGAAGTTGTAGCTGACTTGGCAAATAGATAAAGATGTGAGTTGTGTAGAGATTCACTAAATATTCTCTATCACAATTTAAGGAAATGATAAATTTGAGGAGCAAGTTTATTCATTTTGTGAAGATTTGTGGAGATCCTAAGCACTAGGGTTTCGTGTGTGTATATGTAGTTTAGGGTGAGGCCATGAGCCGCTTAAGCACTGTAGAATTATATGGATGAGATTTGTAACTTCGAAGCTAAAGAATAAAGCTTAGAATGTGAGTGTTCAGATCTCTGTGTTTTACGAGCGGGTGAATAGAACGCAGAGATCTGCTAATTCTCTTTATGTGTCACGGGTGGGTGAATAGAGCGAAGAGAGTTAGGCTTGAGGCTTGCTTTAGTCGGGTTCAATCCTATTGAGCGGGATACGTTGAATAAAAGCCAATATAATATAAATCTTTGTAAAAGATCGTTTGTTATTAATAAAACAAATATATAAGCGTTGGCTTGGCGCATTCCAAATGAAATCAGTGTGTTGTGACCCTCTATACCTTAACATCCACTAGAATCAACGTTTATAGCAAACTCTTTCTCGTGCTTGTACAACAACAAGACACGAATCCACGTGCTCCCAAACGAATCCACATTTCAAGTTTTCCTGAAATGTTCTCACACTTGAACACAGGACAAAACGACACAATTCCAATTTAGGCAAGAAGCACGTGACTTCCTTGTGCTTATCTTATGTTGAAATGGCTAAGATCTTCTTCTTTAGTGAGAGTCTTCACTCTTCTCCTTGTAATGTCAAAGCCTCTGTTTGAATGAGAGTCACTTCATGACTTAAGTCTTCTCATTTGCGCATAACTCGAAGACAGCACCATAATTTGATTTGCTTTTCTATTTTTGGGTATAAGTATGCCACACTTAAATAAAAAAAAAAATTCTTTGAACGGAGAATGTTCTTTTAAGGTGCTCATATCATGACAACAAATGCTATTTAATCAACAACTCACTATAGATGATATTGCCTAGCCAACTAGCCGAAGATTCTCTTGTTTGTACGTGTCTACACTCTAAACTATATAATCCTAAATCTAACCTAACAATTAATCAAATCAAAACTCTAAAATATTAGTCTTCACCCTAACACAAACTTATAAATTCCATTAAAATGTTTGAATTTATATTATTTTAGCAATTATATTTCACAACATTTAATTTTTTTCTTTATTTTAAAATATAAGTTGGTATCGCAAATATAATTGTGAATTGGATAGAATCATATAATGAAAACTAAATAACTATAATATTTTTTTATACAAAAATATAACATTCTGCTAGAGTATTTGTATTGACAAAAAAAAAAAAAGGAGATCCAACTAAATGGGTGATGAACCTAATTGGGTCAAAATTGATGAGTAACTCTGAATTCTTTTTAATAATTGTTATCATAATTTATGATACTTAATTATTTGACAAAATAAATTTTATAGTAATCTAAAAAAAGTCATGATTGTTCGTTGTGGATAGTGGATTCACACACTCTAGTACATGTTCTAACTTTTTGAATTGCGAAACGCATAAGGTAAACAACAACACTTAACTTACAAATGAATCTTAGCCAACTCTCAAATAAGTAGTTAAGATCCTAAGCGTCGCTTCAAAAGGCTATACGTCCCACAAAAAGCTCACCTAACCCCTTTACATGAACATAATGGTTACTTGTAAATAGCAATTTTCAATCCATTATGGTAGTCTTTGTACAAAATTTGTTACGGTTAATTTTGGTCAAACTACGCATTTGATTGATCTTGTTTTGTTTTTATTTTATAATCTTTCCGCTTTGGTATGATCTCATTTAGTTTAAGCCTTTGAAAAAGTGAAATAAACATAATATTTACACTCAAATTCTTATCCCTCTTAAATAATTTTTTTTTCGTTAGGAATGAGACGAGTGATTTGCCGACCCATCTTATAATAATATGTATAGAGTAGAACTGAAACACATACGCTCTAACCAGAACACCTTACTTATTCTGGGAATCTATGCAAGTGTGCGTAAAGAACGAGGGTATCACCAAAGCATTTCTTCAACATTACTGGAGGCCCAAGTCAGTCATCCAAGATTTGGAGTAGCAGTTACACTTTGAGCATGCAATTGATTTAACCTTTGAATTATGTTTACCTGTGTACATCTTAATTGGCTATGTTCACTTTATACCTTTTACTCGAAGATATTTTCAAGTTTTGATTAATTTTAGGTGGATAATCTACTTTAGTTTTATGTAAGACTTCTCATAACAAGATATATATAGTTACTTAAGTCATTTGCTAGAATAAACAAAGTGCACCATCATACTGTGTTCGCAAACAACGGTCATAATTAAGAACTATCTTCACATCTCCAATAAGCCTGAATGTTTTTGTACTGACAGTCTCGATGCCATCAATCTCCACACGCCACCTCCAATACACACTCTGAATTGCAGAGGAGGAGAAGTAGAGCTACACATTATGTTTTGTGTATTCCTTGCTTTTTTTTTTTAGGTTGAAACCACATCAGATGCCTGATCACGTGACTGTTGATGCTAACATGTTGTAACTCGATTATCTTTCATGTTGTACACTCCACTCGATTTCTTCTCAAATTGCTTCTGGTTTTGGTCAAAGCCCTAGCACCTCTTCTCTCGACCTAAACCCTAAATTCTCGTCTTCGTCTTCCTCACAGATTACTTATTTTCATCAGAACTGTGGCGGATCATCATCACAATTTGTCTCTGATTTTAATCAAAACCCTAACACATCTTCTCTCGACAGGATCAATGGATGGCCTTCTCAGAAGATAGTTTCTTTCGATCCAAACACTAACTCCACGTCTCGGCCTTCGTCACAAGTTACTTGTTTTGATCAAAACCCTAGCTTCTCTGTTGAAGATATCTATGGCGAGTCATCATCTGATCAATCACGTTACTTGGTGAATGAAGATCTTGGATTTGTTGACAGCTTATGGGAAACAGAGAATAACGGAATGAGTGTACCCCAAGAAACACAAACACAATCGATGTTCATTGAGGATCAGAGCTTTTGGGAAAACCTATTTAAGGATGAAGACAACAACATCATCCTTCAGGATCCACTTCCAGATCATTCCTCAACCAACGAAGAAGACGAGTTGATGATCGATATCAGTGATTTTTTAAGCGAAGATGAAATCGAATTTCCCCAGTTTTAGTTATAGTTCATCACAGCTTGATTATGCACGAGTTAATTAGTGTTTTAATCTATCATTAAACTCTAACTTGATCTGTTCATTAGGTAATTACCATTTATTATTTTGTGTGTAAACGATCTAGATTCATGTTGTTTATTGCTTTTAATCTTCGAATTTGATAAATAGTATAGAGGTTGTTGGTGACGCACATATAGGCCCATTAAAAGCCCAACCTAATTTTTAATCGTTTTTTTACGTTTTTGTATTTTCCAATCGACCTTTCTCGACGAAATTGCTTTTAAAGTTGTTGGATTCATAGGAACGTTTTTTCGTAAATCAATTTGGCGACAGTACTAGTTTTTTTTTTTTTTTTTTGTGTGGGTAAGTTTGTGGATTAATATCCTGTGTCAGTGAATTTGGATTTGGATTTAGAGTTCAAATTTCGAAGCTTACAGGGTATCGCCAGCGTTTCAATGTCTGTTTTGCTTCTGATTCTTGTCGGTTTTGGGGTTTAGCTTCTGAGTCATGTCGGTTTTATCTTTTAACTCTTTGGATTCACTAATGGTGACTTTCAGTTTCTTAGGTGACGATGTATTAGTTATGATCTAATTCCATCTTCTCTCCTCCAATCTTTGTATTAGTGAGACTTGTATTTACATTAGTTGTTAATTGTCTCATATGTTTGGTTTTTTCAAGACCAATTGATTAAGTTATTGGTATATATATGTTTTGGAAAAGTAGCGACTTTGGTGTTTAATTATAGAACATTTGCTTTTTTAATGCAAAATGCAAAAAGAATCCGTTTTCGAATCAGAGTCCCATCCGAAAATTTTCTTAATCTCCACAAGGCTTTTAGTTCTAAAAATTGCTGCATTAGTATAGGTTGTGAACTTGCTCTAGTAGTTTGATAGTGTTATTTTGTTTTCAATTATCCTGATACTAAGCTGTTTATGTGGAGAGTCTATAGTTTGGTTCTTTGCATTTGACGCGCGCGTCGCAAATGCGTTAATCAGTAACTGTGAGGATCAGAGCTTTTGGGAAAATCTGTTTTAACGTGTTTGGTCTTAATAACGACAACAACAACCTTCAGGTTCCTCTTCCAGACCATTCCTCAACCAACGAAGAAGATGAGTTGATGATCGATATAAGTAAATTTGTTTTTTTTAGTCTCAGTTCATCACAGCTTGATTAAGCTCCGTTCATTAGGGATTTAATCTACTTTTAAACTCTAACTTGATCTATTCGTTAGATAATTACCATTTATTTTTTGTACGTAACGATCTATTCATGTTGTTAATTGTTTTTCACCATGAAATTATATAAAAAACTATTTTTCTATCGGATTCTGTCTCCTCGAATTTGAAAATAGTATATCTTCTTGATGAAACATATATATAGGCCAATTAAAAGCCCTACTTAATTTTTAATTATTTGAATACGCTTTTGTGTGACTTTGCTAATTTAGAAAAGTTGTGTTTTATGCAGATGAAGGCAGATGCGAAGAATCCATGGTATCCAAATTGGCAAAGTCCCTTTTCGAATCAGTCTCATCGAAAACATTTTCGGGCTGTCGTTTATCGGATTGACCATAAGAATCTTGTGATGGAAAATTCCGTGGCATTGCATCATGGAATATTCATTATCTCCCACAAGGGATCTTTTACTTCTAAAAGTTCATGCATTTGTATAGGTTGTCAACTTGCAGTAGTAGTTTGATATTGTTTTCTGTTTTCATAACCGGTTTGTATTGAGAATAATCTATAATTGGTTCTTTACATTTGATGCGTTGCGAATGTGTTATTCTGACATTTCCTTTTAAACTTATGTTTAGCAGCACCGTTCACGTTTGATGATTTAGGATGTGACGACTTTGGATTAATTTTCAATGCGTTTATAGAAGATAACTTAAGATGACTCATTGATTAATTACTCTTTTAGTGTTATTTTGACTCGAATCGCGTGGAACCAAATGATGAACAAAGTTCGTTGTTTAGATCATACATGAGCACATGCTGGAAATGAAAAAGCAATGGCTATAAAAAGAGGAAGAAGAGTTAATATATATATATATGTCTTTATAGACACGACAGAATAAACGAAAATATTAAAAAGAAACATAAAGTGAAGAAGCATCTGATCCCAAAGAATATTTGTTAATGTTGTGTGGTTCACCGGAAACATATATTAGATTCTCACTAAACTAGTCAGATGCTGATCCTTCATTTACAAGACATCTGGTTTGAACCTTGAAAATTTGAACCAAACTGGTCTATTCACACAAAGCTTCTCTCCCAAACCGAACACCAGAGTTCCCAGTTCAATTCCCTCAGCCAGTTCAAAACCGAAAATCGAGTTTTGAAGGTTTTAGTTTCGGGTCGTTTCGTATTTTTAAGATCTCTCTAACCGCTTCGAATCTCGCAAATCTAAGGCCACCATCGGATTCGTGACGACGAGACGAAGCTGGAGACACCAAGAGCCGCCGCCGTGCTTCCACGCGTCGTCACGCGCCGGTCAAAGGAAGCGCGTGACGACCACGCGCCGTCAGCCCATCCGTCTGTCACGTCCACGCGCCGCTGCATGTCGCCCGAACCGCCGCCGCTCGCCGGAACCGCCGCCGCTCGCCGGAGCCGTCGTGACCGGCTGCCGTCCGTTCGCCTTCGGAAAGTCGTCGCCGCCCGCCATCTTCCACCGCCGTCGCTGCCGGTGACTTTTCCGGTAAGCCATCGCCGGAATTCTCGCCGCCGACCGGTTTAGGTTAACCGGTCAGTTTAATTCAATTGATTTCGATTTGATTTCGTTTTAGGTTAACCGGTTCGATTTGAATCAATTGATTCCGATTTAGGTTAACCGGTCGGTTTAAATCAATTGGTTTCCGGTTTAGGTTAACCGATTCAATTTTGGAATTGATTTCCGGTTTAGATTAACCGGACCGGTTTGACCGTTGACCGGTGACTTTGACCGGTTGACCCAAAAACCCTTTTTTGTCGTTCGAAGACCGTCTGATTCGATTTTTCGTTCCGATTTCAGATCCTGAGTCGGTTTAATAATTCGAGATTCAGAAACCGCAGTTTTTGTTGTTACAAAGGTGAAGGCTATTTCACAAACTTCTATACATTGTTCGAGGAATTTAATTAACGAATAGTGTAGTAGTAAATGTGATATGTTTCAATGATCGACTCTAACTAGTTTGATTGTTTGAATTGGACATAGGGATATAGATAATTCAACCTAATTGTTTGTTCATAATATTTATGATAAGTGTTTGTTATATATATATGGTTATATGGTAGCGGAGGTATAGAGACGGATTTCTATATCGCGTCGCATTGTGTGGGGGATGGGTGAGGACAATCCGAGTTGATCTGTTACCTTGCACCCTAAGATCGATAAGCGTCCCTTGGGTGGTGAGATTGGGCACTATCCCATAGTTGACCTCGTTGGAAGGTGTGATTGGGCACTATCACATAGTTTACCTTAAGGGTGAGGGTGTGATTGGGCAGTATCCTATACTAGGATGATTGATTGCTGGTTGAGCACTGTAGGTACTGTGTTTGTTCATGTTTAGTCTAAAATATTTTGTGATTAGTTTTTTTGACCAAGTCAGTGACATGCGGATTTTAGTCTCCCATACCTCACTGAGTGACTCCCCTGTTGCTCACCCCTCTTTCTTCCCCTTTCAGGTGAGCCTGGCGAGTAGTTTCGTACTTGACGTGTCGGGGTGTGTCATTTTGGGATTGATTCTCGTTTTCCGTAACTTATGTGTATTTTTAATAAAACAATTGTGTTATGGTTTTATTTAGAGTTATTATGGTTTATCGGATTTATCGAAGTTATCGGATTTGCGTTTAATAAAGTGGATGTTTAATAAGTAAAGTTATTTGTGGTAAAAGTTATTTATGGTAACACGCCGTTCTCGAGGGAGGGTGAGACGGGTGTTACACGTGGCACGCCGTTCCCAGGAGAGGGTGAGACGGGTGTTACAATTTGGTATCAGAGCAAGGTTTAGCCGACCCCGTTCTGACCCGGGGCAGTTATGAGATGAAAATATTTTTGATTCGAATTTGTTTTAAAAGTTTTTTTCGGGGATGGGAGAATTTCAAAATAAATGACACCCCTTTCTGTTGAGTATTAGTGTTTAATAGTTAGTGCTCGCATCTTTGCTAAAGCTACCCGAGTTGTTTCCCTTTCAGATGAGGACTACCCATTCTCAGAGTGCTAGAGCTTCAGACATACCTGTTTCACGTGAGCAGGCAGATGAGAGTGTCCACGCTGGGGGCAGCCAACCTGAGGTTGACCGACCCGCTGTTCAGAATGTGGATCAGGATGCGATTACACAGATTGCTCAGGAGGCAGCAAGGCATGCTGCTCAGGATGCCGTGCGGCAGGTTGCTAAGGAAGCAGCACGGGTAGCTGCGCAGGAAGCAGCACGGGTAGCTGCGCAGGAAGCTGCTCGAGTTGTAGCTCAGGAGGTGGCCCATCAGATTGGTCTTCAGGCGCAACAGGCGCAGCAGCAGGCACAACCAGCTGTTGTGCAGGGAGCAGAGCAGGCCGCAGGTCATGCGGAGTTATTAGAGGAGCTGAGGATGTGCCGTGAGAGGTTCAGGGTTAGATGGGGGGAGAGTAGGCTGCAGAGGATGTACATCGTGTTATATTCGAGCTAGTTAATCGGGAGCAATTCCCACCACCACCACCTGCCAGGGTCAGAGAGGGTCTCACATATTGGGAGTTGATGAGGCCGATGAAGGATATGGGTCTGGATCAGTTTGGAGGAGTTGTGGATGCCACTGTTGCTGATAACTGGAGAATACAGCTAGAGCGCAACTTTGACTATATGAGGTGCCCAGCCAAATATCGTCTGGATTTGGCTACCCAGTATTTGAGAGATGATGCCCTAGCCTGGTGGGAGGCAATTGTTGAGAGGGCACGTGCACGTTATGAGCTGACCTATGATGACTTCAAGAGAAAATTCACCAGGAAGTACTTTCCTCGAGAGGCCATGAACGAGAAGGAAAATGCGTTCCAGGATCTTCGTCAGGGTACGATGACTGTTAGAGAGTATGAGCTAGAGTTCAGTCGTCTCCGCAGGATCCTTGGGCGATATATGGATGAGCAGGAGCTCGTCAGGAGGTTCATGAAGGGGTTGCGAGTGAAGATTCGCAACCGCTGTGCAGTGAGAGACTATCACAGCATGTTGGAGCTGGTAGAGAAAGCTTTCATTCAGGAGATGGGTCTCGCAGAGAAACATAAGCTCAACAGGGTTACGTAGCAAAGGTTCAGAAAGGCTCCAGAGATATAGAAGAGGTCAGTAGGATAGTCAGGACCACTGCGTTGTTTCTGGTACAACTGCCACCATTTTGGGGAGTGTGCCAAATGTTTCTCCTATGGACGGATGGGACATTTGGCGAAGGACTATTGGGGTAAGGTAGTGGCTGCACCAGTTTTCAGACAGACCACAGCACCAGCACCACCAGCAGTTGGACCTAGGACCTGCTTCAATTGTGGCCAGCTGGGTCATTTATCTAGGGAGTGCCCCAAGAGGATGGAAGATGTACTTCCGCCACCACCGTCCAAGCGTCAAGCCATCGCTCCACGAGTGTTTGCTGTGAAAGACTATAAGAGAGAAGAACCGATAGCCGATATGTACTTTATTTTATTGTCTATTTCTTTCTCTTCTGTTATGGTTTCCACGGTTAGTCTTTTATGAGGTTCATTCTTATTCAGCAACTCGTGTAGGATCGGTTGTTGTTGGGAGTAGGACAGCGTATACGATGTTTGATAAGGGAGCTTCACATAGCTTCGTGTGTCCGAGTATGGTTAAGTGTTGGCCATTTCAGGGAGTGTTCGAGCCAAAAGTTAAGAAGATCGAGACTATTGGCACTGAGAAATTCGGAGCTACAGGCATCCATCGAGAGGTACCACTCATTCTAGAGGGAGTTGAGTTCACCGGAGACTTAGCAGAAATGGACGTGAACCACTATAATATGATTCTCAGGATGGACTGGTTAGTACGACTTCAAGTAGGGCTTGATTGCCCAAGGGCCAGAGTGCATATTCTGAACGCAGAGGGGATGATCACTTTCCAAGGGATTCGATCGAATAAAGAGGTTTCCATTATATCCATGTTATAGGCGGAGGACTTATTGGAGAGAGGAGTCGAGGGACTATTGGCTACCATATCTATGATTCAAGATGATGGAGAGCAGAAGCTTCATGAGATACCCGTGGTAGCAGAGTATGAGGATGTGTTTGAGCCCTTGAAGAGGCCACCGCCTGCAGGAGGATATGTCCTTACAATTGAGCTGGAACTAGGGACAGCACCTGTTTCGTGTGCACCGTACCACTTAGCTCCAGCAGAGATGGCTGAGCTGAAAAAACAACTCGAAGAATTGTCAGAAAAAGGGTTTATCAGGCTAAGTAGATCACCCTGGGGAGCACCAGTGTTATTTGTGAAGAAGAAAGATGAGAATTTTAGGCTTTGTATCGATTATAGGGGATTGAACAAGGTGACCATCAAGAATAAGTATCCACTGCCACGCATTGACGAGTTGTTAGATCAGCTATAGGGGGCTTCATGGTTCTCAAAGATAGATTTGGCGTCAGGGTATCATCAGATTGCGGTAGCGGAGACAGATGTGCAGAAGACAGCTTTCAGGATACGTTATGGTCATTACGAGTTTGTTGTGATGCCATTCGGGTTGACGAATGCACCAACCACATTTATGAAGCTGATGAACGATGTGTTTCGCAAACACTTGGATAAGTGTGTGATTGTCTTTATCGACAACATTTTGATTTACTCTCAGAGCAGAGAGGAGCATGCTAAGCATTTGCGGGTTGTGCTTGATAACCTCAGGGAGCAGCAGTTATTTGTTAAGTTGAGCAAGTGTAGCTTTTGGCAGAGAAAGATTGGATATTTAGGCCACGTGGTTAGATCCAGAGAAAATTACTGTGATTACTGAATGGCCGACGCCAAAGAGTGCTACCGAGGTCTGTAGCTTTCTGAGTTTAGCAGGATATTACAGGAAGTTCGCCAGGGGGTTTGCTAGTATAGCCAAACCGATGACACGATTGACGGGCAATGTCGTCAAGTTTGAGTGGACAAATTCATGCACCCAGAGTTCCGCTGAATTGAAGAGGCAGTTGAAAACAACCCCAATGTTGGTACTTCCAAGGCCAGAGATACCATTTTCAGTGTACACTGATGCTTCTGGTATTGAATTGGGTTGTGTGTTAACACAAGAAGGGTGAGTTATTGCATATGCATCACGCCAGTTGAGGCTTCACGAGACCAACTATCCCACTCATGATTTGGAGTTTACAGCCGTTATGTTCGCTCTAAGAATTTAGAGAGCTTACCTTTATGGAGAGAAAGTACAGATTCTCACCGATCACCAGAGCCTGAAGTACATCTTTACACAGGGAGATTTGAACTTGAGGTAGCGCAGATGGATTGATTTTTTTGCAGACTACAATCTAGATATCACTTATCATCCGGGCAAGGCCAACCTTGTGGCTGATGCCTTGAGTAGGCGCAGGAGCGACGCATCAGGAAATAAGGAGGTTGAGGAACTGATTGGGACACTTGCTAGCCTCAGATTTTGTGCAGTTACCGTAGAGAGAGATATAATCGGCCTTGAGGCTTTGGATCAGGCAGGTTTACTGTGGAAAATACGACAAGCCCAAGAGAAAGACGGATCGCTGGGTAAGCAAATTGAGAAAGACGGATTTCACACAGCTGCAAATGGGATGTTTTTGTTCAGGAACCGAGTATGTGTGCCGGATGATGTGCAATTAAGGAAGTCAATTTTGCAGCAGGCACATCACTCACGTTTCTCTATTCATCCAGGAAATACCAAGATGTATCAGGATCTTAAGCGTTATTATCATTGGGCTGGCATGAAGAAGGATGTGGCAGACTTTGTATTGTCAGACATGTCAGATGGTAAAGGCAGAAACATCGGGTAACTAGTGGTTTATTACAGAACCTACCATTACGAGCTTGGAAATGAGATATGGTGACTATGGATTTTGTGACTTGTCTACTAGTGTCCAGTGGTGGAAATAGTGTCATATGGGTTATCGTGGATCGACTCACCAAATCAGCTCATTTTCTAGCGATCAAGAAAACAGATGATGCAGCTCGGTGGGCATAAAAGTACATTGATGTGATTGTGAGGTTGCATGGAGTGCCTGTAAGTATAGTGTCTGATCGCGACACGAAATTCAAATCTACTTTTTGGCGAGCCTTTTGATACGCGTGAATTTCCAACAACTCACACAATACACATCAACTAAACCTTGTGTGCAAACAGTACCACAATAATAATGGTATGTCGTTGGTAGCACTTAAGGTATTGAATCCACAGAGAGCAATAAAACAACATACTAGGAATGCACAAGTTCTCAAAGGGTTTTTTGGTTTCCTAAAATATGACTAATGATATAATGCGTTTTTGACGCATTCTAACCTTTGTTTTGTAGGTCTTTATCGAGTTTTTTATTTTATTTTGAATCATTTTACGTCTAAAAGGTGGCTGGAATGGAGGATTGGATCTCATAAGAGACTTGGCGAAAATAGAGGAAAAGTGAAGCTTTTTGGAAAGTTTTGAAGAAAGGAGCACCCGCTCCTCAACGGAGCACCTGCTCCCGCGGAAGATCTATTTTTGGAAATTTCACTAAACCTAATTTTCGCCACCTAGGGTTTTCTCTAATTAATCCTAGCCGCTCCAGACACACACACATTCCATTATCGAACTTTTCTAGCTAGTATTGAGAGAGAGAACTCGAGAGAGAGACGATTGTTTTGAGCTTTTGTAAGATTTGAAGATTGTCTCCCACACTTTGGAGAAGATTTCTTAAATCTTACCTCTTACTTTATTTTATTATGAATTTTTTTACATCTCTTGCTGTTATTCGATTTGCCATGTCTGAGTAGTTCTTCTAGTTAGGTTAAGGGTTTCAAGGGGATTAGGGATTCGTGAACTAAGCATAAATAGGATCTCATATCTATTGATATCTTCATCTATTATTGTTCTTAATGCCTAGACTAGCTTGATCACCTAGCCCTTGATCTTAGGTTTAATTTATTCATCAAAAGTGTTGTAAATTGCTTGAAAGAACATAGATGGGCGATTTGTCCTTAGCCAATGACAGTTGATGCTAAGACAAGTCGTGAACAAATCGATCCCATTCTCTTTAATGCTTGTCATTCTTTGTAACCTCAAACGGCAGTTTAGGGTGTTAGATTGATTGATAAAGTGGTTGATACCACGACAGTGGATCCTCTTATTTTTATGGTTGAGTTCTAGATTGGTTATAAATTATTGTCCTGAATAATTGCTTGGTTCTAGATGATCTAATCCCTGAGAATATTTCCCCTTAACCTAACGCCTTTATTAATATTTGTTAAACCGATTTTATTTACGTACTTGTTATTGTGACAAAGCAAAACTAAAACAAACTTGATCGCTTAGCTGAAATTGTGTTACAAAAGATAAGAGTGTATTGCTGGTCCTTTGATTGAATCTCTCAATATTCTACAATCGGGTTTTCAGCGTGTTTATCAATTGGCGCCGTTGTGACGGAGACCAACTCGATACCTCTAATTTTAATATACGTTTTCAGACTAAGTAATGACTTGTTCTTTTTCTTCTCTTGCTTGTGTTCAGGTGCATGAACTCAAGGTCAACAAGGAGCAATCGTCAAATATCCCTTTTGACCTTGAGTAACACGGAACTTGCAAGAATTGAACGAACCAACAGACAAACAAAGCCTACGCCCGTTGACATGGGCGAACAAGACAATGATGATATGGCGGCTGAGCTGCAAAGGTTGCAAGAGTAGATGGCTCAGATGCAGCAGCAACATGCGCGCGAACGACAACATCAACGTGAGCGTGAACAGCAACGTGTTATTAGGGATATAGACAGTCCTTATGCCTTCTACAGGAACAGATCTGCTTTTGTTCCACCTCCTGTTGAGAGGCAAGACTATGAGATTAAGCCTCATATGATATCGCTGGTCAAGAAGCACTTGTTCCATGGACTTCCCGCAGAGATTCCAATGGACCATATAGAGAACTTTGAGGAGATCTGCTTCACAACGAGTTCTAATGGGATGAATCCGGACTTCGTAAAGTGTAAACTCTTCCCTTTCTCACTTGAGGACAAATCTTCTCGATGGCTCAAGTCTCTACCCGCTGGATCTATCACGAATTAGACACAATGTAGAGCAGCTATCTTGGACAACTTCTACACCAAAACCAAGACCGCCAGTTTAAAGAACAAGATCTCCATGTTTCAGCAACATGTTGGAGAGTCCTTTTGTGAGGCATGGGAATGATTCAAAGAATACAGAAGAGAGTGTCCACACCATGGGTTTACCGATGAGAACTTGCTAGGTATTTTCTATGATGGTGTTGATTGGGATTATAGGAATGCTTTGAATGCTACGAGTGATGGTGATTTTATGACTAAGACCAGAGATGGTGCTTACAAGCTTATTGAAAACTTGGCTGCAAGTTCTAGTAACAAGTCTCAAGAGTATGATAGAACCAAGAAGACTAGTGGTATGGATTCTCAAAAGATCGATGACCTAACAGCAAAGGTTAACTTGTTGCTCAAGGGAAACCAAATGATGGTTCATTTTGCTGATGAGAATGGTGAACCACTTTCTGAGATGAGTGAAGAAGGAGATTATGGACAGCAAGAGGTCAGCTATGTGAGTGGTCAAGGGTTTGTGCGAAACCGTGTATTCAACCAGAACTATAGGAGTCACCCAAACTTCTACTATAGGAGTACAAACGTTGAGAACTCACATGACCAGGTCTATCCGCAACAAACTGGTTTCCAAAACCAGAAACCTCAGGACCAAGGTTTCCAGAAGAGTTTTCCCCAGGGTTTCCAAGGCAAAACGTTCCTACCTTACCAAGGTCAAAATCAGTTTCAAGGGGGGAGTTCAGCAAAAACCACAGTTTACCAACTTTCAGGCCCCTGCGAGTTCTGAAAGTACTTCTCAGAATGAACTGAAGGGTATGATGCAGCAGCTGATGGCTAATCAACAACAATCTGCCACTGAAATCAACACAAAGGTAGACAGCATGTACTCTAATCTCAATGGTAGGCTTGAAGCTGTTTGCAATCATGTGAAGAAACTTAATACGCAAGTTGCTCAAACTACTTAGGCAATCAAAAGGCCACAAGGAGTACTGCCAGGTAAACCAGTTGCAAACCCTAGAGAGTTTGTGAATACAGTTGAACTAAGTGGAAGGGTTCTACCAGATGAGGAAAAGAATGAAGAAAATTTTGCAGAGCACCCGCTCCAGATGAGGAAAAGAATGAAGAAGTTGCTGAACCGACTCCTAAGGTACTTCGACCGAATGATCTTTGATAAGATTATTTCTCGTGTCTACAAACTTTCAGTTCCTTATCCATTCCCTCCAAGGAAATCTCAAAAGGATTTGGAAGAGGCAAAGTGCAAGGTGATGTTGAAAGATTTGACTATTAAGCTCCCTTTGGTAGATGCGATTCAGATGATACCAGCTATGAAGAAGTATGTTAAGGGTCTGGTTACAGAAAAGGTTTTTTCAGAACCTGTAATAGTATCTAAGAACTGTAGTGCCGTGCTACAAAAGAAATTGCCTAAGAAGCAAGATGACCCAAAACAAATTGCCTAAGAAGCAAGTTCCATTGCCATAGTTCGAACTATGCCGGTCACTTCGCAACATTCAAGACAGTGTCTAAAGTGTTCCAAGCAGGGTTTTGGTGGCCGACAATATTCAGGGATGCACATGCTTTCATTTCAAAGTGCGATACATGCAAAACGCAAGGAAACATCTCTCAGAGAAATGAGATACCTCAACACTTCATTCTGGAAGTTGAAGTGTTTGATGTGTGGGAAATCCATTTCATGGGATCTTTCCCATCTTCCTATGGAAACTAATACATATTGGTGGCCATTGATTATGTGTCTAAGTGGGTGGAAGCCATTGCTTCACCAACGAATGATGCCAAGGTAGTGGTGAAGATGTTTAAGTCCTTGATATTCCCCAGGTTTGGAGTGCCACGAGTTATCATAAGAGATAGGGACACTCACTTCATCAACAAAGTCTTTGAGGGCCCATTGATAAAGAATGGTGTGAAGCACAAGGTAGCGATACCATATCATCCACAAACTAGTGGTCAGGTTGAGGTTTTCAACAGGGAAATTAAGAGCATTTTGCAAAAGACCGTGGGAACCAATAGGAAGGATTGTGCTGCCAAGTTAGATGACACTCTTTGGGCCTATCGAACTGCGTATAAGACACCGTTGGGGACAACGCCTTTCCACTTGGTGTATGGAAAGTCTTGTCATCTCCCTGTGGAGCTTGAATACAAGGCAGCATGGACTATTAAGAGTATGAATTACGATGTTAAATCAGCCTTAGAGAGGTGATCTATGTAGCTCAACGAGTTGGAGGAAATTAGGCACCTGGCCTATGAGAGCTCTAAAATCTACAAAGAAAGGACTAAGGTGTATCATGGCAAGATGATACTTACCAGAAACTTTCAGCCAAACGACCAGGTACTCCTTTTCAACTCTACACTTAAACTTTTCCCAGGAAAGTTAAGATCAAGGTGGTCCGGACGCTTTATCATTAAAGAGGTCCGCTCTTATGGGGCCGTGGTGTTGCTGGACACCAAAGGCAATGAATTTGTGGTCAATGGTCAGCGGCTCAAGCCATATATTGCTGACACAAACCAAGCCGAAGGTGGATTCATCCCCTTAGGCGATGCACCTCAAGCCTAAAAAGGTTAAACGAGTCAAGTTAGTGACTTTAACCAAGCGCTTGGTGGGAGGCAACCCACTGGTAAGTCTACTAACTCTTTGATTTTGATTTCTTTTTATTTCTAACGTTTAGTTTTAGTTCTTTTTGTTTCAAAAAAAAAAACACTGGATCGATCGATTTGAACTCTAGATCGATCGATCCGCGGAGTTGTCCTTTACAAATCCAAATCATCGGCAGAGCGACCGATCGAGCCAGCAGGGATGGATCGACCGATCCGATATCCGATCGTGGATCGATCGATCCGCAACCCAGGTAAGTCCTCTTTGGAAAAAAAGAAAATGGTGAATTCAAAGGAGACATAAATCGGAAATTCCTGAGGAAGAGAGCACCTGCTCCCAATATAGAGCACCTGCTCCCTTGGGTAAAAATTTGAATTTTGAATTAACGCCCACTAAGAGGTTAGTCAAATAGAGAGACGCGAGTAGTCCCGCGAAAAAAGGGGAAATAACTGACACATGAGACCCACCTAATGCCTATATATCTCGCGCCTCTCTCTTTCTCTTACCTCTTCATCTTCTTCCTTTTTCCTTTTTTTCTATTAAACGGTTTTCAAGTTTTTGTTAAAAACGCAATTCATCAAAATCTTAACCAATTTGAGAGATCTTTGGCTTGAAATCGAAGGATTTTCATCCTCGTTCCGAATATCCACTTCGTTCTTCACGATAAACAAGGTAAAACTTCGAAAACCCCCCTTTAAACTCACGCCATTTTGAGTAAAAGGTGAAGTTAGGGATTGAATCTTTCGATTTCTCATGCTATGTCTATTTAGGTAGTTTGTAGACTAGTTTGGTGTTGATTTCGGATACTTATACTTCTGGAATTTTGGACATGCATCGACTTTGAAAACCCTAATTTTTGGATGAAAAATCTATGTTTAAGGGAATGGGTTGCGAATTGGAACGAAATTCTTGTCTTAGAATGTTTAGAAATCGGATTAAACTTGTTGGAACATAAACGCAATCGATTTGAGGATTAATAAAAACAGAAGAATTTTTCCTTTTTGATATCGATCTGTTTATGTTGATTTTTAGAACCCGATTTATGTTGGATGGTTGTTATTGTGGGAATTGCAGGATGACAGGTCCTAAAACCTCTTTTGGCAAATCCCCCAAACTTTAAAAGCGAAAGGAGAATCTTCTTCGTCGGGAGCAAAGTACGACACATGGCCGCGTGACGAAGGCCAACGGTTCGCTCTTCCTGATGCTTGCTTGCCGATGAGCTCTGAGGAAATCTAAGACCAATCAGACGCGTACTACTACAACAACTTGTTGGAAATTGCTATTGAGCCAACCAGATTTTTGTGTGGAATCACTCTGAAGCGGTTGGGTTTACTCTATGACGTGAGCAACGTCCTCTCGGCCACGCAATTGATTGACATTGCTCTTCAGCCAGACGTGCTCTACCCGGACCTGATCCGACAGTGCCTGGCCTCGGCCAAGTTGATATATGCAAACCCAACCAGGCCTGTCGCTTCTAAAGGTGTATTCTCTTTCTTTGCTGAAGGAAAGAGGTACGCGATCTCCATCAATGAGCTCTGCGATCTGTACGGCTTTGAATCAGAAGGGGAAAATGTGGCCCTTCCCAACTGTTTCGCCACCGCCAATGCATTCTGGGATTTCATCGCCAACGGTAATTACTTCTCCCGCGCAGCCGCTCAATCCGCGATTAGAAATCCGGCTCTTCGCTTTGCCGCCAAAGTGATCAGCACCATCCTCTTCTCCAAGGATGATGCGAGTAAAGTGAGGATCGATGAGCTTATTCTACTGTATCATGCAGTCAAAGACACCATAGGGAGCGAGACAGGTATGAGCTGTGCGGTTGACACGACTGTCAACTTTGGAGCCTTGCTTGGCGAAGTGATTGCTGACAAGAGGACCAAGGTAGCAAAAAGGAAAAGTGCTCAGAAAACGAAGAGGATTGGAAGTCTCCTCTCCAGGCTGTTCATCCATTTAGGCGTTGATCTCAGCACCTCTACACACAGAGAGGAGCAAGAGTTCCTGGACAACCAATTCCTCATCACCTACGATATCCTCCACGATGAGAGCACCTACCGGTTCACTTCTAGGGACAGAGTACCTTTGCTCTATCACAGAAACATCCAATAGGACCACCCCACTACGTAAAAGGAGCACCACACCTGCTTCTTCAGCTGCTACCAAACCTGCTCCTACAGCTGCTACTGCACCTGCTCCCGCTCCTGATTCTCACCTGAGTGCCGAGGAGATCGAAGACTTAGAAGAAGAGACCGCGGCAACAATGAAGTCAAAGGCTTGCATCTGAAGGCCATATAGAAGTGAGTACCTGCTCAAAGACATCGCAGCAGACCCCGAATACGCTGAGTACCATCGTTGGATGATCGATGCAACGAAGAAGAACAACGGTTTACTCCGCCGGGTGCTACACATGCTGCAGAAAGGCTGCAAAAGGTCAGACTCAACCCAGACAATGCCGTCTACCACACCTGCTAGAACACCTCCTGCTCGTGCTCCCACCACTACTGATTGAACCACGCGCTCTTCAAAGCACAAGGAACGCTCGAAGAAGGACGGCAAGGACTCCGATGCCACAACCAGCGACTAGCCCTCGCATCTCTATCGCTACTTTGTATTCACCAATAACTTATTTATCTTTTTGCTTCTATTTCTGTTTTTAATTATTTGTCTCCCTTGGTTTATTTTCACACCGAGACGGTGTGAAGTAAGTCTGGGGGGAGTTGCTACTAATATGTACAGATATGAGCAAAAGGGTCGGAGAGAATGGGTCGAGGCAGCCTCTAAATCACTCTTTCTGAAAACCAGAGCACCCGCTCCTATTTTCAGAGGATAGTTTACAAAGAGGTGGAACAAAAACAAGCCACAAGGAAGGAATGGCAATGACGAGCTCCACTTGGGTATGTACAACAACTCTGATTTTCTTCGTGCCTGAGAGACACATGCTTGTAATTGAAACCCTCTTCATCATCAATAAAAAAAATAAAAAATAAAAAATTGAAAGAAGGAAAGAGTGGTTTAGAGAATGTGGAACTCAAATGGACCCATTATCTCTTGCAATTTTGTGTGATATCCTGCATCTTCTACGAGCGCCGGGTAACCCTTAAACACTCTGAACTCCACCTCTAAATGGCCTTAAATCCCTTAGCATCGTCTACCCTAAATAGTGTTTGTAGCGAGAAGCTCACGCAACCTTTAATGAATGTGAAGAGTTTATGTTTGGAATATGAAACTGGGATGAGAATGTATTGAGAGGTTTGGGTAAAGTTTTGCTATTCATATTCTGAATTATGTGGTCTACAGGTTGAACATTGTTTACTCGGTTCACTGAGGATGCGAGAGTTCCCGCGTTTTCAAACCTTTCTCTTTCACTTGGTCTTGAATTTGTTTGAGGACAAACAAAGATCTAAGTCTGGGGTATTGATATAATGCGTTTTTGGCGAATTCTAACCTTTGTTTTGTAGGTGTTTATCGACTCTTTTATTTTATTTTGAGTCTTTTAGGTCTAAAAATTGGCTGGAATGGAGGATTGGATCTCATAAGAGACTTGGCAAAAATAGAAGGAAAGTGAAGCTTTTTGGAAAGTTTTGAAGAAAGGAGCATACGCTCTTCAACGGAGTACCTGCTCCCGCGGAAGATCTATTTTTGGAAATTTCAATAAACCTAATTTTCGCCACCTAGGGTTTTCTCTAATTAATCCTAGCCGCCCTAGACACACACACACATTCCATTATCGAACTTTTCTGCTAGTATTGAGAGAGAGAACTCGAGAGAGAGAGAAAAAGAGAGAGAGAGAGAGAGAGACGATTGTTTTGAGCTTTTGTAAGATTTGAGGATTGTCTTCCACACTTTGGAGAAGATTTCTTAACTCTTACCTCTTACTTTATTTTATCATGAATTTTTTTACATCTCTTGCTGTTATTCGATTTGCCATGTCTGAGTAGTTCTTCTAGTTAGGTTAAGAGTTTCAAGGGGATTAGGGATTCGTGAACTAAGCATAAATAGGATCTCATATCTATTGATATCTTCATCTATTATTGTTCTTAATGCCTAGACTAGCTTGATCACCTAGCCCTTGATCTTAGGTTTAATTTACTCATCAAAAGTGTTGTAAATTGCTTGAAAGAACATAGATGGGCGATTTGTCCTTAGCCAATGACAGTTGATGCTAAGACAAGTCGTGAACAAATCGATCCCATTCTCTTTAATGCTTGTCATTCTTTGTAACCTCAAACAACAGTTTAGGGTGTTAGATTGATTGATAAAGTGGTTGATACCACGACAGTGGATCCTCTTATTTTTATGGTTGAGTTCTAGATTGGTTATAAATTATTGTCCTGAATAATTGCTTGGTTCTAGATGATCTAATCTCCGAGAATATTTCCCCTTAGCCTAACGCCTTTATTAATATTTGTTAAACCGATTTTATTTACTTACTTGTTATTGTGACAAACCAAAACCAAAACAAACTTGATCGCTTAGCTGAAAGTGTGTTACAAAAGATTAGAATGTATTGCTGGTCCCTTGAACGAATCTCTCACCATTCTACAATCGGGTTTTCAGCGTGTTTATCAACTAACAATGTAAATCAAACCAAATAATGCAAACCAAACTAAAAGAAACAAAAATGTAAAAGACTAACAACAATAGAACCTAAACAAAGCGGGTATGGATCATTGGTAAGGTAATTCGACAAGGGTGAATGATGACTTGATAAACGATAATTCAAACGAACAATCTATGTTTAATTCCAGGACATGAGTCACTTAAATAGACTAGCTCACTCCCGTGATACTAATCTTTTTACAAATCATTCGATTAAGCTAATTTCCCAATTGCAACCAAACAATTTATAAACAATGAACACAAACTCATACTTGTCTTCAATTCCATCTTAAAACTCAATTTCCATTGGTTAAGAATTAGATTTCATTCATAGAAGGTCTGGATCATTTCACAGCACCTTCCGGGCTTGAAATAATCTAAACTCTAGAAATCTCTCTTTCGAAGCTCATTTCTAGCATTAAGTTTGTTTTATGCATGATCATGAACAAGACTACTCAACCATCAAACATCATTACAAGCTCTAACACCCTAGATCTACCAAACCAACAATCCAAAAGTCAACTACTCACGCATGCTCAAATCACAAAAGTAAACTGTACAAAAGATAGATATGAAAGACATAATGAAGATTCTATAAAAATATTTACAAGAAAATAAGTGACATAAGTTTAGATGATGAATCTATAAACATAAAAGAAGGAAGAACTATCAAGAACAAGAGAGAGAGTTTAAGAGGCTAAAAAGTATCCTAATATCTTATATTATGCACTAAAAAAGGTACTTATAGTGGTAGAGTTCGCACTGAGGAAAACAGAGGAAAACTAAGAAAAACAGGTGTTTGGAGGCTCCGATCGGTTGGTGGGATCGGTTGTAGACCGATCCCATGATTGTAGTACGAAAAACGTGATTTGCCTCTCGGTTGCCTCGATCGGTTGCAGACTGATCACCAGTACATTTGTCATAACTTTTGACTTATAGCTCGGATTGGTCTGGTTGTACCACCATTGGAAAGATACTTCAATTTACTATAATGTTGATGAAGAGCTGGAAGGCTAATTTCCACGGTAAGACTTTCATATGAGTCGATCTTTAAGGCGCTTATGAAAAATTCTGGGCCATCCTTTTCTCTTCTATTTCTTTGCATCTCCTTTTGACATCTTGATCTCTTATTGCTCTTTTAGCTTGATAACATCTTCCTTAAACTCCAAATATCTCTAAAAAGCCAAGATTCACTCCATGAACCTATACAAACAAATAAAATGCAAATGCATACTAAACAAGTCCTAAATGAGACAAAATTCATGAAAAGTAAATGAAATAAAGCTATAAGAATACTAAAAAACACATGATATCAACTCCCCCAAACTAATCTTTTGCTTGTCCTCAACCAAACTTCAAAGGATAGCTAGAGAAAGAGGGTTGAAGTGGGAGCTCAATTCCAAAAGGAAGCACATATAACACTTGAATTCAATGTCCTTAGATAAAAGTAGGATAATGCATGAATCACTCGTACTCCAACGAAATTCTCCATACTCATTGCAACTTGAATCTTTTACTCTTAAGGTATAATTCTCAGAATCCTCAAGCATTCATATCTTCCAACTATTTAACATTCATTAAGATTTAGTGCGGTCTCGCAAAAGGAGTTTAAATTGTTTTCAATCGGTTTAGGTTTAGGCTTTTGAGGTAGTATTGATTCTTTTGGTGGTTTCTCTCAACACAAAGTAATGCTAGATATTATGCAAAATTTATCTAAGAAGGAGAACAATTGACGAATGCAAAGATTAACTCTACCCAACTTATGATTTCTTGAATTTCTACTTTTTTTTTTTTTGCACAACTGTTTTTATCTTCTTATTCAACCCAAAATCAATAGACAATTCTTGTCTTTTATTCCACAAATCTCATGATTAATCTTTTTCTTGTACCTTCCTAGGGAAAACCTTTTTTATTAACACTAAACTTTTTTCTAACTTTCTTTTTTTCACGTTGAGATTTAGAGTTTATTTACTTATGAATTCATTCCCTAGGAATCCCTTTTAAACACTTATTGATCATGCCTTTCTTTTTTCTTTCCCAAACCCCAAACAAAATATTCAAAAATTCAACCAATCATTTCTTTCCCATCCTAATTGCTAGCTCATAATGATAATTAACCTTTTTCGTTCTGATACTCTCAAGATTTTGCACATTATAGCATTATCAAGAAAAAAGCCTCACTCACGAATAATCATGGGTTTAAAAGAAAATGGTTAAGGTAGAGGGGTAGGGGAAAAATATGGAAACGTATTTAAAACCCGTAAGTGAGAAACTAGATTCATTTTAAGACCAAATTCATATAGTTGGAATCAATTCAAAGCAAGTATCAACTAAGAAATAAAAAACCTTCAAGTCAAGAGATCAAAACATGGATTTTCCAAATTTTCAAGGCTGTTCATGCATCATAATACGATTAACAAGAGCATTACATTCAAAGTTAATGTGCTTAAAAAATCATTGCTCCCAAATGCATATGTAAATGCAACCTCTATGCATCTAGACTCAATCCTAAAATCAAAAATGAATATGCAAAACTATATGAATATTTTTGGTTTCTCACAATGAGTCTATATGCATCTAGACTTACTGTTCGGTTTTTTATTTATTTATTTATTTTTCAAAATCAAATATTCAAATGCAATGACTCAAAAGAAATAAAACAAAAGAAAACACAATGTTAGATGGTTGGTCTCTCCCCCAAACTTATTTTACACCATCTCGGTGTGAGAATAAATTCAAAAAAAAGACTAACGAAAAACAAAAAATGCAAACAAATCAAATTGGTATGTTCAATGGGGAGTGTTGGTACCTAGGTTCAATTTAGTTCGATGACTCCACTTGATACGAGCGACCGCCACGATCGGTTGTAAACCGATCGGGCGAGTTTTATCGTGAAAGCTCCCTTTGGTACGAGTGACCGCCACGATCGGTTACAAACCGATCGGGCTGTTTTTGTCTTTAAAGCTCGCTTGGTACGAGCGATCATCGCGATCTGTTGTGAACCGATCGTGAGGTCGTCAGCTTCCTTTTTGGCTCTTCGTTCTTCATTTTCTTCGTGTTTCTCGGTAAGCCCCTACGATCCTTGGAGCTTCTAAGTAGTGGTGGAGTTAGAGAATTCTCTTGAGATTAGAGTGAGATAGTGTCCAGTCGCGCTTGTTTGACATCACTAAGCACAAAAACAAAAACACACAAAACACACAAACACACAATAACCACAAAATCAATTTAAAAAAAGGAAACCATGGGATTGCCTCCCAAGCGCGCTTGTTTGACATCACTAAGCTTGATGTTCTTCTACGTACCCTCATTGGCAACAATAGATCACCGGGATCATATTCATCGTAGAAGCATCCACAGAATGCTTTCATCCTTATCTCCTAAAAAGGGTATCTTAATCGGTTTATCAATGCTCGAGTCCTTGATAGAGACTATACCAAGATCATGATCTTCAACAATGTACTCAACATCCAAGACACCATCACATGGATCTTCTAATGATTCTCCAACCACACCTACTTTTTCCTCATTGATCTTGGTTGAATAACTCTCGATTGCCACGGGTTCTACTACTTCATATCTTAGCACAAGATTTTCATCAACCGTGCATCCAAGGAGTAATTCAAACTTTTGTATAGACTCATCAGCTTTTTGTTGGAATTCATCATTGATTTGAGCATTCTCCTCAAAAACTTCTCTAATTTCATTGAGAAGTATCTCTTTTGTCTTCTCTTCACTAAGAGAATGCATTTTTCTTTTTCTTCTTCGATCCATTATGTAAGGTCGGCGTTGATGGATTTAACATTTTTTTGCTCAAAAACCCATGGAGATGAAGTCCAATTGCGCCCCTCGGTAATCATTCGAAGACTCTCATTAGACTTCTCATACTCTTCCAAAAGCAACTTCATCAAGTTCTCTTGAGCATAGTGCATATTCGGTTGATACTCATATCCTTGTTGGTTGTATTGAGGATAGTGTACATCCGGTTGATACTCTTTTGAGGATGATTCTTGATAAGCTGTTTGATAGCTTGTTTGCTTCCAAGCTATCTCTCTTTGTTGTGCCTCCAAAACGCGATCCAACTTAGAATGCAAGGAGGCAATTTGTTGTGCTTCCAACGGTCTATCCAACTTAGAATGCATAGAGGTCAACATCTCCTCCATTGTGATTGTACCTTACAAAAAGAACAAACACTTGGAAGAAAGTTAATAACCAAAAGAAATAAAACAAAAGTAAAGAAAGCTTAGTCTCAAGCAAAAATGAAATCCTAATGGCTAATTGCAATTGCTCCCCGGCAACGGCGCCAAATTGATACGCGTGAATTTCCAACAACTCACACAATGCACATCAATTAAAGCTTGTGTGCAAACAATACCACAATACTAATGGTATGTCATTGGTAGCACTTAAGGTATCGAATCCACACACTAGTAGTGCACAAGTTCGCTTAATCTAAGCAAAATAAAAGGATTTTTTGGTTTCCTAAAATATGACTAACAATGTAAATCAAACCAAATAATGCAAAACAAACTAAAAGAAACAATAATGTAAAATACTAACAACAATAGAACCTAAACAAAGCGGGTATGGATCATTGGTAAGGTAATTCGACAAGAGTGAATGACGACTTGATAAACGACAATTCAAATGAACAATTTATGTTTAATTCCATGACATGAGTCACTTAAATAGACTAGCTCACTCCCGTGATACTAATCCTTTTACAAATCATTCGATTAAATCTAGTTTCCCAATTGCAACCAAACGATTTATAAAACAATGAACACAAACACATACTTGTCATCAATTCCATCTTAAAACTCAATTTCCATTGGTTAACAATTAGAACGTATGCATAGAAGGTTCATATCATTTTATAGCACCTTCCGGGCTTGAAATAATCTAAACTCTAGAAATCTCTCTTTCGGAACTCATTTCTATCATTAAGTTTGTTCTATGCATGATCATGAGAAAGACTACTCAACCATCAAACATCATTTACAAGCTCTAACACCCTAGATCTACCAAACCAACAACCCAAAAGTCAACTACTCACACATGCTCAAATCACAAAAGTAAACCGTACAAAAGATAGATATGAAAGACATAATGAAGATTCTATACAAATATTTACAAGAAAATAAGTGACATAAGTTTAGATGATGAATATATAAACATAAAACAAAGAAGAACTCTCAAGAACAAGAGAGAGAGTTTAAGAGGCTAAAAAATATCCTAATATCTTATATTATGCACTAAAAAGGGTATTTATAGTGGTAGGGTTCGCACTGAGAAAAACAGAGGAAAACAGAGACAAACAGGCGTCTGGAAGCTTCGATCGGTTGGTGGGATCGGTTGTAAACCGATCCCATGATTTTAGTACGAAAACCGTGATTTGCCGCTCTGTTGCCTCGATAGATTGCAGACCGATCGCCAGTACATTTTTCATACGTTTGACTTATAGCTCGGATTGGCCTGATTGTACCACCATTGGAAAGATACTTCAATTTACTACAATTTTGATGCGGAGCTGGAAGGCTAATTCCCACGGAAAGACTTTCATATGAGTCGATCTTTAAGGCACTTATGACAGATTTTGGGCAATCTTTTCTCTTCTATTTCTTTGCATCTCCATTTCACATATTGATCTCTTATTGCTTATTTAGCTTATTAACATCATCGTTAAGCTCCAAATGTCTCCAAAAAAGCCAAGATTCACTCCATGAACCTATACAAACAAATAAAATGCAAATGCATACTAAACAAGTCATAAATGAGACAAAATTCATGAAAACTAAATGAAATAAAGCTATAAGAATACTAAAAAACACATGATATCACCTTTCAAAAGGCGTTGGAGACCAAGGTTCATATGAGTACAGCTTATCACCCGTAGACATATGGTCAGTCAGAGAGGACTATTTAGACTTTGGAGAATATGCTCAGGGCTTGTGTGTTAGGTTGGGATGAAAACTGGGGAAAGTATCTCCTACTCGCAGAATTTTCCTACAACAACAGTTATCGTGCGAGCATCGGGATGGCACCATATGAGGCCTTTTATGGTATACCGTGTCGTACCCCACTTTGTTGGACAGAAGTGGAGGAGTACCGAGACATAGAACCTGCAATAGTTAAAGAGGCGGCAGAGCAAGTTGAATTGCTCAAGAGTCGGCTAAAGGGAGCACATGAACGTCAGAAAAGTTTTACAAACAAGCGCAGAAAAGATATAAAGTTTGAGGTGGGCGACTTAGTATACCTGAAGATAAGAACATTTCAGGGAGGTGCTAAGACTCGAAAGCTATAGAAGCTTAAGCCGAGGTACATGGGGCAGTACCCTATTGTTGAGCGGATTGGAGCAGTAGCCTATTGTTTGGGATTTATCGGCAGAGTTATCAGATTTCCATGATGTGTTTCATGTCTCAGTTTTGAGGAAGGTTTTCAGAGAGCCAGAGCTTATTTTGCAGCATCGGCCAAGTGATCTTCGTAAGAATCTGTATGTGCCGAGTCGACCAGTTGAGGTTTTGGAGCGTCATGAAAGAACGTACAAGGAAAGATGGTTTTGCAGGTCAGAGTTCGTTGGGAGAGAAACGGGATCCAGGAGGAGACCAGGGAGTCCGAGGCTGAGATGCGGTCAGACTACCCATAATTTTTTAAGGAAGGAAACGGGCAAACAAGCCAGGATCTAAATTCGGGAACGAATTCCTTGTTAGTGGGGAAGAATTGTAACAGCCCAAATTTTGGGCAAAGCCCAATAATTCTCGGAAACCCAACAAGCCCACTATCCCAAATCCTAGGTAACCCCCTCTTCTCTCTATTTAAGGACTGATTCTCTCCATAATTTTGCAAAACTCTCCCGAGTAATTAAACTCTACAGAAATTCTGCCGGAGATAGAGCCGCCGAACCGCCGTCCATCGTCTCTTGAGCCTTGGTCGACCAAGCCACCACCAAGTATAATGATAATCACTTATTGTAGAATAGTGAGAGATTCGTTCAAAGGGACCAGCAATACACTCTAATATTTTGTAACACAATTTCAGCTAAGCGATCAAGTTTGTTTTGGTTTTGGTTTGTCACAATAGCATGTAAGTAAATAAAATCGGTTTAACAAATATTAATGAAGGCATTAGGATAAGGAAAATTATCTCGGGGATGAGATCATCTAGAACGAACCAATTATTCAGGATAATAATTTAGAACCAATCTAGAACTCAACCATAAAAATAAGAGGATCCACTTTCGAGGTATCAACTACTTTATCAATCAATCTAACACCCTAAACTGTCGTTTGAGGTTACAAAGAATGACAAGCATTAAAGAGAATGGGATCGATTTGTTCACAACTTGCCTTAACATCAATAAGGTCAGTAAAAATTGACATCATACACCTTTGGAATGTCGCTGGGGCGTTACACAAACCGACTAGCATTCTGCGATACGCAAAAGTGCCATAAGGACATGTAAATGTTATCTTCTCCTGATCATCTAGATGGATAGAAATCTGAAAAAACCTTGAGTAACCATCTTAGAAACAGTAGTATGGATGGCCAATCTCTCAAGCATTTAATCAATCAAGGGCAAAATAAAATAATCCTTTCTAGTGGCAGCATTCAATTTCCTGTAATCGATACACATCCTATGACCAGTTACTGTCCTACTTGGTATCAACCCATTCTTTGCATTTGGGATCATAGTAATTCCACCTTTCTTAGGTACCACATGAATTGGACTAACTCATCTACTATCTGAGATTGCATAGATTACACGAGCTTCTAAAAGTTTCATTATCTCCTTCTTTACAACAGCTTTTAGATTCAGGTTTAACCTCCTCTGATGTTCTATAGAATTCCTTGATTCATCTTCTAGATGTATTCTATGCATGCAAAGATCATGCGAAATTCCAGGAATATCATCTAGCGAATATCCTAGAGCCTTTCTATACTTCCTAAGTTCACACAAAAGCATGGCGGTTTCCACATTGTTCAAATCAATATTTATGATCACAGGGTAAGTAGAATTAGGACCAAGGAACGCGTACCTTAGCCCAGCTGGTAGGGTTTTGAGTTTGAGCTTTGTTGCTCTAAATTCGCTCCAAGGACCGTCAATATATTTTTATGGAGCAGGTTCTGTTTCTGGAGCAGGTGCTCCGTCAGCATTTTATGTTTCGAGGTTCAAGAACTGAATTGATTTCTCCATCGTTTGGCTCGAATCCAGCATCCTTGCAAACTCAACTGTGTCCTCACTCAAGTACCCATTCTCACCCTCAGCCTTTGTCAAAGATACATCCAACGGATCATCAGCCAAAATCTCCTCAATATCTCCCTCAGAGAATTCGAGATTATCTTTTATGGCAAAAGTTTGCCTATCAATGGTTGGCTTTTTGATCATTCTGTCCATATCAAATTCCATGATAATGTCCCCCAAGTGGAGACTGATTGTACCATTCCTCACATCAATAATCGCACTAGCTGTGCGTAAGAAAGGACGTCCCAAAATCAAGGGATCTTTCGGTTCCTCATCAATTTTCAGCAGCACAAAATCTACTGGAATTAAAGTATTGCCAATTCTAACATGTAAATCCTCAAGAATCCCCATGGGTAACTTTACCGCCCTATCAGCAAACACCAATGAAATTCTTGTTGGCTTAAAATTTGTGTACCCAAATTTTCTAGCAACCGAATATGACATGAGGTTAACACCCGAACCCGAATCGCATATGACCAATCTGCACGGAGAGGACAAATTTCTCTGAGTCATCCTTTTTCTTAGACAATTTTTTTTGTAGCACAGCACTACAGTTCTTAGATACCATTACAAGTTCTGAAAAAACATTTCCTGTAACCAGACCCTTAACATACTTCTTCATAGCTGGCATCATCTGAATCACATCTACAAAATGGAGCTTAATAGTCAAATCCTTCAACATCTCCTTGCACTTTGCCTCTTCCAAATCCTTTTGAGATTTCCTTGGAGGGATTGGATAAGGAACTGGAGGTTTGTAGACACGAGAAACAATCTTATCAAAAAGCTCATTCGGTCGAAGTACCTTAGGAGTCGGTTCAGCAACTTCTTCATTTTTTTCTTCGTCTGGAGCAGGTGCTCCGGTGTGGAGCGGGTGCTCTGCAGAATTTTCTGGGTAACTTTCAGCATTATCCCTCACAACCTGTGGTAGAATCCTTCCACTTCTTAGTTCAACTGCATTCACAAACTCTTTGGGGTTTGCAACTGGTTTACCTGGCAATACTCCTTGTGGCTTCTTGATTGCCTCAGCAGTTTGAGCAACTTGAGTATCAAGGTTCTTCACATGATTGCAAACAGCTTCAAGCCTACCATTGAGATCAGAGTATATGTTGATGTCTACCTTTGTGTTGATTTCAGTGGCAGATTTCTGTTGATTAGCCATTAGCTGCTGCATCATACCCTTCAGTTCATCCTGAGAAATACTTCCAAAACTCGCAGGAGCCTAAAAGTTGTTAAACTGTGGTTTTTGCTGAACTCCCCCTTGAAACTGATTCTGACCTTGGTAAGGTAAGAATGTTTTGCCTTGGAAATCCTGGGGAAAACTCTTCTGGAAACCTTGGTCCAGAGGTTTCTGGTTTTGGAAACCAGTTTGTTGCAGATAGACCTGGTCATGTGGGTTCTCAACGTTTGTACCTCTATAGGAGAAGTTTGGGTAACTCCTATAGTTCTGGTTGAATCCACGGTTTTACACAAACTCTTGACCACTCACATAGCTGATCTCTTGCTGTCTACAATCTCCTTCTTTACTCATCTCAGAAAGTGGTTCACCATTCTCATCAGCAAAATTATCCATCATTTGGTTCTCCTTGAGCAACAAGTTAACTTTAGCTATAAGGTCATCGATCTTTTGAGAATCCATACAACCAGTTTTCTTGGTTCTATCATACTCTTGAGACTTGCTGCTGGAACTTGCAGCCAGGTTTTCAATAAGCTTGTAAGCACCATCTCTGGTCTTAGTCATAAAATCACCATCACTCGCAGCATTCAAAACATTCCTATAATCCCAATCAACACCATCATAGAAGATACCCAGCAAGTTCTCATCGGTAAACCTATGATGTGGATACTCTCTCCTGTATTCTTTGAATCGTTCCCATGCCTCACAAAAAGACTCTCCAGAATATTGCTGAAACGTGGAGATCTTGTTCTTTAAGCTCGCGGTCTTGTTTTTGATGTAGAAGTGGTCCAAGAAAGCTGCTCTACATTGTGTCCAATTCGTGATGGATCCAGCGGATAGAGACTTGAGCCATCGAGAAACTTTTTTCGCAAGTGAAAAAGGGAAAAGCTTGCACTTTACGAAGTCCGAGTTCATCCCATTAGAACTCGTTGTGGAGCAGATCTCCTCAAAGTTCTGTATATGGTCCATTGAAATCTCTGCGGAAAGTCCATAGAACAAGGGCTGTTTGACCAGCGATATCATCTGAGGCTTAATCTCATAGTCTTGCCTCTCAACAGCAGGTGAAACAATAGCATATCTGTTCTAGGCATGAGGATTTTCCATGTCCCCAATAGCACGTTGCTGTTCACGCTCACGTTGTTGTTGTTGTTCGCGCGCATGTTGCTGCTGTATCTGAGCCATCTGCTCTTGCAACCTTTGTAGCTCAGCCACCATATCATTGTTGCCTTGTTCGCCCATGTCGACGGGTGTAGGCTTTATTCGTCTTTTGCATCGTTCAATTCTTGCAAGTTCCATGTTACTCAAGGTCAGAAGGGGTATTTGACGATTGCTGCTTGTTGGCCTTGAGTTCATGCACCTGAAACACACGCAAGAGAAGAAAAAGAACAAGTCAGTACTTAGTCTGCAATCGTAAATTAAAACTGAAGGTATCGAATTCGTCCCCGTCGCAACGGCGCCAATTGATAAACACGCTGAAAACCCGATTGTAGAATAGTGAGATATTCGTTCAAAGGGACCAGCAATACACTCTAATATTTTGTAACACAATTTCAGCTAAGCGATCAAGTTTGTTTTGGTTTTAGTTTGTCACAATAGCATGTAAGTAAATAAAATCGGTTTAACAAATATTAATGAAGGCATTAGGCTAAGGAGAATTATCTCGGGGATTAGATCATCTAAAACCAAGCAATTATTCAGGATAATAATTTAGAACCAATCTAGAACTCAACCATAAAAATAAGAGGATCCACTGTCGTGGTATCAACCACTTTATCAATCAATCTAACACTCTAAACTGTCATTTGAGGTTACAAAGAATGACAAGCATTAAAGAGAATGGGATCGATTTGTTCACAACTTGCCTTAGCATCAACTGTCGTTGGCTAAGGACAAATCACCCATCTATGTTCTTTCAAGCAATTTACAACACTTTTGATGAGTAAATTAAACCTAAGATCAAAGGGTAGGTTTAACTGGGGTGCTCTTTTCTTCAAAAATTTTCAAAAAACTTCACTTTCCCTCTATTTTCGCCAAGTCTCTTATGAGATCCAATCCTCCATTCCAGCTACTTTTTAGACCTATATTGACTCAAAATAAAATAAAAACTCGATAAAGACCTACAAAATAAAGGTTAGAATGCGCCAAAAACGTATTATATCATTTAACCGAAGGTAACCGCAAAAACCGAGTTTTGAAGGTTTTAGTTTTGGGCCGTTTTGTATTTTTAAGATCATCTAACCGCTTCGAATCTCGCAAATCTAAAGCCACCATCGGATTCGTGAAGACGAGATGAAGCCGGAGACACTAAGAGCCGCCACCGCCGAGCTTCCACGCGCCAATCAAAGGTACCGCGTGACGACCACGCGCCTCCACGTGCCGCCAGCCCATCCGCACGTGACGTCCACGCACCACCGCCTATCGCCGAAATTACCGACACCTGCCGGAGCCGCCGTGACCGGCTGTCGTTCGTTCGCCTCCAGGAAGCCGCCGCCGTCGCCACCGGGGATTTTCCTGGTAAGCCGTCGCCAAAATTCTCGCCGTCGACCGGTTTAGATTAACCGGTCAGTTTAATTCAATTGATTTTGATTTGATTTTGGTTAAGGTTAACCGGTTCGGTTTGAATCAATTGATTCCGGTCTAGGTTAACCGATTAGTTTAAATCAATTGGTTTCTGGTTTATGTTAAATGATCCGATTTTGGAATTGATTTCCAGATTAGGTTAACCGGATCGGTTTAACCGTTGACTAGTTTGACCGTTGACTGGTTTAACCGTTGACCGGTTTGACCGTTGACCGGTTGACCAGAAAACTGTTTTTTGTCGTTCGAAGACCGTCTGACTCGATTTTTTGTTTTGATTTCAGATCCGGAGTCAGTTTAATCATTCGAGGTTCACACACCGCAGTTTTCGTTGTTGCAAAGGTGAGGGCTATTCCACAAACTTCTGTACTTTGTTCGAGGAATTTAATTTACGAATAGTGTAGTACTAAATGTGATATGTTTCAACGATCGAGTCTAACTTGTTTGATTCTTTAAATTGGACATAGGGATATAGATGATTTAACCCAATATTTTGTTCATAATTTTTATGATAAGCGTTTGTTATATATATATATATGGTTATATGGTAGCGGAGGTACAGAGACAGACTTTTGTATCCTGTCGCATTGTGTGAGGGATGGGTGAGGGCAATCCGAGTCGATTTGTTTGTTGCCCCTGCACCCTAAGATTGATAAGCGTCCCCTGGGTGGTGAGATTGGGCATTATCCCATAGTTGACCTCGTTGGAGGGTGTGATTGGACACTATCCCATAATTTACCTCAAGGGTGAGGGTGTGATTGGGCACTATCCCATACCTGGATGATTGATTGTTGGTTGAGCACTATAGGTGTTGTGTTTGTTCATGTTTAGTCTAAACTGTTTTGTGATTAGTTTCTTTGATCGAGTGAGTGACATGCGGATTTTAGCATCCCATACCTCACTGAGTGACTCCCCTCTTGCTCAACCCTCTTTCTTCCCCTTTCAGGTGAGTCTGGCGAGTAGTTTCGTACTTGACGTGTCGGGGTGTGTCATTTTGGGATTGATTCTCGCTTTCCGTAATTTATGTGTATTTTTAGTAAAACAATTGTGTTATGGTTTTATTTGGAGTTATCGAAGTTATCGGATTTGCGTTTAATAAAGTGGATATTTAATAAGTATAGTTATTTGTGGTAAAAGTTATTTATGGTAACACGCCGTTCCCGAGAGAGGGTGAGAAAGTTATTTGTGGTAAAAGTTATTTGTCGTAAAGATTATCGAAAAAAACAGTTTAAGAAGATTTTGAAATCGTTTTGAAAAAAAATTCGAAGAATTCTCAATCCGTTGAAAGCGATAAGCAGAAAGCGGATTTATTGAATTAAGATTGTAGGAGCGCAATAATCGAATTGAGAAAAAAGATGCGAATTTTATTATAACGATAACAGAAACGAATTACAATGACAATATTAAAATTGTATAAAGTAAATCACGGAGGCAAGATATGATATCTTTTTTCTTAATTCAATAAATCGGTCGTAAGTGTTTTCGGACTATCACGATTTTGAATCGCAGGATACAACCGATCACGAACTAATACTCGAGCACACGAGTAGTAGACTCAAGCGAACTTGATCTACGATATACTCTCGAATTAAACTAAAGAAACTTACTTGGAAGAAGCAAGAGATAGACGAGATTTTAGAACTGAAAGTCTTTTCAGTTTTTGAGTGTCTGATTGTATGAGTGTGTCTTTTTGTGTCCCTCAAATAATGGAGGCGAGTGTCTCTTTATATAGAGGAAAATATTTGGAGTGATCCCCAAGTCTATTCAGAAAATGGAAAATTTCCTGAATATTCAATTCGCAAAAATTGAAAAATTTCCAGAATATTCAACTTGCAATGGAAAACTTCCACAATATTCAACTTGCAAAATTGGAAAAGTTTCAGAGCCAAAAAAACCCACGAGCCCACGCCCTGCTCCCGCGCCCGGCCCGGCCTAGTTCGGTTCGGTTCAATTCGGCGCGCATGTGGAGCATTTCCCAAATCATCCCAAGTTGCTCACTTTACGCCCTTATTTCTCATTCAAATTAACTCTGTTTTTGACATATGAGTATACCATCTTGTAGTACTCGTTACTAGCTTTCCAACGCACTATCGACCCGACAATTCCGTTCAGCTGTTTGGCCGGAATGTGGCCGGAAAGTCGCCGGAAAAACTTTGCTAAAAACCTATAATTTTTCAGAAACTTTTTTCTGAAAATTCAGTTCCAACAATCCCCTACATTAATAGAAATTAATCTAAACATATGACGAATTAACTAACCCTATGGACTGACGCAACTAGCTAGAGTAGAGAGACCTTCGAGAGTATAAACGAAAACTAACTGCATCTGAGTTGGTGGCGTTTATCAGCTTTGAACCGACTCATTGTTAGTACCTGTCAAGTTCATTCGGCCAGATGGTGAACATGATGTCTTGAACCATCCGAAGTTTTATGTAAACTTAGATAGCAGGTATAACACAGCTTCGTTTTCTCGTAGAACGAGGTTCTCTATTGTGTTCATTGTGGCCTTGAACATGCCTGGTTAATCATGAGTGAATTTGGAGAGTATAGCTTCACATATTCTCCTAGAAACGGCCCCATTTCACACTCACAAGGTGATTTACAAGCTGCTTGTATTTAAAAAGTATCCTGTAAGTACTTCACATATCTTACAAAGCTAGTTTTCAAATCATTAAAAACATATGCTTAACCTCTACACATACAGAGAGCACCGTACATCATATTAGGAACTAGGAGAAGACAACAGTCTCTCAGTGCTCGTAAACGAGTTAGCTTGATTTAGTTGTCCCTTTGAACCTACGTCATGGGATCTCCAATCTTAGTATGTGGGGTTACCATCAAACCTCCTCTCAAGTTGTAGGCTTTAAACCCATTTCTCTTGATGACTTCGTAACTTGATCTCGTGTTAAACCTTTTGTAAATGGATCCGCTAGGTTGTTTGCTGATATGATGTAATCAATCGTGATCACCCCAGTTGAGATAAGTTATCTAACGGTTTTATGTCGTCGTCTAATATGACGAGATTTACCATTATATAGGGTACTCTGTGCCCTGCCTATAGCTGATTGACTATCACAGTGTACATGTATTGCAGGAACAGGTTTCCCCCACATTGGGATGTCTTCCAAGAAATTAACAAGCCATTCAGCTTCCGCTGCAGCTGTATCCAACGCTATGAATTCAGATTGCATGGTTGATTTGGCCAACAAATTTGTTTGGAAGATTTCCAGGACACTGCTGCACCTCCAAGTGTAAAGATGTATCCACTCGTGGATTTTGAGCTTTTGGAATCTGCGATCCAGTTGGCATCACTGTAGCCTTCCATTACTGCTGGTTCTTTACCATAGTGCAAGCCATGATCTTGGTATAACGTAGATAGTTCAAAACTCTAGTTATAACCTTCCAATGCTTATGTCCAGGATTGCTCGTGTAGCGACTAAGTACATTTACAGAGTGCGCAAAATCCGGTCTTGTACTGTTTGTCAAGTACATTAAACTGCCAATTTTTCTTACATACAAACCTGAATTTTTGGTCAAGTGATTTTGAAAATCTACTGGAGTTTTCGCAGTCCCATTTAAGTAATGCTTGAATCTATGTAGTATCTTCTCAGCATAGTGGGTCTGAGACAAGATAAGGCCTTCATCAGTTCTGATGATCTTTATTCCCAAAATGACATCTGCTAGACCCAAATCTTTCATGTCAAAATGTCTTTTGAGCATGCTTTTCGTTTGATTTATGATGTCTTTGTTGCTTCCAATAATGAGCATATCATCGACATATAAACATAAAAAAATGTACCCCACTGGAGTAATTCTGAAGTATATGCATTTATTGCATTGATTAATGTTAAAACCATTAGACATCATCACACTGTCAAACTTCTCATGCCACTGCTTTGGAGCCTGTTAGAGTCCATATAATGACTTCACAAGTTTACACACTTTGTGTTCTTGTCCTGGGATAACAAACCCTTCAGGTTGTTTCATATAGATTCCCTCTTCCAAATGTCCATTTAGAAAGACAGTTTTTACATCCATTTGGTGGATTTCAAGATCTCTTAAGGCTGCAATGCTTATGAGCATTCTGATTGAAGTTATTCTTGATACCGGACAGTAGGTATCAAAGAAATTCAAGCCTTCTTTTTGTCGAAATCCTTGTACCACAAGCCTAGCCGTGTACCTATCAATATCACCATTGGTTTTCTGTTTTATTGTGAAAATCCATTTACTCCCCAATGGTTTAGAGCCTTGGGGTAGATCTGTTATCTCGTAAGTATGATGTTGCAAGATAGAGTCTATTTCAGTATTGACTGCTTCCTTCCAATAAGGTGCATCAGGTATAGATATGGCTTCTGAATAGGTTCTCGGTACGTTTTCCGCTAGAAATGCCATCAAAAAATCTTCACCGAACGATTTTTCTTTGCGAGCTCTTTTGCTTCGTCTAGTTTCATCTTCGAGTTTTGGTTCTAGTTCTTCACCAGCAATAGTATTGTCCTCAGCTTCTGAGGTCGCTGCATCTCGTTGTTCACGAGTTCGTTTTCCTACAAGGGAAAATGTCTTCGGTTGTTCTTTCAACTCGTGGTGAGGGAGTTTTAGTGAGTTTGGCCTGTACGCACACTTCACATTTTTCTTGGTTAGTTTTGATTTTCGGAATCAAATTCATGTTTTTCATTTTTCGCATTGTTTTATAATTGACATGTCTTAATCGTTCATGCCAAGTAGTAAACGACTCAACCAAGTAAGCAACAGGGTTTTCATTAATTTCAGCAATAGAAGCAGAAGCTACATTTTTCGGGAAGACTGTCATTACAGACATCTTGATCAGTCCACCCTTAACAAAATATTTTCCCAGATACACCCCGTTTTTCTTAAGAACTAGTTTATTAGACTCAAAATTAGTGGCAAAACCATGCTTACTTAGCACCGTTCCTGAGATGAGATTCTTCCGCATGTCAGGTACGTGCTTCACATTCAGCAGAGTGAGCTCACGACCAGAAGTCAGCTTCATAACTACTTTGCCCATACCTTCAATCTTGGACACTGCCGTGTTGCCCATGAAAAGCTGCCCGTTTGATTTGTTCTTCACGTATGTGGAAAACATGGTCCTGTCAGAGCAGATGTGTGTGGTGGCACCAGTGTCGTAGTACCACTTCACTAGATTATCCTCCACCATGTTAACTTCAGTTACCACTGCAACCATGTCTACTTCAGTTAGGTTTGCCTGGCTCTTGATATCCTTGGCTTTGCTCTTGCAAACTTCAGCTTTGTGCCCAATCTTCCCACAATGATGGCACTTCCCTTTAAACTTCTTCTCAGAGTTGTTCTTCTTCAAGTTAGTTGTGGATGACACCTTCAAGGTCTTTTGATGCATAGAGATCCCTTTTCTCTTGCTTTTCAGCTTGGCCTTATGCTCAGCTACATTGACATCATGCCCATGATTAGGAGCACCTGCATGAACCCCATGATTGTTGTCCTCAATCCTCAACCTTCGGACGAGATCATCAAGAGTCATTGCCTTACGTTAGAACTTAAGGTAATTCTTGAAATCTGACCAGCCTGGTGGTAGCTTCTCAATCAAGCAATTCGTTTTAAAGATGTTGCAGATCGACATCCCTTCCAACTCAATCTCTTGACAGATGCGTTGAAGGGCCTCCACTTGCTCCATAATTGGTTTGGAGTCCACCATCTTGAAGTTGAGAAGCTTCGCAGTTGAGAATCTCTGCAGCCCAGACTCATCAGTCTTGTACTTGTTCTCCAAAGACAACCACAATGCTTTTGAAGACTTGTACTTGTTGTAGAAGTCATACAGATCATTGACCATACGGTTCAAAATCTGACATTTGCAACAAAAATCTCCTTGAACCCAGTTATCCACACTTCCAAGTGCATACACATCAGTAGTGCCTTCAGGAAGTGTTGGTGGATCCTCTATGTGGTACTTTTCCATGTTCATGCTGGCCAGATAATAGTGCATCTTGTCTTGCCATGTTTTGAAGCCTTTGCCATCAAACTTGTTTGGCATCATTCCTTGGGAAGTAGATGGAGGTATTACAGTGTGGGTTGACCCATTACCGAACAGATTTCGGCGCACGTCTCCCATACTAGAACTGCCAATTCTCGTCTTTTCAAGTTCTTTGGCAAGACGTAAAGCCAATTCGTCAAGAGTCTCAGTAACTTTGTCACGGACCTCGCTGCTGGTGTTGGTCTCAGTCATTTTATTCACAATTAACAGATCTGATTAGTATATCAACCAAGCAATTCAGGTAACTAAATTACACCGAATTAGTTTTGCAAACTCGCTTTAATAAGCGTTCGAAGAAACTTGTTTCGCGTTTCACAAACTCACTCGGGTGTGAGCGTTCGTGGAGACTAGAGATGTGTCATTTAAGAAACTGTCCACAACAATCGCTAAAGAGCGTTTGTGCAGCAGTTAGAACGAGAAGAAAAGAAATATGTGAAAACGTTCTTCTATAAACTTTCTGCGTAAGCACCCAAATATTATCGCAAAAACAGTTTAAGAATATTTTGAAATCGTTTTTAAAAAAATTTGAAGAATTCTCAATCCGTTTATAGCGATAAGCAGAAAGCGGATTTAATGAATTAAGATTGTAGAAGCGCAATAATCGAATTGAGAAAAAAGATGCAAATTTTATTATAACGATAACGGAAACGAATTACAATGATAATATTAAAATTGTATAAAGTAAATCACGGAGGCAAGATATGATATCTTTTTCCTTAATTCAATAAATCAGCCGTAAGTGCTTTCGGACTATCACGATTTATGAATCCCAGGATACAACCGATCAAGAACTAATACTCGAGCACACGAGTAGTAGACTCAAGCGAATTTGATCTACGATATACTCTCGAACTAAACTAAAGAAACTTACTGATATCTCTGTATTTTACTTGTTTTATGCATACTTTGATAACCCATTTAGCATTGTTTCATCCTTCATTCGTACCATTTAGAGTCACTTACTTCTGTTTTGCATACTTAGGCATTCTTGCATCGACATTCCATACATATCATGCATAAGGTGTTGAAACAGGTGATATGGAGTCACTAATGGATTAAGGGACGAATGGAGATTTGTTACATGGACAAGGATCGGTCAAGAAGCACAGGATGCAAAGGAAGAAAGTGACTCGACCGGCCACTCGACCTGCTTGATAGAGTCAAAAGAATGCAGGATGCAGAAGAAGGAAGCCACTCGATCACTGACTCGACCGAGTGGATCGAGTGCAAACTCAAGACACACAAAGGGAGCTCGATCAAGCACTCGACCAAGCTGATCGAGTGCAAGCCAGAACGAGCCAAGGCATAACCACTTAACCGACTCGACCACACGACTCGATCAAACCGATCGAGTCAAACTGCCGACATCTATCTTGTCCTCTTCTGTTTTAGGGTTTTGCAAACTTCTCTATAAATACTCCCTTTAAGCCATTTGTTGATATATACGTTTTCTTGCCTAGGTTTTCTCTATATTTTCACCAAGAACATCTTATTTTGTAATTGAGATTTCTTCTAAGTTATTAAGTTTTTGTTATACTTCTTTTGCTAGTTATTAATCTCCATAACTTTGTCTATTTCTATTACAAGTTTTAATAAATTCTGGGTTTGTGTTCTTCATGTTCTTCATATGTTCTAAGTAATTATCTTAGTAGTTGTTAAGGTTTTGATATAGTTTCTTTGGTAATTGTTAGTCTCCATACCCTTGTCTATTCTTATTACAAGTTTTATAATTTTCTGGGGTTATGTTCTTGTTTTGAAGTCTAGACACTTTCCATTATATTTAGTTTCTATTGTTGTTTCTTTGTCACTTATAGCTCTTTTCATCTTTATCTTTAGGATTATGCATGTTATAGTATTTTCTGGGTTTGTGTTCTTGATGTTCTTCATGATTTCTGAGTAGTCTTTTAGGGTTCTTGAGGATGGGATAGGTTAGTGGCAATTCTTTGGTCTACTAGGTCGTTTAAGCTTATGATTCCATGAATCCCTTATGGATTAGTGTCCTTAATGCTAGTTCCTTTATGATCATTTGGAATTAGAATCCAGACATTTCCACACTCAAAAAGTGTGTCATGAAATGTCTGAACCAACTAATTCCATAGATTTACATTTCTAGTCTAAGAGATTAGATGTCTAGAGTGTTTATTGGCTTTAATAGACTGAGTCTTACTGCCTGTTAGGTTAGATTTCGCTAATGAGAATTAGGTCTGAAATTAGCTTAGCTTGATGGTTTCTATCATGAGAATGAATTAATCAACTTCTGAGTCTATTGTCTAGGGGTTAGTTTATCTTTCAGTTTGTTAAACACCTAGGTTGATTGAAGAAGAGTTGCTGACCCATTACCCCCATCCTTAGGATCTTTTACTTCCTAGTATCATTCTGTTTCCTTGTTTACTAGTTCTCATATCATTAATGCTCTGCTTTTGTTAGTCTTTCATTCTGTTGCTTGTTAGTTTATGTTAGTTACAACCATTGCTTTGTTAGATTCTAATTTATGCTTTCTGTTGATTTAAGTCCAAACTGATATTGTTTTCCGGTTTATCGGATGTAAACCCTTAATGAGTAATGGAGAGATCCTAGAGATTAAAGACTACGGTCTGAAACGGTTCAGATTACTGGCCGGATCTCGTACTCGATATCACTTCTGTGGTATGGGAAACACAATTCCACGAACTTGAGAACTGATATTTGTGATCAAATAAACACATTGCTTGGCTTGACTTAACTGATTTGATCATATCTTATCTGTTAGCATCACACCCAATTGGATTGACACCTATTGTATTGCAATGGCATGATAATGCATTAGGCAATTGATAGCAAAAACATATTATCAATTTGGCGCCGTTACCATTTGGGTGTTCGTTTGTTACGTTTAAGATTTACGATCTCTTAAGATAAGGTTCTTCTTATCACCAATACGTTTTACTGACTTGGTTGTTCTTTCTCTGTTTGGAGATTCAGGTACAACACGCCCATACCACTCAACCTCCAGCTCGACCAACAGCTCGACCCACCGATCGAGTGCTTGATCGAGTCGCCGATCGAGCCGTGTTTCCTTTACCTGCATGCACACCAGATCGCACGGCAACCAAGATCTCATTCGTTATCTCGACAACATCAACCGTCTACCCCAACAGTTGAGAGCACAACGAGACCACCACCACGCCAATCCGCACGAGCCATTCTCTATGGCGAATCAACCTATCCACCAGGACGATCCACCTCAGGTTCCCCCAAGGCGGCTCCGATACATTGGTGCAGGCGATGCCCCTAACACACACACAGCGGCATGGCATTCTACCTCCCGCTGTCCAAAACAACAATTTTGAGATTAAGAGCAGCTTGATCTCTATGGTCCAGAACAACAAATTCCATGGTCTCCCCATGGAGGATCCCCTTGATCATCTGGACGAATTTGACAGGCTCTGTAGCCTCTGCAAAATCAATGGCGTAAGTGAAGATGCATTGAAGCTGCGCCTCTTTCCTTTCTCCCTCGGTGACAAAGCCCATCTATGGGAAAAGACTCTTCCTCATGGCTCCATCACCTCTTGGGACGAATGCAAACGTGTTTTCCTTGCCAAGTTTTTCTCCAACTCCCGCACTGTTAAACTTCGAAAGGAGATCTCTGGATTTGCTCAGCGAAATGGCGAGTCCTTCTGTGAAGCCTGGGAGCGATTCAAAAGCTATCAATCTCAATGTCCTCATCATGGTTTCAGCAACGAATCCATTCTTAGCACCCTTTACAGAGGAGCTCTTCCCAAAATCCGAATGCTTCTTGATACTGCCAGTAATGGCAACTTCTTGAATAAGGATGTCGATGAAGGCTAGGAGTTAGTCGAAAACCTTGCTCAATCCGATGGAAATTACAATGAAGATTATGATCGGGGACTCAGGGGGAGTCATGATTCTGAAGAGCGGCATCAGAAAGAAATGAAAGCCATGAATGAGAAGTTGGATAAGCTCCTCCAAGCCCAGCAGCGGCATGTTCATTTTGTTTCTGACGATGAACAGCCACAATTTCAAGATGGGGGGATTGATCACCAAGAAGAGGTTAGCTACATCCAGAACCAAGGTGGATACAACAGAGGTTACAACAACTATCGGCTCAATCCGAACTTGTCCTATCGGAGTACCAATGTGGACAACCCCCAGGACCAAGTCTACCCTCCTCAGCCCCAACAACTTTCACCCCGTCCTTTCGTTCCTTACAATCAGCCCCAAGGTTTTGTCCCTAAACCACAATTTCAAGGCGGGTACAAACAGCAAGGTGCAATGGGTCCTCCGGGTTTTCAAAATCAACGCCCACCAATACAACCTAACCCGGACGCAGACATGAAGACTATGCTCCAACAACTACTCCAGGGTCAAGCATCCACTGCTCTCGAGATCTCTAAAAAACTTGCCGACGTCCACACAAAGATTGACTGCTCTTACAATGATCTGAACTGCAAGTTCGAAACACTTAACTAAAAAAGTCAAACACCAGGAAGGAAACACCGCCTCTACTTCTTCTCCAGCCCCTCCAGGACAACTTCCAGGGAAATCAGTGCAAAACCCGAAAGATTTTCATATCAATGCCATCACACTGCGGAGTGGCCGAGCACTATTTACCCCCCAACGACCTACCAAAATCACTGAGGACAGTGATGAACAAGATGGGGAGGATTTATGTCAAAATGAAGCCAATAAGGATAGGCTCGACCAACGACTCGACCACCTACTCGATCCGCAAGACAGAGTCGTTGATCAAGCTCGACAGAGACCACCTACTCGATCCTACGATCGAGTGGATGATCGAGTTGACTCGCAGGATGCTGTAACACCATTTGATTCGAAGAAAAAGGAGACGTCCTTCGTTTCTCCTCCATACAAACCTAAGTTTCCATTCCCTAGTCGATTTAGACGAGAGAAAATGGAGAAGTACAAGGCACTCTTTGACAAGCAGATGAGTGATATTGAGATCAAAATGCCTCTGTTAGATGCCTTCATGCTGATACCTCCATATCAAAAGTTTTTGAAGGACACATTGACAGAAAGAGTTAAAGAGCTTCAGGGAATGGTAGTGTTAAGTGAGGAATGCAGTGCTATCGTCCAGAAGAGAGCAATCCAGAAGCAAGGCGATCCCGGTTGTTTCACCTTGCCCTGCTCCCTTGGGCCGTTGAGCTTTAAGAACTGTCTTTGTGACCTTGGAGCTTCAATAAGCCTTATGCCGCTTTCAGTAGCCAGGAGATTGGGGTTCAGTAAGTACAAGGATTGCAACATCTCTTTGGTATTGGCGGATAGGTCAGTTCGAATACCACATGGCGTACTAGAAGATCTACCCATACGGATCGGATATGTGGATATCCCGACAGACTTTGTGGTATTAGAAATGGATGAGGAACCTAGAGACCCCCTGATATTAGGAAGACTTTTCCTGGCTACAGCTGGAGCAATCATCGATGTCAAGAAAGGAAAGATTGAACTCAACCTGGGAAAAGACTTCAAGATGAAGTTTGACATTAAGGATGCCCTGAAGAAACCCACAATAGAAGGTCAGCTTTTCTGGATTGAAGAGATGGATCAACTTGCTGATGAGCTGCTGGAAGAACTAAATGAAGAGGACCATCTGCAGACTACATTGACCAAAGGTGGTAATGATGGGTTTCTAAACAAGGAGAGTCTGGGCTATGAGATGCTTTTAGACTCACACAAGGCCATAGAAGGATTAGAAATGTTTGAAAATCTTAATGGGTTGAACACGGAAGTCATTGGATCGATCGAAGATGGATCATCTCAGACTCGACAGGACAGCTCGACCACCCCACTCGATCACTCGATCGAGTCGTTGATCGAGTCAAAGAACGAGCCACCATTACACGCATCTGACGATTGGTCCGAACTAAAAGCCCCAAGGGTTGATCTCAAAGCACTTCCAACAGGGCTAAGGTATGCTTTTCTAGGCCCTAATTCCACTTATCCAGTCATAGTAAACGCTAAACTGAATGATGATGAAGTGCACTTGCTATTGACCGAATTGAAAAGGTTTAGAAGAGCCATAGGGTATTCACTAGATGACATCAAAGGAATTTCACCTAGCTTATGCACTCATAGAATCCATCTTGAAAACGAATCATATGCTAGCATTGAACCTCAAAGAAGGTTGAATCCAAACTTGAAAGAGGTTGTTAAAAAGGAAATTCTTAAGTTGTTAGAAGCTGGTGTGATTTACCCCATATCTGATAGCACTTGGATATCACCTGTGCATTGTGTTCCTAAAAAGGGTGGAATGACCGTTGTTAAAAATGATCAGGATGAACTCATTCCCACTAGAACAATCACTGGTCATAGAATGTGCATAGATTACAGGAAACTAAATGCTGCATCTAGAAAAGACCATTTCCCATTGCCATTCATTGACCAGATGTTGGAAAGACTAGCAAACCATCCCTATTATTGCTTTCTAGATGGGTATAGTGGATTTTTCCAGATCCCTATACACCCTAATGATCAAGAAAAAACCACATTCACCTGCCCTTATGGAACATTTGCATATAGGAGAATGCCGTTCGGTCTTTATAATGCACCTGGAACCTTTCAGAGGTGTATGATCTCTATCTTTTCAGATTTGATAGAGGAGATGGTGGAGGTCTTCATGGATGATTTTTCTGTGTATGGCTCCTCTTTCTCCTCGTGTTTGTTAAACTTGTGCAGGGTACTCTCTAGGTGTGAAGAGACCAACCTGGTTCTAAACTGGGAGAAATGCCATTTTATGGTCAGAGAGGGTATTGTTTTGGGGCACAAGATCTCTGAGAATGGAATAGAGGTAGACAAGGCTAAGATAGATGTGATGATGCAGTTGCCACCTCCAAGGACTGTAAAGGATATCAGAAGTTTCCTTGGCCATGCTGGGTTCTACAGGCGATTTATCAAAGATTTCTCAAAGGTAGCCAGACCACTCACAAGGTTGCTCTGTAAGGAGATGGAGTTCAACTTCGACTCCGAATGCTTAGAAGCCTTCCAACGGATCAAGGCGGCTTTAATCTCAGCTCCGATAGTTCAAGCTCCTAACTGGGACTATCCATTCGAAATTATGTGTGATGCATCTGATTATGCAGTGGGAGCTGTCTTGGGACAAAAGATTGATAAGAAGCTGCATGTCATCTACTATGCGAGTAGAACATTAGATGAGGCACAAGGGAGATATGCAACTACAGAGAAGGAGCTTCTAGCAGTTGTGTTTGCCTTTGAGAAATTCAGAAGCTATCTAGTAGGATCAAAGGTCATCGTCTACACGGATCATGCAGCCTTGAGGCACATTTATGCAAAGAAAGACACTAAGCCAAGATTGCTTAGATGGATCCTCTTGCTTCAAGAATTTGATATGGAGATTGTTGATAAGAAGGGTATCGAAAATGGAGTGGCTGATCACTTGTCTAGAATGAAAATCTTCGATGCGTTGCCAATAGATGACTCTATGCCTAAAGAGTCACTGATGGCCATTAGAACTGAATTGACTCGACCAACCACGCGACCAGCAACTCGAGTCCTTGATCGAGTGGTAGATAGAGTGGCTGATCGAGTCAAGGATCGCGTAGCCATTTCAAGTGGAACAGCCAACGCTTTAAGTTTGGGGGAAGAACGGCTGCCTTGGTATGCAGACTTGGTTAACTACAAGGTTATTGGAGAAGTCCCTAAGAGCTTAGATTCATATAAACGGAAGAAATTCTTCAGAGATGTGCACCACTACTACTGGGATGATCCGTATCTCTACAAGAAGGGGTCGGATGGTTTGTTCAGAAGATGCATTGCTGAGAAAGAAGTAAAAGGAGTTCTAGAACATTGCCATGGATCTGCTTATGGAGGTCACTTTGCAACCTTCAAGACTGTTCAGAAGATCCTCCAAGCAGGATTGTGGTGGCCTAGCATGTTTAAGGATGCTCAGAACTTCATCTCTAGATGTGACCCCTGTCAGAGAATGGGCAATATAAGCAGAAGGAATGAGATGCCGCAGAACCCTATACTAGAGGTTGAAGTGTTCGACGTATGGGGGATAGATTTTATGGGTCCTTTTAATCCGCCATCATTCGGAAACAGCTATATACTGGTGGCTGTAGATTATGTCTCGAAATGGGTCGAAGCCATTGCTTGCCCATCCAATGATGCTAAGGTTGTGCTTAAGATGTTCAAGAGCATTATTTTCCCAAGGTTCGGCGTTCCAAGGGTAGTCATTAGTGATGGAGGGTCTCACTTCATTAACAAGCTGTTTGAGAATCTGTTAAGGAAGCATGGGGTGAAGCATAAGGTTTCAACACCTTACCATCCTCAGACCAGTGGCCAAGTAGAAGTCTCCAACAAACAGATTAAGGCAATCCTTGCAAGAGTAGTGGGGGTTTCAAAAAGAGATTGGTCAGTCAAGCTTGATGACACTCTCTGGGCTTACAGAACAGCATTCAAAACGCCAATAGGGAGAACTCCATTCCAGCTGCTGTATGGGAAAGCATGCCATTTACTTGTTGAAATGGAGTACAAAGCTTTATGGGCAACTAAGCTATTGAACCTTGATATAAAGACTGCTCAAGAGAAAAGAACAGTTGACTTGCATGAGCTGGCAGAGATTAGGTTAGAAGCCTATGAAAGTTCTAAAGTGTACAAGGAAAGAACTAAAGCTTTTCATGACAAGAAGATCCTTCCTAAGGAATTCAAGGCTGGGGATCAGGTGCTGTTATTCAACTCCAGGCTAAAGCTTTTTCCGGGAAAGCTGAAGTCCAGATGGTCCGGCCCATTTGTCATCAAGGAAGTATTGCCCTATGGTGCTATTACCCTGGTAGGAAAAGATGGGACTGAGTTCACGGTGAATGGGCAGCGGGTTAAGCGATACATGGCAGATATGATCATTCAAGAAGGAACCTCTATTTCTCTCGGTGAACCGCCCAAAGCATAAGGAGGTAACAAGTCAAGCTCAGTGACTTTAAACAAGCTCACTTGGGAGGAAGTCCCATGTCTATCCCTGTTTATATAACTTTCATTGTTTTTATTTTGCTTTTGTTGGTTTTGGGTTTTATGATTTTTTTTTTTAAGTGTTTTTGATGTTTAGGGGACAATGCATGAGTTAATAACAGAAGGGGGATAGAGTCGTTTAAAGGAAAGAAACAAAGGGTGGTGAATGTCTAGCTCGACCTACTACTCGATCTCCCAATCATGTGATCGATCGAGTCCTTCATTGCAATGATCGAGTACAATTCAAACTTGGACCAATTAGCCGATTGACTCGATGTACGACTCGATCCGCCTGATCGAGTGCACGGTCGAGCTCAACGTCGCACACCACCGGCCACTTGACCGACGACATGAGAATGAAGATGGTCGATGTTTCTCTAAGTATTCTGAATCTTGCAGCATTTCACAAGCTAGCTCAGAAGATGGGACTTTAGAAATGTCGTAGGAACTTACAGTTTCATCTCAAAGAGAAGAAACAAATCTTAAAGAAACATCAAAGCCAAAGATTTTGCTTGAGGAAGATAATAAGATCAACGTCATGGTTGCAAAGTCGATGATGAAACAGTTAAAGTCATACAATGGATATTGCTAATAATGGAGTTGAAGCCATAAACGCGATTAATCATTCTAGCTATGATTTGGTACTCAAGGGTGTATGCATGCCGGTTTTGGATGGTTTAAAAACTACAAGACTGATCCGTTCGTATGAAGAATCAAAGTTTGACAACCATGATGAAACAAGCAACCAAATCGATGGATAACTCCGATTCTATATCAACTTGTCGACAGAAAGGACCCAAACAACCATTCAAATTCAAATTCAAAGGTTCTAGATCAAGTGGGGGACTACACCAAAGAGACAATGGACGCATTAGTCACCTCCTACTTCACCAATCCATAAGCTAATTTCTTCACCCTATCATTGTACTATCCATAGCATGTTTATTGTTTTTGTTGTTGATCCTTATATCGTTTTTCGAATTTTTATTACACAAGAGACTGTGTAATTTAAATTTGGGGGAGGATTTAGGATGTGTTTGCATATCATCTAAGGCATAGAAAACCCATAAAAATTTGAAAAATTATCGAAAAAAATAAAAAAAAAAGTGTTCATTTAAATACATTTGCATAAGGGATTATGATGATTACAACCTTGCATGCTTGCTGATTTATTACTTAAACATCAATGCCCAAGTTACTAGTTGTCTAATGCCTATTGAATGAGTTCGAGTATAAGATAGCACCATGTTTTGAATGCACAAATTGATTTCATCTGAATTGAAACATGCTGTGATTTGATGCCTTTCCCTATCTACTTGAACCAAGAACTTGATTCATAATTATCATACCTATGCATTGAATCTGAACTCATGGATACACATATGCATACTTGGATTTTCTTTCACCATTTTACCACTCTTGCTTATCCAAGTAGCTGATTTCAACATTGGGACAGTTTTCCACACCCTTACCCTATCCATCTTTCAAGCCAATTGTGATTTCTGAGTGTTAGCCCTATTTTCGAATTGAGCTTGATAGAAAGTGTTAGGTTTGAGCCGACAAGAATAGCATCCTGTGTAGTTCTATCACGTTTTTGTTTGGGTTAGATAGAGCTAGATAGGAACTTGATTCTGCGTTTGGGATGGGTTGAGCTTCAAAGAAAAGATTGGAAAAAGAGAAAGAAAGCAAAGTTTAAGAACTCTAAGGAGAGGTTTAAAGAGAAGAAAGCTAGTTGTTCTAGTGAAGGATTTGGAAAATATTGAAATGAATGGTTCTAGGTAAAAGAAAGAAAAGAGAACCAAAGTTAAATAATAAAAACCTAAATCCGCTAGAAGTGATAAACGTATTTTGAGAAAGAAACCTCTTTTAAGAGTAAGAACAATTAAAGGGTTGATCTGAAAAGAAAATCTAATGAGAAAGGGTAGAAATAGGACCATCTTCTGGTTTAGAAATAGGGAAGCTGAAATAAGCTTTTGAATCATTGGGTAGATGGGATTCTATTCTTGTATGCATAGGTTGGCCCTTACCTTTAGCATTCTACTAAAGCTCAGTTCTTTTCGAGAGAGACCCTTGTTATAAATTGCCCAACCATTCTTGTCTCCTAACCATACCCTTAGCCAAATGAGTTCATTGAATATGTATAGCTTGATTCACAGTTTTTACCTAATGAATGTTAAAGGGATTGGTGGATTTGAATGCATGTGTAGGTTGAGACTGAAATCAGATTTTGTTGTGAAGAGTATGGCTAAAGTTTTATAAGTAGAACTCACTCACATTGCATTTTAGAACTATTAACTTGGACATTGATCTCAATTACTTTATCAGTCTGCTAAAGGTTCTGAATCCCCACCTTCAATCTCTTCTCCTGCCTTTATCTTGTTAGTTTGCTTGAGGGCAAGCAAAGATTTAGTTTGGGGGAGTTGATATCTCTGTATTTTACTTGTTTTATGCATACTTTGATAACCCATTTAGCATTGTTTCATCCTTCATTCATACCATTTAGAGTCACTTACTTCTGTTTTGCATACTTAGGCATTCTTGCATCGACATTGCATACATATCATGCATAAGGTGTTGAAACAGGTGATATGGAGTCACTAATGGATTAAGGGACGAATGGAGATTTGTTACATGGACAAGGATCGGTCAAGAAACACAGGATGCAAAGGAAGAAAGTGACTCGACCGGCCACTCGACCTGCTTGATAGAGTCAAAAGAATGCAGGATGCAGAAGAAGGAAGCCACTCGATCACTGACTCGACCGAGTGGATCGAGTGCAAACTCAAGACACACAAAGGGAGCTCGATCAAGCACTCGACCAAGCTGATCGAGTGCAAGCCAGAACGAGCCAAGGCATAACCACTTAACCGACTCGACCACACGACTCGATCAAACCGATCGAGTCAAACTGCCGACATCTATCTTGTCCTCTTCTGTTTTAGGGTTTTGCAAACTTCTCTATAAATACTCCCTTTAAGCCATTTGTTGATATATACGTTTTCTTGCCTAGGTTTTCTCTATATTTTCACCAAGAACATCTTATTTTGTAATTGAGATTTTTTCTAAGTTATTAAGTTTTTGTTATACTTCTTTTGCTAGTTATTAATCTCCATAACTTTGTCTATCTCTATTACAAGTTTTAATAAATTCTGGGTTTGTGTTCTTCATGTTCTTCATGTTTTTCATATGTTCTAAGTAATTATCTTAGTAGTTGTTAAGGTTTTGATATAGTTTCTTTGGTAATTGTTAGTCTCCATACCCTTGTCTATTCTTATTACAAGTTTTATAATTTTCTGGGTTTATGTTCTTGTTTTGAAGTCTAGACACTTTCCATTATATTTAGTTTCTATTGTTGTTTCTTTGTCACTTATAGCTCTTTTCATCTTTATCTTTAGGATTATGCATGTTATAGTATTTTCTGGGTTTGTGTTCTTGATGTTCTTCATGATTTCTGAGTAGTCTTTTAGGGTTCTTGAGGATGGGATAGGTTAGTGGCAATTCTTTGGTCTACTAGGTCGTTTAAGCTTATGATTCCATGAATCCCTTATGGATTAGTGTCCTTAATGCTAGTTCCTTTATGATCATTTGGAATTAGAATCCAGACATTTCCACACTCAAAAAGTGTGTCATGAAATGTCTGAACCAACTAATTCCATAGATTTACATTTCTAGTCTAAGAGATTAGATGTCTAGAGTATTTATTGGCTTTAATAGACTGAGTCTTACTGCCTGTTAGGTTAGATTTCGCTAATGAGAATTAGGTCTGAAATTAGCTTAGCTTGATGGTTTCTATCATGAGAATGAATTAATCAACTTCTGAGTCTATTGTCTAGGGGTTAGTTTATCTTTCAGTTTATTAAACACCTAGGTTGATTGAAGAAGAGTTGCTGACCCATTACCCCCATCCTTAGGATCTTTTACTTCCTAGTATCATTCTGTTTCCTTGTTTACTAGTTCTCATATCATTAATGCTCTGCTTTTGTTAGTCTTTCATTCTGTTGCTTGTTAGTTTATGTTAGTTACAACCATTGCTTTGTTAGATTCTAATTTATGCTTTCTGTTGATTTAAGTCCAAACTGATATTGTTTTCCGGTTTATCGGATGGAAACCCTTAATGAGTAATGGAGAGATCCTAGAGATTAAAGACTACGGTCTGAAACGGTTCAGATTACTGGCCGGATCTCGTACTCGATATCACTTCTGTGGTATGGGAAACACAATTCCACGAACTTGAGAACTGATATTTGTGATCAAACAAACACATTGCTTGGCTTGACTTAACTGATTTGATCATATCTTATCTGTTAGCATCACACCCAATTGGATTGACACCTATTGTATTGCAATGGCATGATAATGCATTAGGCAATTGATAGCAAAAACATATTATCACTTACTTGGACGAAGCAAGAGATAGACGAGATTTTAGAACTGAGAGTTTTTTCTGTTTTTGAGTGTCTGATTGTATGAGTGTGTCTTTTTGTGTCCCTCAAATAATGGAGGCGAGTGTCTCTTTATCTAGAGGAAAATATTTGGAGTGATCCCAAGTCTATTCACAAAATGAAAAATTTCCAGAATATTAAATTCGCAAAAATTAAAAAATTTCCAGAATATTCAACTTGCAATGGAAAACTTCCAAAATATTCAACTTGCAAAATTGAAAAACTTCCAGAATATTCAACTTGCAAAATTGGAAAACTTTCAGAGCCGCAAAAACCCATGAGCCACGAGCCCACGCCCTGGTCCCGCGACCGGCCCGGCCCGGCCCAGTTCGGTTCGGTTCGGCGCGCATGTGGAGCATTTCCCAAATCATCCCAAGTTGCTCATTTTACACCATTATTTCTCCTTCAAATTAACAATGTTTTTGACATATGAGTATACCATCTTGTAGTACTCGTTACTAGCTTTCCAACGCACTATCGACCCGACAATTTCGTTCAGCCGTTTGGCTGGAATGTGACCGGAAAGTCGCCGGGAAAACTTTGCCAAAAACCTGAAATTTTTCAGAAACTTTTTTTCTGAAAATTCAGTTCCAACAACCACGGGCACGTAGTGCGGGAACACTTTGGTTCGGGATGCTCTTTCGGAAACTTTCCAACAACTATCAACACAAAGAAAGACCAACCACAATGAGTACAAAGATATATACAGAAAAATGAAATACTGAAGGAGATATATGCTAAGCATGTTTCTTTATGTTTTCGAGGATTGGCGCCTCATAGAGCTCAACGAACTTCTCCCTGAATATCCGGTGCTAAAATGGAGCTCAATCGTATTTCAGAATATGTGGAACTGTCTCAACAAGAGCTTCTCTGTTCCAACTGTTGTTTCTCTCATTCATCATCAAATCAACTACACACGTCATTCATGTATTTATACCTTCAATACATCATGGTGGTCGTGGTGGTCATGGTGGATGTGTTGGAAGCCATGGATCCAACCAAACATTTGTTTCTTTTCCATCACCAATTTAATAAACGTAAACTTTTTCTAAGCAAATCTCTACCCTCAAGAAGAGATTTCCAAGGTTTATAACAATGACCTGCATTGAGACGTCCCAGTCGATCTCTTCCCATCAACAAAACCATTAAGCCAAGTCGATAAAGCAACAGTCCAGTACTCTCTGAACCCTTGACTAGAAACCACACGACAGGTTCCTTTGTTCGTCGCAGAGAAGAGAAGCATCGAGAAGACCATTAACGCAACAATACCAAACACTATAAATATGTATACAGCCATTGTAAAGTCGTGCTTCAAACAAGATCTGATCAGATTAACGACACCACAAAGAGGATTAATATTCTTAATCCGTGAGAAGTGGTGTCACCTTAACGATCACCATTGGGCGGTTCTGTTTTGGTTATTGATTACTTAGTATTATTTTCAAGATTTAATTATGTTGACTAACATAGTAAATGATTTGTTTAGAGAAAACTTTGTAAGAAATCGTAACTGTCGGGACTTGAGCACACGCTTTAAAGCATGATAGGGGAAAATAAATCTTAAACATTAATTATTTTTTTTGGCAGCACTTTCACATTTAGTTATGTTGACTACATAATTATAAATGGTTTATTAATAATTTAAACCAATTTTGAATTAGGAAAAAAAAAAGATAAAAGTGTTGAAATTTTTTAGCAAAATTATAATAATTAAAGTGTTGAAAATTTCACATAGGAAGTTATAATTTTTATCTTAATATAACTAAAGCTGAGATGTAACATCAAAATATAAATTCGCCAGAAAATTTTCTCAATAACAGAGGAAAATAAATAGTCTAACAAAAAAAAGTGATGTAATTAAATTTAACAAATAATATTATGGATGTTCCTACCCGCAGCCGTCTGAAAGCACCGCGGCGAATCAACAACGGGAACACAATTACCAAAAGACCCTTTCCTCTGCCTCGGCGTGAGAATCTTATGACACTGCCTCGGAGTCGGAGTAGAATAATCACCGGAGGAAGAAGAGTCTCCTTCTCTTTGGCTCATCGCCGTCACGGCCACCGTTAAAACACTCTTGACTGGTTTCTTCGAGATCCCACCACGACTACATATCCGGTGACTAAGAAGATTCCTCCTCCGGCGACTGTAAAGGTTCTCTGGTTTCGTCAAATCCTTCACCGGCAAAGATGCAGTTTCCGGTAAGCTCGTGAACGACTTCGACTTCCCTTTGTAAAACTTCGATATCCCTCTCCTAAAATGAAGTCAATATTCAGACACTAAATACGTGTTCCATGTTCGGACATCAACTCAAGAAACAAAAACAATCATACTTACTTGATGGGCAAGACTTCTTCAAGAGATTCCATCATATCAAGAGGACCCTTGTAAGGAGACTCAACCTCATTCTCTCCTCCTTCATCGTCGACATCACTGTTGTTCCCGATCGAATCAGAAGACGATGACCAGCAAGCAAATTCTTGATCCGCCGTGAAGGTTGGATCAATCTTATCCATGACAGACAACATTTTTCACAGAAAAGGTGAAAAATCTTTGTCAATTCATAGAGAAATAGAAGATATGGGATCTTTATATATTTGAGTTTCTGTTTCCGTGTCTATGTGCTCTCCTTGTTTTCTCCATTAAGGGAAAATAAAGAAATAAAAATCTTTATTATTACAAACAGAGAACAAGATAAGTATTGAAATATGTTAGCTCTTATCCTAAGCCAACTCACTCCTTCCTTGATATATGCATTTCTCATTTTAAGCATTTTGTTTTCCTTGATATATGCATTTCTCATTTTAAGCATTTTGTTTTCCCATAAGTCCTATACCCATTTACGGGATGGGATCTATGAGGCCCATTAGGAAACGCTTGCGTTTTTATTTATTTAAGTCCACCACATTTCAAATTTTATGGTTCCGATATAAACTAAACGGTAATAAAAATAAAAAAACGATAAATTAAATAATAACGAAATAATTAGATAGCGAAAACGATAAAGATAAATGGTGGTAGCATTTTTTAGTATACTTTTTGTTGTTGCGATAAAGTGTTACCAATCAATCAAATCCAAAAATGGAAGTAGTAGTAAAAGATAACTTTTTTTTATATAGGAATTTGAAAATTCATATAAGGAATAAAAGGGTGTGTATAAGTTACAAATAGGCTTATCCCTTGCCAAAATAAGAGATAACATTACTTTGAATCCAAAAAACTTTTCACCAATTATGCCACTTTCGGCCAAATTTCCTTGAATTTTTGTTCTTCTCGCTAGTTCTTTCCGCTTGTTTAAATTGTATGCTAGCGGAGACACAAGCATAAGTACTTGAGGAGGAAAGAACAAATAATTTCCGGCTGTTGCAGCAAGGTCATCACAGCCTTCCTCACAAAACAATTTTCAGGCGATTGATCATACACAAATAAATATAAAACAGATAAAACGTAAAAGAATGAAAAAAAAACAAAAAAAACACCAAGATTTTTACGAGTTCGACTTATATACGTCTAAACCAGATTAATCAAACAATCCACTAAAGTTAAACAAATTACACATGTAGCTCGTACAACAAGAACATAGCTCATGAAAACAAGGGGAATCAATAGATGAAGTTAATCGGAGAAGATAGCAAATTGAGTACTTATATTCTTCTCACGCTAAAAAATAAACCCTCTATGAGATTTAGAGAACTTCTCTTTGTTTTCTTTTAAGAAGACCTTCTTTTGCAGTTAGAGTTTTTCTTTAGCCTTATCTCTTAAATTAACAAAAAATAACTTTCCCCGTTAACACATCGAGCGCACAGCCTAATCGAACCTCACGATCTCATCCTTACTCACAAAAAAAAAACTCAAAACAATCGATTAAACACAAATAAACATGAAAACATCAAAAATGTAAAAGAAAGAACAACACCAACAATTTTACAAGTTTGGCTCGATTGACATGATTTAATCTACATATTGGCAATCAAATTATCATCATATGATAATGTTACAACAAGAACTGAGCTCAAGATTCAAAAGATGAAGTTAATCGCAGAAGATACCAAAGCGTACATATACGCTTATCATACTAAATCGAAAACTTTATGAAAGATTTAGAGACTTCGTATATGTTTTCCTTTTAGCAGACCTTTGATTAGAGTCTTTCTTCGACCTTATAAATCAAACTAACCAAGCTAGTCTAAACTTAAGTTCCCCCTGCACGAGAATATTAAATTTAAGTTAAGTAAGATAAGAATCGTGGAGGTGTTAGAACATATAAATTGAAATTCTGGTCGCGTCTAGATGTTGCCTCATATTCAAACTTCCGATGTTTTCAGTGCTAAGCATTTCTTCCCAATTCATGAGGTACGCGATGTATCTTTCAGATCCAGAGACAATTAATTTTCCATTCACTAGGACTTGATGTAACATGAACTACAAGAAGTCCAGTTTTTCCAGTAAATGCATTGAGCTCAAAGGACTATTCAAACATTAGCCGTTTATTTAAAATAAAAAACAAATAATAACGTCAAAAATAAATTGATGGCAATATATATTTGTCTATTTAATGTTATTGAATACTGAGAAGATTGATCATGAACTACTAAAACAACGGCAGAAACGTTTTTGGCCAATATAATAAGAATTTCTTCATCAAATTTGTCCATATAGATATTAATTATGATCTCTTTCCCAAACAAGGTTTCAGTGATTTTTGGGTTGAACTTTGGCTGCAACGGACGTTGTACTACCGTCTCAAGTTTATTCATGTCCTCTTATTTTTCTTTAAAATTTTGTTTCCAACGAAAGACTAAATTACGTCTAACCATCCGAAGAGGAACAATGTATGATCTAAATTAATCGAAAATTCAAAGAATCCAATCATCTTTTTTTAGGATCTTAAAAATTAGACAAATAGAACAAAAATAAGACAGAAAAACTAGTGACCGTAAACCTATACTTAACCTTCTAAGAAAATTCTATTATAAGTTCCTCCTAATCGTTCCCGCCATCTCAAAAAGATATAAAACCCAAGGGAGAAGTAGGAAAATAAAAACAATAAAACAATTTAAAAAAACAAGAAAAAACGAAAAGCATGCAATTGTTTTTCGTTTTTTGTTGAAACAAAAAACAGAACTTCACAAAAAAAGAGAGAAAAAAAAGATTCAGTTTCCTTTTTCTTTTTCTGTTCTCACTTCTTATATAAAGAGTTTGCAATTTTATTACAAACTTTAATTTTGAAAGTATGGGTAATTATGGGGATAAAGGAAGAGGAAATGTTGTGATTAGGGCCATATTGTTGGGTCTCTATGGAATCATAAGCATTGTGTGTGTGAATGGTACCTACATAAACTACAAAGAAGCCCTAACGAAATCTCTCATCTTCTTGGAGGCTCAAAGATCAGGCAAACTCCCTCCTAACAATAGGGTTCCATGGAGAGGTGACTCTGCTCTCGATGATGGCAAACTCGTAAATGTAGGTTTGGGTTATGTTTATTATCTCGAACAAATCATGTTTATTCAGAAATCAGATTTCAGATTACAAGAAATAATGAGATAATTATGTATGTATAGGTAGACTTGTCGGGAGGGTACTATGACGCAGGAGACAATGTCAAGTATGGTCTTCCAATGGCGTTCACGATCACAACGCTTGCTTGGTCCACCATTACCTACGAGAAAGAACTTCGAGCCGCAGGAGAGCTCGAAAACGCCCGTGCTGCTATCCGTTGGGGTATGGATTATTTCCTCAAATGTGCTTCTCGCAGGGACCGCCTCTATGTTCAGGTTTCAAACAGATAATCAAATTAGTATTTTGCAATTACATCATGCTAGAAAGATGAACTACCATTTTATTAATTGAAACGGTTGTGCTTATGAATATGATCAAATAGGTTGGTGATCCAAATGCGGACCACCAGTGTTGGGCGAGGCCCGAAAACATGAAGACGCCAAGGACGGTGTTGCAGATAAGCGATAAAGATCCTGGAACCGAGATCGCAGCCGAAACCGCAGCTGCATTCGCTGCTTCCTCCATTGTTTTCCGCCATGTCGACCACAAATATGCCCGGAGCCTCCTCAACAAAGCCAAATTGGTATGCTTATTAATTTACGCATCATTTTATACATAAATACTTTATTTTTATAACTATTTGGTTAATGTTTATAATAAAAACTATTTTGTTGATTTTGGTGTAAAATATGACATACTTTTGTAGAGTTCCTTTAATCAATCAAAGAACTAAAGATTTGATCAATATCTCAATTTCAGCTTTTCAAGCTAGCCAAAAGCCACAAGGGTACATACGATGGAGAATGCCCCTTCTATTGTTCTAACTCCGGTTACAACGTAAATCTCATCTCTAACTTCAAAAGCATTTTTTCTTCGAAATATCGGTTTTTTTTTGTCTTTGTTCATATTGTAATTGATATTAATTTTGACAAATAATTTGAAGGACGAGTTGATATGGGCGGCAACATGGCTATACAAGGCGACGAGAAAGGAGGTGTACCTTAGCTACCTCAAATTCGAAGCCATAAGTGCTTATGTCGCCGAATTCAGCTGGGATCTCAAGTACGCTGGTGCGCAGATCCTCATCACCAAGGTATTCAAAGTTATCTTCTTCTGTTTTTGTCGAAAACAATTTATGTATATATGTAAATGCAGTTGATCTTCGAAGGCGCAAAAGGACTTGACCTATACAAACAACAAGCCGATAGTTTTGTCTGCTCTAATCTCCCCGACAGTCAGTACCACCAAGTCTTTACTACCCCAGGTCTTGCCTCCATAACATATATACATATTTTAAAAACTTAATATTACGGTATGATTCAAAGCGTGATCTTCTTGATTAAAATAAATAGGTGGTATGATTCACTTGAGGGATGGAGCCAACAGTCAATATGTCACCTCCACGGCATTCTTGTTCTCGGCCTACGCTGATATACTACAGAGACACAACCAAAAGATCTCTTGCGGAAGCAAGCAGTTCGATTCAACACACCTCATGGCTTTCGCTAAAAAACAGGTAATATAATTTCCCTCTTATTTTTTTCCATAAGAATGTAAAATAAACATACACGAACGACCATCATACTTGAGAATTGAAGATTCAAATTAAATGTCTTTTCACATAAGAATTATGAAGTGAGATATATTGTGTTAGATATATATACCTGACGTGTCACACACAACGATAGAAAATGGCCTGAAGTTCTCTAATCTATGCACGTTACAGATTGACTACATACTAGGGCATAACCCAAGAGGAAGATCGTACATGGTTGGGTTCGGACCAAACCCGCCAAAGCAAGCCCATCACAGAGGAGCCTCCGTGCCCATGCATGAAGCCAACGCGCCGCTAAGCTGCCCACTGAGCTTCGTGAAATGGTACAACAAGAACCAGCCTAACGCTAACGAGCTCACCGGAGCCATCTTGGGAGGACCTGACCGTCAAGACAACTTCCAGGATTTCCGGTGGACCTCCGTGTACACAGAGCCTTGCACTTACATCAACTCTATCGCCGTTGGTGTTCTAGCCAAGCTCGCTGCCACGGCTTAGAGCCATTTATACCACATTCGAGACAACTTTGATCAAAGTATTATTCTAGGGTTTCCCTTACCTACTATAATTGCATACACCTGTGGCCATGCAATGTAATTCTATTTTTCCCTTTTTTTGCCTTTGTAGGTAGCTTTTTGGAACCATGTAATCTCCAAAATATAAAATTGAATGGGTATAAGAATAAGCCCTAATGATCTGAAACAATAATTAAGTGAAATTAATGAATAGCCGGAATGTTAAACTCATTCCGTTTCACGTAGATTGTTGTTTTAAACTCTCTTTTTTTTTTCATATAGAATTACGTTTTTGTGTTAATTTCAATGTAATTTGCATATAAAATTTTAATATATATTTTTAAAAAATTATTATGTTCAGTTCTAATTTGTGTCTATTATAAAATAAATAAATAAATTTTAATATATATTAAATTTTAATTAAAAATAAAAAAACACTATATCCACTACTCTGAAATATTTATCAGTTTATCATATCACTACAAGAAAACAGAGAAAAGGCGACTGCAGTATTAGTCGCTTAGTAGTCGCCAAAACCTGATTTACGACTAATTAGCGACTATTACATGCAGTCGGTAAATCCAGTAGTCCTAAAATTAGTCGCTAAATAGCGTAGTCGTAAATTAGTCGTATATATTTACGACTATATAACGACTAGTTTACGATTAATCAAATTGAAGAAACGTAGTCGTATCGTAGTCGTATATTTTTGTCACGAATTAACGACTACGTGACGACTACAATGAATGAACTGGTGTGGGTATGCATTAGTCGTAATTTAGTCATTAAAATTTTGCGACTAATTAGCGACTACGTGCTGACTAATTTGCCGACTGATTTAACGACTAATATTGGTATGTTAATATTATTCGCAGTTTAGCGACTACGAGCTGACTAAGTTGGCGACTGAATTAGCGACTATTATATTTTGTCACTGAATAGCGACTACGTAGCGACAACGTAGTGACTATTTAGTGACTAATTAGCGACTACGCTGGATGACCAAAACAAAATATGGTATATGTTTGGTTTTTGTTTTGTAATTTGATTATAAACCTGTTTTGGGACGACTTTTTCCTTTAAACAAGCTATATATAAAAACGAAAATAGTAATAATACATGAGTTTCACAAGTAAAAAATCTAAACACATCCAAGTTAGAAATACAAATACAAGTTCATGAGAGAGAGTGAGGGATAACAATTAAGTTCATGAGATAGAGTGAGGGGAAAGAAATCTAAAAACCATGAGTTGATTATGGAGCTGTTGCGGGAAGGTTGTCTGAGAGAGGATCCGTGGTTGTTGCATCTGCGGAATGAGTCGCCACAAAGTCTAGTAATGTCAGATCTGTCTGTCGTAGATACTTTTCCACCAAAGACAATTGGTTGATCTTGTCCTTTTGCTCAGCTACAACTTGGGCATTCGCTGCTTCTCGGGTAGCAACCTCAGCATTATACGCAGTTTGCTCTTCGATTTTACGTTGAGCTTCTCTCAGCTGCTCTTGCAATGCCACAAAGGAAGACTCGCCTGGTTGCTTGAGCTGGCCACAATCCTCAATACTATCCTTAAGGCTGCCAACTCCATAAAGAGTTCCTCGGGAATCCTTCTCAGTAGACTGCAAAAACAACAGAGAAAACCAGTTAATATAAAACATAATTTACAGTAAATCCACATTTATAAATATTACTTACCTGAAGAAAGATGGCTGTATACTCATCTGTGGTGAGCTCCCTAGGTCGTGAAGCAGCATCTGAAACAGATGAAGTATCTACCTCAAGCGCAGATAACTTTTCTTGCAAGTTCTTCTCATATGTTTGAGCGATTCTCTCCGCCTTCCGATCAACATACGTACCATCTGCCTTTGTATGAGTCTTGATGAAAACTTCAGCAAGACTGACCGCTCTTCCCAGTTCCTCTTCCTACAATGTTACAAAATCCACAAATGATATGAAAGTATTTACAGTTACAAAGGAAGTAGAAAAATATTTAGATATTTAAAATTACTAACCAGTTCATCTTGGATTTGTTGATAAAACTTAGGACCTGATAAGTGGATGTGAGAACCAAGACCATTACGGTCAGACATACGAGCATTTGAATAGATGTGACTCTTTTGCTGTGCTTCATCGTATCCCACTGCTCAACCATTTGTAGCCAGAGAGTCTCCTTGATCCATTTAGGTCTCTCTCGACTAGTCCTTACGTTGCTAACCATGTCCTTGAGCCGACGTTGACAAATCTTTTCAAAATGGTGTTGAACTGTCCCTGTTATCAAAGGATCCCAGGTGTGGGTTTTCTACAAAACAAAGAGAAAAGTTAAATCATAATAACTGAAAAACTGAACATATTCCAAGTATAAAGTACAGAAAACTATACCGCAAACTCGAGGAAGTATCTTTCTTGTCTCTCCCGAGGCACACAAGTCCAGCTGTAGTAGGGACCATCGAACTTGTTTGTAAAAATTTTTGTGATTTTCCTAACCAGTTGGGATTTTTTGTCTCGAGTAAACCTCAAAACACATTTAAACAAGCAGAGAAGGAACTTACCAAACCACAAGACAGTTTGCTGAAGTACAAATGAGTGAAGAAGGAACTTACCAAGTGGTGTTTGGCAACGGTTGGGGAGAGAGAACAGTAGTAATTTTGTCACGGTCTGGCACCATAAGCAGGGCATTTAGAGCCCGAAGTATGTCTTCCTGGAGTTCTGGTAGGACTGGATCAGGATCGAAGTTGTTACCTTGAGAAGATGGATGACTTTGAGCCTGGGAATTCTGAAGTGGAGACAGTGGAGCGAATGGCTGTGCGTTTGATTGAGTCGTTGGATTATTCTGAACTTCTGGTGATGAAAGAGTAGGGTGTTGGTCTTCACGTCCTTGAATGACAGAGTTCTGAAAAAGCATCTGTGGCGGTGGAAAGTTGCAGAAATGTGGAGCTGCTGATGTTGACTGTTGGGGGATAACGTGCACTTGCTCTTGAGGCGTTTCAGTTGGAGGAATATGGGCAGCCGCCGGCGTGAAGTTGTATTGACTTGGTAGAGTAGTGGGTCTTTTCCCCGCAGTGGGTGGGTTGGACACTCCAGATCTCTGAGAAACATTAGGCACCACCTTCCTCTTTCGTCCTCGCTTAACTGTGGACATCTGCTACTATCTGCAACAACACAAACACAAACATACAACTTTTATCTTCAGTTTCCAAAATCAGAGTTTGTGAAAAGAGATCAATCAAGCAAACAACTTCTGTTTCTAAACAAAAGTTGAATCAAAGTTGTTCTTCTTCTACACTGAAGCATTGACACATTCTATAATTGAGAAGGAGCACAAGTATCAGGATCAAAAAAACTCAAGCTATTAAGATTTGCAAAAACCAAGATAACACAGTTCTGCTTATAGTCATATCTACAGAGGCAAACCAATTATTAAAATGCACAATCAGTCTACTTATAACACAGTTCAACAAGTAAAACCATATTTTAAGAGCATTCCCAGTAAACAAAAGCAAAATCATCAAGGGATAACTGTATAAAATGCAAAAGGTCGATAGGTAAAGAAGAATATGCATTCTTTAAATATTGTTCGACACTTTCAGACTCTAACTAATAATATGATACCGAACATAAAAAGAAGCATATGATAATATGAAATGGTATAGAAACATATTTCAGACTCTAACTAATAATTAACAATTCTCAGGAAAAAAAGAAGCATATGATAATATGGACTTGATTCAGCTTAATATGCTTCTCTTCTTTTCTAGAGTACCATACTAATGCAGACTCATCCTATATTCACATGTAATATATATATGACCAAAACAAGAAGAATATAGAGAGTTCTGAGTTCCCTCTCTAAAATTCAGAATTATCAGAAGATAAACATGGCGTCAAAGAAACCTTACACTTGTGAGCTGGAATGGACAAAACTTATGCTTCCCTCTATGTCCGTATTTCAGCAAGTACGACCCTTTCTTAAGAGACGTAATGGCCTGGAAAAATCATTACACTATGGTAAAAATACAGTGCTTAATACCAAACTCACTAAAAAGGAATCACATCAAAAAGATCAAATTTTTAATAACTTAGGTATGGAAACTGAGTTATATAAACACATCAAACTCATTGTGATTCTTTCAGAACAATTGCGTATTCTAAGCATATAATAACAATTGCATATTCTAAGCAGTTTCAAGGGATAACTGTAGGAAATGCAAGAGGTCGAGAGAGAGAGAGTAGTCGAGACCGCCAGAGAGATCGAGCAAGAGGAAGCGAGAGAGCAGCGAGAGAGGAGAGAGATCGAGAGGAAACGAACTTGTACTGAGACAAAACCACAAACAAAAATATTGTTAATCATAAGGACAACAAAACAACAACAACAAATGAAGCCCAAGAGAGATCGAGAGAGTCAAGGATTCATACCTAGATCGAGAGGAAGTGAAGAGAGATGAAGAGAAGCATATGGAGGTCGAGAGATGGAGAGAGTAGTCGAGACCGCCAGAGATATCGAGCAAGAGGAAGCGAGAGAGCAGCGAGAGAGGAGAGCCGAGAGAGGAGAGAGATCGAGAGGAAACAAACTTGTACTGAGACAAAACCACAAACAAAAATATTGTTAATCATAAGGACAACAAAACAACAACAGATGAAGCCCAAGAGAGATCGAGAGAGTCAAGGATTCATACCTAGATCGAGAGGAAGCGAAGAGAGATCGAGAGAAGCATACGGAGGTCGAGAGATGGAGAGAATAGTCGAGACCGCCAGAGATATCGAGCAAGAGGAAGCGACAGAGCAGAGAGAGAGCAGCGAGAGAGGAAAGACCGAGAGAGGAGAGAGATCGAGAGGAAGCAAAGAGAGATTGAGAGAAGCAGACGGAGGTTGAGAGAGAAAGAGAGTACTCGAGGAAGCGAAGAGAGATCGAGCTAGAGGAAACGACAGAAAATCGAGAGAGGAAAGACCGAGAGAGGAGAGAGATCGAGAGGAAGCAAAGAGAGATCGGGAGAAGCAGACGGAGGTTGAGAGAGATCGCCGCAGACAGAGGTTGAGAGAAAAAGAGAGAGAGAGCGAGAGAGAGATTAGGGTTGACAATTTGGGTTTAATTGGGCCTAATTAAGAGTGAATGATTTTTGTGGGAGTTAAGTGGGCCGAGTGAATTGGGTTTGGCGGCACTAATTAACTACTAAAATCAGTCGCCAAAATTAAACCCAAAAAACTAGATACATATTTGCTAAATTAAACAACAACTTTGACATATATATTACACCGTACTTTGACAAAAGCATAAGATACATATTTTAGTAGCACAAACTTGACATTATCAAGGTTCTTCGTCTTCTGCTTCTTCATCTGAAGACGATAAATTACACTGGAATTCATCTTCAGGTTCCGCATCTCCGACATCATAATCGAGATTTATTTGGTTTTCTCCCTCTTCGAAAGTGTCAACTACGAGATCTTCTATTGTAGTCATCAATACAACATCATCATTTTCTGTTTGCAAAAGAGTCGGTTCTTTGTTTTCATATGCTACAGAAATATTTCCCCTCGGATTCACTTTTAGAACATTGAGCCACAATTGCTTCGGTTTCTTTACATATGGGTCGGAATATAACAAACTTGATGCGCTTGAGAGGCTGTTTGAAATATCGACATGTAGAAGTTACACATTATATATATATATATGATATCGACAATAATTAATGTGTATATATACATACCTAGAATAAATGGTTCGTATTTATTGTACTTTCTTGATGAAAGAACGTCGACAACACCACAATTGCTCCTCCGAGTGCCTCTACCGATAACAGGGTCATACCACTTACACTTTTTAAGTGTGATTCTCAAATTGACCATGCCCTCATATTCAAGTTCTATGATATTAGTTAAGGTCCCATAGAAATCCGCTGCGTCAGATGCATCTGTGTAATTTTCACCTTTAACACAGACCCCATAGTTACATGTCTTTCGTCGAGCTCTGTGATTCTCTGTATGAAACAAATAGCCTCTTGTTAAATAAATAGGCCATGTTTTAACCTTGTTCAAAGGTCCATGCACTATCTCTTGAACCCAAGTAGGAAATGGATTCGTGGTGTTCCAGTAAGTAACCTACATATATATACAGAGATATGTTAAACAATAGCAACAACTAAAACATATAATATATATAGAATGAATATTAATTTGACTTACATATTCTTTAACCCATATATGATATTCGTCAGCTCTTCTCGCAGAGAGTTCTTTTTCTGTAAGTCTTGGATATTTTGCTGAAATAAAATCCTCGAACATACTATATATACAAGATCGACAATAATATATGAGAAATCATAGTGGATTATATATATAAAAACAGGAGTAGTAATTTGAGATATGCCAACTTATATATATACCTCTCAATTGGCTGAAAATAATCACAATTTCGTAAAACATATGCATGTGCGCATTGAAGGTCTCTTTCCGAAAGCCATATTTCATGCATTTCCCCACTTGGACGGCCAACCTGAGTAAATATAGAAAGAACTCCAGGGACATGATATACAGGGACTTCACCTTCGTCAAATCTTGTTAACCTGACCAAATGAGTGAAAAGTAATTATTCATTTCCACCGACGTCCTTGGTTTTTGGTGGATTTACACCATTCAACCGCTCGAAATAAACTTGCTCCCTGGTCAAAGACTCAGGTGGATACTCTCTCGAAGCGTCTTTTCCCTTCAGGAAGTCTTTTTTATTCCTCCTTAGAGGATGACCATCAGGAAGAAATCTTCGGTGACAATCAAACCAACATGTATTCCTTCCATTAGGTAGATAAAAAGACTTTGTATCATCCATGCAAACTGGACAAGATAATTTACCATGGGTGGTCCATCCAAATAACATGTCATACGCTGGAAAGTCGCTTATCGTCCACAGAAGCATTGTTTTTAAATTAAAGTTTTGACCCAACGACACATCGTATGCATCAACTCTAGTAGACCACAACTCTTTTAGCTCCTCAATAAGCGGTTGGAGGAAGATATCAAGACTAGCTCGCGGATGATTTGGCCCAGAATTCAGAATTGTAAGAAACAAGTACTCTGTATTCATGCACATACCAGGGGGTAGGTTATATGGAGTCAAGATCACAGGCCATAACGAATGATTACGAGACATGCCAAATGGATTGAACCCATCGGTACATAATCCAAGATACACATTACGGGGTTCTTCAGCAAACCGGGGATTCTGTTCTTGAAAACATCTCCACTCCGCCGCATCTGAAAGATGACTCATTTCTCCCTCTTTTGCTTGGTGCTCGGCATGCCATCTCATTGTTGCTGCAGTCTTGTGGCTCTAATACATTCTCTTCAATCTGTCAGCAATAGGTAGATACCACATACGACTATATGGTACTTTGGTTCTTCGTCGGTTGTCCTTAGGCTTCCATTTTTGTGCACCACAAAACAGACATTTATCTTCATTTTCGTCTTCTTTCCAAAATATCATACAATTGTTAATACAAACATCAATTGTATGATATGGGAGACCTAAATTGTGAATCAATTTTTTTGTCTCGTAATGTGAAGCGGTAGCCTGGTTTCCTTCTGGTAAATACTCACTCAAGATTTCACAAAACGAATCCACTAACTTTTCACTCATATTATGATCTGCCTTATTTTGCATAACTCTAGCAGCTAACGAAATTGCGTATAATGGATTTTTTGCACCTTCTAACAAGTCATAGAATTTCTTTGAATGGTTAAATACCGGTTCTTCTACATTCTGAAAACTACCATCCTGATGATCGTTATCAGCAAAACTCACGTTATAACGAAATGCATCATTTACCATTTCCACATATCTATCTTCTACTACATTACCCACTTCTTCACTCCCACTTATAAACGTCGGATCAACATAACTCGTTCCTAAATCCAAATTGATTTCTTCCCCATGCTTATACCAACCATAATAATCTGGCATAAACCCATAGCTAAAAAGATGATTCCAAATTCTAGATCCCGGAATTCGCCTTTCGTTTTTGCATTTACTACAAAGGCAGTAAAACTTACCGCCATTATCTTGTGCTAAAGGTTGGCTATTTGCAAATGACATGAATTGCTCCACCCCCGCTCTGAACTCTTCCGAGAAATTTCCCGTCACTTCATCGATCCGCTTATACATCCACTCTCGGAAATTACTATAGTTATAATTTCCGGACATTATTCTAAACCTCTCAACCTCGTTTTTTTTATTCGTTTTGCTTTCTGTTCTGTTTCTATGAATGAGGAGAAAAAAGGGGCGAGCTTAGTTTATATAAAATTTTAGGTGACTGCATAACGACTATTTAGCGACTACATAACGACTATTTTGGCGACTACGGTTTGTAGTCGCCAAAAACCGGTACACCTACCCAAAATAAATAAAACGTGTTTTTAATCGGTAAGTAGCGACTACTTACCGACTACTTAGGGACTACATAACGACTATGTAGCGACTACTATTTGAAGTCGCCAAAAACCGGTACAACTACCCAAATTGAATAAACCGTATTTTTTTTATCCGTATTTTACGACTGATTTCTGACTATATAGCGTCTCGCCGATTTAGTCGCAAACTAGTCGCCAATTAGGTGACTATTTTACGACTCCGAAATGGAGTCGTATATTAGTCGCGAAATTAGCGACTATTTTGTGACTATTTTTCCCTTTAAAACCGTTAGTCGCTAAATAGTCGCTATTTGACGACGACATTACCGACTACATGATTTAGTCGCAAAATAGCGATTGATATACGACTACATATTTGTAGTCGTAATAGAGTCGCTGGTTAGTCACTAAGTAGTCGCTAAAGTGGCGACTACATATGTAGTCGCCATTTGTAGTCGCAAATTGCATGTTTGTATTGATGAAGTTAGTAATGAATGAAAGAGTACAATTAGCTTTTAGAAGAGTCATGCGAGCAGAAACTTGTACTTCCGCCCCTGAAGTCCTTCCTTCTCGGTTGGTTCAAGGGTTATGCTGAAAGTGAAGCAGCCTAATTACGCCCGCTCCATGAAAAAGTTATCTCCTGATCTTATGTTTCCACTTTTTACAATATAAAAAGAGTCGTCTCTTCATATTTCTTTTTTTTTTTTTTTTCTATTTCTAGTTTCTTATAGTTTAAGTTGATCAATTCTTTTATACGTTTGGTTGATTGGATTTTTTAAAAAGTTTTTGGGGTTTAAATGAATAATTAAAATCTTTTTGTTTCTTTAAAATCGAATTGAAATCGAACCGAACCGAATTAAACCAAACTGAACTGAACTAAACCAATCACAACCCAAACCAAACTAATATGGTTGAGTTCGAAGCGTATCAATTTAGAAAAAGAAGTAAATGATCGCCTCGGTTTCCTTTTTAAACTTAGTAACACCTTAGAAATTTAGAATAAAATACCATAAAACAATCCAATCCACATCATAATAAGTAGAAATAAAAGCAAACACAATAGTTAAACCATTAACAATTTAAAAACCAGTATCATCATACTCATAATCATCCTGATCCACAAGAGTATCCTCAAATACCTCCTCCACCAAAATCCTCTTCCATCTCTTCATCATCATCATCATCATCATCAACCAAAACCATACCACTAAAAAGTGGCATGCGAAGTGCTTTGGAACCACTAGCAATACCTTTTCCTCTTTCAACTCTACTTGATGTAGCTGCTGATAATGGAGAATGGGCTCAGTCTGTGGTTTGGATCACGTACATGATTTCAAGCATGCTCTGTTTCACTCTAAATGTTCTGTTTTCTATTTAAGGTTTAATTTTTTTTGAATTAAAGGTTGCATACAATATAAATATATACAATATGAATATAATTTTAAATTCGTTAAAAAAAAGAGAAGCCCAATACCAGCAAACATATCACACACGGCTTCTCCAGGTTTAAACAAAGATGGAAGCCACATGTGCTCATTCTCTAATATTGGATTCCAAGAAGCAAGGCATAGTCCATCTAAAATCTAGCCCCACGGTTCTTTACTTCTGTTTCCATACTATTTTCTACAGCTAGCACTTCAATCTAATTCCCACTTTATACACAATTTTTGAGCAATGATTCGATGACAAACTTTCCATCAAACTCTTGCTCAACATTCTCGAATATCATTTTACACTTTTTCGTATATTTTCTCACTCTTTCGTTTAAAAAATGTTTGTATAACCACTAACTAGCTTAGTTTGTTTGCAGTTTATTCTTAAAAGTTGTCCACTACCTAGTTCTTATTTCCAATTTTTGATCATTTGATGTGAGTCATGTTGGAAAAGCAAAGCTTGATATCTTTCGGGAATGTAAAATTAGGCATTTGCTTAACTAATAATATATCCTTCGGATTTTTTTTTTACTATTTTATATTTTTGCATTGATTAAATATTAGTTATATTTAATTATATTTTTGCACTACAAAAAAATTCACATTGATAGCATAAGATGATATCTCGTTTTACTGTACTGCTATCGTAGATGTGTTTAAAATTTAGTTACTTTATAATAGCGTTTTATAAACGCTATAATATGATTACATTAAGCGGGAAGCTAAAATCACTTTAGTCCGCCAATAACTTAGCAAAAATTTCACTTTACTCTCCCTTATTCTCACTTTCCCTCAATTCTCATCAAAAACCCTTTCAAATCCTAACACCTCCATTTTCGACGAAATCTCTAATCCCTTCACCCAGACATCAATTAGCCTCGTCGTCGCCGCCGTTGAAGTAAGGGTCGAGCTCTGCATCCGTCGGCGACCATAATTTCGCCGTTCTCTGTCGACATTGAGTCAAATCGAAAGCAAGTATTCCTTAACCTGATTTCTTTTCTTCGAATTGACCTAATTGATGAATGTAAACAACCTCTCTGTGCGATTGTACCCTAAATTTATTGATTGTATATGGTTTTTACTTGGTCGATTTGTCTAATCGTTTTCCCAGATTTTCATTTCTTTTCATTCTAAGTGATTGTCGTTAGCTGCATGTTCGATTTAGGGTGTATCTTTGCGAATGCAGTAGTTTACATCAGTTAGTTTTGATTTTAACTTCCCGAGCTACCATGATTATAAACAACATTTCTGTCTGTGTGATTGTCCTTAGCTGCATGTTCAATTTTGAAGAATTTAACATTTCTGTCTGTGTGATCTCGTCCTTACCTGCATGAATTTGGTTTCGGTGTTAATCTTAACAACATTTCTATGTGCCTGCTGCATGTTTCGGTCTGGAATTTGCGATACTTTACTGTTATTATCGGATATATAGAACCTAGCTTGTGGTTACTTGAGTTGTCTGAAACTTGTGTTGTCCGAGACTTGTGTTGTCTGAAACTTGTAGTTCTTCTGTTCTATAACCTTTGATTATAATTTGATATTGTACTTATATCTCTGAAACTTGTGGTTCTTCTTTTTTGCAAGCGTTGCTGAGTACAATAATGGGAAATTGAAGTTTTCTTCTGCTCTATCGCTTGATAGGTTAGTACCATCTTCTTTTATAGTTGCTAAAATTGCAATGCATGTGTTATATTCATTTTTTCTGTTACTGTCATTATATAAAATGAACTGTTTTAGTTTAGACAATCAGTTTGTTAGTACAATATGCTTTAATCATGATTAGTATGTCAATTTATTCTAATCACTCTGCATCTTTTTCTGTGTTTGATTGTCTGATGTTATCACATCAATCTCTCTTTGGTTCTGATATGCAATGCTTCTTTTCTGTTATATTCATCCTTTTCTATGTTTTCGGAAACTGTGTTCTGAATTGATGGTGTTTGTTTTAAATTGGTTAATCTAAAGTTTCAAGCTATCTAGAATGCTAGTTAGTGATATAATCAGCATCAAACAGCTAATGTTATATTCATCCTTTTCTATGTTTTCGGTAACTGTGTTCTGAATTGATGGTGTTTGTTTTAAATTGGTTAATCTAAAGTTTCAAGCTATCTAGAATGCTAGTTAGTGATATAATCAGCATCAAATAGCTACTGTTATTGTCATAAAATGAACTAAGTTGGCTTATATAATCACTTTTTATCTTTTATGTGATTGATGGTGTTTGTTTTAAATTGGTTAATCTAAAGTTTCAAGCTATCTAGAATGCTAGTTAGTGATATAATCAGCATCAAACAGCTACTGTTATTGTCATAAAATGAACTAAGTTGGCTTATATAATCACTTTTTATCTTTTATGTGATTGATTGGGGAGAACTGTCTATATCCCCACGAGAACTATTAGATGTTTATAGATCTCCATAGAACTTTAGCCTATTTGTAATTGCCCACAATTAAAGTATTTCGATTCAATTCCACACGATTAAGAAGTTTTCACTCTAATTGCCCATATTTTGTAATTGATTGGTTTACTGTTAACCAAATCTCGTTTAACCATCTCAGACTCGTTACTAACCGGTTATTAACAAATTCGAGACCCGATTAGGATCCGATTAGAGAATCAATTAAACCCAAAAAATTGTGCGTCACCTGAGACTCGAACTCAGGTCTGGTCACTGGTGTGTGGTGCGCGTAACCACTGGACTAATGTAACTTACTCGATATTATATGCATTCCACTTATATTTAAGGTTCGTGATTCGGTAACCCCAAAATCCCAAATTGTCGACCCAAAATCTCCAAATCCCTAAAAAATTAAAAATCCTAAAAGCTAAGAAACCTAAATCGAGAAACCTAAATCGAGTAAAATCCTCTCTTCTTCCCAATTGTTTTTTGGTTTCTCTTGCAATCTCTGAGGTAATTCGGTGTCATCATGGATTTCATCCTCGTCAATGATCCCCTTTACGCCGGTCCGAGTTTCGATGACACATCTCCGGATGACGACAATGAAGACCCTGTGGATAGAAACGAATACGAAGTGGAGCGAGATGTAGGTGATGTTGAGGAAGATCCGGCCATTCGTCACAACGTTTACCCAGAATCAGACAATGAAAGAGAAGCTCAGAACAGGGCAGCCGAGAATTTGATGAGAAGAGGCGATGGGAACTTATATTTGGAGCAGTCATTCAACAATGGGGTAGCGTTCAAGGAGGCTGTTGTTGACTATGCACTGAAAACAGGTACAAACATCAGACGGGTAAGGTATGACAAAGCCAATCTCGCTTATCGTTGCATTGGAAGTGAGGGTTGTCCTTGGTATGTCTACTGCTCAGTTCGGAAGGGCTCTATCTATTGGAAGATTAGGAAATTGAGGGATGAGCATAGTTGTGAACCTAATGGAGAGTGTGATCTCTTGAAGGTTCCTGTTATAGCTAGGATGTTTGTGGATAACATTAGAGAAGAGCCAGAACATTACATGCCTCAGAGGATTGAAGGAGAGATATTCAAGAGATGGGGACTAACTGTCTCGAGGCTTCAATGTCAAGCGGCAAGGGAAAAAGCTTTGAAATGGATAGCGAGTGAGTATGAAGATCAGTTTAGGCGCCTCAGAGATTACACAAATGAGATTCGTGACTCAAACCCTGGTTCCACAGTGGAGGTGTCAACTATAAGATCCAAGGTCCAAAAAAATAAAGAATCTGATGAAGAGAATGAAGAAACTGAAGAGAATGAAGAAGATGTTGAATATGAAGATGTGTTCAACAGATTTTATGTTTGCTTTTATGCTCTGAAAAGATCATGGAATGAGAATTGCAGGCCTATTTTAGGAGTTGATGGGTGTTTCATGAAGTCTAAGATGAAAGGACAAGTTTTATCAGCTATTGGTCGAGATGGAGATAATCGGATCTATCCAGTTGCTTGGGCTGTTGTAGCAGTGGAGAATACTGACAATTGGGCATGGTTTCTAAAGAAATTGAAGTCTGACTTGGGTCTAGGACAAGGAGCCGGCTATGTTTTGATGTCTGATCGTCAAAAGGTACTAACTGTTAAAGTTTCTTTTACCATTTTGCTTTTCTTATCTTTTTTTTGTTTATAATAACTCCTATTTGATTTTGTTTCAGGGATTGATTAAGGCCGTTAGTTTAGAGTTACCTGAAATGGAGCATAGAATGTGTGTGAGGCACATCTATGGGAATATCAAGTCGAGAAATGGACAGAAGAAAGAGATGAAGCCATTTATTTGGAATCTTGCTTGGAGCTACAATCATATCCAATATGAAGCGAATCTGAAGAAGCTATTAGCTTTCGATAAAGCTGTCCATGATGAAGTAATTTCAACTAAGCCAAAGACTTGGTGCAGAGCTATTCACCAGCTTGGACCTCACTGTGAGGATGTTGAAAACAACTTCACCGAGTCATTCAATAGCTCAATCACCAAAGCAAGAGAGAAGCCATTGGTTCCAATGCTTGAGACAATACGGAGGCTTGCAATGGTCCGTATAGCGAGGAGATCAGAGAAGGCTAACAAAAGGATTGGTGCCATTACTCCATATGCGAGTGAATTGCTTGACTTTGAGAAAGCACATGCTGCAGAATGTGTGGTGAGAGTGACCACGAATGGTTACTATGAGTCTGGTTTGAGTGCTCATCATCATCGTGTGCACCTGCAAAACAAGTCATGTACTTGCAAGAAGTGGGAAATCACTGGAATCCCATGTGTACATGCATATGGAGTCATTATGCACAAGAAGCTAAAGGTTGAGGACTTTGTTAGTCATTGGTTTCAAACTAAGACATGGAGAACGACATATGAGAGAGGTATAATTCCACTTAGAGGAGCTAGTTTCTGGCCTCGTGGGTCTCAAAATGTGGTCTATAAAACTGATGAGAGCAAGGAGAAGAGCAGAAAGATTGAAAAAAGGAAGAAAGGTGTGAATGAGTCTCCGGTGAAGAAGAAACTGAAAGTTTTGAAAAGGATCATGCATTGCTCAGTGTGTCATCGTCCAGGCCATAACAGCAGGTTTCACAAAACAAAGGTAATGTCTTCTCAATCGTTTATATCCCCAATATTGTCGTTCAAGTCTTATGGTCCTCACATCTAGTTTTTGTTGTTTTTTTGAACTATAACAGGACTCTGAAGCTGGTGGATCACAGCCAGTGTCTTCGCAGGTGACAACTGCTCCAGAGTTGAGGGATTAGAGGTGCTGTGTTAGGATTTTAAGGTGGGTTTAGGTTGGTTTTTGTACAGAAACCCGTAGTTAATCGTAGTTCATCAGCTAGTTTAGAGATGGGATTAGAGGTTTTGTGTTAGGGTATTTTCATAAACCAAAAAATTATTTTCAATTTTTCTTCTGAATTATATCGATTTTAATTTTTTGGTTTATGTATACGATGCAAACTTGGTTTATGTATTCATGTCATGCTTTCTCATTACAGATTTTGGGATTTGGAGATTTTGGGTCGACAATTTGGGATTTTGGGGTTACCGAATCACGAACCTTAAATATAAGTGGAATGCATATAACATCGAGTAAGTTACATTAGTCCAGTGGTTACGCGCACCACACACCAGTGACCAGACCTGGGTTCGAGTCTTAGGTGACGCACAATTCTTTTGGGTTTAATTGATTCTCTAATCGGATCCTAATCGGGTCTCGAATTTGTTAATAACCGGTTATTAACGAGTCTGAGATGGTTAAACGAGATTTGGTTAACAGTAAACCAATCAATTACAAAATATGAGCAATTAGAGTGAAAACTTCTAAATCGTGTGGAATTGAATCGAAATACTTTAATTGTGGGCAATCACAAATAGGCTAAAGTTCTATGGAGATCTATAAACATCTAATAGTTCTCGTGGGGATATAGACAGTTCTCCCGATTGATTGTCTGATAGTATCCGATGTATTTTTTTTAAATTCTGATATAGTCTTGAAAGGCTTTTATTATGATAAATTAAGGTTATATAAGGTTAGAAAAAATGGTATTGGCCAAGGACTGGGTGCATCTTCGCAGGTATGAATTTTCTGTGCATGTTAGTTAGGTATCAGTTGGTTTATGGAGTCTATCAAATTAAGTTTTCGTTGTTATTATGCTATGAAGAGCGGATCCTGCCTATAAGAAAGGGGCTACAGATTTTGTGAGAGTTGTTAGTGCAGCTTTGGGAGATACCAATTTGATTATTTGTCCCTGTGTTGACTGTCGCAACCTAGCTCGTCACTTAGGCAGTACTGTAGTCGATCATCTCGTAATGAAGGGCATGGATGAGGCTTACAAGATTCGAACTGATTGGTTTTACCATGAAGTAATTAACTCAGTAGCTGAAGGTGAAAGGAAAGAGAAGCAGTGGAATGATGAGGTTTTTGAATTGTATGAAGCTACAGCTTGTTTGGATCAAGATTTTGTTAGTAAGGGTGATTTGGATGAGATCGACGAGGATGATGATGGTAAGAAGGGAGATGACTTCTTAGCAAGACTAGTGGATGCTGAACAACCACTGTACTCAGGATGTGCAAATCATAGCAAGATGTCAGCTATAGTAACTTTGTCCAGACTTAAGACTCAGAATGGATGGTCAGACAAGAGCTTCAACGATCTGCTAGCAACATTGAAGGACATGTTACCCAGTGAGAACGTGCTTCACTCCTCACTGTACGATGTGAAGAAGTTTTTCAAATCCTTTGATATGGGTTATGAAAGGATTCACACATGTGTAAATGACTGCTGCTTGTTTAGAAACAAGTACAAGAAGCTTGATAAGTGTCCAAAATGCAAAGCCCCAAGATGGAAGACCAACATGCAAACTGGTGCAATCAAAAAAGGTGTGCCACAGAAGATCTTGCGGTATTTTCCGGTAATCCTTCGACTGAAGAGGATGTTCTGATCCGAGCAAATGGCAAAAGATCTAAGATGGCATTTCAACAACAAAAGCACTGATGGAAAGCTGAGACACCTTGTAGATTCTGTCACATGGTCTTAGATGGATGACAAATACCCATCCTTTGCAGCTGAAGAGAGGAATGGATTCAATCCATTCAATATGAAAAATACCAATTACAGCTGCTGGCCCGTTCTGTTAGTCAATTATAACTTGCCTCCTCATTTATGTATGAGGAAAGATAACATAATGCTTTCCCTGTTGATACCTGGTCCACAACAGCCAGGGAATAGCATAGATATCTACTTAGAACCATTGATAGATGATCTCAACCAGCTGTGGATGAAGGGAGAGTTAGTGTATGACGCGTACAGTAAATCAACTTTTACTCTTAGAGCAATGTTGCTTTGGACGATCAGTGACTTTCCAGCCTATGGGAATCTAGCTGGATGCAAAGTGAAGGGCAAGTTGGGTTGTCCATTGTGTGGAAAAAACACCGACAGTATGTGGCTTAAGCATAGCAGAAAGCATGTCTATATGTGTCACAGAAAACATCTACCACCAGATCATGCTTTTCGTGGAAAGAAGGCGTGGTTTGATGGAAAGGTTGAGAATAGGAGAAAGAGTTGAATTTTAACAGGTCAAAAAATTTATCAAAACCTTAGAAATTTCAGAAATGACTTTGGGAATTTGAAAAAATCTGCAAGGAAGAGAAAAAAGTCTGATTGTACTGAAGTATGCTCTGATAATGAGGATGAATACAGTGAATCAGAAGATGAGGAAGAGGAAGAAGTGGAAGTGGATACGGAGGAGTTATCCAGATGGAAGAAAAGATCAATTTTTTTCAGTCTACCATATTGGGAGGTATAATCTATTGTCTCATATATTTTTATATTATATCAATCAGGCTCTGTTTAATTTTGGTTTTGTTTACTATGTGTGTTGGTTAGGAGCTTCCAGTAAGGCATAACCTAGATGTAATGCATGTGGAGAGAAATGCGGCTGCAAGTATTGTAGCTACTTTATTGCAAGGTGGGAAGTCAAAAGACGGTCTGGCTGTTCGTAAAGATTTGGAGGAGTTTGGTCTGAGGAAGGATTTACACCCTAGACTTATTGGGAAACGAACATACCTTCCTCCATCACCTTGCAACTTGTCCAAGAGTGAGAAGAATATTTTCTATAAGCGATTGTATGACTTGAAAGGCCCAGATGGATACTGCTCAAACATTTCGAGATGTGTATCATTAGAGGACTGTAAGATTGGAGGGTTAAAATCACATGACTATCATGTGTTGATACAGCAGCTTCTGCCAATTGCGCTTAGAGGTCTGTTACCAAAAGGTCCTAGAATGGCAATCACACGACTATGTGCATTTTTCAACCACTTATGTCAGCGTGTAATTGATATGGAACAGATCCTAGGAATGGAGGCTGAGATCGTCGAAACTCTATGTTTGTTTGAAAGATATTTCCCTCCAACCTTCTTTGATATCATGATTCATTTGACAATGCATCTAGGACGGGAAGCTCGGCTATGTGGACCAGTCCATTTTAGATGGATGTACCCATTTGAAAGGTATTATATTTATGTTTGTCTTTATTACATTGTTCAATATTTACTAACTTTTTCTTTTTTGGCTAATTGATACACACTTGTCAGGTACATGAAAGTTTTAAAAGATTTTGTGAAAAATCATGCAAAGCCTAAAGGGTGTATTGCTGAGTCATACCTAGCTGATGAATGCATGAAGTTTTGTGCTGATTTTTTGAAAAAACAACAAGAGTGGAGGAAAAACTGGATAGAAACACTGAGTACAAGAACAACGCAATCTTGGAGGGTCGTCCAATATCTGCAGGCAAGTCAATTAATCTAACTGAAATGGATAAAAAAATTGCCCATCTTGCTGTCATCCAGAATTTGGCTGTTGTAGAACCGTTTGTAGAGTAAGTCACAAGAGTTAAATATTTTTATTTCTGATTACTAGTAAAGTTAATAACATACTGAATCCTTTCATTTTTTTTTTTGGCATTTACAAGTGAGCACCTGCAGTATCTTCAAGCAACCAATGGAAGATGTAGACGAGATGCATCATTCTTATGGAGTATGCATACTCAGAATTTTGCGGGTTGGCTAAAAGAACAGGCTAGTAAAGTTTCAAATCATTCTGAATTTACTTATAATGATACGTTTATGCATACATATATGTCTCTGACTTATAAATTTTTTTTTTTTTGAAGATACCTCTTGATTCAACACAACATGGGGAAACGCTTAAGTGGTTAGCATATGGTCCACGTAGCTCTGCTAGGTTATATACAGGTTACATAGTGAATGGCCAGAGGTTTCGAACAATCTCAGTAGATAGGAAAAGTCAGAATAGTGGGGTGTTATATGAGGCAATAGCAGTTTGTAGATCTAGTGCGAAAGACAGTAACCAAGTTTCTGTTGTAGTATCCTACTATGGCATGATAACTGACATTGTATTATTGGATTACAATGTCTTTTATGTTCCGTTATTCCGGTGTCAATGGGCAGTGTTGGGGAATGGAGTGAAGATAGACGATGGTTTCACACTAGTTAATTTAAATCATAGTCAAGTTTCGTTTCTAAAGGACCCATACATATTAGCCACCCAAGCCAAGCAAATCTTTTACTCTAGGGAAGACGAGTCATCAAGTTGGCATGTTGTCATGAGATGGTCTTCAAGAAGATATGCTGATGAAGACAGGAATGCAGAAATTGGTCCACTGCCATCAAATCTTCAACTGGATATTGACATAGATGAAGCTGAAAATGCTCGGACTGATTGTGAAGGAATATATGTGTGAAAATATGTGTGAATGCTTCTTGATCATTACAGAATTTAAGTTTTACAACTCATGAATGTTAATTTGTTTCAGGTGAATTAGGATGGTTCGTGGTGGAAAGAAGAAGGGAGTAAACAGAAAAACAAAAAAGAAGAGTGATGATGAGCCAGAATATGTGGGTACTGTTGAGCCACCACAAGTAGAACCAGAACTCCAATTACAAGATGACCATGAAAAAAAAGACCAACAGCATCAATCTCAAGCAGATACAGGTCAAATGTCGAAGGAGAAAGTGGTTGATGATGAGGAGCCTGCAGGCGAGCTTGAATTACTCGGAAAAAATTCAAATGCAGACAAGCATAATCGTAAGAGAAAGCGAGGACCAACCAAGATGAACTACATTAACAAGGATCCAAACATGAGAATTAATGTAGATTATACTGCCATGGGAGATCCTTATGGTGATGGTTCTGTGAAGCTGTCATCATACCTAGGTATATTGGCACGGGAACACGTTCCTATCACACTTGAGCGTTGGACAAAACTTCCTGAAGAGTCGAAGACACTTCTCATGAAATCCATCCAGGTGATAGATTCTTTTAGTTTTTTGTTCGCTAATTTAAATATTTAATCCATATGTTTACATTTCAATTTACTGTTTATTTTTGTGAGATACTATAGGCTAGGTTTGACGTAGATGTAGACGTCCATAGGAATGCACTCCTTACGCAGATTGGAGGTTTGTGGAGGTCATCAAAATCATGCACTGTGAAAGAGATTCTTGAAGCTGAGAATACCCAACAAAACATGAATCTTCTCCCTACTAATGTTTCTCCATTTGAGTGGCGTAGATTTGTGAAGCAAAAAACCAGCCCCGAGTTTAAGGTAACATTTTCGAATTGTGATATAATAGATATGAGATATTAGTTTACATATTAACATTCGTCTATTAGGTTGTAAGTGATAGCTACAAGGAGAGAAGGAACAAGCAGATTCCTCATACCTGTAGTCGCAAAGGAATGGTTAGGCTTACACAACAAATGGTAAATATACTACAATTTAGATTTGTTTAATTATTCTGCTTCTAACCTAGCTAATGTCAAATACTGACACTTTATATTTGAATATTTATGTGAATATCATAGAAAAGTGAGAGTAAAAACCCATCAGAAGTAGATAGGTTACAGGTTGGGATCAAGTCACGTACCAAAAAGGATGGAACTCCAGTGAATAATCAGGCTGCTGATAAGATTGTAAGTTCTGAATTTTGTAATGATTTTTGTTTTTTTTGCGTTGTTTAGTCAAGTTGAATAATTTGAATATGTATCTTATGATCTGCAGAAGAAGGCAACTGAGATGGTTAATAGTGACTCTCCATCGAGTACAACAAATCCAGATGCAGATTCACTAACACGACTCTTAGGCTAGAATAATCCTGGACGAATGAGGGCAATGGGCAGAAACATAACAAAAACCAAATTAGCTTGTTTGCAAGTGAATCTAAAGTGTATGAATGACATGCAAGATCGGCAAGTTAAGTTAGTACAAGAGGTCAATGAGTTAAGATCTGAACTTGCCAAATACAAGGACCAGGTAACACACTTGTCTATTTAAGAAGAAGAACATGAGTAATCCTGAAGTAGTATATGATTTTGTGATTTTAATTTTATGCATATTACAGAAACAAGAGCCTGAAGTTGGTGAAAACTCAGCAGCGAGAGTACGAAGTCTTATCTATTAATTAACAGTTTGACATTCATTTAGTAAGTGTTCTTTCTTAATTTACAGTTTGACATTTTTTTGCCTAACATACATTTTGTAGAGTGTGAACAAGAAAGCACAGCCAAAGTATCTCTTGATTGATTGGTTTGCGGATGGTTCTTCAACAAACGTTGCTGAGGGGCGTATATATTCTACTGATCCGTTGGAATTGGTGAATGACTGTCCATTAGGCCCATCCGATTTAAAAGTCTTGGTTGAAACTGCTATAGTACCAGAAGCAGATCTCTGGAGATCAACGACTAAGATGTTCACCATCGAAGATGCTGTTGGACAGATGGTTGCATGGCCAGCAAAAAAGGTGATTAACCTTGAAAGTGGGCAAGAACCACGAGACAATACCTTGGTAAAAATTTACTTCTCTGTCTCATATCAGTTAGGTTTATAAGCTGGTCATGCATTGGTGAGTATAAGTTATATTGTTATATATCTGTGTTTGACAGGATCAGAGCTCAGATCATAACATGAACAAATGCAAACTGCTAGATTTGTCTACAGATAGTGTAATTGTTGCTGAAGTACGTTGGGAGTCGAAAGAACAAAAAGCTTTGGTTAATGGAATTCAAATCGGATCAAAGGGAGTAAAGTATTTTTGGATGTGGTTCATTTACCTGAGACATTTGTATGGAAGCCTACAATGGAGAAGTCACACTTGGAAGATTGTTTGAACTCTTTTGTAGCATGGCCTGTTAACAAAATTGTCTTCGAAGATGTCACTGATGCAACAGGTCAGAAAACTCCTTTCCGTAATTCTGCATCGACGTCTCAGTAAATTTCACTAGGAAAATCAGCAGCAACATATCAACAATCTACTGCAAAGGGATCTAAATCTCGTGATGCCACATCTCCAGCAACAGGTTGAAGAAACTCAACTGTAGCTGCAGTTTCAAAAACGCAAGTTGAGAAGTCTCAAATAGCAGTGGAAAAATCTCCAAAAAAGAAAACTCAACTAGCTTCGCAGTCCCCTACTCGAAGATCTCCGGTAATTGTTTTCAATTGGTTATATAGTTGTTTCTGGATTAATTCTATCTGTATGAAATGCTTTAAGATGGTTATGAAGTTGCTTCTGATTTTAATTATCTATGTATTCAATTGTAAACATGGCAGCGTAAACATGGCCAAGAAGTTATCAAGGAAAATCAGAAGTGCATGTTCATGGATATCAAAGGAGGGAAGCGGGCTGTTGCAGAAGAACGTGTGCATTCAACCGATCCGCAGAAAATGGTCCACTGTGTTCCCTTGGGGCCTAATGCAGCTAGTGTGTGGGTTGATGTAGTGAAGGTAGATGATGCAGTAGTTTGGAGGCAATCAGATGAAATGACGATTATTAAAGATGCACATGGTTCACCTATTGCATGGCCATTGGATAAATTGGTCTTCTATTGAAATTTATCACAACTGAGGTAAGTGTTGTATATAATGCTGGTGCTTTTGTATTAGATTTTACTGCGGTTATCAGAAACTGATGTAAAAAGTGTTGATTGTTGCAGGGAATGAAGAAACTTTGGTCCAGGTTAGCTAGTTTTTATTAACTTGTTGTATTTTCATGCTTTGAGACTTTGTTATGTATGCTGGATGAATCTGTACACTTGACTGATATGTTTGGTGGTTAATCTCAGACTTATGTTATGAATGACTTAATTTCTATATAACAGGTTTCTGTTTTTACATTATATATGCAGAATAGTGTATTTTGGTAAAAGAAAAGTGTATTATGACAAAAGAATAGATAGCTTGTTGAAAAATATATAATAGCAAAAAAAAAAATGTTATATTCGAATACCATAGCAATTTAATTAGCCATTAAATTATGTTTCAGTAAAAGAAAAAAGCTATAGAAAACTAAATATACCATAGCAATTTACATTAGCAATGAAATATTGTTGAATAATAAAATTTTCAGATCAAGTACAATATTACAGCATTCGGTAAAGCTATAGTAAAGTGTATTACCACAATAGAAAATTGCTATTGTAGGATGAAGTATCATAGCACGAAATATGAACTGTCAATTGTTTGATACGAAAATATGAAGTGCATTAAAAAAGAAATAAGAACTGTTAGTTATTGCTATGATATAAGAACATATCACATCATATAAAAATAGTGCTATCATATAGGTCGCACCTACCATAGCAGCGGCGGATATAGCATTTATTAAAACGCTATGTATTACATACTATAACTTTTTTTTCGCGCTAACAATGTGAATTTTTTTGTAGTGTTGGAAAGGTAAAGCTTGATATCGTAACAAATATATTTTTTATCAAGTGACCATAGCCAACCGAACCACTTCTAGTCACTAAGCTTGATATCGTAACAAAGATTGAAAGTAATCAATGAATCCACTCACTATTTAATTATATATTTTTTTTAAAACCCTAAAACGTAACAAATACGATTAATTTCAACATTAAATAGTGACTCGTTTAGCTGCTTCAGATAATATCGATCTGTTAAAATCGGGCAAGGAGTAATCAAACTATAGAGAGAGCAAAGAGGCTGTTTTTATATACCAATTTCTCTCATAATAGTCGATCGATTCCGTCGTGTTTGGTGCACAAAATTTCTGTTGAATCAGAAGAAGAAGATAAGCAAAAGGAAAAAAAAAGTAAGTTCTTATTCGTTCGTTTGAATAATATATAACTTTTGGGAGACGTAAGATCTTTTAGGCTCCAATGAATCTATGAACTTTTGTACAGGAAAGGTATGGACATGGATTGGTTACATATTTGATTACATAATGGTTTGTTCAGTTCTATGTTAAAATCAAAAGAGAAGTGTGGTCCATTATTACTACGAAATTTGAATGAAAGTGAGTTGATTAGTTTGTTCTTACTTTCCTTACTTCCGTGCTTCTTGTAGAGAAACTAAGGACAATGAATCTCTCCTCTAAGCTCAAATCCTTCCGTACTCGATATTTCTCCCCATGTGTGAAGGCCAAAGACGAGGCTTCAATGAAGCAAAATTTTTTGAATCCTCTCTCTTTTTCTTCACCAAAAGGACGAGGCGATTCAAGAGGATTTTAAGCCACACTGTATCATTGGGATTGAACTTAACTTGTTCGGAGCTTTGGCCGTACTGAAATTCCACGAAACAGGACCTTGTTCTGCTCAGGTGAATCGCTACTTTAGTTTACTTTTTTATAAGAATTTTTTATTCTTCTGAAACCCTAGAACTGTGAAACTACAAGATTCTAGGGTTTATGAAGCTACTTTAATATATTCCATTGGGTAATCTCAGGACATGCACTTGGTTAAACATAAATTATATTACAAGGTTTGACTGTTATCCCTAGTAATCATATGAATGGAAACAATATCTCTAGGAAATGATATATAGAAGATTTACGATTAATTAACCTGTTTGTAGCTATTGAGCTAGTTATCTATTCCTAACCTTAATTATATAAAACAGGCTTTGTACACTGTTTTCTTGGTGAATACAATGGAAATTGCACTTTAGTCATTTTTGATATATTCTTGCACTTTAGTCATTTTGATATATTCCTCAAAGTTGATTGAGTTTTGTGTGTTAAATCTGTATAGGTATATGATACTCCTAGGTTGGAATTTTTAGTTCAGAAAATCTTAAGGAGTCGTTACGATGAAAAGTCAATGATAGAACTGATTCGTACACTAGGTGTTCCATCCGGTAAGAATGATGTTTCACTGTGTTTTTGTTGCTGTGTTCTTTGCGTTAGATTTAAAATCAATATTTTCCCTTCAACGATGCAGGAACCAAGGCATTTTTAGCGAACTCGATTCCCTATACGCTAGAGAACGATCCCATGGTAAAAGAAATACTCATCTTTTTCTCCTTCATTATTTTTGATATGTATTCGATAAGCTGAAACATGATTTATTGTGTCTTTTATATCTTAGGATGCCTACAATAGAGGACATGGATATGGATTATGGACAGGAATACTTCTCACATCTCACATTTCTGTTGTTCCGGTTGTTCCTACTACATGGACGAAACATTTAGGCTTACTATTTGGAGCTTGAAGGTAGTGAAACTTCACTTTCAAACTTTTATGATTTCATGTCTAATTAACCTCTCAGTTGCAATAATTTTTTTTGTTTTTCTTCATAGGATATTGGCAGGAAACTGGCATCAGAAATGTTTCCATCACTTCGTTCCCAACTGGCAAGGAGGATTGACTATCGTCGATCTAATGCACTACTCATTGCTGCATATGGTCAAGCTACAAGTGTAACAAAATATTACTCATTTTCTCAAACTTAGTGACATACCTAACATATATATTTGAAAATGAGTAATATATATTTTGGGTGTCCCTTATATATTGCCTCTCTTCTCTGCTCCTTTGGCTGATTCTTTTTAAGAAAATTCTTCACTATTTTTAAAACAGTATTTTTGATTCTTCTTCTGTGTTGAAGCTCTCTCACAATTTGGCCATTGCCCAATTTTTACATTTATCTAATTTTCAAGCATGGGGTTGTTAATTAAATTTGATTATTTTTTATATATGTTTTTGTATATATGCTTAACCAATTATAAAAGTGATCAAGTGATGATCGGAATTAAGTATAGAAACCATAGAAGATTATGACTAATAAAATCATATTCCACATAAAAACATGGTATAATGACCACTTTCCGCATAATTTGTCATACTTGATTTGACTTTTGGATTAATTATACTATTCGCGTCATAGAATTTCAACCATGGTATGACAGCTTTCAACTCTTATAATTATAAGAATGTCGAGAATTATGGGAAGAAAATTCCAAAGTTAATTTCATCTTATTAGATATTTTAACTGTTCAATTGATTGATATAATGCGTTTTTGGCGTATTCTAACTCTTGTTTTATAGATTTTTATCCAGTCTTTTATTTTATCTTAAGTCATTTCAGGTCTAAAGGTGGTTAGAATGTAGAATTGCAGCTCAAGAAGAGACTTGGCGAAAATAGAAGAAAAGTGAAGATTTTCTGAAAGATTTCGATGAATGGAGCACCCACGACCTGCTCCAGATGAAGGAGCACCAGCTCCTGCACTCACGACCTGCTCCCGAAACCCGCTCAGCAAGAAAAGGCAATTGTCGGCAAGTCTCAGTAAATAATTATGCCACCTAAGCTTTTCACCCACTACTCCCAACTGCCCAAAACTTGTGTGGAAAAATTAATATATATAAAGAGAGTAGAAAATTATTAGTGGGTGAGTTTACTTATTTAAGATTACTTTTACCTATCAAAAGAGACTTTACTTTTGATAGCTTGTATAATTACGTAAACAAAGGGGAGAGACATGAGGAATATTTTACTCCCCACTTTGGATTTCTCAAGTTTTGAATTACGTAAAAACAGAGAGAAAAGAGAGGAAGAAACCAACGAGTGAAAGGGAGGAAGCTTTTGTAATATTGAAGATTTGTCTCTTTCTTTTGAAGAATTCTAAACTCTTACTTCTTTTAAATTATTGTATCATGATTTCTCTTATCTTTCTTGTTGTTCTTTGCTTTGCTATGATTGAGTAGTTCTTTTAGTTAAGTTAAGGGATTCAAGGAAATTAGAGATTTATGAACTAAACATAAATAGGATCTCATATCTATTGATATCTTCATCTATTGTTGTTCTTAATGCCTAGACTACCTTGATCACCTAGCCTTTGATTTTAGGTTTAATTCACTCATCAAAAGTTTTGTGAATTGCTTGAAAGAACATAGATGGGCGATTTATCCTTAGCCAACGACAGTTGATGTTAAGGCAAATTGTGAACAAATCGATCCCGTTCTCTATAATGCTTGTCAGTCTTTGTAACCTCAAACGACAGTTTAGGGTGTTAGATTGATTGATAAAGAGATTGATATCACGACAGTGGATCCTCCTATTTTTATGGTTGAGTTCTAGATTGGTTCTAAATTATTATCCTGAATAATTGCTTGGTTCTAAATGATCTAATTCCCGAGATAATTTTCTTCAGCTTAACGTTTTTATTATCATTTGTAAAACCCTTTTTATTTACTTACTTGCAATTGTGATAAACCAAAACCAAAACAAACATGATCGCTTAGCTGAATTTGTGTTACAAAAGATTAGAGTGTATTGCTGGTCCCTTTGAACGAACCTACCACTATCATACATTCGGGAAAGAACAAGTTTATCAATTGGCGCCATTGCGACGGGGACTAACACGATACCTCTAGTTTTAATATACAATTTCAGACTAAGTTTACTTCCTTGTTATTTTTCTTCTCTTGCGTGTGTACCAGGTGTATGAACCAAAGGTCAACAACGAGCAATCGTCCATTACCCCTTGTATTCTTGAGTAACACGGAACTCGCAAGACTAGAATGAATCAATGGACGAACCAGGTCCAATCTCGTCAACATGGGCGACCAGGGCGACGGTAAAATGGCGGCTGAGCTGCAAAGGTTGCAAGAGCAAATGGCTTAGATGCAACATCAACACGAGCGCATACAAGAACAGCAACGTGCTCGCGAACAGCAACGCGCTATTGAGGATATGGACAATCCTCATGCTTTCTATAGGAACAGATCCGCTATTGTTCCACCTGCTGTTGAGAGGCAAGATTATGAGATTAAGCCTCAGATGATATCGCTGGTCAAGCAGCACTTGTTCCATGGACTTCCCGCAGAAATTCCAATGGAACATATAGAGAATTTTGAGGAGATCTGCTCCACAACAAGTTCTAATGGGATGAACCCGAACTTCATAAAGTGTAAGCTTTTGCCTTTCTCACTTGCGGATAAAGCTTCTCGATAGCTCAAATCTCTACCCGCTGGATCCATCACGACTTGGACACAATGTAGAGCAACGTTCTTGGACCACTTCTACACCAAAACCAAGACCGCGAGCTTAAGAAACAAGATCTCCAACTTTCAGCAACATCCAGGAGAGTCTTTTTGTGAGGCATGGGAACGATTCAAGGAGTACAGAAGAGAGTGTCCACACCATGGGTTTACCAATGAGAACTTGCTGGGTATTTTCTATGATGGTGTTGATTGGGATTATAGGAACGCTTTGAATGCTGCTAGTGATGGTGATTTTATGACAAAGACCAGAGATAGTGCCTACAAGCTTATTGAAAACTTGGCTGCAAGTTCTAGCAGCAGGTCTCAAGAGTATGATAGAACCAAGAAAACTGGTGGTATGGATTCTCAAAAGATTGATGACCTTACGGCTAAGGTTAACTTGTTGCTCAAGGGAACCAAAGAATGGTTCATTTTGTCGATGAGAATGGTGAACCACTTTATGAGGAAATGGATGAAAGAAATTGTGATCGGCAAGAGGTCAGCTATGTGGATGGACAAAGATTTGTGAGAAACCATGGGTTCAACCAAAACTATAGGAAACACATTAATTTTTATTATAGGAGTACAAACGTTGAGAACCCGCAAGACCAAGTCTATCCACAGCAAACTGGTTTCCAAAACCAGAAACTTCAGGAACAAGGTTTCCAGAAAAGTTTTCCTCAGGGTTTCCAAGGCAAAACGTTCACACCTTACCAAAATCATAACCAGTTTCAAGGCGGAGTTCAACAGAAACCACGGTTTAATAATTTTCAGGCTCCTTCGAGCTCTAGAAGTTCTCCTCAGGATGAACTGAAGGGTATGATGCAACAGTTGATGGCTAATCAACAAAAATCTGCCACTGAAATCAACACAACAGTAGACAACATGTACTCCGATCTTAATGGTAGACTTGAAGCTGTTTGCAATCATGTGAAGAAACTTGATACTCAAGTTGCTCAAACTACTGAGGCAACCAAGAGGCCACAAGGAGTACTCCTAGGTAAATCAGTTGCAAACCTCAGAGAGTTTGTGAATACAATTGAGCTAAGGAGTGGAACGGTTCTACCGCCGATTGTGAGGGATAACTCTGAAAGATACCCAGAAAATTCTGCAGAACATCCGCTCCCACACGGAGCACCTACTCCAGAACACGGAGCACCTGCTCCAAACGAGAAAAAAATGAAGAAGTTGCTGAACCGACTCCTAAGGTATTTCAACCGAATGAGCTTCTTGACAAGATTGTTCCTCGTGTCTACAAACCTCTAGTTCCTTACCCAGTCCCTCCAAGGAAATCTCAAAAAGATTTGGAAGAGACAAAGTGTGAGGAGATGTTGAAGGATTTAACTGTTAAGCTCCCTTTGGTAGATGCAATTCAGATGATACCAGCTATGAAAAAGTATGTAAAAGATCTAGTTACAGGAAAGGTTTCTTCAGAGCAGAGTACTATGATTGTATCTAAGAACTGTAGTGTTGTACTACAAAACAAGATGCCTAAAAAGGAAGAAGACCGAGGGAAATTTGTTCTATCCGTGCAAATTGGTCATACGCAATTCATTTGTTTCCTATGCGATTTGGGTTCAAGTGTGAACCTCATGCCATATTCGATTGCTAGGAAACTTGGGTACACAAAGTTCAAACCAATAAGGATTTCATTGGTGTTTGCTAACAGGTCAGTAAAGTTACCCATAGGGATTCTTGAGGATTTGCATGTTAGAATTGGCAACACTTTAATTCCAGCAGATTTTGTGGTGCTGGAACTTGATGAAGAACCAAAGGATCCCTTAATTTTGGGACGTCCTTTCTTGCGCACGGCTGGTGCGATTATTGATGTGAGGAATGGTACAATCGGTCTCCACCTGGGAGACATTAGTATGGAATTTGAGATAGATAGAATGCTCAAAAATCTAACCATTAATTGATGGGCAAACGTTTGCAATAGACGATAATCTCGAAGTCTTTGAGGGAGAGATTGAAGAGATTTTGGCTGATGATTCGTTGGATATAGCTTTGATAAAGGCTGAGGGTGAGCATGGGTACTTGAGTGAGGACACGACTGGGTTTGCAAAGATGCTGGATTCGAGCCAACCAATGGAAAAATCGATTGGTTTTTTGAACCTCAAAACAGAGGATGCTGAAGGAGCACCTGCTCCAGAAAACGAACCTACTCCTGAAAACTCGGTTAACGGTCCTTGGAGTGAATTAAGAGCTCCTATGCTCGAACTCAAAACCCTACCAGCTGGGCTAAGGTACGCATTCTTAGGACCAAATTTTACTTACCCTGTGATCATAAATGCTGATTTGAACAATGTGGAAACCGCCTTGCTTTTGTGTGAATTAAGGAAGTATAGAAAGGCTCTAGGATATTCACTAGATGGTATTCTTGGAATTTTGCCTGATCTTTGCATGCATAGAATACATCTAGAAGATGAATCAAAGAATTCTATAGAACATCAAAGGAGGTAAACCCAAATTTAAAAAATGTTGTAAAGAAGGAGATCATGAAACTTCTAGAGGCTGATGTAATCTATGCAATCTTAAATAGTAATTGGGTTAGTCCAGTTCATGTGGTACCTAAAAAAGGTAGAATTACTGTGATCACAAATGAAAAGAATGAATTGATACCAACTAGAACCGTAACTGATCATAAGATGTGTATTGATTACAGAAAATTAAATGCTGTCTCTAGAAAGGATCATTTTCCCTTACCTTTTATTGATCAAATGCTTGAGAGATTGGCTAACCATCCATATTACTATTTCTTAGACGGTTATTCAGGATTTTTCCAGATTCCTATCCATGCGGATGATCAAGAAAAGATGACATTTACATGTCTTTATGACACTTTTGCGTATCGCAGAATGCCATTTGGTTTGTGTAACGCCCCAGCGACATTCCAAAGGTGTATGATGTCAATTTTTACTGACCTCATTTAGGATATAATGGAAGTTTTCATAGATGATTTCTATGTCTATGGAAGCTTTTTCTCTGTGTGTTTGTCGAATTTGTGCAGGGTGTTACAGCGATGTGAGGAGAAGCATCTCGTGCTGAACTGGAAAAAATATCACTTCACGGTTTGAGATGGCATTGTATTGGGTCATCGGATATCTGAGAATGGTATTGAGGTTGACAAAACAAAGGTGGAGGTTATGATGAGTCTTGAGCCACCAAATGCAGTCAGGAGCATAAGGAGTTTTCTAGGTCATGCTGGTTTCTATAGGAGGTTCATCAAGGATTTCTCCAAAATAGCAAGACCGCTAACTCAGCTATTGTTCAAGGAGACTAAGTATGACTTCAATGGGGCTTATCTCGAGGCTTTTCATACCATTAAAGGAGCCTTAATAAGGGCGCCCATCGTTCAACCACTTGATTGGAACTTGCCATTTGAAGTAATGACAGATGCGACTATGCTGTAGGTGCAGTTTTAGGACAGAAGAAGGACAAAAAGGTCCATGTGATTTACTACGCCAGCCGTACCTTGGATGAAGCTTAGTGAAAATATGCTACAACCGAGAAGGAGCTGCGGGTAGTGGTATTCGCTTTTGAGAAGTTCAGATCCTACCTTGTTGGTTCTAAGGTGATTGTACATACCGACCACGCTGCTCTTAAGTACCTGCTCACTAAAAAGGATGCAAAACCGAGGCTTTTAAGGTGGATCCTTTTGCTCCAGGAGTTTGATTTGCAGATTGTTGATAAGAAGGGAAGCGAGAATCGAGTTGCTGATCATCTATCTCGCATGAAAATTAATGATGAGGTACCTCTTGATGACACACTTCCTGATGAAAATGTCTATGCGATTAGTATTTGTATCTAAGAGCACCCGCTCCAGACAAGAGCACCTGCTTTTAATTTCAGAGCACCTACTCCCGAGAAATTTTGCGGTGCTATCTCTAAGACGAATGTTCCAAATTTTCCATGGTTTGGGGAGATAGCAAACTACTTAGCTGCTGAACAAGAACTGTCTGATTTTGTGGGTGACAAGAAGAGAAAGTTCTTACGAGACATAAGAAGGTATTTTTGGGATGAACCATACTTATACAAGCAATACTCTGATGGTATCTTCAAGCGATGTGTGCCTGATGAAGAGATTCCTGGGATTTTGTTCTATTGCCACAGTTCGAACTATGCCGGCACTTTGCAACATTCAAGACATTGTCTAAAGTGCTGCAAGCTGGATTTTGGTGGCCGACAATGTTCAGGGATGCACATGTATTCATTTCAAAATGCGATACATGCCAAGAAACATCTCTCGGAGGAATGAGATGCCACAACACTTCATTTTGGAAGTTGAAGTGTTTGATGTGTGGGAAATCGATTTTATGGGACTTTCCCCATCTTCCTATGGAAACCAATACATCTTAGTGGCTGGTTATTATGTGTCCAAATAGGTGGAAGCCATTGCTTCACAACCGAATGATGCCAAGGTGGTGGTGAAGATGTTTAAGTCCTTGATATTCCCTAGGCTTGGAGTGCCACGAGTTGTCATAAGCGATGGCGGCACTCACTTCATCAATAAGGTCTTTGAGAGCCTATTGAGAAAGAATGGTGTGAAGCACAAGGTAGCTACACCGTACCATCCACAAACCAGTGGTCAGGTTGAAGTTTCCAACAGGGAAATCAAGAGTATCTTGCAGAAAACCGTAGGAACCACCAGAAAGGACTGGGCTGCCAAGCTAGATGACGCTCTTTGGGCCTACCGCACTGAACATAAGACACCGCTGGGAACAACACCTTTCCATTTAGTATATGCGAAGTCTTGTCACGTCCCTGTGGAGCTCGAATACAAGGCAGCATGGGCTTTCAAGATGATGAACTATGATGTCAAATCAGCCTTTGAGAGGTGATCTATGCAGCTAAAAGAGTTAGAGGGAATTAGGCACCTGGCCTATGAGAGTTCTAAAATCTACAAAGAAAGGACTAAGGTGTATCATGACAAAAAGATACTCACCAGAAACTTTCAGCCAAACGACCAGGTACTCCTTTTCAACTCTAGACTTAAAATTTTTCCAGGAAATTTAAGATCAAGGTGATCCGGACCCTTTATCATTAAGGAAGTCCGCTCTTATGGAGCCGTGGTGTTGCTGGACTCCAAAGACAATGAATTTATAGTTAATGGTCAGCGGCTCAAGCCATATATTGCTGACACAAACCAAGCCGAAGGTGGATTTATCCCCTTAGGCGATGCACCTCAAGCCTTAAAAGGATACACTAGTCAAGCTAATGACTTTAATCAAGCGCTTGGTGGGAGGCAACCCACTAGTAAGTATAATAATTATTTGATTTTGATTTCTTATATTCCTAACTTTTAGTTTTAGTTGTCTTTGATTTCCCTAAAAAAGAAAAAAAAAAAACAGGTGAGAACGGATGGATCGATCTGATCTCTAGAGCGATCGAAGTTGTGCTTTACAAAGCCAAATCTTCAGAAGACCTACCAATCGACCTAGTCAACATAGAACGATCGGAAGACTTCCATTTAGTATATGGGAAGTCTTGTCACGTCCCTGTGGAGCTCGAATACAAGGCAGCATGGGCTTTCAAGATGATGAACTATGATGTCAAATCAGCCTTTGAGAGGTGATCTATGCAACTAAAAGAGTTAGAGGAAATTAGGCACCTGGCCTATGAGAGTTCTAAAATCTACAAAGAAATGACTAAGGTGTGTCATGAAAAAAGATACTCACCAGAAACTTTCTGCCAAACGACCAGGTACTCCTTTTCAACTCTAGACTAAAACTTTTTCCAGGAAAGTTAAGATCAAGGTGATCCGAACCCTTTATCATTAAGGAAGTCCGCTTTTATGGAGCCGTGGTGTTGCTGGACACCAAAGACAATGAATTTATGGTTAATGGTCAGCGGCTCAAGCCATATCTTGCTGACACAAACCAAGCCGAAGGTAGATTTATCCCCTTAGACGATGCACTTCAAGCCTAAAAAGGATAAACTAGTCAAGCTAATGACTTTAATCAAGCGCTTGGTGGGAGGCAACCCACTGGTAAGTATAATAATCCTAACTTTTAGTTTTAGTCGTCTTTGATTTCTCTAAAAAAAAAAAAAAAAAAAACAGGAGAGAACGGATGGATCGATCTGATCTCTAGAGCGATCGAAGTTGTGCTTTACAAAGCCAAATCATCGGAAGACCTACCAATCGACCTAGTCAATATAGAACGATCGGAAGACTTCCAATTAGTATATGGGAAGTCTTGTCACGTCCCTGTGGAGCTCGAATACAAGGCAGTATGGGCTGTCAAGATGATGAACTATGATGTCAAATCAGCCTTTGAGAGGTGATATATGCAGCTAAACGAGTTAGAGGTAATTAGGCACCTGGCCTATGAGAGTTCTAAAATTTACAAAGAAAGGACTAAGGTGTATCATGACAAAAAGATACTCACCAGAAACTTTCAGCCAAACGACCAGGTACTCCTTTTCAACTCTAGACTTAAACTTTTTCCGGGAAAGTTAAGATCAAGGTGGTCCGGACCCTTTATCATTAAGAAAGTCCGCTCTTATGGAGCCGTGGTGTTGCTGGACACCAAAGGCAATGAATTTATGGTTAATGGTCAGCGGCTCAAGCCATATCTTGCTGACACAAACCAAGCCGAAGGTGGATTTATCCTCTTAGGCGATGCACCTCAAGCCTAAAAAGGATACACTAGTCAAGCTAATGACTTTAATCAAGCGCTTGGTGGGAGGCAACCCACTGGTAAGTATAATAATTATTTGATTTTGATTTCTTATATTCCTAACTTTTAGTTTTAGTTGTCTTTGATTTCTCTAATAAAGAAAAAAAAAACAGGTGAGAACGGATGGATCGATCTAATCTCTAGAGCGATCGAAGTTGTGCTTTACAAAGCCAAATCATTGGAAGACCTACCAATCGACCTAGTCAATATAGAACGATCAGAAGAGTTCCATTTAGTATATGGGAAGTCTTGTCACGTCCCTGTGGAGCTCGAATACAAGGCAGCATGGGCTGTCAAGATGATGAACTCTGATGTCAAATCTGCCTTTGAGAGGTGATCTATGCAGCTAAACGAGTTAGAGGAAATTAGGCACCTGGCCTACGAGAGTTCTAAAATCTACAAAGAAAGGACTAAGGTGTATCATGATAAAAAGATACTGACCAGAAACTTTCAACCAAACGACCAGGTACTCCTTTTCAACTCTAGACTTAAACTTTTTCCAGGAAAGTTAAGATCAAGGTGGTCCGGATCCTTTATCATTAAGGAAGTCCGCTCTTATGGAGCCGTGGTGTTGCTGGACACCAAAAGCAATGAATTTATGGTTAATGGTCAGCGGCTCAAGCCATATCTTGCTGACACAAACCAAGCCGAAGGTGGATTTATCCCTTAGGCGATGCACCTCAAGCCTAAAAAAGATAAACTAGTCAAGCTAATGACTTTAATCAAGCGCTTGGTGGGAGGCAACCCACTGGTAAGTATAATAATTATTTGATTTTGATTTTTTATATTCCTAACTTTTAGTTTTAGTTGTCTTTGATTTTTCTAAAAGAAAAACAAAAAAAAACAGGAGAGAACGGATGGATCGATCTGATCTCTAGAGCGATCGAAGTTGTGCTTTACAAAGCCAAATCTTCAGAAGACCTACCAATCGACCTAGTCAACATAGAACGATCGGAAGACTTCCATTTAGTATATGGGAAGTCTTGTCACGTCCCTGTGGAGCTCGAATACAAGGCAGCATGGGCTTTCAAGATGATGAACTATGATGTCAAATCAGCCTTTGAGAGGTGATCTATGCAGCTAAAAGAGTTAGAGGAAATTAGGCACCTGGCCTATGAGAGTTCTAAAATCTACAAAGAAATGACTAAGGTGTGTCATGAAAAAAAGATACTCACCAGAAACTTTCTGCCAAACGACCAGGTACTCCTTTTCAACTCTAGACTAAAACTTTTTCCAGGAAAGTTAAGATCAAGGTGATCCGGACCCTTTATCATTAAGGAAGTCCCCTTTTATGGAGCCGTGGTGTTGCTGGACACCAAAGACAATGAATTTATGGTTAATGGTCAGCGGCTCAAGCCATATCTTGCTGACACAAACCAAGCCGAGGGTAGATTTATCCCCTTAGACGATGCACTTCAAGCCTAAAAAGGATAAACTAGTCAAGCTAATGACTTTTATCAAGCGCTTGGTGGGAGGCAACCCACTGGTAAGTATAATAATCCTAACTTTTAGTTTTAGTCGTCTTTGATTTCTCTAAAAAAAAAAAAAAAAAAAACAGGAGAGAACGGATGGATCGATCTGATCTCTAGAGCGATCGAAGTTGTGCTTTACAAAGCCAAATCATCGGAAGACCTACCAATCGACCTAGTCAATATAGAACGATCGGAAGACTTCCAATTAGTATATGGGAAGTCTTGTCACGTCCCTGTGGAGCTCGAATACAAGGCAGTATGGGCTGTCAAGATGATGAACTATGATGTCAAATCAGCCTTTGAGAGGTGATATATGCAGCTAAACGAGTTAGAGGTAATTAGGCACCTGGCCTATGAGAGTTCTAAAATTTACAAAGAAAGGACTAAGGTGTATCATGACAAAAAGATACTCACCAGAAACTTTCAGCCAAACGACCAGGTACTCCTTTTCAACTCTAGACTTAAACTTTTTCCGGGAAAGTTAAGATCAAGGTGGTCCGGACCCTTTATCATTAAGAAAGTCCGCTCTTATGGAGCCGTGGTGTTGCTGGACACCAAAGGCAATGAATTTATGGTTAATGGTCAGCGGCTCAAGCCATATCTTGCTGACACAAACCAAGCCGAAGGTGGATTTATCCTCTTAGGCGATGCACCTCAAGCCTAAAAAGGATACACTAGTCAAGCTAATGACTTTAATCAAGCGCTTGGTGGGAGGCAACCCACTGGTAAGTATAATAATTATTTGATTTTGATTTCTTATATTCCTAACTTTTAGTTTTAGTTGTCTTTGATTTCTCTAATAAAGAAAAAAAAAACAGGTGAGAACGGATGGATCGATCTAATCTCTAGAGCGATCGAAGTTGTGCTTTACAAAGCCAAATCATTGGAAGACCTACCAATCGACCTAGTCAATATAGAACGATCAGAAGAGTTCCATTTAGTATATGGGAAGTCTTGTCACGTCCCTGTGGAGCTCGAATACAAGGCAGCATGGGCTGTCAAGATGATGAACTCTGATGTCAAATCTGCCTTTGAGAGGTGATCTATGCAGCTAAACGAGTTAGAGGAAATTAGGCACCTGGCCTACGAGAGTTCTAAAATCTACAAAGAAAGGACTAAGGTGTATCATGATAAAAAGATACTGACCAGAAACTTTCAACCAAACGACCAGGTACTCCTTTTCAACTCTAGACTTAAACTTTTTCCAGGAAAGTTAAGATCAAGGTGGTCCGGATCCTTTATCATTAAGGAAGTCCGCTCTTATGGAGCCGTGGTGTTGCTGGACACCAAAAGCAATGAATTTATGGTTAATGGTCAGCGGCTCAAGCCATATCTTGCTGACACAAACCAAGCCGAAGGTGGATTTATCCCCTTAGGCGATGCACCTCAAGCCTAAAAAAGATAAACTAGTCAAGCTAATGACTTTAATCAAGCGCTTGGTGGGAGGCAACCCACTGGTAAGTATAATAATTATTTGATTTTGATTTTTTATATTCCTAACTTTTAGTTTTAGTTGTCTTTGATTTTTCTAAAAGAAAAACAAAAAAAAACAGGAGAGAACGGATGGATCGATCTGATCTCTAGAGCGATCGAAGTTGTGCTTTACAAAGCCAAATCTTCAAAAGACCTACCAATCGACCTAGTCAACATAGAACGATCGGAAGACTTCCATTTAGTATATGGGAAGTCTTGTCACGTCCCTGTGGAGCTCGAATACAAGGCAGCATGGGCTTTCAAGATGATGAACTATGATGTCAAATCAGCCTTTGAGAGGTGATCTATGCAGCTAAAAGAGTTAGAGGAAATTAGGCACCTGGCCTATGAGAGTTCTAAAATCTACAAAGAAATGACTAAGGTGTGTCATGAAAAAAAGATACTCACCAGAAACTTTCTGCCAAACGACCAGGTACTCCTTTTCAACTCTAGACTAAAACTTTTTCCAGGAAAGTTAAGATCAAGGTGATCCGGACCCTTTATCATTAAGGAAGTCCCCTTTTATGGAGCCGTGGTGTTGCTGGACACCAAAGACAATGAATTTATGGTTAATGGTCAGCGGCTCAAGCCATATCTTGCTGACACAAACCAAGCCGAGGGTAGATTTATCCCCTTAGACGATGCACTTCAAGCCTAAAAAGGATAAACTAGTCAAGCTAATGACTTTTATCAAGCGCTTGGTGGGAGGCAACCCACTGGTAAGTATAATAATCCTAACTTTTAGTTTTAGTCGTCTTTGATTTCTCTAAAAAAAAAAAAAAAAAAACAGGAGAGAACGGATGGATCGATCTGATCTCTAGAGCGATCGAAGTTGTGCTTTACAAAGCCAAATCATCGGAAGACCTACCAATCGACCTAGTCAATATAGAACGATCGGAAGACTTCCAATTAGTATATGGGAAGTCTTGTCACGTCCCTGTGGAGCTCGAATACAAGGCAGCATGGGCTGTCAAGATGATGAACTATGATGTCAAATCAGCCTTTGAGAGGTGATATATGCAGCTAAACGAGTTAGAGGTAATTAGGCACCTGGCCTATGAGAGTTCTAAAATTTACAAAGAAAGGACTAAGGTGTATCATGACAAAAAGATACTCACCAGAAACTTTCAGCCAAACGACCAGGTACTCCTTTTCAACTCTAGACTTAAACTTTTTCCAGGAAAGTTAAGATCAAGGTGGTCCGGACCCTTTATCATTAAGGAAGTCCGCTCTTATGGAGCCGTGGTGTTGCTGGACACCAAAGACAATGAATTTATGGTTAATGGTCAGCGGCTCAAGCCATATCTTGCTGACACAAACCAAGCCGAAGGTGGATTTATCCTCTTAGGCGATGCACCTCAAGCCTAAAAAGGATACACTAGTCAAGCTAAAGACTTTAATCAAGCGCTTGGTGGGAGGCAACCCACTGGTAAGTATAATAATTATTTGATTTTGATTTCTTATATTCCTAACTTTTAGTTTTAGTTGTCTTTGATTTCTCTAAAAAAGAAAAAAAAAACAGGTGAGAACGGATGGATCGATCTAATCTCTAGAGCGATCGAAGTTGTGCTTTACAAAGCCAAATCATTGGAAGACCTACCAATCGACCTAGTCAATATAGAACGATCAGAAGACTTCCATTTAGTATATGGGAAGTCTTGTCACGTCCCTGTGGAGCTCGAATACAAGGCAGCATGGGCTGTCAAGATGATGAACTATGATGTCAAATCTGCCTTTGAGAGGTGATCTATGCAGCTAAACGAGTTAGAGGAAATTAGGCACCTGGCCTACGAGAGTTCTAAAATCTACAAAGAAAGGACTAAGGTGTATCATGATAAAAAGATACTGACCAGAAACTTTCAACCAAACGACCAGGTACTCCTTTTCAACTCTAGACTTAAACCTTTTCCAGGAAAGTTAAGATCAAGGTGGTCCGGATCCTTTATCATTAAGGAAGTCCGCTCTTATGGAGCCGTGGTGTTGCTGGACACCAAAAGCAATGAATTTATGGTTAATGGTCAGCGGCTCAAGCCATATCTTGCTGACACAAACCAAGCCGAAGGTGGATTTATCCCCTTAGGCGATGCACCTCAAGCCTAAAAAAGATAAACTAGTCAAGCTAATGACTTTAATCAAGCGCTTGGTGGGAGGCAACCCACTGGTAAGTATAATAATTATTTGATTTTGATTTTGTATATTCCTAACTTTTAGTTTTAGTTGTCTTTGATTTTTCTAAAAGAAAAACAAAAAAAACAGTAGAGAACGGATGGATCGATCTGATCTCTAGAGTGATCGAAGTTATGCTTTACAAAGCCAAATCATCGGAAGACCTACCAATCGACCTAGTCAATATAGAACGACCGATCCGCCCACCCTCCCCCCCCCCCCCCCCCCCCAAGGTAAGTATATATTTATCTTTTGGGATAACAAAAACGGAGCACCTGCTCCTTCGGGAGCACCCTACAAAAAAAAACGGAGCACTTGCTCCTGTGAGCCAAAAATTCAAATTTCAAATTTAAGCCCACCAAGAGGTAAGTTTATAGAGATACGTTACTGGGCCCGAAAAATAAGTCAAAAAGCACCTTCCACAACTTCCAAAAGCATTAACCGACGTATCTGCCCAATTAAATATATATCTATATCTCTCTCTACTTGACTCTTCATCTTCTTCCTTTACTCTTGAGCGGTTTTTCTCTATTCTATTTCACAAAAATTATTTCTCAAAATCTTCACGGATTCGAGAGATTTTTGGTTCGAAATCGAAGGATTTTTCACCTTTAATCCACAAATCTACTCCGTTTCTCAAGAACAACAAGGTAACACTTCGAAAACCCAATCTTTAACTTGCGACTTTAGAGCGAGAAACATGGTGAAATATGCCTTAACTCTCCCGATTTCATACTTGGGTTTACTTGGGTAGTTTCTTGGCTACATGCATGTTAATTTCGAGGGTTTAAATTTGTGGAATTTAGAAGATTTAGAGATGACCTGAATTTAGAAGAAACATCGGAACTTTGAGGAATTTCGAAATGTTTAGAACATGGACTATGTTTTAGGGAAGTTTGGAGATAGGTATTGTTATAGATGACATATTTTGATTGGATCGGAATTGCAGATGACAGGTCATAGGACATCTTTTGGGAAGCCATCAAAAACCGCAAAGGCGAAGGGCGAAGCATCCTCCTCACGAACGGAGTACAACCCGTGGCCGTGCGATGAAGGCCAGCGGTTCGCTCTGCCGCATGTTCGCTTGCCAGTGATTTCCGACGACAATTGGGATTAATCCAACGCCTATTATTTTAATAATTGGTTGGAAATTTCGGTGGAACCAACAAGGTTCTTGTGCGGGACAACATTGAAGCGCCTGGGATTGCTGCATGATGTAACCAGCATCCTCTCTGCCTCGCAATTCACAGACCTCCCTCTCCAACCGGACCTGCTCTACCCTGACCTGGTCCGTCAATGCCTCGCCTCGACCAAACTAATCTATACACATCCGAATAAGCCGATCGCTTTAGAAGGCGTTTTTTCTTTCTTTGCTGAAGGGAAGAAGTACGAAATCTCCATTCCTGAACTGTACGATCTCTACGGGTTTGATTCAGGGGAGGAGAAAGTGGCATTTCCAAACCGATTCACCATTGCCAATGCATTATAGGATTCTATTGCCCAGGGCAATTATTTCTCTTGCTCCGCGTCTCAGTCCACGATCAGAAACCCTGCACTTCGTATTATCGCTATGGCGATTAGCACAATCTTTTTCTGTAAGGACGATGCGAGCAAGGTTCGGACTGATGAACTCATTTTGCTATACATTGCAGTCCGAGACACCATCGCAACAGAGAAAGGTATGAATTGTGGATGATTTGGATGTAAACCTTGGAGCAGTATTCGCAGAGCAGGTTGCCAACAAGAGGACAAAAGTGGCTAAAAGGAAGGGCGCCCAAGGAACAGAGAGAATCAGTAGTCTCCTAACTCGCCTATTCATTCATTTGGGGATTGATCTAAGCACCACCACAAGCAACGTGGATAAGGAGTTCTTGGACACCAACTTCCTTATCACCTGCGAGATCCTCCACGATGAGAGCACTTACCGGTTCACTTCCAAAGATAAGCGTCAATTGTTTTGCAGGTTGACTCAGCCGGCTCTCACCGATTTGGGATATGCAGCTAATGTAGGATTCAACCCAGGAACAGAGTATCTCTGTTCAACGACGGGAACAACCAATAGGACCACACCGCTGCGCAAGAAAGGCAAAGAGCCTACACCTGCTCCTATTCCGGAACCGGCCACCGCAACAGATCCAATCCTTGACAAACCCCTTAGTTGCTGAAGAGGTCGAAGATCTCGAGAAAGACATGGCGAACAAACAACGCTCAAAGGCTGGCATGCGTCGGCCTTACCACATCGAGTTAATCCTCCGAGACATCTCCGACAACCCCGACGATGCCGAGTATCGCCGCTGGATGGTGGACGCTACAAAGAAGAACAACAGTCTCCTTCGCCGGATGTTGTTCCTGCTGCAGAAGAGCTCCAAACCTACAACCTCTACAGAAACTGCTCCTCCCAACGCACGTGCTCTTGTTAGAGCACCTGCTCCCCCTACTGAACCTGCTCCGCAGCCCGCTAGCACTCCGGTTTCAGGTGGCCCTTCAACGCGCTCTAAGCGCAAACGCTTCATCAACCTCGATGCCGACTCAGAAGCCACTTCTAGCGACTAGTCCTCGACACTATCCCTATCCTATGAACTTAAATATGCTAATTTTATATTTTTAGTACTACTTGTGTTTCTTTTGGTTTATTTTCACACCGGGACGGTGTGAAGTAAGTCTAGGGGGAGTACTATGCAATAATTATGTTTAATTTGGTTATTTTCTTTTTGTTTGATTAAGTAGTTTTTCTATAAAAAAATATTAAAAAAAAAAATTAATTATATATATATTTATATTTATTAAATCTAAACCAGTTTTATTGAGTCAAGACTTTGTTGGGAATTAGAACCTCATTCTAGGATGATTATTGAACCACCTGCGTTTAACATTCTCTCTAGTGACCATTTTTTCAGAATATTGGATGCATGGAACAGTTGGAATACTTCAATATCCTACCTTCCAGGTTTCATCAAAAAAACATAAACTCTCATCATATTTGAACCTAATATTGACTGAATTCTTCTCGCTATTGGCACTAGATTAGGGAAACGAATCATATTCAGGACTCTTTATTCCTTGTATCACTCTTGTTGTTCCTGAATAGCTAGCTCATTTTTAGCTAGTACCCTCCTTAAAAACCATACCTCTTTTCAGACCTCTTGCACTCTTGCTACTTTATTGTCATATGTGCAGATATGTGCAAAAGGGCCGGAGAGACATGGGTCAACGCAGCCTCTAAAATCACTCTTTCTGAAGAAAAGAGCGCCTGCTCCCATTAAGAGCACCCGCTCCTATTTCCAGAAGAAGGTTTACAAAGTGGTGGAACAAAAATCCATAAGGAAGGAATGGCAATGATGAACTCCACTTGGGTATGTACAACAATTCTGATTATCTTCATGCCTGAAAGACACATGCTTGTAATTGAAACCCTCTTCATCATCATTAAAAAAAAAAAAAAAAAAAAAATTCGATGATGAAGAGTGGTAAGTTTGTGAAATAGAAAAGATGTCTCTCTCTGCACAGTGAGTGTGCCTAAGTAGGATGATGGCTAGATGAGAAGTTAGAGGGATTGAAGAAGGAAAAAGTGGTTTAGACAATGTGGAACTCAAATGGATCCATTCTCTCTTGCAATTTTGTGTGATATCTTGCATCCTCTACGAGCCCCCGTAACCCTTAAACACTCTGAACTCCACCTCTAAACAGCCTTAAATCCCTTAGCGTCGTCCACCCTGAATAGTGTTTATAGCGAGAAGCTCACGCAACCTTTAATGAATGTGAAGAGTTTATGTTTGGACAATGGAACTAGGTTGAGAATGTATTGGGAGGTTTTGGTAAAGCTTTGCTATTCATATTATGGATTATGTGTTCTGCATATTGAAGGTTATTTACTCGGTTCACTGAGGATGAGAATTTCCCATGTTTTCAAACTTTTCTCTTGTACTTGGTCTTGAATTTGTTTGAGGACAAACAAAGATCTAAGTCTAAGAGAATTGATATAATGCATTTTTGGCGCATTCTAGCCCTTGTTTTATAGGTTTTTATCGAGTCTTTTATTTTATCTTGAGTCATTGCAGGTCTACAGGTGGCTAGAATGGATAATTGCAGCTCACGAAGAGACTTGGCGAAAATAGAAGAAAAGTGAAGATTTTCTGAAAGGTTTCGATGAATGGAGTACCCACGACCTGCTCCAGATGAAGGAGCACCAGCTCCTGCACTCACGACCTGCTCCCAAAACCCGCTCCGCAAGAAAAGGCAATTGTCGGCAAGTCTCAGTAAACAATTATGCAACATAAGCTTTTCACCTACTACTCCCAACTGCCCAGACATGTGTGGACAAATAAATATATATAAGAAGAGTGGAAAACTATTAGTGGGTGACTTTACCTATTTAAGATTACTTTTACCTATCAAAAGAGACTTTACTTTTGATAGCTTGTATAATTACGTAAACAAAGGGGAGAGACATGAGAAATATTTTACTCCCCACTTTGGATTTCTCAAGTTTTGAATTACGTAAAAACAGAGAGAAAAGAGAGGAAGAAACCAACGAGTGAAAGGGATGAAGCTTTTGTAATATTGAAGATTTGTCTCTTCCCTTTGAAGAATTCTAACCTCTTACTTCTTTTAAATTATTGTATCATGATTTCTCTTATCTTTCTTGTTGTTCTTTGCTTTGCTATGATTGAGTAGTTCTTTTAGTTAAGTTAAAGGATTCAAGGGAATTAGAGATTTATGAACTAAGCATAAATAGGATCTCATATCTATTGATATCTTCATCAATTATTGTTCTTAATGCCTAGACTACCTTGATCACCTAACCTTTGATTTTCGGTTTAATTCACTCATCAAAAGTGTTGTGAATTGCTTGAAAGAACATAGATGGACGATTTGTCCTTAGCCAACGACAGTTGATGATGTTAAGGCAAATTGTGAACAAATCGATCCAATTTTCTATAATGCTTATCATTCTTTGTAACCTGAAACGACAGTTTAGAGTGTTAGATTGATTGATAAAGAGGTTGATACCACGACAGTGGATCCTCCTATTTTTATGGTTGAGTTCTAGATTGGTTTTAAATTATTATCCTTAATAATGCTTGGTTCTAAATGATCTAATTCCCGAGATAGTTTTTCTTTGCTAAACGTTTTTATTATCATTTGTAAAACCCATTTTATTTACTTACTTGCAATTGTGACAAAGGAAAACCAAAAAAAAACATGATCGCTTAGCTGAATTTATGTTACAAAATATTAGAGTGTATTGCTGGTCCTTTTGAACGAACCTACCACTATCATACATTCGGTTTATCATTAATCTATATATGATTGTGATTGGGTTTGCAGGAGAAAGTCGCCTCTAAACAAAAGCTTGTTTGGATCATATACTCATGATGTTGATGGGCATAGAGATCGGCTCGAACCCCATCTCCCCTTTCTTCACCATAAACATTACTCCTCAGACCCCAACTTTTACCATTAAACTCTGCATAGACGTAGTTTAAAATCACGTACATGAACAGAAGACGTGGTATATAATTAATCCGAGTTAATTAAAGCTAATTCATTGATGCAAAAGTTAATATTTTAATATTTTCTCTTACAAGCCATGAAACGGAAGTGCTTATATTTCATAGTTTATATGCAGAGAACAAGATCTATCAAATCGATGTGTAGATATAATCACTAGTAAACAAACCATGTATAGCCTTAAAATTTGTGGCTATATGATGAAATAGCTATGAATGGTTAGGAAAAATAAACGTACCTATAACTTCGTAGCATATTTTTTCGTGGCTTTTCGTAGCTAAATAGCCACGGTTTAGTCACTCTTGTTGTCGTGGTTACGTTTAATCACCAAATGACTACGATAAATTTAGTGGCGTTTAAGCCACGATCTTGTCACTGATTATTCATGATAATATTTAGCCACGGAATATGCGTAGCAAGTTAGTAACTAATTGTGTAAGCCACGGTTTAAGAAAATGGCATAAGCGTGGCAAGTTTGTTTAAGCTACGTTTTTTTTAAAGTGGCATAAATCGTGGTAAGGTAGCTATGAAATTTTAATCATGTATTTAGGCAAAAAATAATAATTTTAATTCTAAATACAATAATTAAACCTGAAACAAAAAGCTAAAATTGAAAACATGAAATCCTAATAACAACAATATATTACATAACTATAAGAAAGTGTGGTAGCTTACATTAGCAAAAGGCAAAAGGGTTGGAAATATTTGTCATACAAAAGATTATAAGCAACACATATAAAAGAAAAACACAAACTTAAATTCCTACTAAAGCAAACCAAGCATCTAAGTTGCTTTGTTGTGTACGGTTGGAGTAGTTGTTGTCGGAGGAGCAGCAAGAGATGCAGGAGACGCAGCACCAGCAGGAGACGCATCAGCAGCAACAGTCGCACCAGGAGCAGCAGCAGCAGGTTGAGGTATTTGAACTCCAAGAGACTGCATAATCGTGGTGAGCGCAAGTCGAGTTGTAGCCAACTCGTCCACTACCTTGCCCATGCCAGCTTTCAACACCACCATGTCTTCCTTGAGTGTCTTATTATTTGCTTCCAAACCAGAGATGCGCATCTCATTGTCAAGGTTTCGAGACATAGAAACGGCCACTTTCTCTGATGGATTGATATCCCGGTATTGAGCACTGCCTATTCCGTAGATGTACCCTTTACTAGTCTTACCACGCTGCAAAGGAAACAAAACAAATGAGAATAAACCAACATTCAAAATCAAACACAATTTCAGATGAATAAACTTAACTGAACCAATCAAACAAATGAGCATTTCAGATGGATAAACCAAACTGAACCAATTTAAAATCAAATAAATGAGAATAAACCAAACTGAACCAATCATATAAACCTAACAAAAACAAACATAATCATTTCACCAATAGTCATGTTATTATTAGATATCATGAGGCACTAAGACAAATAATATATTGTGGTGAGAGTACCTTGACATATTCTGTGTTCAGCACAATTCGAGATTGAACAACATCATATGAGGTTGTTTGGTTGAGGCCATTGGGAGAATCATCCTCTGCCATAAGCTGTGCAGCCACTTCTTCTACTTTGAGTACAAGAGACTCAGAACGAGGGTCAATGAAAGTGCCATCTTTACGTGTGTGAGTCTTCCTCACAAATTCTGTGAAGGCAGGTGGTTCATCCAAAGTAGAATCAAACATCTACAAAAACAAAGAGGAATATTAGTCCAAATATAAAACTAGATAATAATAACATAGGAAAATTAGAAGAACACTTACCATATTATACTCAATCTGTACAAAAGATCGAGGGCCTGCACAATGCTTGTGAATCCCTTTTTCTCTGGATCAGATAAGCGGCAACCAGCAGCTGACTTGCTCTTCTTTTGAGCTGGTTCTGTATCCCAATACTCCTTTAGAATGGTCCAATCACTTTCACCAATGTACTAGGGTTTCTTGTTATTCCTCTTCTTCTTGCTAATACGATCACAAATTGATCTCATTGTCTCCTTCTTCCAATGAAAGTAGACCATGTCATGAAAACGAGATTCCCAGTAGTATTGTTGTTAAAAAAACCAGAGATTAATAGTTGTAAGGTAAGTTAAAAAAGTAAGTTAACTTAGAGAAAAAAAAAATTATTACTACAAATGTGTGCCACCAACTATTTTGCCTATCCTCGGGAACATCTGACTAGTTCTTCCATGGTCCCATAAAACTGCTTTGCCATGTTGTTCGAACAAACTTGTAGACAGAGGGGTCAATACCAAACCTGAGAAAAGAGAATGTAACATCAGATTCAGAGACAGTGAATAAACTTACACAAACCAAACAAACATAGTTCTAGTTATTGCAAACTTACCATAAAGCTCCATTGAGCTTCCTGATATCTCTGTATTTTATCCGTTTTAGGTACATATTCATCACCTTTTTAGCATTGTTTCATCCTTCATTCGCATCATTTAGGGCCTTTTACTTCTGTTTTGCATACTTAAGCATTCTTGCATCAACATTGCATACACATTCTGCATATGGGGTTGAAACAGGTAATCTGGAACTTCTATGGACTAAGGAAAGAATGGAGGTTTAAGATATGGATAAAGCTGAGAAATGAGCATAGGACGCAGAGGAAGAAAGCCACTCGATCACCCACTCGATGTGCATGATCGAGTGCAAGCACGAGTCGTACAGAGAAGGGCTCGACCAACCACTCGATCGACAGCTCGACCCGACGATCGAGTTCTCGATCGAGTAGAACCACCGACTTAGCTATTTTGTCTGTTTCTGTATTAGGATTTTGGACTAACACTATAAATATCCCTCTTATCTTTGCCCAAGAGATATTACGTTTTTCCTTAGGGTTTTTCTCTGTAGCCACCAAGAACATCTCTGATTTGTAATCCAAACATCTTTTGATCTATTGAGTTTTTGCATTTGATTCTTTGAAACTTCTTTCTCCGCTAATCTTTATCTATCTGATGTTCTTCATGGGTTCTGAGTAGTTTTCTAAGGTTCTTGAGGATGGGTTAGATTAGTGAGGAATCCTTAGTCCCCTAGGTCGTTTAAAGTTAGATTTCTATGAATCCCTTCTAGATTGGTGTTCTTAATGCTAATTTATCTTTGATCATTTGGAATTAGAACCCAGACATTTCCACACCTACCAAGTGTTTGATGAAATGTCTGACCCAACTAATTCCAAAGAATTACATATCTAGCCTAAGAGATTAGTTGTCTAGAGTGTTTATTGATTTTAATAGACTGAATTTTAGTGCCTGTTATGTTAGATTTCGCTAATGAGAATTAGGTCTGGAACTAGCTTAGCTTGATGACTTCTGTCATGAGAGTGGATTAGTCAGCTTATGAGTTTGTTGTCTAAGGATTAGCTCTACTTGAGTTTGTTAAACACCTAGGTTGATTAAGGAGGAATCATTGATCCATTACCCCATCCTTAGGAGCTTCTTGTTATTCTGAGTATTCTATTGCATTTCTCTGTTTCTGTAGTTTCAGTAGCTTCTGTAGCTTCTGTTAGCTTATGTTACTTTTAACTGCTTGTTTAAGTTTCTTGTTTATACTTTCTATTGATTTAGGTTCAAACTTATATAGTTTTCCGGTTTATCGGTTGGAAACCCTTAACGAGTAATGGAGAGATCCTAGAGATTAAAGACTACGTTCTGAAACGGTTCAGATTACTGGCCGGATCTCGTACTCGATATCACCTTGGTGATTTGGGGAACACAATGCCACGAACCTGAAAATTTATACATTCATGATTGATAAAACCTATTGCTTGGCTTGACTTAACAAATTCCATCGCATCCTGTATGTTAGCATCACACCTGATTGGATTGATACCTATTGTTCTGCAATGACATGATAGTGCATTAGGGTAATTGATTGAAAATCTTATTATCAATTTGGCGCCATTGCTAGTTGGGTGTTTGTTTGTTACATTTAGGATTTCGGATCTCTTAAGATCAGGTTCTTATTCACCCTACTTTGCTTACTCACTTGGTTGTTTTTCTCTGTTTTGTGTTTCAGGCCCACTCGATCGACCACTCGACCAGCAACTCGACCTCACGATGGAGTGCTTGATCGAGTTAGAGCTCGAGTCCAGTTTCTTTCACCGGTATGCACACCAGATCGCAAGGCAACCATAATCTCATTCGCTATATCGACAACATTGACCGATTACAGCATCAGTTGTGAGCGCAAAGAGACAACGTCAGATTAGATCAACTGGATCAAGTTAGTATGGCACACCAACAGGGCCACCAGGATGAGCAACCACTTGTTGCACAACGACGGCCACGATACATTGGCGCAGGAGATGCTCCTAACACCCACACTCAGAGATAAGGGATTCTACCTCTAGCTGTTCAAAAAAACAACTTTGAAATCAAGAGTGGTTTGATATCTATGGTTCAGAGCAACAAGTTCCATAGATTACCTATGGAAGACCCGCTTGACCATCTTGATGAGTTTGATAGGCTCTGCAGCCTTACCAAGATTAATGGAGTTAGTGAAGATGGATTCAAGCTATGACCTTTTCCATTCTCCCTCGGTGACAAAGCCCCTCAGTGGGAGAAGACTCTTCCTCAGGGATCAATTACCTCCTGGGATGACTGCAAGAGAGTTTTCCTTGCCAAGTTCTTCTCTAACTCCAGAACAGCTCGACTTAGAAATGAGATCTCCGGGTTTGATCAGAGAAATGGAGAAACTTTCTGTGAAGCTTGGGAGAGATTCAAGGGCTACCAATCTCAGTGCCCTCATCATGGATTCAGCAATGAGTCCCTTCTCAGCACACTTTACAGAGGGGTTCTTCCAAATATCAGAATGCTTCTAGATACTGCAAGCAATGGCAATTTCTTGAATAAGGATGTTGATTAAGGTTTGGAGTTAGTAGAGAACCTTGCTCAATCTGATGGGAACTATAATGAAGACTACGATCGAAACATCAGGGGGAGTAATGATTCTGATGATAAACATAGAAGGGAGATCAAAGCGCTGAATGACAAACTTGAAGAGATGGATCAACTTGCTGATGAACTACTAGAAGAACTCAATGAAGAAGACCATCTTCAGACTACTTTAACAAAGAGTGGTGAAGCCGGGTATTTGCACAAAGAAACCTTAGGTTATGAGATGCTTCTTGATTCACATAGAGCAGTAGAGGGGTCAGAAATCTTTGAAGATCTGATTGGTTTGAACAAAGGTCATTGGATCAATTGAGGAAAGATCAAGTCAGACTCGACCAGGCAACTCGACCACCTACTCGACTAGTACGATCGAGTGCCCGATCGAGTCAAAGCTCGAGTCAAACTTTGATTCATCTGACGATTGGTGTGAGCTGAAGGCACCTAAGGTGGAACTCAAACCACTTCCTAAAGGGCTAAGGTATACTTTTCTGGGCCCTAACTTCACCCATCCAGTCATAGTGAATGCTGAACTCATTGATGATGAATTGCAATTGCTGTTGACTGAACTTAAGAAGTTTAGAAGAGGTATAGGATATTCACTGGATAACATCAAAGGAATTTCACCTAGCTTATGCATGCATAGTATTAATCTTGAAAACGAATCGTATGCTAGCATTGAACCTCAGAGGAGATTGAATCCAAATTTGAAGGAGGTTGTTAAGAAAGAAATTCTTAAGTTGTTAGAAGCTGGTGTTATTTATCCTATCTCTGATAGCACTTGGATATCCCCTGTGCACTGCGTTCATAAAAAGGGGGGTATAACTGTGGTAAAAAATGAGAAGGATGAACTCATCCCCACTAGAACAATTACTGGCCATAGGATGTGTATAGACTACAGAAAACTGAATGCTGCATCTAGGAAAGACTATTTTCCATTGCCATTTATTGACCAAATGTTAGAGAGGCTTGCAAACCATCCTTATTACTGTTTCCTAGATGGATATAGTGGCTTCTTTCAGATTCCCATACACCCTAACGATAAGGAGAAAACTACATTTACTTGCCCTTATGGGATATTTGCCTACAGGATAATGCCGTTTGGTCTCTGTAATGCACCTGCTACTTTTTAGAGGTGTATGGTGGAGGTGTTCATGGATGATTTTTCCGTGTATGGCTCCTCTTTCTCCTCCTGTTTGCTGAATTTATGCAGGGTACTCGCTAGGTGTGAAGAAACTAACATAGTTCTGAACTGGGAGAAGTGCCACTTTGTGGTCAGAGTGGGTATCATTTTGGGGCACAAGGTTTTAAAGAAAGGAATAGAGGTAAACAAGGCTAAGGTTGATGTTATGATGCAGCTGCAACCGCCAAGGACTGTCAAGGATATCAGAAGTTTCCTTGGGCATGCTGGTTTTTACAGGCGGTTTATCAAAGATTTCTCTAAGGTAGCCAGACCACTCACAAGGCTACTCTGCAAGGAGATAGAGTTCATCTTCGATTCTGAATGTTTAGAGGCTTTCCAGCTGATCAAGGAAGCCTTCATCTCAGCTCCAATAGTCCTAGCTCCTAACTGGGACTATCCATTCAAGATTATGTGTGATGCATCTGATTATGCAGTGGGAGTTGTTTTGGGGCAAATGATTGACAAGATATTGCATGTTATCTACTATGCCAGTAGGACCCTAGATGAGGCACAGGAGAGGTATGCAACTACAGAGAAGGAGCTGCTAGCAGTAGTGTTCGCCTTTGAGAAGTTCAGAAGCTATCTGGTTGGTTCCAAGGTCATTGTCTACACAGATCATGCAACATTGAGACACATCTATGCGAAAAAGGATACCAAGCCCAGACTGCTAAGATGGATACTTCTGTTGCAGAAATTTGATATGGAGATAGTAGATAAGAAGGGCATAGAGAATGGGCTGGCTGATCACCTGTTAAGAATGAGGATAGAGGATGAATTGCCTATGGATGATTCCATGCCTGAAGAGTCAATCATGGCCATTCAGATTGAAGGAACTCAATCAACAGCTCGATCGTCTGCTCGAGTCCATGATCGAGGGAGGAAAATCTGCCTTGGTACGCGGATTTGGTAAACTACATGGTCGTTGGTGAAGTCCCTAAGAACTTAGATTCCTACAGAAATAAGAAGTTCTTCAGAGATGTAAACCACTACTACTGGGATGAACCATATCTTTACAAGAGAGGTTCAGATGGGCTATTCAGAAGATGCATTGCTAAAGAGGAAGTAAAGGGAGTCCTAGAGCACTGTCATGGGTCTACTTACGGAGGTCACTTTGCCACATTCAAAACTGTTCAGAAGGTACTCCAAGTAGGATTGTGGTGGCTTACCATGTTCAAGGATGCTCAGAGCTTCATCTCCAAGTGCGACTCCTGTCAGAGAATGGGGAATATAAGCTGAAGAAATAAGATACCACCGAACCCTATATTAGAAGTTGAAGTGTTCGACATCTGGGGGATTGATTTCATGGGTCCTTTCAACCCACCGTCATTTGGAAACAGCTATGTACTAGTAGCGGTAGACTATGTCTCGAAATAGGTTGAGGCCATCGCTTGTCCCACCAATGACGCTAAAGTTGTGCTGAACATGTTTAAGAGCATAATCTTCCCCAGATTTGGCGTTCCAAGAGTAGTCATCAGTGATGGAGGATCGTACTTTATCAACAAGCTGTATGAGAATCTGTTAAGAAGCATGGGGTGAAGCATAAAGTTGCAACACCTTACCATTCCCAGACCAGTGGCCAAGTGGAAGTTTCCAACAAGCAGATAAAGGCTATTCTAGCAAGAGTTGTGGGAGTTTCAAAAAGAGATTGGTCAGTCAAGCTCGATGACACTCTCTGGGCTTACAGGACAACATTCAAGACTCCCATAAGGAGAAATCCATTCCAGCTGCTTTATGGGAAAGCATGTCATCTACCCGTGGAAATTGAGTACAAGACCTTATGGGCAACTAAGCTTTTGAACCTTGATATCAAGACTGCTCAGAAGAAGAGAGCAATGGACTTGCATGAGCTGGAAGAGATCAGGCTTGAAGTCTATGAAAGTTCTAAGGTCTACAAGGAAAGAACTAAAGGTTTCCATGACAAGAAGATCCTTTCTAAGGAATTCAAAGCTAGGGATCAGGTTCTATTATTCAACTCCAGGCTCAAACTTTTTCCGAGAAAGCTGAAATCGAGATGGTCAGGACCATTTGACGTCAAAGAAGTCCTGCCCTATGGTGCTGTTACCCTAGCTGGAAAGGATGGAGCTAAGTTTACAGTGAACGGGCAGCGGGTTAAGCGCTACATGGCTGACATGATCATTGAAGAAGGAACTTATGTTCCTCTCGGTGAACCGCTCCAAGCATAAGCGCCAGACAAGTCAAGCTCAGTGACTTTAAACAAGCTCACTTGGGAGAAAATCTCATGTTTATCCCTGTTTATATTACTTTAAGTCTTTCGTATTTAGTTTTGCTTCATTTGGTTTTGGTTTTTGCTATTTGTTTTTGATTTTTTGGTGTTCAGGAGCAAGCAGAGAGCTTAAGTGACCAACTCGATGGCCCACTCGACCGTACGACTTGATGGCCCACTCGATCCACATAGTCGAGCTCGTACAAGGAAGCACCTAATTTGAATTCAAATTCTAACTTGGTCGAGTTAGGCGGCAAGCAAGGAGACAAGGAGCTGACTAGATGGCCCACTCGACCTATATGCTCGAAACCGTCCACGCAAGCTCCAAACTTGAATGCAAATTCAAATCTCTGACAAGTAGCCGACCAAGAGCTGACTCGATGGCTTACTCGAGCGTACGACCGAGCCCGTGATCGAGTGGAGCCTCAAGGAGAGTTTGAATTCAAATTCAAATTTAGAATCTTTGCACACGCTCCCCTTGTCCTCTTGCACCCTTCTTGGCCTTTAAAAGGGAGTGATTCGCCTCACAAACGCTCACCCCCTTTCATTTGCTAAGCTTTTGCAAATACTCTCTTTTCTCTCCTTTAAACTCTCGGAAAAGGCTCTCCTAGCCAGCTTACTTTCGGTTTTGAGTTGCAACCATCTAGGTACTTTGTAAATGATCAACCAACTACTGTTCTCTAGGCCAAGCAGCTCTCCAAAGAAAAGGGAACCCGCACGTAATTCATCAGCTGAAGCAATGGCAAGGTGTTTCCAGATGTTGAGAGGATCCGTTTCGCAACCAGCTGAACCGATGGAGGTGGAAGAGATCGCTCGATCACCCACTCGAGCGCATGATCAAGCTCATGGTCGAGCAACTGATCGGGCCCCTTTGTCAGTGGCGGAAGAACTATCCAGGACATTCTCCAGGAAGAGACTCTCTTTTTCTCTCGAGAAAGAACCAACAGAACTTATGGAGGTTAGTGAAAGTGAAGAAGAGGCGCCTAAGGCTGAAGAATACTCACGAGATAGGCATGACATTGTAAGAGGGAAACGTCCAATGGCACCCTTGGAAGAAGAGGAAGAGGAAGCTGAGCAACCACGAGGCAAGGGGAAGAAGAAACTTTCCACAGAAGATCTCTACAAGATCTTCAAGGAGATGATCTTTGCCGGCACCCGCTATCCACATCCAGAGACCATGAAGAAGCTAGGAATCAAGAGTTGAGTTCTTGTTCGAGATGTGTCACCTAGACACATTCATGAAGCTGAGTATGGATGCATACGAAGATAAAACCTGCTATTTCTTGGTCTCCTTAAGGGTGCACTTCTATGAGGATGAACCAGATTACGTCTTAGATGGTGGGTTAGGCTTCGTCACGTTCACGGTCAGAAACCAACATTACTCGCTCACCTTCAAGGAGATCGACGTTTTGTATGGGTTCCAAGCGGAACGGGAATTATCCAAGACTTTGATAAGCGTGAGCTTCTCGCATTATGGGAGACAATTGGTGGAGCAAAAATCTACTCTTCTTTTAGGTCAAAGAGTGCACAAATCAGGAGCCCAGTTTTGAGGTATTTGCACAAATCCATAGCTAGCACTCTTTTTGCTAGGAAAGTCACGGGGAACATCAATGATGGTGAGTAGTAAATGCTTGATTTAGCTCCTGGAGGAGTCCTAAGTTGCATCAGGGATGGCACGGTTCTAGCTGGAGATAGGTCCGATACAAGCCTCACCAATGTTATGATTGACCAGATGTTGTACTACCAAGATTGGACAATGAGGTTGCACAAGAAGGATAGCACAAGGGAGCTGAGTATTGGAGGCATAGTGACACCAATACTGGTCGCTTGTGGTGTGGAGCTTAGTTCAAAGGAGTATCGTCCTAGGTGGATAGACATTCCACACGTAACAAGAACTCACTTCCTAGACAACGAGAGGGTGAATGAATGGTACCTCTACAAGTTCGTTCACCCAGCTGTTGGTGATGCTAGGATGATACTCCCCAACACCATTGCTACTAAGGTTAGAACCGGAAGCAACATAGACTTCTGGCCATCAACAGATTTTCTCTACATCCCCCAAGCAGAAGGTTTCCAACAAGAAGAAAACCAAGAGGAAGTGGATGAAATGGCTGAGTATGCACCAGAGTCGTTCCATTTCTAGGAGTTCACCACAAACTCGAGACAGAGCCAAGGCATAAGGGAAGCTCATAAGCACGTCAGCATCCTTCAACGGTGGAACAAGTTCCAGGACAAAACCATCAAGGCGCTAAAGAACACGGTGAAGGAGCTGTCCGGGTCTATGAAGGAGATGAAAGATCAGGTCAAAGAGCTTCAAGGAAAGGTTGTTGGTTCTTCTTCAAGAAAAGCTAAGCACAGCTCAGGCAAGTTGAGGAAGAGCAGCTCTCTAAGGATGGAACCATACCAAGACCTGCCGATGGACCCCCCGAGATCGTCCTCGTTCGAGCCAAGGCAAAGGTAGAAGAAAGCTGATCGTGAGAAAAGGAGGACCAAGGAGAGCTCGACCAGGCGACTCGATCACTCGATCGAGCCGGCGATCGAGTCTGTGATCGAGTGCTCCCTCAACCACACGCAGGAGCCTAGCTACACAAGAGAGAGCATGGATGCACTTGTCTCCACCTACTTCACCAACCCTTGAGCTAATCCTTTCACCCTACCATTATACTTTCATTTGCATGTTTTATTGTACTTTCATTTGCATGTTGTATTGTTTTTCTTGTTGATCTTTAAGTTCTTCTTCAGATTTTTATTACACAAGGGACTGTGTAATTTAAGTTAGGGGAGGATTTAAGATGTGTTTGATGTTTGTTTCTATGAATCTTATTTTTAATTCGCATACGTGTGTCTGCATAGCATCTAAAGGATAAAAAAACCATAAAATTTTTGAAAATTCTCGAAAAAATTATCCAAAAAGAGTGTGTTCATATAGTTGCATTTGCATTTTAAGATTGAGTCTAGTTGTTTCATTTAGGATTGATGCATGTGCATAGGGGATTATGATGATTATAGCCTTGTAAGCATGCTGACTCATTAACCTCAATGCCCAGGTTAGTAGTTGTCTAGTGCATATTGAATGAGTTTGAGTATAAGACAGCACCATGCTTTGAATGCATAATTGGATCTTCCTATCTTGATTAAAGCAAGCTGTAATTTGATGCCTTTCCCTATCTACTTGAAATAGAACTTGACTAATAATTCATGTCTATGCATTGAACTTGAACTCATGGATATACATATACATACTTGGATTTTCTTCATCGCTTTACCATTCTTGCTAATCCAAGTAGATGATTCCCATTATTGGAACAGTCTCCATACCATAGCGTAACCTTCTTTCAAGCCATGAATATTTACTTAGTGTGAGGTCTTTTCTGATTGAGCTTGGTAGAAAGTGTTAGGTTCGAGCAGACAAGGATAGCATCCTATGTAGTTCTAGTTCACGATTTTTGGACTAGATAGGACTAGGTGGAAGCTTGATTTTGGGTTCGGGATTGGTTGATTTTCAGGAAAAGATTGGAAAAAGGAGAAAGAAAGAAAAGGTTAAGAACTCTGAGGAGGGGGAATGTAAAAAGAAAAGAGTTGGTTGTTCTAGTAAAGGATCTGGGTAGTATTGAAAAGAATGGTTTTTGGCAAAAGAAAGAAATGATAGAAAAGAGGAAAAGAGCAAAAAGCTTAAGATGTCTTTGTGATATATCATGGTTTTTACGGTTTTTAACCATGATATTTGTCTTATTTTAGAGTCTTTTTAGTGTAATTCTAGTCTTTTAGAGTCTTTGCAGGTCTAGGAGCGTTTTGGACTTATTTAGAGATTGTGGGACGTTTTTGGAGCAAGCCGAGAAGCTACGCTGAAGAAACGAACTCGGAGAGCAAAATTGGTGTGGGTGTCAATCGACACTAGATATTAGTGTCGGTCGACGCCAATATCTGACGGCAATCTAATTTCCCATCTCTTTGAAGTTTTGAAGAATTGCAAATTTGGCCCAGAAGTTGTTCCTATTTACAAATAAAGCCCAAATCATGTTTTAGCTTTTTTATAGGATTTTAAGATTATTGTTTAGACAAATGCTTGATTTTTGAGTAGTCACCTCTTCAGGGATTTTTGGAGAAGATTTCTAAACACTTTTTCTTCTACTTTTGATTTTCTTAATGCAATTTATTTCATTCATGATTTGTGTTTCATTTATCATGTCTAAGTAATCTCCCTGTTAGGTTTAGGGTGTTCAAAGAAATTTATGAATTGTTAGGTTGTTAGATTGTTAGGATTGAATCTATAGAGTTCTTCATCTAGATTGTGTTTATTGCTTATTCTAGCTTAGCTACCTAGAATCTGATCTTAGATTGATTAGTTGACACGAAAGTGTAATTGTTTGCCTGAACTATCTTAGATGAGCAAAATACCATATTCGCAAAGAAATTTGGTTTAGGGATTTTGTGAACATATCAAACTTGAACTTTAATGCTTATTTAATTTGAAGAATTCGCAAAGAGATTTGGGATTCTAAAATTTAGGCATAGATAATCTTCGCAACGAAAGTTGGTTGATTTTACATTAGTGATTTCAGTTCTAGAACGGTTCTTAATTACAATCCTGATAATTGTTTGTTCTGCAATTCTGAATTTTCTGAGAACTTCCCCAAGTCTAGCTTTTTTTTCCTCACTGAATTTACATCCTTTACTTTTTACTTTGTTAGTTTTGCATTACATCTTTTGATATTTAGCTAAATTTACAAACTGATAATCTATTGCGTAAACATTAGTCCTTGTGGATTTGATCCCTAAGTACTACAGCGATCCCTAAGGGTAAATTTGAGCATATCAAATTTTGGCGCCGTTGTCGGGGACTCTTGATTCACCATTAGATTTCAGTTAGATTTTAGTCTAAATCTTTTACTATTTATTTCCTTACACTATTTTTGTTTTTCTTTTCTCTTTGTGTTTCAAGTTTATGCCTAATCGCAAAACCAGGAGCAACAAAGATCTTCAGCTTGCAAACCCTTCCAACCAAGACATAACAAGAATCGAGCGTACAAACCGAAAAGCAAAGAAACTTGCTGCAATGGATCACTTCGTTGTTTTGGTAAGGGATGAAGCTGGGGTACTACGTGATCAAGAGGGACACGTGCGTAATGAGCAGGGCCAAAAACTTGATGCTGAGGGCAATGTGATGCCTAAACTCGCCGTTGGTGTCGCTCGACACCAACAGGGTGTCGACCGACACCCGCCTGCAATTGAGGCACCAGTTGTCAACAATGATCTGTAGGGTAACAATGATGCTGCTGCAGTAGTTCGTGGGAGAACAGGCGAGATTAGTTCTATACGAATCGATCTGTGATCATTTCCCCACCTTTTAAGAGGAATGACTTTGAGCTGAAACCCGCGTACTTCACTCTCGTGGGACAGCATCCTTTCCATGGTCTTCCTCATGAACAACGCATAGATCACATTGAGAGGTTTGAGGACCTCGTTACAAGCATTAAGGCTAATGGGGTCTCTACTGATTTCTTCTTCTGCAAACTCTTCCCTTACTCTCTTGGTGGGGAAGTAGCTTACTGGCTCAAGCAATTGAATCCAGGATCTCTGACAACTTGGTGGGAGACCAAGAATGCATTTTTAAACAACTTCTATGATGATGCACAGTCAGAGGATGCGAGAACAAAGATCTCTACTTTTTCTCAACAATCTGCTGAAGCATTCAAGACTGCTTGGGTGCGATTCAGAGCTTATCAGCAAGATTGTCCGCATCATGGGTTCAGTGAGGTTCAGATGTTGGGTATGTTCTTTAGAGGCGTGGATTGGAGGTATCAGATGGCTCTGGTTACTACGAGTAATGGCAACTTCAACACCAGATATCCTGAGGATGCAGTTACTTTGATCGAGAAATTAGCTTCGAGCAACAACACAAAAAATGCTGATTTTGAGAGAAAAAAGCTAGCAGGAAACTCTGAAGGTGGTCAGATTGCTGAGGTCAAGGCCATGTTAGATTCAGTTCACAACCTCCTTGTGGGTAAGAAGTCTGTTCACTTTGTTGCCGAGGTTGAGACTTTTGAGCCAGATGGAAGATCTGAAGAAGAAGTGCAGTTCGTCAATCAGGCTGGGTTTTAGGGTCAGAGGTACGGTAACTATCAAGGGAATAGAGGCTACAGTGGAAGCGGTCAGCGGTCTAACTTTGCAGGCAATCAGAACTCTTCAGCCTATACCCTAAGACCTAACTATCAGAAGAGTTATCCGACCAGCAGTTTCACCAAAAGCTATGGAAATTCCTCATACTAGAAACCTCCTTCGCAAACTCCAGAGAGGGAGGTTAAATCTATGTTAGAACAGATTCTAGACGGTCAACAGAAGATTACAGTAGACTTCAATGGGAAGATTGATGCTCTATACACTGACTTGAATGGGAAGTTTGAAGCTTTAAGCACCCACGTCAAGAAGGTGGATACTCAGGTCGCTCAGACTGCTGGGTCTGTGAAGCGGCAAGAAGGATTCCTTCCTGGGAGGACTGATACAAATCCTAAGCATCCTTGTAATGCCATGTCGCTGAGGAGTTGGAAGACCCTTTAACCTGTGTTGAAGCGTCTCACAACAGAAGAATAACAGGAATTGGAGGATGTAGATGATGATGAGTCCGGTGATCAACGACCAGTATCGATCGACACCACCTCTATGTGTCGATCGACACCAATTGCAATTCCTGAGAAATTGACGTATGACGGAGAGAAATCGACCACGGTCGATACCAAGGACTCGACACATGGTATCAGTGTCGACCGACACCAACATGGTGTCGATCGACACCCTCCAGAAGTTGCAGAGAATTCTACGCACGACGAACCAAAATCGACCAAGATCGATACTGAGGTGTCGACACCAGGTCCCAGTGTCGATCAACACCAAACTAGTGTCGCTCGACACCCTGAGCGATCACAACCAAAATCGGTCGACATTCCCCCTCCGGTCACAGAACGGGTATACAAGCCTAAGGTTCCATATCCTAAGAACCCTAGGAAGTCTAAGCAGGAGTTGGAAGATGCCAGATGCAAAGCCATGATGGATAAGCTCATTGCTGAGATTCTTTTGATTGATGCGATGAAGAATTCTCCTGTAATCAGACGGTATGTGAAGCGGATGGTGACCAAGGATATGAATGTTGAGCAAAGTGTGATGATGATCTCTGCACATGTCAGTGCTGTTATCCAAAACAAGATTCCGGAAAAACTCCCAGACCCTGGAAGCTTTGTTTTGGACTGCAACATCTTCTCGGACAGGTTTGCACGTTTTTGTGTGATTTGGGTTCTAGTGTCAATTTGATACCTCGATCAGTTGCAATCAACCTTGGGATGACTGATTTCCAATCAATCCGGATCACGCTTATACTAGCTGATCGATCTGTTCACATTTCGGATGGTGTACTTGAGGATGTTCCGATAAAGACAGGAGATTGTCTCATTCCCACTGGCTTCGTGGTTCTGCAATATGAGGAAGAACCTAAGGATCCTCTGATTTTGGGAAGACCTTTCCTACCTACTGCTGGTGCCATAATTGATGTAAGGAACGGAAGGATTGGTTTGAATGTGGGTGATTTGGTGATGAACTTTGACATGGATAAGCTGGTAAAGAGACCTACCATTGATGGCCAGACATTCTACGTGGACACACTTTCGAATCTTACTCAGGAGATTTTCCACGAGATGCATCTTGATAACCCATTGGAAAGGGCTTTGCTCACTCTCATAGAGGAAACCGAGCATCTAGATGACATTGCTACTAGGTATGTCAAGCTGATGGATGCGAGTGAACAGATGATGCAGTCGGTTGGTACAGAGGAGTCTATTGAGACATCTGAAAAGGCAGCCCCAGTTAGTGATTGGAGTGTAGAAAAGGCTCCCAAGATTGATCTCAAACAACTCCCTGCGGGGCTAAGGTACGCATTTCTCGGTGCAAATTCTTCTTACCCTGTTATTGTGAATGCTTCTTTAAACAATGCAGAGCTCACTTTACTGCTAAGTAAGCTGCGTAAGTTTCGCAAGGCTCTTGGATATTCTCTTGATGACATTGTAGGTATCTCTCCAGATTTGTGCATGCATAGGATCTACCTTGAAGATGAGACAAAGTCATCAGTTGAGCATCAGAGGAGGCTGGACCCGAATCTGAAAGATGTTGTTAAGAAGGAAATCATGAAATTGCTGGAAGCTGGTATCATTTATCCTATTTCATACAGCAATTACGTCAGTCCAGTGCATGTGGTTCCTAAGAAAGGAGGAGTTACAGTGGTTAAAACTGACAAGGATGAGCTGATCCCTACAAAAACAGTGACAGGGCACAGAATGTGCATTGACTACAGAAAGCTGAACGCTGCAACCCGGAAAGACCATTATCCTCTGCCTTTCATCGATCAGATGCTGGAAAGGTTAGCAAGTCATTCGTACTACTGTTTTCTCGATGGGTACTCAGGGTTCTTTCAGATTCTAATCCATCACGATGACCAGGAGAAGACTACTTTTACTTGCCCTTATGGTACTTTTGCATATCGCAGGATGCCATTTAAACTTTATAATGCTCCTGCAATTTTTCAGCGGTGTATGATGTCGATCTTCACTGACATGATCGAAGACTACATGGAGGTCTTTATGGATAACTTTTCTGTTTTTGGGTCTTCCTTTAAAGACTGCCTGGACAACTTATGCAAAGTGTTTGCTCGGTGCGAAGAGAAGCATTTGGTTCTGAATTGGGAGAAGTGTCACTTTATGGTCCACGATGGTATTGTGCTTGGGCACCGGGTTTCAGAAGCTGGGATAGAGACTGACCGCGCGAAGATTAAGGTAATGACAAGTTTACCACCTCTGAATTCTGTGAAATCAGTGCGGAGTTTTCTGGGGCCCTCTGGCTCACGTAGTACTCCAGCTTCATCCCTAACCAGAACAACAAAGTGATTCATTGCAGCAAGTTTCTTTGCTTTGCGGTTCGTACGCTCGATCCTTGTTATGTCTTGGTTGGGAGGATTTGCAAGCTGAAGATCTGTGTTGCTCCTGGTTTTGCGATTAGGCATAAACCTGAAACACAAAGAGAAAAGAAAAACAAGAAAAACGTAAGTAAATAAATAACAAAAAAATTTAGACGAAAACCTAACAGAAATCTAATGGTGAAACAAGAGTCCCCGACAACGGCGCCAAAATTTGATATGCTCAAATTATCCCTAGAGCTTACTCTCTCAAATTAAGAGATCGATGCAGTACTTAGGGGTCGAATCCACAGAGACTGATGTTCACACAATAGATTAGTAGTTTGGGTTTTAGCTAAATAGTGATTAAAGAAAAGTAAAACAGGCAAGCAAAAGTAAATTGTTTGTTTTCAAATATGGAAAGCTAGACTTAGGGAAATTCTTCAGGAATTCAGAATTGTTAAACAGATATGCATTGCAGGGTTGGTTAAGAACCGTTCTTGAACTCAAACACAAAATTCAAACCAATCAACTTTCGTTGCAGAGATTATCTATGTCTATAACAGTGAATCCCAAATTTCTTTGCAAATTCAACAATCAAAACATGCATTAAATCCAAGTTCGATATGTTCACAAAATCCCTAAATCAAATGTCTTTGCAGATAGGTATTTTGCTCATCAGGGTTTAATTCAGGAAACCAATAACACTTTCGTGTCCTCTACATCCTCTAACTCCTGGAGTTCGTCTGACGTGAGGCGCTTCAACACAGGTTGAAGGGTCTTCCCACTCCTCAATGAGATGGCATTACAGGGATGCTTAGGATTGGCATCAGTCCTTCCTGAAAGGAATCCTTCTTGTCGCTTTACAGACCCAGCAGTCTGAGCGACCTGAGTATCCAACTTCTTGACATGCATGCTCAAAGCTTCAAACTTCCCATTCAGGTCTGTGTACAGAGCATCAATCTTCCCATTGAAATCCACTGTGATCTTCTGCTGACCATCCAGAATCTGTTCGAGCATAGCTTTAACATCACTATCCTGAGTCTGCGGAGGAGGTTTCTGGTATGAAGAACTTCCATAGCTTCGGCTGAAACTGTTGTTCGGATAAGGTTTCTGGTAGTCTTGCCTTGGGGGGTAGGCTGAAGACTTCTGATTACCTGCAAAGCTTGACCGCTGACTGCTTCCACTGTACCCTCTGTTCCCTTGGTAGTTACCATACCTCTAACTCTGAAACCCAGCCTGGTTGACAAACTGCACTTCTTCTTCTGATCTTCCTTCTGGATCAAAGGTTTCAACCTCGGAAGCAAAGTGAACAGACTTCTTACCGACAAGGAGGTTGTGAACTGGATCTAGCTTGGCCTTGACCTCAGTAATCTGACCACCCTTTGAATTACCTGCTAGCTTCTTCCTTTCGAAATCAGCATTCATCGTGCTGTTACTTGAAGCTAAGTTCTCAATCAAGGTGATTGCATCCTCTGGATATCTGGTGTTGAAGTTGCCATTACTCGCGGCATCAAGAGCCATCTGATACCTCCAATCCACGCCTCTGAAGAAGATTCCCAGCAACTGAACCTCACTGAACCCATGATGCGGACAGTCTCTCTGATAAGCCCTGAATCGCACCCAAGCAGCCTTGAATGCTTCAGCAGGTTGTTGAGAAAAAGTGGAGAGGAGATCTTTGTTCTTGCATCCTCTGACCTTGCATTATCATAGAAGTTGTTCAAAAATGCATTCTTGGTCTCCCACCAAGTTGTCAGAGATCCTGGCTTCAATTGTTTGAGCCAGTAAGCTGCTTCCCCACCAAGAGAGTAGGGGAAAAGTTTGCAGAAGAGGAAATCAGTTGAGACCCCATTAGCCTTGATGCTTGTAACGAGATCCTCAAACCTCTCAATATAATCCATGGGTTGCTCATGAGGAAGACCATGGAAGGGATGCTGTCCCACAAGAGTGAAGTAGGCGGGTTTCAGCTCGAAGTCATTCCTCTGAAAAGGTGGGGGAATGATCGCAGATCGATTCGCGTAGAACTGATCTGGCCTGTTGTAGTCCCCTAGTGTCCTGCCACGAGCAACCTGAGCAGCTGCAGCAGCCGCCTGCAAGTCCGGAGCCTCAATAGCAGGAGGGTGTCGAGCGACACCCTGTTGGTGTCGATCGACACCATCGGCGGGTTCGGGCACCATATTGCCCTCAGCATCAAATTTTTGGCCCTGCTCGTTGCGCACTTGGCCCTCTGGATCACGTAGTACTCCAGCTTCATCCCTAACCAGAACAACAAAGTGATTCATTGCAGCAAGTTTCTTTGCTTTGCGGTTCGTACGCTCGATCCTTGTTATGTCTTGGTTGGAAGGATTTGCAAGCTGAAGATCTGTGTTGCTCCTGATTTTGCGATTAGGCATAAACCTGAAACACAAAGAGAAAAGAAAAACAAGAAAAACGTAAGTAAATAAATAACAAAAGAATTTAGACTAAAACCTAACAGAAATCTAATGGTGAAACAAGAGTCCCCGGCAACGGCGCCAAAATTTGATATGCTCAAATTATCCCTAAAGCTTACTCTCTCAAATTAAGAGATCGATGCAGTACTTAGGGGTCGAATCCACAGAGACTGATGTTCACACAATAGATTAGTAGTTTGGGTTTTAGCTAAATAGTGATTAAAGAAAAGTAAAACAGACAAGCAAAAGTAAATTGTTTGTTTTCAAATATGGAAAAGCTAGACTTAGGGAAATTCTTCAGGAATTCAGAATTGTTAAACAGATATGCATTGCAGGGTTGGTTAAGAACCGTTCTTGAACTCAAACACAAAATTCAAACCAATCAACTTTCGTTGCAGAGATTATCTATGTCTATAACAATGAATCCCAAATTTCTTTGCAAATTCAACAATCAAAACATGCATTAAATCCAAGTTCGATATGTTCACAAAATCCCTAAATCAAATGTCTTTGCAGATAGGTATTTTGCTCATCAGGGTTTAATTCAGCAAACCAATAACACTTTCGTGTCTACCAATTATCGTATGATCTAAATTCCAGTTGATCAGTCTAGAACTAGCATTAATCTCAACCTAGATGAAGAACCATATGATAATCCTAACAGAGCAAATCCAATTCAACAATTCATCCTATCCTTAGAAAAACCCTGAATCTAACAAGTGAATTACTCAGACATAATCATTGTAACACAAATCATAATCTGAATAAATTGCATTAGAATAGAAATTAAGGGAGTTCGAAATCTTCTCTCTACAATGAGTTCTGATCTGTCTCTCCCAATAAGCTCTCAAAATCCAATTGCCAAAAGTAAAGTTAAGATATGTTCTAAAACTCTAAAAACAACTATTTATACTCTAAAACACGTCAAGGACTTGTCTTGCAATTAGGGAAAACTTCTGGGTCATTCTGCAATTCTTCAAAAGTCTTTAAAACTTGTGTGCAACAAGTAGTGGCGACCGGTGTCGAGCGACACTAGGAGGCAGTGTCGATCGACACCAACATCCATCGTGATCTCCAACTTGCTCTTCTCAGCTACAGAATGCCAAATGCTTCCAATCATCCCAATATGCATCCAATGATTCCAAAACGTACCTGAACCTACAATGACTCGATAGAGACACAAAAACACCAAAAAGACTCTATAAACAGGACTTATATCATGGTTAAAAACCATAAAAACCATGATATATCAGCGGTTGGTGTGTCGCTCGACACCACATACGTCAAGACAGACGATTGTCGACCAAGCGATAGTACACTCAGCACTAGGAGTCGACACATGGCCTAGGTGTTGACCGACACCACTTCTTGTGTCTATCGACACCCATCGATGGATGCTCTGGAGTTAGGTTGTGAAAGGTACACAGCTTCTGTTGCTGTTTCGACTCGTCCATGGTATGCTGATATTGCCAACTACCTTGCTGCAGAGGAAGAGCCGGACACCTTCACGGGGTATGCTAAGAAGAAGTTATTGCGTGAACTTAGGCGATTCTACTGGGATGAGCCTTACCTGTATAAGTACTGTTCTGACGGGGTTTACAGATGCATTGCGGAATCTGAGGTTCAAGATGTGTTGTTTCACTGTCACGGGTCTGAATATGCGGGATATTTTGCTACTTTCAAGACAGTATCCAATGTTCTTCAAGCAGAGTTTTGGTGGCCTACGATGTTCAAGGACGCTCATGCATTCATCTCCACATGTGATGTCTGTCAGCGCAGAGGAAAGATCAGCAAGAGACATGAGATGCCACAAAACTTCATCCTCGAGGTTGAAGTCTTTGATTGCTGGGGCATTGATTTCATGGGTCCTTTTCCCTCATCTTTCGAGAACAAGTACATTATGGTGGCTGTTGATTATGTATCAAAATGGGTGGAAGCGATTGCTAGTCCTAAGAATGATTCTACAGTGGTTCTTAAGCTGTTTAAGTCCATTATGTTTCCTCGCTTTGGAGTTCCTCGAATTGTGATCAGTAATGGTGGTTCACACTTCATAAACAGGGTCTTTGAAAAGCTGCTGAAGAAGCATAGGGTACATCATCGCGTTGCTACCCTTTATCATCCTCAGACAAGTGGACAAGTGGAAGTGTCCAACAGGCAGATTAAAGAGATCCTAGAGAAAACAGTGAACAAGACAAGGAAGGATTGGTTCGCCAAATTGGAGGATGCGCTTTGGGCTTACAACACAGCTTTCAAGACTCCGTTGGGCACCACACCGTTTCATATTCTTTATGGGAAAGCTTGTCACCTTCCAGTGGAACTCGAGCACAAAGCAGCTTGGGCTGTCAAGATGATGAATTTTGACATCAGGTATGCTGCAGAGAGGAAAACGGTTCAGCTAAACGAGTTGGATGAAATCAGATTCTATGCTTATGAGAACTCTAAGCTGTACAAAGAGCGAACAAAGGCATATCATGATAGGAAAATCATCTCCAGAATATTCAAACCGAATGATCAGGTACTTCTGTACAACTCTCGTTTAACTTTATTTTCTGGAAAATTGCGTTCTCGTTGGTCAGGTCCTTTCACCATCAAGGAGGTTCGATCTTATGGTGTTGTTGTCCTAATGAACTCTGACGGCAAGGAGTTTACTGTGAATGGGCAAATGGTGAAACATTACTGGGCGAATGCCGCCATCCCTGACGGACACATTATCCGTTTGGAAGATGCACCCTCTGCTTAATCCACTGCCAAGTCAAACTAATGACTCAAAACAAGCGTTGAGTGGGAGGCAATCCACTGACATTGTATCATATTTCTTTTTCTTTTCTCTTATTTTTACTTTTCTCTTGAGTCATTTTTCTTTATTTGAGTCAGTTTGTCCGCTACTATTTTGGATTATGTATGGATTTATGATGTTATATGTCATTGTTTTTGATCTGTGTGTGCGTGTTTACAGTGATTCTTGGATTTAGATCAACAACTCGATTTTTCTTGCTAGAAATCGTTTATGCTTACAGGCATGGTGTCGATCGACACCATCTTCAGGTGTCGCTTGACACCGACACTTCCAATTAAAAACCAGACGATATGCACTTGGTGTCGATCGACACTAACGTTTGGTGTCGCTCGACACCAAGCCCAGGTTACTCCTTGACTTTCATTCTTTCATTTGGTTCCATTTAGTTTTCTTTTACCAACTTTTGATTTGGTATCACTGGGACAGTGATTCTCAAGTCTGGGGGAGGTAGTCGCTGACGTTGTGTTTGTTTTTGTCATACCTATTTGTTTTTATTTATTGAGTCAAATTTGTTTTATTAAGTCAAAACTGGTCAGGGAATTACGATCTTTCTTCTTATTCTATGTGCTTGAGTGATTAATGATGCAGATTTAGTTCAGATTCGACTAATAAAAATCCAAAGACTGATCAGTAAACCAGAGCGACCCATCTTTTGCAATAGGTTCCACTATAGCCGGAGCTAATTTCTGAGCTCTTCCTTTTACCTCATCAATGCAACTGATGTTCATAGGGCTTGACTCCCCGTTCCTACCTGACAAACAAAAACCTGAATGCAAAAGTGATGGTACTCCTCTCCCTTATTCATAAAAAAAAAACGAGCATAAAAGATGAGATGATTTTCTTTTGAGTTAAGGGATAGGAAAATTTCCAACGACCCCATTATTTTACTTTGAAAGGAATGATCACACGAAAGTTGGAAGCGAGGTTAGGAAAATTTCCTATGATACCATTATTCTCATACACTTTTGAGAAAAAAAAAAGAAAAAAGAAGAAGAAAACAACACAAAAGATGTTGAGAAAGAAACAAATCTAGGGAGAGAAAGAGTACCAAAAAGATGTGGAAAATAGGCTGGTTTGTCATGGTATTGAATGGGAACGAGTCTAGAAGGTTCTTGGCACTAATTTCATTGATGAGACCCAGCGATGAAGGCTAATGGAAAATGTTGTGGAATTGTGGGGTGAATTTGGGTACAGAAAAGTTTACGGAGAACTACATGGTGGTTCGATTTGGATTAGTTTGCTAAGCATATGGATTTGGTTTGAATGCTCAATGCAAGGTCTAAGAGAAAGGGAGTTTCTGCGAATTTCAAACTTCTTTCACAGGTTAAGTTTCTGTTTAGCTTGAGGACAAGCAAAGGCTAAGTCTGGGGGAGTTGATATATCATGGTTTTTACGGTTTTTAACCATGATATTAGTCTTGTTTTATAGTCTTTTTAGTGTATTTCTAGTCTTTTAGAGTTTTTGCAAGTCTATGAGCGTTTTGGACTTATTTGGAGATTGTGGGACGTTTTGGAGCAAGCCGAGAAGCTACGCTGAAGAAACGAATTCGGAGAGCAAAATTGGTGTGGGTGTTGATCGACACCAATATCTGACGGCAATCAAATTTTCCATCTTTTTGAAGTTTTGAAGAATTGCAAATTTGGCCCAGAAGTTGTCCCTGTTTATAAATAAAGCCCAAATCGTGTTTTAGCTTATTTATAGGATTTTAAGGTCATTGTTTAGACAAATGCTTGATTTTTGAGCAGCCATCTCTTCAGAGATTTTTGGAGAAGATTTCTAAACACTTTTTCTTCTACTTTTGATTTTCTTAATGCAATTTATTTCATTCATGATTTGTGTTTCATTTATCATGTCTGAGTAATCTCACTGTTAGGTTTAGGGTTTTCAAAGGAATTATGAATTGTTAGGTTGTTAGATTGTTAGGATTGAATCTATAGAATTCTTCATCTAGATTGTGTTTATTGCTTATTCAAGCTTAGCTACCTAGAATCTGATCTTAGGTTGATTAGTTGACACGAAAATGTAATTGATTACCTGAACTATCTTAGATGAGCAAAATACCCTATTCGCAAAGAAATTTGGTTTAGGGATTTTTGAACACATCAAACCTGAACTTTAATGCTTATTTAATTTGAAGAATTCGCAAAGAGATTTGGGATTCTAAAATTTAGGCATAGATAATCTTCGCAACGAAAGTTGGTTGATTTTACATTAGTGATTTGAGTTCTAGAACGGTTCTTAATTACAATCCTGATAATTGTTTATTCTGCAATTCTGAATTTCCTGAGAATTTCCCTAAGTCTAGCTTTTTTTTTCTCACTGAATTTACATCTTTTACTTTTTACTTTGTTAGTTTTACATTACATCTTTTGACATTTAGCTAAATTTCCAAACTGATAATCTATTGCGTGAATATTAGTCTCTGTGGATTCGATCTCTAAGTACTACATCGATCTCTTAATTTGAGAGAGTAGCTCAAGGGTAAATTTGAGCATATCACTTTGATAGAAAGAAGAAGAAAACCAGAGCTAATAAGGAAAACCCCAATCCGCTAGAAGTGACTAAAAATCAGAAGAAAATCTCCCCTAAGAGTAAGAAAAGCTAAAGGTGTGAGCTATTAAGGAGAGCTCAAGTAAAAGGGTAGAAATAGGACCATCTTCTGGGATTAGAAATAGGAAAGTTGGAATAAGCTTTTGCATCTTTGGGTAGATGGGATTCTGTTCTTGTATGCATATGTTGGCCCTTACCTCTAGCATTTTTCTAAAGCTCAGTCATTTCTTGAGAGAACCTTGTTATGTATTGCTTAAACCATATGTGAAGACACCATATCTGTCTCTTAAACCTTTCCCTTAGCCAAGTGAGTTCATTGAATGGGCATATTGATATGTTCAAATTATCCCTAAAGCTATTCTCTCAAATTAAGAGATCGAAATAGTACTTAGGGGTCGAATCCACAAGGACTATTGTTCACACAATAGATTAAAAGTTTGGAAATTAGCTAAATAGTAAATGATGAAATGTAAAACTAACAAGGCAAAAAGGAAAAGTTATAAAGTCAATAAGGAAAAAGTTAGACTTAGGGAAATTCTTCAGGAATTCAGAATTGTTAAACAAATAAACAGAATAGGGTTTGGTTAAGAACCGTTCTTGAACTCAAAACACAAAATTCAAACCAATCAACTTTTGTTGCAGAGATTATCTATGTCTATAACAGTGAATCCCAAATTTCTTTGCAAATTCAACAATCAATACATGCATTAAATTCAAATTTGATATGTTCACAAAATCCCCAAATCAAATATCTTTGCAGATAGGTATTTTACTCATCAGGGTTTAATTCAGGGAATTGATAACACTTTCGTGTCTACGAATTATCCTATAATCTAAATTCCAGGTGATCAGTCTAGAATTAGCATTAATCTCAACCTAGATGAAGAACCATGTGATTACCCTAACAGATTCATCTAATTCAACAATTCATCCTTACCCTAGAAAAACTCTAAATCTAACAGGTGGATTATTCAGACATAATCATAGAAACACAAATCATGAACTGAATAAAATGCATTAAGATAAATAAAATAGAGACAAAGGAGTTCGAAATCTTCTCTCTACAATGAGTTCTGATCTCTCTCTCCCAAAAAGCTCTCTGAGTGCTAGAACAAGAATTATGCCCCAAAGTAAAGTTATATTTTTCTAAAACTCTAAACACAACTAATTATACTTCAAAATACGTCAAGGACTTGTCTTGCAATTAGGAAAAACTTCTGGGCAAATGTGCAAATCTTCAAAAAGGCTTTAAACTCGTGTGCATCATGTGATCGCGACCGGTGTCGAGCGACACTAGGAGGCAATGTCGATCGACACCAGCACCCATTGTGGTCTCCGAGTTGCTCTTCTCAGCTACAAAATGCTAAATGCTTCCAAATCCCCAAAAATGCTTCAACTAAGTCCAAAGCGTACCTGAACCTGCAATGACTCTAAAAAACTCGAAAAACACCAAAAAGACTCTTAAACGACTCTTATATCATGGTTAAAAACCGTAAAAACCATGATATATCACATAGCTTGATCCACGTTTTCTGCTTAATGAATGTTAAAGGGATTGGTTGATTTGAATGTATGTCCAGGTTGAGACTGAAATCCGATTGTGTCGTGAAGAGTATGGCTGAGGTTTTATCAAAAGAACTCGCTCACATTGAATTTTAGAACTATTAACTTGGACATTGATCTTATCATTTCTATCAGCATGTTTTGGTTCTGAGTCCCTGCTTTCAAACCTCTTCTCCAGCGTAATCTTCTTGTTTGTTCGCTTGAGGACAAGCAAAGACTAAGTTTGGAGGAGTTGATATCTCTGTATTTTATCCGTTTTAGGCACATATTCATCACCCTTTTAGCATTGTTTCATCCTTCATTCGCATCATTTAGGGCCTTTTACTTCTATTTTGCATACTTAAACATTCTTGCATCAACATTGCATACACATTCTGCATATGGGGTTGAAACAGGTAATATGGAGCTTCTAAGGACTAAGGAAGGAATGGATGTTTAAGATATGGATAAAGCTGGGAAAGGAGCATAGGACATAGAGAAAAGAAGCCACTCAATCACCCACTCAATGTGCATGATCGAGTGCAAGCATGAGTCGTACAGAGAAGGGCTCGACCAACCACTCGATCGACAACTCGACCAGACGATCGAGCGGAACCACCGACTTAGCTATTTTGTCTGTTTCTACATTAGGGTTTTGGACTAACACTATAAATATCCCTTTTATCTTTGCCCAAGAGATATTACGTTTTTCCTTAGGGTTTTTCTCTGTAGCCACCAAGAACATCTCTGATTTGTAATCCAAACATCTTTTGATCTATTGAGTTTTTGCATTTGATTCTTTGAAACATCTTTCTCCTCTTATCTTTATCTATCTAATACGCAAGTTTTATTAATTTCTGGGTTTGAGTTTTTGATGTTCTACATGGGTTCTAAGTTGTTTTCTAGGGTTCTTGAGGATGGATTAGATTAGTGAGGAATCCTTAGTCCCCTAGGTTGTTTAAGGTTAGATTTCTATGAATCCCTTCTAGATTGGTGTTCTTAATGCTAATTTCTCTTTGATAATTTGGAATTAGAACCCAGACATTTCCATACCTACCAAGTGTTTGATGAAATGTCTGACCTAACTAATTCCAGAGATTTACATATCTAACCTAAGAGATTAGTTGTCTAGAGTGTTTATTGGCTTTAATATACTGAATCTTAGTGCCTGTTAGGTTAGATTTCGCTAATGAGAATTAAGTCTGGAACTAGCTTAGCTTGATGACTACTGTCTTGAGAATGGATTAGTCAGCTTATGAGTTTATTTCCTAAGGATTAGCTCTGCTTGTGTTTGTTAAACACCTAGGTTGATTAAGGAGGAATCATTGATCCATTACCCCATCCTTAGGAGCTTCTTGTTATTCTGAGTATTCTATTGCATTTCTCTGTTTCTGTAGTTTCTGTAGCTTCTGTAGCTTCTGTAGCTTCTGTTAGCTTCTGTTAGTTTTAACTGCTTGTTTAACTTTCTTGTTTATGCTTTAGGTTCAAACTGATATAGTTTTTCGGTTTATCGGTTGGAAACCCTTAACGAGTAATGGAGAGATCCTAGAGATTAAAGACTACGGTCTGAAACGGTTCAGATTACTGACCGGATCTCGTACTCGATATCACCTTGGTGATATGGGAAACACAATGCCACGAACCTGAAAATTAATTCATTCACGATTGATAAAACCTATTGCTTGGCTTGACTTAACTGATTCGATCGCATCCTGTATGTTAGCAGCACACCTGATTGGATTGATACCTATTGTTCTACAATGACATGATAGTGCATTAGGGTAATTGATTGAAAATCTTATTCTTTATGCATTACACAGGAGCACTCAGTAATGCATAAAGAATTCTTTGGTTGTAGTTGTTTGCGTGTGAAGAAGCAGCGCTTGGAGGACTTATGGCTGCTAGTGGTACAGTTCTATTTGGCATGGCTCCAGGAGGTACCCTTCTGTGTTGGAGCATTTCTAACAAAAATTAGAAGCACAAAAATAAATGTAACTTATGTTATCGCGAGAATGAGAAGAAGAGACGGAGACTATACTTGCCGAACCGGAGCCGGAGGGTCGTTGATGACGGCGGTCAGGCTGGCGGTAGGAGGAAACCATTGTGGTTAGTGGATTAGGTGATTTGAGTGTGAAGGTTCGATGAAGAGATGAAGACGAAGAGATGAAGAGAGGAGGATTAGGTGATTTGAGTGTGAAGGTCCGATGAAGAGATGAAGAGACGAAGAGATGAAGAGACGAAGAGATGAAGAGATTAGGATTCTGATTTTTTCTAAGTGTCTAATGTTGTTGCTTTGTCGAGAGAGAATATATAATGGATTGATTAGGCGAATATTTTGGCCCAAATATTTGGGTTGTGTATACGTGGGAAACCAAAAACAATTTAGGGTTTTGGGTGGAAGTCTAAAATTTTGGGTTTTGGAATGACGCCCAATTTATTAAAATTTTGTCATAGGGAGAAATTTTTAATAAAAATTTTAAATTACTCTATAAATGATTTAATTATATGGTTTATCTATAATTATATGGATTATGTTGATTTTGAAAACAAATTATTACAAAACATAATTATTTGAATCTTAAAACAAAACAAAAAAACTTTATATCATGAAATTTTACAATGTGAAATTGTATAGCTAAAACATGACAATTTATATTAAAAAGGCATAATTATTCATACATAAAAATAAAATAAAAATTACGCGGAACTGGAATCGGAATTAGAATCAGAATCGTCACAGGAGTCTTCCAATTCTTCTTCAGAAATGTATTCGTGATTAGGAGGAGACACAGGTAAAATATCATAATCGGCATCATCTTCTACGACATGTGATCCAATACGAACAATCGTACTTGGTGCGACAAATTGATTGTGTGTATCGTCTTGAAGAGCAATTAGTGTATCTTCCGCTGTCTCACGAACACCTCGGGGCATAACTTTCATACATGCCCACCAATCATTTGCTACGGTATCTCGGACGCGTGGATAAGGAATGAAACAAACTTGATCACAATTACCAGATAATATAAAAGGATCATATTTCTCATAATGTCTGCGCGGTGCCAAATCAGTGATACCTGATGGATGTTTCCTTATTCCACGACATATGGTTGTGTCAAACCACCTGCATTTGAATACCATGACCTTTAACCCAACAGCACCATGGTACTGGATCATCATTATCTCTTCAATCAATCCATAATAATCCGTGTCAGTGGTTCCACGAACATAGACACCGCAATATTGAGTTTTTTTATTTTGTCTATGGTTATGCATGTGGAGACAATATCTTCGTGAATAGTATATAGGCCAAGATGTATAACTGCGGTTAGGACCTTGGACGAAATCCAACATCCACAATGGAAATTGATAAGATTCTGTGGCATCGTTAATCTGAAAACCACATAATATATAGTAATTATAAAGTATAATTCATATATTATTAATTAACAATATTCATTTCATAATTATACTTACATAGCCTTTACACCATTCTGCAAAGTGGTCGTCTTTCGCTTTCTCCATTTTGTTACTTGTAATTCTTGGGATATGCTCCGTCATATACTCTTCGAACATCCTGTAGTTGTAGTTTGGAGTTAATTAATAATATATATACAATTGTAAAATACTAGAAATTTTATACCTTTCATAAGGTTCAAATTTGTCACAGTTAAACAGCAAAAACGTTTGGAGCACTGTGTAATCATGATCATTAAACCATCCATTTGTGGGTTTTCCACTAACAAGACCCTCATGGTAGAACAAGCTCGGCATATCTGGATAAAAGTATGTAAATCGGATTTCTTCAGAACCAGCAATAACATCATCTCTAACTTCTGGATGTCCAAAATAATTTGCAGAAGCATTTGATATCTCGTCATTCATGCATTGTGCAACAATTGAACCTGCAATATGTGACTTGTTCTTAACTTTCCTCTACAAATGGTACATGTATCTCTCAAACGGATACATCCACCGATATTGCACTGGACCTCCTAAAGCAGCTTCATCTGGTAGATGAATGGGAAGATGTTCCATAACATCAAAGAACGACGGAGGAAATATCTTCTCCAAATTGCAAATTTTTAGAGCAATATTTGCTTTCAACAAAACAACATCATCTTTACGTAAAATCTTTGCTGAGATATCCCAAAAGAATAGTGAAATATCTACATATACATAATTAAATTAATTTATGAATATAAGTATAAAAATTATGTACAAGGTAAAGAAGCAATAAATTACCTGAAATGGTCGTGTGAACACTTTTTGGAAGAAGTTCTGCAAACGCAAACGGGAGTAGTCATTGCATGATGACATGGCAATCATGGCTTTTCAGTCCAGATAACTTCCAATGATTTTCGTCAAAACAACGACGAAAATTTGATGCGTATCCATTTGGAAACCGTATATCATTTTCATCCATAGGAGAAATGTTCTCTTTTTTTCATTCGACAACCTAAATATTGGCACTGGCATTGTTCCCTCTCAGGTAAGATGTAACTTATGTCTTCTAGATAACGCGGCAAGATCCATTCTTGATTTAATGTTAACTTTGGTTTTCCCAGGAACATTTAAAACCGTGTTGATGAGATTGTCCAAGAAATTCTTCTCGATGTGCATGAAGTCAAGGTTATGTCGAAGAAGAAGATCTTCCCAGTATGGTAACTCCCAAAGTATACTCTTCTTCACCCAGTTATGATCAAACCCATATCCATTGATAATTCGAGCAGGTTCTCGTGCCCGTTCCCTCCACAATCGAGTGTTCTAAACAACCCACTAATGCTGTTTATTCTTTCGTGAAGAATTTCCTCTCCAGTCAACCACAGTGGAGGATCATCTGTTTCTTCCTTCCCTCGGCAAAATGCTTGAACATTTCTCCTGTAAAGATGATCTTGAGGTAAAAATATTTGTGCGAATCAAACCAGCTATGCTTCCTTCCATTTGGTAACCAAAACGATTTTGTGTCATCTAGATGATTGTATCCTTCTATATGGGACTAATTTTACTCGATACAACTAACCGTTAGGTAGTATATACGAGGTCGAACCACAAGGACCAATGGTTATAGTAAAACCTTATGGGATTCATTCTTAGCTAAAGCCTTGAGTTTTGGTTTCTTTTTGTAACTTGTAAACAGGAAACAAATTTATAACGATATGAGAACGATGATTTAAAAACATTGGGCATTAAGGTTTTTTGGAGAATTCTAGACTAACGAAAAAAAAACTGAAATGAACTAAGTTTAACAACTTACATAACCGTTCTAGAACATGAACATAAGGTAGACTAACCCACTATCGTGGTACTAATCTCTAAATTAGATTATTCGAAAACTAAACTGTCGTTTGATTCCTTCTAACCAAATTAGCATTAACAACCGAGTTCATTGAGTTCACAATAGTTCATAACATCAACTGTCGTTGGCTAGGAGCATATTGCTCATAAACACATGGATCAAAGAACTTCAAATTCACTTTTGGTGCATGAACTTTTCTAGGTTCAAGAATTAGTAGATCAAGCTAATTCTAGCATTAAGATTGTATGAAATGAAGAGCCTAAACATATGAAAGCTATAAATAATCAATCTAACACATCAATCCTAAATTCCCCTATGAACCCTAAAACCCAATAAAAGTCTACTCACACATATCTAAGGAAAAATATATAACCCTAGAAGCATTCATATTGAAAAGACAAAGAGATTAAGAGTAGAATTAAAAAAACTTCTTCCATTTATAAGATTGGTGTTCTTGGTGTTCTTGAGAGTAGAAACTAGAGAGAGAGATGATAAAAACATAGATAAAAACATGATAATGATATATGTCTCCCACTTAGAGTATTTAATTTTGTTTTTACACACTTTTTGCACACTAAAGTCAAGATAAAATACTGTTGCTAGCCGTCATCAAGTTTAGATCGATCGATCGGTTTGGTGGAGGATTGATCGATCTAAACTTGATGATCTTGGACGTCGAGATGGGGATCGATCGGTCACCTCTTTGGACCGATCAATCTAATGCATCCTGGAACTGTGTGGAGAAATAGATCGATCGATCTTGGTTTGTGATCGATCGATCTCTTGTTCCTGTGATCGGGTGGAGAACTTGTGATATCTTGCGTTTTAGTCGGTTTTACAGCTTTGTTTCTCTAAGTTTCTCATCACTTTGCATTCATGTTTAGGTCTTTAGGTACATATATGCACTGCATTTTGTTTTCTTAGGTACATGGAGTGATCTTGGACTATTGGAGGTTTATGGGAGCAAAAATAGAATAAAAGAGGTGAAATAAGCTTGAGGAAGAAGAAGAGGTCAAGAGGCAAAAGAGAGATGCAAGAAGGGTGAAGAGGAAGATGAACAAGAAGAGTAGAGACTGTGATCGACCAACAGCTCGATTAAGAGGTAGATCAAGTGCCAAACAGAATGATCACGCATCAGACATGAGTTTGATCTACCTACTAATCTACCAGTTGGTCGATTACATTTAATGATCTGATCTACCATGAGGTCGATCGCGTGGTAGATCACAAGGCTTTTAACTTGGTTTTTACCGGGTATGACCCGGTTTGTCTCAGTTTGACCTGGTTCGTTTTGGCTTTTCGATAAATACTTTGTTACCCTAATTTTATGGGGGATGTTGTTTTTAGGATCCCAAAAACTTCTCTAAGGTTTATTTTGCTTAGTTCTTTGTATGAATCTTTCATTTTGCATTTATCAAGTTTTTTCCTTGTTTAAATCCTTTGATTACTTCATTTTACTATGGCCATGCAAAGATCAAACTCATTCCTTTGTGTGTTCATGATGGATTGTGAGTAGTCTTTTAGAGCTTTTGGGTTTGGTAGATTATGGGTGATTAGAGGTTAGTTCTTTGATGCTTAGGATTAGATAGTTCATTTTCCTTTCTAAATAGATGTTCTTAATGCTAGATTAGCCTTGATCATGCTAGTTTAGAGTATAGGAATTTTCATGCCCGGAAGGTGTTTGTGAAAATGCCCGAACCAATTTATTGAGTGCTTTACTAAATCTTGCCAATGGAAGTTGTTCTAGGTTGTTTAGTAGCCATATTAGACTTGAAATTAATGCATGCTTATCTTGTGATTACAAAATGGAAATTTGGTGTTGATTACTTGATTAGCATAGGATTAATGACATGGAAGTGCATTAGTCTAAATTAGTGTTCTAAGGCTAAGGATTAGCATTGTAGGGTTTTGTTAGCATCATAGATTAGCCAATAGTCACTCTAATCAATTACCTTAACCCAAGGGCTTGCTTTTATAATCTTGTTCTAAATCGCATTTGTCTACTTGTTTGTTTCATGTCTCATAAGTTCTTTAATCTTGTTAGTCACATTTAGGAAACCAAAACCATATCTATCATGCTTAGATTAAGTGAACTTGTGTATTCTTAGTGTGTTGATTCTTTGTTACCTGTGGTTCGATAATTTAATTGGGTGTGATACACAATATTACAACATTAATTTGGCGGTGTTGCTGGGGAACAATTGCAATTAGCTATTAGGATTTCAATTTTGCTTGAGACTAAGTTTTCTTTTATTTTTGTTTTATTTGTTTTGGTTAATAACTTTCTTTGAAGTGTTTGTTCTTTTTGCAAGGTACAAACACAATGGAGAAAGAGATTTTTTTCCATTGGTCACAAGAAGAAGGGGACATAGAATACATTGAAGATGAGCCATATGTGGAGCCACCATTTGATGAGTGTTCTTACACCGAACAAAAAGTGAAGTTGGATGATCTTCATATAGAAAATCCAACGTTGACAAGGAGTGATTTAGCGGCTTTAATCCGGTTGAACCTCTTATCAATACGGGCAGCATATGAAGAAAGGGAACTCACATCGTATGAGATTAGAGAAGCTCATGCGCTTGAAAAGATAATATATTGGGTTCTACCATGCGAACTAGAAGGTACATGGGAAACCTTTGAAATTCATGATTTTGAGGATATTCATATGCCTTGTATTGAAGACGTAACTTCTATTTTGCATACTACCTTTCTCATCGATGAATGCTATGATTTGATATGTGAGTCTCAACGTCTAGACTTTCTAAGGGCTGATAAACTTGTTAGAGATTACCATGAAATATGTTTTGATATTAAATATCATTGCGCTTTGAATGTTCATGATCTCGAGTTTAAGTTTTCAATGCATGAAGTATCTAGATCTCTTCTTGAAGAATCTTACCTAGGAAGTGTGCTTGATATTGATAAGATTTTGCATAAGGCTAACCCTAAGGTAGATTATATGGATGAGGATATTGTGATGTATGAGATTAATGGGGATGAAGTTGATTATTTTGTTAAAACATCGTTTAAACCTGAAATCGATTTTATTTTTCCTCCAAATGCATTTGATCCTCATGAGCACTCAACCATTGAAGACTATTTGAAGATATATGCTACATTTGTAGTAAATTTGGTTGATGATTATTTTTTCTCTTTACCAAAGACAATTGTGTGCTACTTTGTACATATTGTTTTGTGCGGTAACAGGAGAAGGACCATAGGTCCATTGGCTCAACCTTTTGATTCTTATGATTAATATTTTGTGTTGAGCGGTCAAGCTAAAGACCAAAAATAAGCGCACTTGGGAGGCAATCTCATGTTATCCTTTTTTAAATTGATTTTGTTTGTTTTGTGTGTGTGCGCTTTGTATGTGTTTGTTTGTTTTGTGTGTTTTTGGTATTGTGATTTTGTAGGGGGACAAGGCTGGACTCGATCTCACTCTAATATCAACCGACTCCGCTAGCTCCACCACTGCTTAGAAGCTCCAAGGTACCACAACTTCCCATTGTACATACCATTTAATTTTGTTTGCATTTTGTTTTTCGTTAGTCTTTTTCTTGAATTTATTCTCATACCGAGACGGTGTAAAATAAGTTTGGGAGAGAGGCTAACCATCTAACATTGTGTTCTATTTTGATTTTTCATGTCATGTGTGAATAGCTATGTTTTCTAAAAAAAAAAAAAAAAATCTTGAAAATTTTGAAATTTCCAAAAAAATGCATATAGCGTTGCATATTTATTTTTGGTTTTAAGATTGAGTCTAATAACATGTAGTTGCATTTGTATATGCATAGGGGATAATGATTAAATTTCCTTGTAGAAATTCGAGCTTAGGATTGAAATTAAAGCCCTTGCTCATAGTTAATCGTTGCTTAATCAACTTGAAAAAATGAAAGATCCATGCTTGGACCTTTTACATTTTTCGAAAGCATCTTCTACTTGTGTGAAACTTGCATGATCTTTGAAGCATCTCTATGAATTTGGACTTAATTGGAATTTAATCTTCTCGCTTATGGAATTTGAATGCATTCTCATGGTAGCTTAAATACGGGTTAGCTTATCCTTTTTACCAATATTTTGAATAACCCGAAATGTCTCCCTACCCTTAACCTTAAACCTTTTCTTTCAAACCTATGATTGAATTATGAGTAAGGCCTTTTGTTTGAAAATGTTATAGGTTGTGAAATCTTGAGAGTATTGAGAACAACAAGGTTTTAACTCTTGTTTTAGCTAGCTTTTGGATCCTTCTTGAGGCTAGCTATTAGGTGAGAATTGAAAGATCTAGGTGGTTAGATTGATTTTTGGATTTGGGTTAAAAAAAAAAAAAAAAAAAGAAAGGTGAAGTAAAGGCATGATCAAAAGAATGAAAAAGAGTCTCTTGGGAATAAAAGTCAAAGGTTAAGAAGCTCTAAAAAGAGATTAGAAAAGAGCTAAGTGTTATAAGTGTAAGATTTCCCTAGGTGGCTACAAAAAGAAACTGATCTTGAGGTTGTTGATTGAAGAGACCAAAGAGTCTAGTGTTGTGGTTGAAAAGAGAATGATAAGTGTGAACAAAAAAGGGTAGAATAAGAAATTATGTCTTAAGATGGGTAGAACAACAAGAGTTAAACTTTGTATGCATGAGTTGTTCTCTTTCTTAGATAAATTTCACGATTGTCTAGCATTCTTTCTTCTTGAGAGAAACCACCAAAATATGAATCGCTTGTAACCACCTCCAAAAGCCTTAACCAAAACCGATTGAGAATGATTTGCTTCCCATTTGCGAGATGGCACCAGACACTTGAATGAATGTTAAAGAGATGTTTTAAATTTGATTGTGAGTCTTTGCTTATAGTTGGAGGTTGAAATAGAAGCTTGTATCGAGATGAGTATGGAGAAGTACAAAGAGTATGGTGTATGATTTAAGCAACTTTGAACTATTTTCGAGGACTTTGAGTTGAATCCTTTGCTTGATATTTTGTGGTTATGAATCCCTGCTTTCAAACCTCTTCTTCAATTTGTCTCTTGTTCCTTGCTTGAGGACTAACAAGAGATAAGTTTGGAGGAGTTGATATCTTGCGTTTTAGTCGGTTTTACAGCTTTGTTTCTCTTAGTTTCTCATCACTTTGTATTCATGTTTAGGCCTTTAGGTACATATATGCATTGCATTTTGTTTTCTTAGGTACATGGAGTGATCTTGGACTATTGGAGGTTTATGGGAGCAAAAATGGAATAAAAGAGGTGACATAAGCTTGAGGAAGAAGAAGAGGTCAAGAGGCAAAAGAGAGATACAAGAAGAGTAGAGACTGTGATCGACCAACAGCTCGATTAAGAGGTAGATCAAGTGCCAAACAGAATGATCACGCATCAGACACGAGTTTGATCTACCTGTTGATCTACCGGTTGGTCGATTACATTTGATGATCTGATCTACCATGAGGTCGATCGCGTGGTAGATCACAAGGCTTTTAACTTGGTTTTTACCGGGTATGACCCGGTTTGTCTCAGTTTGACCTGGTTCGTTTTGGCTTTTCGATAAATACTTTGTTACCCTAATTTTATGGGGGATGTTGTTTTTAGGATCCCAAAAACTTCTCTAAGGTTTATTTTGCTTAGTTCTTTGTATGAATCTTTCATTTTGCATTTATCAAGTTTTTTCCTTGTTTAAATCCTTTGATTACTTCATTTTACTATGGCCATGCAAAGATCAAACTCATTCCTTTGTGTGGTCATGATGGATTGTGAGTAGTCTTTTAGAGCTTTTGGGTTTGGTAGATTATGGATGATTAGAGGTTAGTTCTTTGATGCTTAGGATTAGATAGTTCATTTTCCTTTCTAAATAGATGTTCTTAATGCTAGATTAGCCTTGATCTGCTAGTTTAGAGTATAGGAATTTTCATGCCCGGAAGGTGTTTGTGAAAATGCCCGAACCAATTTATTGAGTGCTTTACTAAATCTTGCCAATGGAAGTTGTTCTAGGTTGTTTAGTAGCCATATTAGACTTGAAATTAATGCATGCTTATCTTGTGATTACAAAATAGAAATTTGGTGTTGATTACTTGATTAGCATAGGATTAGTGACATGGAAGTGCATTAGTCTAAATTAGTGTTCTAAGGCTAAGGATTAGCATTGTAGGGTTTTGTTAGCATCATAGATTAGCCAATAGTCACTCTAATCAATTACCTTAACCCAAGGGCTTGCTTTTATAATCTTGTTCTAAATCGCATTTGTCTACTTGTTTGTTTCATGTCTCATAAGTTCTTTAATCTTGTTAGTCACATTTAGGAAACCAAAACCATATCTATCATGCTTAGATTAAGTGAACTTGTGTATTCTTAGTGTGTTGATTCTTTGTTCCCTGTGGTTCGATAATTTAATTGGGTGTGATATACAATATTACAACATCAACTTGATCGATCGATCCTGGTTTGTGATCAATCGGTCTTGAGAAGCCAGTGGTCGGATGAGGTTGTGGATCGATCGAACCTTCTGTAGCGCTCCTTTCCAGCAACGTTTCCGTATCCTGTACAAGACTCAAAAGAAAACCAAAAACACACGAAAACGAATTAAAAACGATGTACAACAACGTGTAAAAACAGACAACAACGTGTACAACAACGTGTAAAAACAGACAACAACGATGTACAACAACGCGAAAACAGACAAACAAGACTATCAACACAAAACGAATTAAAAACGATGTACAACAACGTGTAAAAATGCAACATATCAACTCCCCCGGACTTAGATCTTTGCTTGTCCTCAAGCAAAACAAAAATCTAAATCGAAAGAGGAGGTTTGAAAAACACAAATGTACAAAAACACGAGAACTAACACAAGCTTTCTGGGATCATGCCAAGAACCATATGCCTACTAACCACTTAATACGAAGTTTAGATCAAATCGTACTACAATGTACTTCGCCATGATTAGAACACCAATATCAAACCTCTAAATCACAATGCTCTGTAAGAGACATAGAACTTAACTTTTTAACATTCATTAAAGATGCGTGTACTCTCACAAAGGGGATATTGAACACGTTATGGTCTAGGTTTGGTGGCAATCTATGGTGACTCACAGTATTTCTGGTTTCCAACAATGCAAACAGATGCAAATCATTATCCAAAATCACAGTGAGACATAGACCAACTAGGAGGTACATAGCTTCCCTTTAGCTCAGATATCTAACCATCTCAATTCTCAAATAATACTACAAGTTTTCTTGATGCAAATAAAAGAAGACTAACGTCTAAACTTTTTCCGGATTCCTTTTTTTCCGAAAGAAAAACCGGTTTTTTGATTTTTAGAATTGCATCAAAGAGATTTAAACTTGTAAGTTCAGATAAAACGCATGAATTAAACCACTCAACCGTATATGCTCTATTATCAAAACATAATAATATCCCACAAAAACTACAAACCACAATCCTAACGAAAGGAAAGCTATGTCGGTCTACATACTCCGTAGTTTTTACACATGAATTCACATAATGATCATATATTAAGAATGCATGTGGTTTGAATCATAGATAGGGTGAGAGGTGTGGTACTAGACTTAAAAAAAAAAAAATTGAGTCTAGCCATTCAGAGTTAACAGAGAGTGGTATAAAATGTTACGAAGAGAACTCTGAATGTATGATCCATTACATGATTTCCAACCCCCTAAGTGAGATACAATTAAGTTCAAGTTAAGTTCGAGTGAATAAAATTAAGTTCAAGTGACAGAGATTTTAATATAATGATCTAACCATGGATTTTCGTTGATTCCAGATCATTCTTAAACGATGTAAAATGGTCCTAAGGTAAAAGAACATAGGCATGGTGCAATTCCAACGGAAAAACTTAGTTCTCAAATACAACAGAGAGTTTTTGACTCAATAAAAAATAAAAATAAAATAAGGTTTTTGACTCGATGAAAAACTCGATAAAAACATAAAACATAAATAAACACACCACGCAAAATGTAAACCAAATTAGTACACAAAAGACATCCTCCCCCAGACTTGCATCACACCGGCCCGGTGTGAAGACTAGTACCAAAGGAGTAGTCTAGCAAACATAAATGGAAATGAACAATGGTAAGAGATATATTACAGTGGTGGGGCTAACTCAGCCATGGTGGATGGGGCTCAAACTGGAGCTGCGGCTCTGCTCTGGCTCTCTCCTAGTTCGCCCTAGGCATTCATCAACAGCACTGGTCCTCGTAATGTCCTCGAAAAACTTGGACCGCCTCTCCTTCCTTCCCTCGCTCATGGAGCTCTCGGAATGCACATCGTCATCTTCCTTTGTCTTGGAGCTAGAAGCACAAGCGCAGGAGTGTATCTTCGTCATTGCTCTCCACATCCACTGCATCATTGAGTTGTTAGTCTTTTGAGACTCAATGATCCAGTCCAGCTTTGCGGAGATATCATCCTATGGTGGATCTGCTGGAAGGCCGTAACGATCAGCTTCGTGATGGAAGAGCTGTTGTGGCTGTGATGGTAGCTCATCATACTCCACTGGTGCAACATCAATGATGTCATCCTCACGATGAGGGTTAAGCGCAGGAGCAAGTACAGCAGAAGAAGTACGACGACGCTAAGGAGCAAAAGAAGTCTCTGCAGGGTTAGGAATAAGATGGTTGTCCTCTAGCATGAACATCAAGTTCGCTCTAGTGGTCAGCGAAGAAATCTCTGCGTTTGGGAGTTTGCAGAATCTCGGAAAACTAACTCTACCCCAAAACTTATAGGTTCCCCCCTTTGGGACTATATGGCAACTATGTAAGTACGCCTTCTTCACTGACTCCATTTGCTTGCTCATTTATGTAGTGTTCAAGTCAATGTTGCAGTGTGGGAATACAGGAGTTAGGACGGTACCTATGTAGAGCTTTTTGTGAGGCTTTTCCAGTGCACTAAACTTTATTTTCATGAATTGCTCACATAATACAGCGCCTAAGTTGACGGTATGACCTTCCGGATTTCTGGATTCCTCCAAGAGGTGCTTAACTCCGTAGAAAAGCATCCAAAGTTCAGCTTCACGCACAGATCCCAATTCATCTATGAAAAACAGTGTGTTGCTTATGATCTTGGCGGCTTAACATAAGACGGGGTTCCTTATGGCTGTGATCTTCACCTTGCAGGATTCGTAAGTTCCAGCAGATATGAACTTCCAAAACCAATTAGCATCGTTCTTGTCGAAACGAGGGAATGACACATCCTCGTTCTTCTGGAGCCCGTAGATGTCACAGAAGACAAACAAAGGCAATGAATAATGCTTTTTATTAAGAAAGAATGTCAAGACACCTTCACTTGTCGTTGGTTCCTTTGGGTCTTGGTACGTGAGACGGCATGTGGCAATGAACTCCTTCTCGTACTTAGGGTAGGTGTAGTGGCAAAGTTGCCACAATCTCCCGAAACCTATCCTCTCAAAGAAGGCAATGGTATATTCCAACAGCCCAAGATCATCCAACGCGGTTGTGTCTCCTACACGCGTTGGTGCAATTTGAATCCTTCTCATTTCCGCGAGGAACTTAGTATCGTGAGCATCCCACTTCCCGGTTATTGGTCGATTGTTGGGGTCTTTTGCAAGAGCGGTTTTGCTCTTGGAGACATGACTCTGTTGATCAATCGAGCGATCTGTATCATTCTCTCCGAGTTGGGGCTCAACCACGTCTCTAGCCTTAGTGTTTCCCATTGCCTACACTTATAAAAAAAAAATTCATATCATAAGGCAATGTAGGAAGATATCAAGAAGTCATAACAATGACAACAATGGTGAGTAAAAAAAACAAATCATGAATTGAGAAGCTTAAAAACTCAATGTTTTTCTTTTCAACAATCAATTTCCAAGTTCATAAAATTTTTCTTTGTAACTCCAACACAACATCAATGGCCAAATTTCTCAACAATGGAGATTATAACTCAATGATAACTCCTCTATAACACTTCAAACATGAGCTTATTGCATAGAATTGGAACCACAATTGATCTTTTTCAAACCTTGGGCGTTTTTCATCAATGGTGAAAAACCCAAGTTCTAAATTCATGCCTAACCAAGCGATTAACACCTCAAACATGTTCTCTAAGCCATTGTAGACAATAATCTAGCATCAACACCACATTTAAGCATATGGAATTCAATGGAAAGGTGAATCTTCTTCACTAAAAATCGAGTTCAAGAAATTGTGAAAGAGGTTCATACCTTTGCCAAGAGAACAAGAGAATACTAGAAATGGGTAGAGCTTGAAAAACCCTATGAAATGGAACCAAAAATTGTTTGATTTGAGCAAGGGATGAAGAAGTTGTGTTTTGATGGAGGTGTTGCTATCGAGTTCTCATACACGATGGGGAAGAAGAAGTGTTAGACAATGAGGGTTTTGTTTTAACAAAATCGATTTTAACATGTGTAAGACCGGTTTAGGTTGGTTAAATGATTCATTTTCGGTTCAAAAACAAAACCAAAAGCCTCTTACCTTGCGGATCGATCGATCAATCGATCTCTTACTATGTTTAGTGATCGTTTGGTTGGTATGGTGATCGATCGGTCTCGTTGTCTTAGCAAATCCGGATCTTAATTTCACATTTAGATCGATCGATTTGGTTGGTGATCGATCGATCTTGTTGTCTCTGGTTCAGTGTTGATGGTTGGATCGATCGATCCACATGCATAATCGATCGATCCATCTCACCCAGACAACAAGTTTCTAATTTGGATCGACCGGACACTCTTGTGGATCGATCGATCATATTGGTGATTGAGCAAAAGTAGCTTCGAAACCTTACACATAACAAACTAAAGCCAAACGTCAAAAGACGGAGTGATCAATCCAAACGATGGATCGATCAACACACAAACACACGAGTATAAACAAAAAATTTAAACAAATCAAAGTATGAACAAAAGTTTAAAACAAGAATTTAACGGGAGTAGTACAAGTATATACAAACGTACCTTACGGGTTGCCACCCGCATAGCGCTTAGTTTTGATCATTAGCTTGACCGTCAAGAAGCATTTAAGCTTTCTCGGGATCCATTAGAGGGACATTGGTACCCTCTTCTGGTGGTTCGTCAACAAGATACGGTTTTATCCTTTGACCATTCACGACAAACGGTTTCCCACTTTGATCCAATAAAACCACCGCACCATATGGTCTTTTCTCTTTGACGATGAACGGGCTGGACCATCTAGACCGTAGTTTTCCCGGAAAAAGTTCATGAGTTTCGTAGCCCACAACGCCTTGTATTCCAACTCAACCGGTAAGTGACAAGACTTGCCATAGACAAGGTTGAACGGTCTTGTACCAATGGGGGTTTTGTAAGCAGTTCTATTCGCCCAAAGAGCATCGTCAAGCTTTAAGGCCCAATCTTTTCTAGATTTCCCCACGGTCTTTTCTAGAATTTCCTTGATCTCTCGATTAGAGATCTCTACTTGCCCGCTATTTTGAGGATGGTAAGGCGTGGCCACATTATGTTTAACCCCATGTAAGTTTTCAAAAACCTTGTTGATAAAAAGTGTGCCACCATCGCTTATCACCACTCTTGGTACCCCAAATCTAGGGAAGATGATCGTCTTGAACATCTTAAACACAACTTTCGCGTCATTGGTAGGAGTAGCAATCGCTTCCATCCATTTAGAAACGTAATCCACAGCAACTAGGATATACTCGTTTCCATATGATGACGGGAAAGGTCCCATAAAATCAATGATTTCAACTTCTAGAATGAAGTTCTGAGGCATCTCGTTTCGCTTGCTGATATTCCCTTTTCGTTGACAAGCATCGCAATTAGAAATCAATTCATGTGCGTCATAGAAGAGCGTATGCTACAAAAAACCAGCTTGGAGGACTTTTGTAGCAGTCTTGAGAGAAGCGAAATGGCCTGCATAATCAGAAGCATGGTAGTGGTAAAGAATGTCATTTACTTCGCTTTCGGGAATACACCTTCTGTACAAGCCATCTTTGCACCGTTTATAGAGAAACGGTTCGTCCCAATAGAAATTCTGAACATCTTTCAAGAACTTCTTCCTTATATGGCCTGTAAACTCTGGTGGTGGAACATCGCATGGTAAATAGTTCGCAAAATCTGCATACCAAGGCAATCCACCATCTCCCGTATGTAATGTCATAAGCTCCGTGGTTCTCATTTTCTGAGTTCTCTCTACCTCTAAGAGATAATTTTCTTCAACTGAAGTGAGTTCTTCACCCGGTAAAGCATCATAGATCGGAATTCCCTCTTCAACTCTCAACCTTGACAAGTTATCAGCAACCCCATTTTCTATGCCCTTCTTATCTTTTATTTCTAAATCAAACTCTTGCAGCAAGAGAATCCACCGCACCAATCTCGGTTTGGCATCCTTCTTTGATAACAAATACCGTAGTGCAGCATGATCAGTGTGAACGATAACTTTAGATCCTACTAGGTAAGATCTAAACTTTTCGAAGGCATAAACAATCGCCAAAAACTCTTTCTCGGTGGTGGCATAGTTGATTTGTGCTTCATTCAAGGTGCGGCTAGCGTAATATATAGCATACAGCTTCTTGTCTTTTCGCTGGCCCAAAACAGCACCAACAACATAGTCGCTAGCATCGCACATTACCTCAATAGGTAATTCCCAATCTGGTGGTTGCAAAACAGGAGCACTCACAAGTGATGTCTTGATAGAAAAGAACGCGTTTAAGCAGTCTTCATCGAACTCAAACTTTTGATCCTTGCACAGAAGTTGAGTCAGTGGCCTAGCAATTTTGGAGAAGTCTTTGATAAACCTTCTGTAGAACCCAGCATGTTTTCTGATACCTCTCACTGAATTTGGCGGTTGCATTGCCATCATAACCTCAATCTTGGCCTTATCAACCTTAATTCCATTCTCCGAAATTCTATGACTAAGTACAATTTCATCTCTCACCATGAAATGACATTTCTCCCAATTAAGAACTAGATGCTTGTCCACGCAACGTTGAAGAACCCTACACAGATTAGACAAACAAACAGAAAAAGATGTGCCATGCACAGAGAAGTCATCCATGAAAACCTCCATGATGTCCTCAATCATATTAGTAAAAATTGACATCATACAACGCTGAAAGGTTGCTGGAGCGTTACATAATCCAAATGGCATCCTTCGATATACAAAGATACCATAGGGACATGTGAAGGTGGTTTTCTCTTGATCATCAGGGTGTAATGGAATTTGAAAGAATCCCGAATACCCATCAAGAAAACAATAGTAAGGATGGTTTGCTAGTCTTTCTAGCATTTCATCAACGAACGGTAATGGAAAATGATCTTTTCGGGTTGCAGCATGAAGTTTTCGGTAATCAATGCACATCTGATGTCCTGTGATAATTCTTGTTGGAATTAGTTCATTTTTATCGTTTTGAATCATAGTGACACCGCCTTTCTTAGGTACTACATGGACAGGGCTTACCTAGATACTATCAGAGATAGGGTAAATAACACCCGCATCTAGAAGTTTCATTATCTCTTTCTTTACAACATCTCTTAGATTAGGATTTAACCTTCTCTGATGTTCTACAGAAGACATAGATTCATCCTCTAGATATATCCTATGCATACAAAGGTTTGGAGAAATTCTTTTTATGTCATCAAGAGAGTATCCCAAAGCTTTTCGATACTTTCTTAATTCACATAACAACAAGGCTATCTCCACATTGTTCAGTTCAGCATTGATTATAACACGGTAAGTAGAATTAGGACCGAGAAACGCGTACCTTAGCCCTGTGGGAAGCGGTTTGAGCTCTAGTTTTGGAGCATTGGATTCACTCTAATCGTTAGTCTCCTTTGGCGTAGATTCCATTTCTGGTTTTTCCCTCAACGGTATCTCAAGCTCAGCATATGCAATCTCTTTACCCAATTCTTCACTAGAATCCAGAATTCTAGCAAAACCCGTTGTCTCTTCTCTAACATACCCAAACTGACTTTCTTCTGTAGTTAAGGCAATCTGTAGAGGATTTTCAGTGTTCAACTCTTCTAGCAATTCATCAGCTAGTTCATCTATTATATCAACCCAAAAAGCTTGACCCTCAATGGTGGGTTTCTTCATAACCCTCTTCATATCAAACTATTGCTCAATGTCTCCAATATGCAATTTGATATGGTTTTTTCTCACATCAATTAATGCACCAGCAGTGTGCAAAAATGGTCTACCAAGTATAAGCGGGTCTCTTGGCTCCTCATCAAGATCCATCACAATAAAATCGGTAGGAATGTAGAAATTACCTACTCTCACGTAAACATCCTCAGCAACTCCAACGGGAAACTGAATAGAAAGGTCCGCTAAAACAAGTGAGATTCCCGAATGCTTAAAATTGTTGATCCCCAAGATTTTTGAAACTGACAAAGGCATTAAACTCACACTTGCACCCAAGTCACAGAGACAACACTCAAACATTGTCTCACCAATTCTGCAGGGCAACACAAAACTACCTGGATCTTCCTTTTTTATGGGTATAATGTTCTGTAGAATTGCACTACACTCATGGGTAATCAATAAAGCGCCCTCCTCTATGGTTTTCTTTTTAGACAAGATGTCTTTAAGATACTTCCTATAGAGAGAAATGTTTTGTACCAACTCAAAAAAGGAAGCTTAACCTGAAGTTGTCTCATAATGTCATCAAAGTGAGCATACTCCTTTTCTCTTTGAATCTTTCTTTGGCGCCCAAGAAATGGCAACTTAGGAATGTATGGTGGCGGAATGATTTTCTTAACAGTAGCATCTTCAATGGTGTCATCTTTAGCTTCATCATTAAGCACTAAAGGCTTTGCATTTGACTCTCCTTCAACCATTTCTTCTTCAGGTTTTTCAGAAACGTCAATCTCCTTCTCTTTCTGTAAAACCGGTTCCACTTGTTTTCTACTCCTTAGAGTGAGAACATTGACAAACTCCTTGCCATGGTTGTAGTCTTTCGGGTTAGGGACAGGTTTTCCAGGAAGAACCCCAGGTGGTCTTGTAGAAGAAGAGGCGGTTTGACCTACTTGATTCTCAAGTGTTATGACATGTGTAGTTAATGCATCAAATTTGCCTTATCCGCTCTGTTTTGGGTGTCCGCTCTGTTTTGTCCATCAATAAGTTGCTTCATCATTGCTTTCATCTCATTGTTTTGAGGCGGTAGAGGTGCTACTGAAGCGGGTTGTGGTGCTTGATAACCTCCTTGGAAATTACTAAATTGTAGCCTTTGTTAATTACCGCCTTTGTAATTATTGTACTGAGGCCGTTGTTGAAAATTTCCTTGACCATATCCAGCGCCTCGGTTTTGTTCTTGATTCACAAACGGTTTGTTGAAGTTCCCTTGATTAGACATATACTGTTGTGATTGTTGAAATTGTTGTCCCTGAGGCTTTTGTTGATTTGGATAAATTTGATCCTGAGGATTCTCAACATTGGTGCTTCTATAGGATAAATTCCCTTGACCATTCACATAGTTCAACTCAGCTTGCATATCCTCAAAACCATCTGCCTCACACTCTTGTGAAGATTGACCTTCTCTAGTGTCTTCACAGTAGTTAACTCCTCGTTAATCTCTCCTCAAAAGCTGTTCAACCTTTGTAGTCGATTCCGAAATCAGCTTTGATTCCGCTGCTCCACTGCCCTTCAAGGTTCTATCATAGTCAACACAGTGGTTGCTATTGCTAGCTGCAAGATTCTCAATCAAGATTTGAGCTTCACCCTCGGTTTTTGTCATGAAAACCCATTACTTGCAGTATCAAAGCCATCTTGTATCTCTCATCAACTATTCTGTAGAACTTGTTGATAAGTGATTCAAGAGAGAACCCATGGTGAGGGCACTCTCGTTTGTAGTCTTTGAATCATTCCCATGCTTCATGAAATGCTTCTGTACCGCCTTGTTGGAAATTTGAAATCTTGTTCCTCAATAAGGTTGTTCTTGCTTGAGTGAAATATTGACCCAAGAACGCAGCCTTATACTCATCGCACATACGAATGGAGTCTCTCGCCAATGACTTGGACCAACGGTGTGCTTTGTCACTTAGAGAAAATGAGAACAGCCTGCATTTCACAGCATCATCAGGCACTCCATTTATCCTCGTTTGCTACACACATCTTCAAAATTATCCAAGTGATACACCGGATTCTCAAAAGGTAGCCCATGAAACTGGTTTTGCTTGATAAAACCCCGGTTTAATCTCAAAGTCATTTTTGTTGATTGGTGGAAATTGAACACCACCACGGTACATTTGAGCATTTGGAGCATCATGCTCTCTCAAGGTCCTACGAATAGGGGCAGACCTTAGATTATACGCAGCTGCGTTTCCACCAACAGGGGGGTGATTGTTTCCAGCAGGGGGATTTTGCGGGTGCAGGAGCAGGTGCTCCTTCTTCTGGAGCAGGTCGCAGGTGCACCATTCTTCGAAACCTTCCAAAAAGCTTCACTTTTCTTCTATTTTCGCCAAGTCTCTTCATGAGCTACAATTCTCCATTCCAACCACCTTTAGACCTAAAATGACTAAAGATAAAATAAAAGACTCAATAAAAACCTATAAAACAAGGGTTAGAATGCGCCAAAAATGCATTATATCAATTCCCTCAGACTTAGATATTTGTTTGTCCTCAAACAAAATTCAAGACCAAGTGAAAGAGAAAAGTTTGAAAACATGGGAACTTTCTCATCCTCAGTGAACCGAGTAAACAACCTTCAACCTGCAGACCACATAATCCAGAATATGAATAGCAAAGCTTTACCAAAACCTCCCAATACATTCTCAACCTAGTTCCATTTTCCAAACATAAACTCTACACATTAATTAAAGGTTGTGATATGCTCAAATTTACCCTTGAGCTACTCTCTCAAATTAAGAGATCATTGTAGTACTTAGGGATCGAATCCACAAGGACTAATGTTCACACAATAGATTATCAGTTTGGAAATATAGCTAAATATAAGAAATTGTAAGTTAAAAATAGCAAGAGAATTAAAATCAGGTTGTAAGATGAATGGGAGAAAAGCTAAGCTTAAGGAAATTCTCAAGAAATTCAGAATTGCAGAACAAAACAATTATCAGAATTGTAATTAAGAACCATTCTAGAACTCAAATCACTAATGTAAAATTAACCAACTTTCGTTGCGAAGATTATCTATGCCTAAATTTTAGAATCCCAAATCTCTTTGCGAATTCTTCAAATTAAACAAGCATTAAAGTTCAGGTTTAATATGTTCACAAAATCCCTAAACCAAATCTCTTTGCGAATAGGGTATTTTGCTCATCTAAGATAGTTCAGGCAATCAATTACACTTTCGTGTCAACTAATCAACCTTAGATCAGATTCTAGGTAGCTAAGCTAGAATAAGCAATAAACACAATCTAGATGAAGAACTCTATAGATTCAATCCTAATAATATAACAACCTAGCAATTCATGAATTCCTTTGAAACCCTAAACCTAACAGGGAGATTACTCAGACATGATAAATGAAACACAAATCATGAATGAAATAAATTGCATTAAGATAATCAAAAAGAAGAAGAATAGAGTTTAGAAATCTTCTCCAAAAATCCCTGAAGAGGTGACTGCTCAAAAATCAAGCATTCAAAAGCATAGGTCTAAACAATGACCTTAAAATCATATAAATAGTGTAAAACACGATTTGGGCTTTATTTGTAAACAGGGAACACTTCTGGGCAGAATTTGCAATTCTTCAAAACTTCAAAAAGATTAGAAATTTAACTGCCGTCAGATATTGGTGTCGACCGACACCAAGAGCTAGTGTCGATCGACACTCACACCAATTTTGCTCTCCGAGTTGGTTTCTTCAACGTAACTTCTCGGCTTGCTCCAAAACGTCCCGTAATCTCCAAATAAGTCCAAAACGTACCTGAACCTGCAAAGACTCTAAAACACTTGAAAGACACTAAAAAGACTCTAAAAACAACTCTTATATCATGGTTAAAAACCGTAAAAACCATGATATATCAACTCCCCCAGACTTAGCTTTTGCTTGCCCTCAACCAAAACAGAAACTTAACCTGTGACAGAGGTTTGAAAAACGTGGAAACTCTCTCTCTCTTTAGACTATTACGTTGAATATTCAAACCAAATCTATATGCTTAGCAGACAAATCCAAATCGAACCACCATGTACTTCTCCGTTGACATTCCAACACCCCAAATTTAACCCACAACTTTACAACATTCTCCACAGCCTTCATCGCTAGGTCTCATCAATGAAATCAGTGCCAAGAACCTTCTAGACTCATTCCCGTGCAATACCATGGCAAACCAATCAATTTTCGCACTCTTTCTCTCCCCCAGACTTATTCTTTTCTCAACATCTTTTGTGTTGTTTCTCTTTTTTTATATATCGAAACTGTAGGCGAATAATGGTATCAGAGGAAATTTTCCTAACCTCGCTTCTAACTTTCGTGTGATCATTCCTTTCAAAGTAAAATAATGGGGTCGTTGGAAATTTTCCTATCCCTTTACTTAAAAGAAAATCATCTCATCTTTTCTGCTTGTAAACACACATTTTTTTACTAAATAAGGGAGAGGAGTACCATCACTTTTGCATTCAGGTTTTCGTTTGTCAGGTAGGAACGGGGAGTCAAGCCCTATGAACACCAGTTGCATTGATGAGGTAAAAGGAAGAGCTCAGAAATTAGCTCCGGCTGTAGTGGATTATGTTGTAAAGTATGGATCGCTCTGGGTCATTGGTCAGTCTTTGGAGTTTCCATTAGTCGGATTTGAACTAAATATGCAACATTAATCACTCATGCACATAGACTAAGAAGAGAGGTCGTAATTTCCTAACCAAGGTTTTGACTCAATAAAAATGAAATAAAACTGACACGACTGACTCTCAAAAACAAACACAAAGTCAGCGACTTCCTCCCCAGACTTAAGTAACACTGTCCCCAGTGGTACCAAACCCAGGGTTGGCAAAATAAAATAGAAAAGACATGACTAATCAAAATAAAATAAGAAAACGTACAAGTGGGTTGCCTCCCACTAAGAGCTTGTTTTCAGTCATTAGCTGGACTGTGGCGGAGCTCAAGTATTAGGTGGAGCGGAGGGTGGCAATGAATGCTTCTGCGAGATTAGTCTCATCATCCATGGTGGTGTATAGGCATTAGGTGTGTGAGAACGACCAAGGAAGTGAGGAATAAGAGCAGGGCGGGACTTAATCTTGGGTGGTACACTCCTTTTGCCTGCACAATCATCAAAAGAAGAAACAAGCACTCTACGAGAATCTTGTGGCTTGGTTAACTGCAAAACAGTTCTTGTACTTTTGACATTCTTATTGATGAAAGGAGATGGTTTGGGATTAGGATGTGCGTACCTTTGCTTTCCCTGAGGTGAATGGAGTATAGGATGTGGAGCTTTCTGTTGTACAACAGGTCTCGGATAAGCAGCAAGAGAATCAATCCGAAAACAGTGTTTTGGAGGTAAATCCGGATAGACTTGTGGAGAGTGTCGATCGACACCATGTCTGTAGCTCGGGTCTCTTCACTTTTTCTGCAACTCTTCTTTGCAATCTCTATCTCCATCTCAAAAACATCATCCTTTGGCAACTTGTCACTGAGTAGAACCGCTTCCTGAAGCCGAGTACTGAAAAGATGATCACCACACCAATCCTTAAGCTCAACAGCTTGCTTATTCACTTGCTCACTTGGACCCAACTCCTTGACATACCCAGCAGTAGTGTCTGAGGAGATCTCGACAGAAAATGTCTGTCCATCAATGGTGTGTGCACGCCTCACCTTGTCTATGTCAAAATTCATGACCAGATCACCCACATTCAGAGCTATGCGTCCCTTCTTCACATCAATCAAAGCTCCAGCTGTAGCTAAAAAGGGTCGTCCCAAAATCAAATGATCCTTGGGTTTTTCCTTATATTCCAAGACCACAAAATCTGTAGGAATCATGCATTCACCAATTTGTACTGGAACATCTTCTAAGACACCTTCTGGAATCCTTTTGAATCTATCTGCTAAGATGAGAGAGATCCTGGTCGGCTTGAAATCAGTCATCCCCAGGCGTACAGCAACAGAGTGAGGCATCAAGTTAATACTGGAACCAAGATCACAGAAAGAATGTAAAAATAGTCCTGTGAAGATTGAGCAATCGAGCACAAAACTTCCTGGATCTGGTAGCTTCTCTGAAATCTTACTCTGAATCATAGCACTGACTTGTTCAGAGACGACCACTTTCTGCTTCGTTGCTTTCTTTCTCTATGGAGTCTTATGCGAGATATGCGCGCAGATGTCCCTGGTAAGTAAAGCTCCTTCCTCCGGACTCAGACCATTAGAAACCATTCTCTTCACATACCTGTTAAGTGGAGGTGAAATCGTGACTGCATAACCTAGAGACATCTCAATCACCACCTTGTCCATGATTGCTTTGCATCGAGCATCCTCTATCTCCTGTTTAGACTTCCTAAGACTCTTTGGATAGGAAACCTTAGGCTTATACACCCTTTCTACGACCTGAGGATTGTTGATAGATTGTGGTTCAGTCCGCTCAGGGTATCGATCGACACTAGGTTGGTGTCGATCGATACTAACCTCTGGTATCGACACTCTGGTATCGAGCTCGATCGATTTTGGTCCATCTTGCGTCGAATTCTCTTTATCCTCTGAGGGGTGTCGATCGACACCCAGGTGGTGTCGGTCGACACTGACATCCTGTGTCGAGCCCTTTGTATCGATCTCGGTCGATTTCTCTCCATCTCGACTCGAATTCTCGTGAATGTAGGCTGGTGTCGATCGACACATAGGGTTGGTGTCGATCGACACTGAGTGTGAAACGTCAAAATCCTCACCATTCCCTTTAATTTTGCTGAGATCATCCCGATCTTCCACCAAAACAGCATTGCATGCACTTCTATGGTTGTTCTCAGTCCTTCCAGGAAGGAATCCCACTTGTCTTTTGACAGACTCAGCGGTCTGAGCAACTTGAGTGTCCAGCTTCTTGACATGGGTACTCAGAGTTTTGAATTTCCCATTCAAATCAGTGTACAGAGCATCGATCTTTCCATTGAAGTCCACTGTAATCTTCTGCTGACCCTCTAGAATCTGCTCTAGCATAGACTTAACCTCACTCTCTGAACTCTGCGGAGGAGGTTTCTGATATGAAGAACTCCCAAAATTCCTGGTGAAACTGTTGTTCGGATAAGCATTTCTGGTATTCAGGCCTTTGGGTGTATGCAGAAAATGCTGATTTCCTGTGAAGTTAGTCTGCTGACCGGTTCCACTGTAGTTCCTCTGGTAGTTACCATACCTCTGATCCTGAAATCCAGCCTGATTGACATACTGTACCTCTACATCGGATCTCCCTTCTGGCTCAAACGTTTCAACCTCAGCAGCAAGGTGAACTGATCTCCTACCCACGAGAAGATTGTGCACAGAATCCAACTTGGCTTTCACTTCAGCAATCGAATCACCCTCAGAGTTTTCTGCTTGCTTCTTTCTCTCGAAATCTGCATTTTTCGTGCTATTGCTAGAAGCTAAGTTCTCAATCAAGATGACAGCATTCTCGGGATACCTGGTGTTGAAGTTACCATTGCTCGCAGCATCTAGAGCCATCTGATACCTCCAATCCACGCCTCTGAAGAAAATACCCAGCAACTGCACCTCACTGAACCCATGATGCGGACAATCTCGCTGATAAGCTCTGAATCGCACCCAAGCAGCCTTGAATGCTTCAACAGGTTGTTGAGAAAAAATAGAGATCTTTGTTCTCGCATCCTCTAACCGTGCATCATCATAAAAGTTGTTTAAGAATGCATTCTTGGTCTCCCACTAAGTTGTCAGAGATCCTGGCTTCAACTGCTTGAGCCAGTAAGCTGCTTCCCCAGCAAGAGAGTATGGGAAGAGCTTGCAGAAGAGGAAGTCAGTAGATACCCTATTTGCCTTGATGCTTGTAACTAGGTCTTCAAACCTCTCAATGTGATCCATGGGTTGTTCATGAGGAAGACCTTGGAAGGGATGATGTCCCACAAGGGTGAAGTATGCGGGTTTCAGCTCGAAGTCATTCCTCTGAAAAGGTGGGGGAATGATCGCAGATCGATTCGCGTAGAACTGATCTGGCCTCTTGTAGTCTCCTAGTGTCCTGCCACGAGTAACCGCAGCAGCAGCAGCAGCTGCCTGCAAGTCCGGAGCTTCAATAGCAGGTGTCGATCGACACCAACGGCGGGTTCGGGTATTGCATTACCCTCAGCATCAAGTTTCTGGCCCTGCTCATTGCGCACGTGGCCCTCTTGATCACGTAGTACCCCAGCTTCATCCCTGACCAAAAAAACAAAGTGATCCATTGCAGCAAGTTTCTTTGCTTTGCGGTTTATACGCTCGATTCTTGTTATGTCTTGGTTAGAAGGATTTGCAAGCTGAAGATCTGTGTTGCTCCTGGTTTTGCGATTAGGCATAAACCTGAAACACAAAGAGAAAAGAAAAACAAGAAAAACGTAAGTAAATAAATAACAAAGGAATTTAGACTAAAACCTAACAGAAATCTAATGGTGAAACAAGAGTCCCCGGCAACGGCGCCAAAATTTGATATGCTCAAATTTACCCTTGAGCTACTCTCTCAAATTAAGAGATCACTGTAGTACTTAGGGATCGAATCCACAAGGACTAATGTTCACACAATAGATTATCAGTTTGGAAATATAGCTAAATAGAAGAAATTGTAACTTAAAAGTAGCAAGAGAATTAAAATCAGGTTGCAAGATGAATGGGAGAAAAACTAAGCTTAGGGAAATTCTCAGGAAATTCAGAATTGCAGAACAAAACAATTATCAGGATTGTAATTAAGAACCATTCTAGAACTCAAATCACTAATGTAAAATCAACCAACTTTCGTTGCGAAGATTATCTATGCCTAAATTTTAGAATCCCAAATCTCTTTGCGAATTCTTCAAATTAAACAAGCATTGAATTTCATGTTTGATATGTTCACAAAATCCCTAAACCAAATCTCTTTGCGAATAGGGTATTTTGCTCATCTAAGATAGTTCAGGCAATCAATTACACTTTCGTGTCAACTAATCAACCTAAGATCAGATTCTAGGTAGCTAAGCTAGAATAAGCAATAAACACAATCTAGATGAAGAACTCTATAGATTCAATCCTAATAATCTAACAACCTAGCAATTCATGAATTCCTTTGAAACCCTAAACCTAACAGGGAGATTACTCAGACATGATAAATGAAACACAAATCATGAATGCAATAAATTGCATTAAGATAATCAAAAAGAAGAAGAATAGAGTTTAGAAATCTTCTCCAAAAATCCCTGAAGTGGTGGCTGCTCAAAAATCAAGCATTCAAAAGCATAGGTCTAAACAATGACCTTAAAATCATATAAATAGTCTAAAACACGATTTGGGCTTTATTTGTAAACAGGAACACTTCTGGGCAGAATTTGCAATTCTTCAAAACTTCAAAAAGATTAGAAATTTAATTGCCGTCAGATATTGGTGTCGACCGACACTAAGAGCTAGTGTCGATCGACACTCACACCAATTTTGCTCTCCGAGTTGGTTTCTTCAACGTAACTTCTCGGCTTGCTCCAAAACGTCCCATAATCTCCAAAATAAGTCCAAAACGTACCTGAACCTGCAAAGACTCTAAAACACTTGAAAGACACTAAAAAGACTCTAAAAACAACTCTTATATCATGGTTAAAAACCGTAAAAACCATATATGATATATCAGGTTGCGTGAGTTTCTCGCTACAAGCACTATTCAGGGTGGACGACGCTAAGGGATTTAAGGTTATTTAGATGTGGAGTTTAGAGTGTTTAAGGGTTACCCGGCGCTCGTAGAGGATGTAGGATATCACACAAAATTGCAAGAGAGAATGGGTCCATTTGAGTTCCACATCTCTAAACCACTCTTTCTTTCTTCAATCTCTCTAACTTCTCATCTAGCCCATCATCCCCCTTGGACACACTCACTGTGCAGAGAGACACCTTTTCTATTTCACAAACTTTCCACTCTTCGTCATCGATTTATTATTATATATATATCTATTTTTTTTTAATGATGATGAAGAGGATTTCAATTACAAGCATGTGTCTCTCAGGCACGGAGATAATCAGAGTTGTTGTACATACCCAAGTGGAGCTCGTCATTGCCATTCCTTCTTTGTGGAATTTTGTCCCACCTCTTTGTAAACCATCTTCTGAAAAGTGGAGCGGGTGCTCTTACTCGTGAGCAGGTGCTCTATTCTTCAGAAAAAGTGATTTAGAGGCTGCGTTGACCCATGTCTCTCTGGCATTTTTGCACATATCTGCACATATGACAATGAAGTAACACGAGTGCTAGAGGTCTGAAAAGAGGTACGGTTTAGGGAGGGTACTAGCTAAAAATGAGCTAGCTATTCAGGAACAACAAGAGTGATACAAGGAATAAAGAGTCCTGAATATGATTCGTTTCCCTAATCTAGTGGCAATAGCAAGAAGAATTTCAGTCAATATTAGGTTCAGTTATATTGAGAGTTTATGTTCTTCTGATGAAACCTGGAAAATAGGATATCGAGGTGTTCCACATGTTCCATGCATCCAATATTCTGTAAAAATGGTCACTAGAGAGAATGTTAAACGCAGGTGATTCAATAATCATCCTAGAATGAGGTCCTAATTCCCAACAAAGTTTTGACTCAATAAAACAAAAGAAAAACTGACTCACCAAAAGAAAAGAAAACAACCAAAATAAACATAATTAGTAGCGACTCCCTCCAGACTTACTTCACACCGTCTCGGTGCGAGGATAAACCAAGGGAGAGGGAAACAAATAAACAAAAACAAAAGCAAAACCATAAAATAAATAGTTCATGGTGAATACAAAGTGGATATAGAGATGCGAGAGCTAGTCACTGGTTGTCTAACCTCTTAGTGGGTCTTAATTCGAAATTCAAATTTTTACCCAAGGGAGCAGGTGCTCCTAATTTTGTGAGAGGTGCTCTCAAAGGAGCAGTTGCTCTGTTTTGTCGTAGGGGTGCTCCCGCGTCTCTGTTACCTTGGTTGCGGATCGATCGATCCACATATGGCTGGGTCGATCGGTAGGTCTGTCGATGATCGGTAGGTTTTTTTTTTAACGTTTGGTTTTTTTTTAATGGATCAATCGATCTGTCTCCCTCATATTCGTTGCAATGGTTTGGATCGATCGATCTCTTTGTTGGACCGATCGATCGGTTTCTCACAGGCTTTGCAAATATTTGTGATCGATCACTTCAAGCTTTGGATCGATCGATCACTCTGAGAAACGAAATCAAAACCAAACATTAAAGCCTCGGATCGATCGATCCAAGATTTGGATCGATCGGTCCGCACAAAAACACAAACACACACTCACAAATAAAAACTATGAAAACACACAAGTATATACAGAATTACCTCAGACTGAAACAAGGACAACTAAAACTAAAAGTTAGAAATATAAGAAATTAGAATCAAAGAGTTAGTACACTTACCAGTGGGTTGTCTCCCACCAAGCGCTTGGTTAAAGTCACTAGCTTGACTCGTTTAGTCATTTTAGGCTTGAGGTGCATCGTCTAAGGGGATAAATCCACCTTCGACTTGGTTTGTGTCAGCAAGATATGGCTTGAGCCACTGACCATTGACCACGAATTCATTTCCTTTGGTGTCCAGCAACACCACGGCTCCGTAGGAGCGGACTTCCTTAATGATAAAGGGTCTGGACCACCTTGATCTTAACTTTCTTAAAAAAAGTTTAAGTCGAGAGTTGAAAAGGAGTACCTGGTCGTTTGGCTGAAAGTTTCTGGTGAGTATACTTTTGTCATGATACACCTTAGTCCTTTCTTTATAGATTTTAGAACTCTCATAGGTCAGGTGCCTAATTTCCTCCAAGTCGTTTAGCTGCATAGATCGCCTCTCAATGGCTGATTTGACATCATAGTTCAACATTTTGATAGCCCATGCTGACTTATACTCAAGCTCCACAGGGAGGTGATAAGACTTCCCATATACCAAATAAAAAGGTGTTGTTCCCAACAGTGTCTTATATGCAGTGCGATAGGCCCAAAGAGCGTCATCTAACTTGGCAGCCCAATCTTTTCTAGTGGTTCCCACGGTCTTTTGCAGAATACTCTTGATTTCCCTGTTGGAAACCTCAACCTAACCACTAGTTTGTAGATGGTATGGTGTCCCTACCTTGTGCTTCACACCATTCTTCCTCAATAGGCTCTCAAAGACTTTGTTGACGAAGTGAGTGCCTCCATCACTTATGACAACTCGTGGCACTCCAAACCTTGGGAATATCAAGGACTTAAACATCTTTACCACTACCTTGGCATCATTCATTGGTGAAGCAATGGCTTCCACCCATTTAGACACATAATCAACAGCCACCAAGATGTATTGGTTTCCATAGGAAGATGGGAAAGGTCCCATAAAATCGATTCCCCACACATCAAACACTTCAACTTCTAGAATGAAGTGTTGTGGCATCTCATTCCTCCTAGAGATGTTTCCTTGCTTTTGGCATGTATTGCTCTTTGAAATGAAAGCATGTGCATCTCTGAATATTGTCGGCCACCAAAATCTAGCTTGCAGCATTTTAGACACTGTCTTGAATGTTGCAAAGTGGTCGGCATAGTTCGAACTATGGCAATGGAACAGAATCCCAGGAATCTCTTCATCAGGCACACATCGCCTGAAGATACCATCAGAGCATTGCTTGTATAAGTAGGGTTCATCCCAAAAATACCTTCTTATGTCTCTTAAGAATTTTCTCTTCTTATCACCCACGAAATCAGATGGTTCCTGTTCAGCAGCTAAGTAGTTTGCTATCTCCCCAAACCATGGAAAATTTGGAACATTTGTCTTGGAGATAGAACCACAAAACTTCTCGGGAGCAGGTGCTCTTAATTTAAGAGCAGGTGCTCTTGTCTGGAACGGGTCCTCCATCACACATATGCTAACAGCATAGACATTTTCATCAGGAAGTGTGTCATCAAGAGGTATCTCATCCTCAATTTTCATGCGAGATAAATGATTAGCAACCCCATTCTCGCTTCCCTTCTTGTCAACAATTTGCAAATCAAACTCATGGAGCAAAAGGATCCACCTTAAGAGCCTCGGCTTTGCATCCTTTTTAATGAACAGGTACTTGAGAGCAGCGTGGTCGGTATGTACAATCACCTTAGAACCGACAAGGTAGGATCTGAACTTCTCAAAAGCGAATACCACTGCCAGCAGCTCTTTCTCAGTTGTAGCATATTTGCACTGAGCTTCATCTAACGTACGGCTGGTGTAGTAAATCTCATGGAGCTTTTTGTCCTTTCTCTGACCCAAAACTGCACCTACAGCATAGTCACTCGCATCTGTCATCACTTCAAATGGCAGATCCCAATCAGGTGGTTGAACGATGGGCGCGCTTATCAAGGCTCCTTTTATGGTGTGAAAATCCTCTAAACAAACCCCATTGAAGTCATATTTAGTCTCTTTGCACAATAGTTGAGTTAGCGATCTTGCTATTTTGGAGAAGTCCTTGATGAACCTCCTGTAGAAACCAACATGACCTAGAAAACTCCTTATGCCCCTAACTGAATTCGGTGGCTGAAGACTCATTATGACCTCCACCTTTACTTTGTCAACCTCAATACCATTCTCAGATATCCGATTACCCAATACAATGCCATCTCGAACCATGAAGTGGCATTTTTCCCAGTTCAGCACGAGATGATTCTCATCACATCGCTGTAACACCATGCACAAATTCAATAAATACACAGAGAAAGAGCTTCCATAGACAGAGAAATTGTCCATAAAAACTTCTATTATATCCTCACTAAGATCAGTAAAAATTGACATCATACACTTTTGGAATGTCGCTGGGACGTTACACAAACCAAATGGCATTCTGCGATACGCAAAAGTGTCATAGGGACATGTAAATGTCGTCTCCTCTTGATCGTCTGGATGGATAGGAATCTGGAAAAAACCTGAGTAACCGTCTAGGAAACAATAGTATGGATGGTTAGCCAATCTCTCAAGCATTTGGTCAATAAAGGGTAAGGGAAAATTATCCATTCTAGTGGTAGCATTCAATTTTCTGTAATCAATACATATCCTATGACCAGTTATGGTTCTAGTTGGTATCAATTCATTTTTTTCATTTGTGATCACAGTAATTCCACCTTTCTTAGGTACCACATGATCAGGACTAACCCAATTACTATATGAGATTGCATAAATTACACCAACCTCTAGAAGTTTCATGATCTCTTTCTTTACAACATCTTATAAATTTGGGTTTAACCTCCTTTGATGTTCTATAGAATTCTTTGATTCATCTTCTAGATGTATTCTATGCATGTAAAGATCAGGCGAAATTCCAGGAATATCATCTAGTGAATATCCTAGAGCCTTTCTATACTTCCTTAATTCATACAAAAGTAAGGCGGTTTCTACATTGTTCAAATCAGTATTTATGATCACAGGGTAAGTAGAATTAGGATCTAAGAATACGTACCTTAGCCCAGCTGGTAGAGTTTTGAGTTCGAGTCTAGGAGCTCTTAATTCGCTCCAAGGACCTTCAACAGAGTTTTCAGGAGCAGGTTTGTTTTCTGGAGCAGGTGCTCCTTGAGCATCCTCTGTTTTGAGGTTCAAACACCCAATCGATTTTTCTATTGGTTGGCTTGAATCCAGCATCTTTGCAAACCCAACCGTGTCCTCACTAAAGTACCCATGCTCAGCCTCAGCCTTTGTCAAAGCTATATCCAACGAATCATCAGCCAAAATCTCTTCAATCTCTCCCTTAGAGACTTCGAGATTATCGTCTATGGCAAAAGTTTGCCCATCAATGGTTGGATTTTTGAGCATTCTATCCATCTCAAATTCCATAATAATGTTCTCCAGGTGGAGACCGATTGTACCATTCCTCACATCAATAATCGCACCAGCCGTGCGCAAGAAATGACGTCCCAAAATTAAGGGATCCTTTGGTTTTTTATCAAGTTCCAGCACCACAAAATCTGCTGGAATTACAGTGTTGCCAATTCTAACATGCAAATCCTCAAGAATCCCTATGGGTAACTTTACTGACCTGTTAGCAAACACCAATGAAATTCTTGTTGGCTTGAACTTTGTGTACCCAAGTTTCCTAGCAATCGAATATGGCATGAGGTTCACACTTGAACCCAAATCGCATAGGGAACAAACGAATTGTGTATGACTAATTTGCACGGATAGAACAAATGTTCCTGGGTCTTCTTCCTTTTTAGGCATCTTGTTTTGTAGCACAGCACTACAGTTCTTAGATACAATCATAGTACTCTATTCTGAAGAAACATTTCCTGTAACCAGACCTTTAACATACTTCTTCATAGCTGGTATCATTTGAATTGCGTCTACCAAAAGGAGCTTAACAGTTAAATCTTTCAACATCTCCTCACACTTTGCCTCTTCTAAATCCTTCTAACTGGAGGTTTGTAGACACGAGGAACAATCTTGTCAAGAAGCTCATTCGGTCAAAATACCTTAGGAGTCGGTTCAGCAACTTCTTCAATTTTTTCTCTTTTGGAGCAGGTGCTCCTTCTTCTGGAGCAGGTGCTCCGTATGGGAGCGGGTGCTCTGCAGAATTTTCTGGGTAACTTTCAGCGTTATCCCTCACAACCTGTGGTAGAATCCTTCCACTCCTTAGCTCAATTGCATTCACAAACTCTCTGGGGTTTGCAACTGATTTACCTGGGAGTACTCCTTGTGGCCTCTTGGTTGCCTCAACAGTCTGAGCAACTTGAATATCAAGTTTCTTCACATGATTGCAAACAGGTTCAAGTTTACCATTAAGATCGGAGTACATGTTGTCTACCTTTGTGTTGATTTCAGTGGCATATTTTGGTTGATTAGCCATCGGCTGTTACATCATACCCTTCAGTTCATCCTGAGGAGTACTTCCAGAGCTCGAAGGAGCCTGAAAGTTATTAAACCGTGGTTTCTGTTGAACTCCGCCTTGAAACTGATTATGATTTTGTTAAGGTGTGAACGATTTGCCTTGGAAACCCTGAGAAAAACTCTTTTGGAAACCTTGGTCCTGAGGTTTCTGTTTTTGGAAACCAGTTTGTTGCGGATATCTGGTCTTGCCGGTTCTCAACATTTGTACTCCTATAGGAAAAATTTGGGTGATTCCTATAGTTCTGGTTGAACCCACGGTTTTGCACAAACCCTTGTCCATCCACATAGCTAACCTCTTGCCGATCACAATTTCCTTCATCCATTTCCTCAGAAAGTGGTTCACCATTCTCATCAGCAAAATGAACCATCCTTTGTTTTCCCTTGAGCAACAAGTTAACCTTAGCCGTAAAGTCATCGATCTTTTGAGAGTCCATACCACCAGTTTTTCTAGTTCTATCATATTCTTGAGACTTGCTGCTAGAAGTTGCAGCCAAGTTTTCAATAAGCTTGTAAGCACCATGTCTGGTCTTGGTCATAAAATCACCATCACTAGCAGCATTCAAAGCGTTCCTATAATCCCAATCAACACCATCATAGAAGATACCTAGCAAGTTCTCATCGGTAAACCCATGGTGTGGACACTCTCTTCTGTACTCTTTGAATCGTTCCCATGCCTCACAAAAAAACTCTCCTGGATGTTGCTGAAACGTGGAAATCTTGTTTCTTAAGCTCGCGGTCTTGGTTTTGGTGTAGAAGTGGTCCAAGAACGCTGCTCTACATTGTGTCCAAGTCGTGATGGATCCAGCGGGTAGATATTTGAGCCATCGAGAAGCTTTGTCCGCAAGTGAAAAAGGGAAAAGCTTACACTTTATAAAGTCCGGGTTCATCCCATTAGAACTTGTTGTGGAACAGATCTCCTCAAAGTTCTCTATGCATGTGGTCCATTGGAATTTCTGCGGGAAGTCTATGGAATAAATGCTGCTTGACCAGCGATATGATCTGAGGCTTAATCTCATAATCTTGCCTCTCAACAGCAGGTGGAACAATAGCATATCTGTTCCTATAGTAAGCATGAGGGCTGTCCATATCTCCTATAGCACGTTGCTGTTCATGAGCACGTTGCAATTGTTGTACACGCTCGTGTTGCTGCTGCATGTGAGCCATTTGCTCTTGCAACCTTTGCAGCTCAACCGCCATTTCACCTTCGCCCTGGCCACCCATGTCGACGAGATTGGATCTGGTTCGTCTATTGATTCGTTCTAGTCTTGCGAGTTCCATGTTACTCAAGATTACAAGGGGTAATGGACGATTGCTCCTTGTTGACCTTTGGTTCATGCATCTGAAACACACGCAAGAGAAGAAAAATAACAAGTAAGTAAACTTAGTCTGAAACCGTATATTAAAACTAGAGGTATCGTGTTGGTCCCCATCGCAACGCTGCCAATTGATAAACTGGTTTTCTCCTGGTTGTAGTATAGTGGTAGGTTCGTTCAAAGGGACCAGCAATACACTCTAATCTTTTGTAACACAATTTCACCTAAGCGATCATGTTTGTTTTGTTTTTGGTTTATCACAATTGCAAGTAAGTAAATAAAATCGGTTTTAAAAATGATAATAAAAACATTAAGCTAAGGGAAATTATCTCGGGAATTAGATCATTTAGAACCAAGCAATTATTCAGGACAATAATTTATAACCAATCTAGAACTCAACCATAAAAATAGGAGGATCCACTGTCGTGGTATCAACCTCTCTATCAATCAATTTAACATCCTAAACTGTCGTTTGAGGTTACAAAGATTAACAAGCATTATAGAGAATGGGATCGATTTGTTCACAATTTGCCTTAACATCAACTATCATTGGCTAAGGACAAATCGTCCATCTATGTTCTTTCAAGCAATTCACAACACTTTTGATGAGTGAATTTAACCTAAAATCAAAGGCTAGGTGATCAAGCTAGTCTAGCCATTAAGACCAACAATAGATGAAGATATCAATAAGCATAAGAGATCCTATCTATGCTTAGTTCATAAATCTCTAATTCCCTTGAATATTTTCTTTAACTTAACTAAAAGAACTACTCAATCATAGCAAAGCAAAGAACAACAAGAAAGATAAGAGAAATCATGATACAATAATAAAAGATGTAAGAGTTAGAATTCGTCTCAAAGAAAGGGAAGAGACAAATCTTCAATATTACAAAAGCTTCTCCACGTTTCTTCTTCTCTGTTTTCTTATTTTCTCTCTGTTTTTCTTTCGTCCAAAAACTAAGCTTTCAAAAGTCTCCTACTAATTAAAATCCACTCTCCCCCTTTCTACGTGAATTAAAGCTTAGTAAGGCACACATTCTACTGTAGTCCTATATAATAATAGTCCACATAAGTCTTGGGCAATTGGGAGTAGTGGGTGAAAAGCTTAAGTGGTAATATTTTTTTAATGAAACTTGCCGACAATTGCCTTTTCGCAGAGCGGGTTGCGGGAGCAGGTCGCGGGTGCAGGAGCAGGTGCTCCTTCTTCTGGAGCAGGTCGCAGGTGAACCTTTCATCGAAACCTTCCAAAAAGCTTCACTTTTCTTCTATATTCGCCAAGTCTCTTCATGAGCTACAATTCTCTATTCCAACCACCTTTAGACCTAAAATGACTCAAGATACAATAAAAAACTCGATAAAAATCTATAAAACAAGGGTTAGAATGCGTCAAAAACGCATTATATCAATACACCTGAAGATACCAAAGAGACAAGAAAAAGTTTGGTTAATAACTGAAAATAAAAATGCTCAAGTCTAAGAACTAGTCTTAAATCTTTACATAACGCAATTGGTCCTCGGCACGGCGCCAATTTGATTGAATCCTTCTATATGGTACTAATTTTACTCGATACAACTAACCGTTAGGTAGTATATACAAGGTCGAACCACAAAGACCAATGGTTATACTAAAAACTTACGGAATTCATTCTTAGCTAAAGCCTTGAGTTTTGGTTTCTTTTTGTAACTTGTAAACAGGAAAGAAATTTATAACGATATGAGAACGATGATTTAAAAGCGTTGGGCATTAAGGTTTTTCGGGGAATTCTAGACTAACGAAGAAAAACTGAACTTAACTAAGTTTAACAACTTACAGAACCGTTCTAGAACATGAACATAAGGTAGACTAAGCCACTGTCGTGGTACTTATCTCTAAATTCGATTATTCGAAAACTAAACTGTCGTTTGATTCCTCCTAACCGAATTAGCATTAACAAGCGAGTTCATTGAATTCACTATACTTCCTAACATCAACTGTCATTGGCTAGGAGCATATTGCTCATAAACACATGGATCAAAGAACTTCAAATTCACTTTTAGTGCATGAACTTCTCTAGGGTCAAGAATTAGTAGATCAAGCTAATTCTAGCATTAAGAATGTATGAAATAAAAAACCTAAACATATGAAAGCTATAAACAATCAATCTAACACCTCACCTCAATCCTAAATTCCCCTATGAACCCTAAAACCCAATAAAAGTCTACTCACACATAGCTAAGGCAAAATCTAAAACCGTAGAAGCACTCGTATTGAAAACACAAAGAGATTAAGAGTAGAATTAAGAAAACTTCTTCAATTTATAATATTGGTGTTCTTGGTGTTCTTGGTGTTTTTGAGAGTATAAACTACAGAGAGAGATGATAAAAACTTAGATATAAACATAATAATGATATATGTCTCCCACTTAGAGTATTTAACTTTGCTTTTACACACTTTTTGCACACTAAAATCAAGATCTAATGCATCCTGGAATTGTGTGGAGAAATAGATTGATCGATCTTGGTGAGTGATTGATCAATCTCTTGTTCCTGTGATCGGGTGGAGAACTGGATCGATCGATCCTGGTGTGTGATCGATCGTTCTTGAGAAGCCAGTAGTCGAATGAGGTTGTGGATCGATCGAGCCTTCTGTGGATCGATCCAGTTGTTCTTCTTGCACAAATCCTCCTTAACACGACCCGATCATGCTCTGTAGCGCTCCTTTCCAGCAACGTTTTCGTATCCTGTACAAGACTCAAAGCAAAACCAAAAACACGCGAAAACAAACAAAAACAAGACTATCAACACAAAAATGGACTAAAAATGATGTAGAAAAACGTGTAAAAACGCAACATATCACTAGACAATATGGACACGACAAACGACCATGCGTCATCCAACCAGACAACATGCAATACACCAAAAAATCGCTAATTGTCCACATCAAAGCAGCTCGCATCGTGAATAGTTGTTTCTTCGATCAATGGCTAAAGATTAATATCTAGACTTTTTTTGGAATGCTTTGGCCCAGGAACGAGTACCGATAGAAAGAAAAATTCCCTCTTCATGCACATGCTGGGGGGGGTAAATTATAAGGAGTTACGATCACTGGCCAAACCGAGTGTGCCTCACGATTCATACCAACATGATTAAATCTATATGTTGATAAGCCTAGATAAATATTACAACTTTCAGCAGCGAAATTAGGATATACCTTATTGAAATATTTTCATGCTTCTCCATCGGACTGGTGGTGCATTTCTCCATCAGGAGACATATGTTCAGCATGCCATCGCATAGTCGTTGCAGTAGTCTCTAACTCGTATAACTGCTTCAACCGATCTGTTATCGGCATGTGAAACATTCTTTGCTTAGCTCTCTTTTTCCCTTTCCCATTGTTTAGGTGGTATCTATCTTTATCACAAAACCGATACCGCAAGAGCTCTCGATCTTCTCCTTTCCAAAAAAGCATGCAATTATCCTCGCAAACATCAATCTTATATACCGGTAGCCCAAGCCCTCGTGTCAACTTCTTTGTCTCGTAGTATGATGCATGAGCTTTATTCGGTGTGGCCAGAACAGCTTTGAAAGTCTGTGATAGCTCATCTACGCAAGCCTCCACCATATTGTAATCAGATTTTGCTTTCAGCATACGCGAAGATATATATAACTGAGAAATTCCTTCTGAACACCCATCGTAAAGAGGTTCCTTTGCGGCTTCAAAAGCTTCGAATACGCTATCATGATATGGCTCTTCGTTTGTTGTTTCCATCATACACTACAAGAAAAATGGTTTATTGTATCACTTATATAGTATCACAAAAATAAATGATATAATTATACAAAATTGATATCAACAATAAAATGATGCTATCACATAATTAAAATGATCCTAGATATCATTTCGAAAAATTTGATACAAAATATAAATTCACATCACTTAAAATAATGAACAAATTATATATCAATTAAATAAATGGTTTATTACCTTTTATATATGTCGAAAACTTTTTACCTTTTATTGTTTATATTCCTTACTTTTTAATGGTTTATTAAAAACTGTTTTATTTTTAAAAAAAAACTGAAAATTTGTTACTCAATTTAGTTTTTCCAACCAACTCACGATCTCTATAACTACTCAACTAAAAATAATGTATGAGATTATATACATGCGAAAATTCTTCTCCAAAATCAGCAAAAACAAACAAAAAGAATTTTAAGTCATTTATAAAAAAATGACACAATTAATTAAATGATGTAAACAAATAAAACAAATGACACAACAAACCTCATTTCTTGCAGTGATATTCTCTAATACATGTGGAGCCCCCATCTCTTGTTCAATGTTAACATCTCCATATGGAAAATACTCGTATGTATTACCTGGAACTTGAAAATGTGTAGCATTTGGTGGCCACGTTGCTTCTTCACCGGTAAAATGATTTGTTCCTGATGATTCTCCAACGTCATAATAACGTTCTCCATGGTTCAACCAAAAATAGTAATTTTTCTTAAACCCCACTCGAAAAAGATGTTTAATGATCGTTTTTGTATCACACTGCGTTCCGTTTTTACAACGCGCACAAGGACACAAAATAGTGTTGGTCTCTTGGTAAGAAGCTTGATTACAAGCAAATTCAATAAATAAATTAACTCCCTCTGAAAAGTCATCTAAACACGATTTGTTAATGGATCAACACGTTGATCCATCCACTCTCGATATTGAAAATAGTAAGACATTTGAAGATGATAAAGAAAATAATATAGAACGCTCAAACTTTTTTTTTACTTCTCTATTATACTTTCATGAATGATGGAGAAACGCATTTGGTTTTATAGAAAAGAATAACTACGGATGTGTTAGGGTAAAATGAATGGCTATATATAGCCACGAATTTGTCACTGTCTTAGATAGTAGCTATAAATAGCCACGAATTCATCACTGTTATATATAGTGGCTATATATAGTGACGATTAAGCCACAGACATATTTAGTGGCTACAGTTTTTGAATCTTTTCCGACAATGCGCAGTGAACAACTTGACTGACGGGACACAACTTTCGGTGAATAAGCCACGGTTAAGCTACATATACTTTTCATGCCTATAGTGTTGAATCTTTTCCGACAAGGCTGGTAAAACTTTGTGCATAAGCCACGGAGTGGCAACGAACAACATTAGTGGCTATATAGCCACGAAGTTTACGTGGCTAACCAGTGGCTACGATTGTCACGAATATATACATGACTATTATGTGGCTAAATAGCCACGAATTATCCACTAAGAAGTAACGTTTGTTTTGATATGTTTTTAGTGGCTATTGCGTGACTTTTATGTGGCTAAGTTTCATTTAACCACACGAAGTTTTGATTCTACTCCCAGTAACACAAAATTTGAGCCTCAGTAACAAACTACACAAAACAAAACTTTTAACCCATTACCACACCAAATTTTATTTTCGATCCAAAACTACTTGCGTTTTAATTATTGACACGGTTTGCGGTCAACTAATTTAATAACGCGATTTAAAATAAAAATAAAACTAAACCAATTTTGTCACGGAAACTTGACCCAACCTGAAACTCCGAAGGATCAAATTCTGAGATGCTCTCCAAAATCAAAAATCATGCCGAAATACTCCTCCTAATAAAAAGAAATTATAATAAGATTTTATTAAGTCCGAAAATAGGAAAAAGACCCTCAAACCCTATGTCCTTTTAGTTATTTACAGATCCAACCAGATAAATTGGATCAAAAAAACGGAACCCAATAGCAGATCCAAGTAAATAAAAAAAGGTAAAAAGTAAATACCCTAATTTTCTTCTCTTCTTCATCACTCGTGCTATCATCGCCGTCGCCTCTTCACTTCGGGTCACCGCCTTATTCGAGTTCAGACAGCCATAACTCTTTTTTTGCATCTTCTTCGTTCGAATTTCTGTAAGTCATAATCGATTTTTACATCTCAATTTTGTGGGAATTGGAATAAATTATGTTTGCTATTTTGAATTTTCATATTGATTACATATGTAGAATCGAGTTTATGGGAATTGGAAATTATGGTGTGACAAAGAACGCGAGCTTTCGTGGAGAGGATCCTCGTGGAGATCCAGAGAAGACTCCTTCAGAACTAGTAGAAGTAGAACAAGAAGAAGAGACGGAGGGGTTCGAGACAGAGGGGTCCGAGACGGAGTCAATCTCTCAGAAATCAACGGTATGTCTTTGTGCACAACTAAGTAGAACTTGATATAACTAAGATGATTTTGTAACTTTGCAAATCTTGAAACCAAAAGGTTCGACTTAGTAGTACTTGGTACAATTTGATTTGTTTGCAGGATTCCGGTGATTTAACTGAACCATTACAACCCTTGAAGATGTACTTCAGTCCCACCGAGTATATGACGCCATTTAAAATATCAACAAAGTGATATATTCATAAAGCAGGGAAGACTTTGGAGGGTCATCTTTCAAACAACGAGAAGAAATGGTTTTGGGAGCACCCACAGTTCTACCACTTCTTTCATATGCATAGGGACGGAAATCATAAGGTGATGGCTATGTGGATGTTATTTCTTCGCACGGCATGTTTAGATAAGAAGTAGGAATGTTGGTTTATTGTAAACGGCGTTCCCATCCGGTATTCTCTTCAAGAACTTGCATTGATTTCTGGTTTATACTATTATGCGTATCCAAGAAACTATAAATAAGTTGGTAGCTTAGGGTTCTCTTGGAAGCATTTTGGTGCTGAGGCAATAGTAACATATGAAAAAGTGAAGGAAAAGCTATTGTCAATGAAGACATCTTCGACAGATCGTATGAAAATGGCGGTCCTATACTTCTTATGCAGCGTCATCATTGGAAAGAAAAAAGGCGGTAAACAAGCAACATGTGTGGAAGAGTTCTTTCTTAGAGCCGTCGAAGATCTTGAATTTTACAAAACTTTTATGTGGGGTCGGTTGGCATTTGATGAGAATATAAAAGACATCTTTCATATGATGGATCACTTTGGAGGAGTTGTGGACGCATCATGGGTGTTTCCTAGTTTCGTAATGCCTTTGGAGGTAAGTATTACTATCTTTATTTTTATGATAGGTAAACTTGGTACAACTAAGGTTAGAAAAACCTGGTACAACTTAGGTTTGAAAAACGTGGTAAAACTATGATTTGATAAGTTTGGAAATTTGGTACAATTATGGTTTGAAAAAACTTGGTACAACTATGGTTTGGAAAACATGGTACAACTATGGTTTGGAAAACTTTGTACAACTAAGTTTTGAATGATTTTGTGTTTTTTTGTAGCTTCTAGCGTTTGAGGCCATTCCAGATCTAATGAACCAATTTCGAGAAGATGTTGAAGACGCAAACCCCGAGTGTCCTCGCATGTGCAAGATGAAGTTTAAATCAAGTAGTATGTAAGGCTTTCCTATTTCAGAGGTGTATGATAATCTTGGTACAACTAAGGTTAGAAATCATGTAAATGTACACTACATAACATTTTAATTAATTATGCATCAATAAAAAAATTTCATTATATCCACTGGAGATTCAGAGTATAATGGCTCCACCTCCTAATGAAAAAGAACTTTTGGCTCGAATTATGGATGATGAGGTTGGATGGAATGATGAAGATGATGTGGTTGCTGATTGTTGGACAAGACGTTTAATTAAAGAGAAGAAGCAAATATGGTTTGAAGAGCTTTACAAAGCAGATGTTGCTAGCCGAGAAGTTGAGGCTAATCCAGGTATGGAGAATTCAGATATGGCTAGGGTGAATGTTCGTCGGAGAAAGGTGACTGATGGGAAAGTATCTCCAAAGAATGTGAGTAAAGATGAATTTCTTGAGGTAAAGAGGCTGTTGAAAGATGGATTTAACGAAGTTAATGAGAAATTTGATGCTAGGCTTAGAGAAATAATTGAGACGATTGGTGCGCTTGATACAAGAGTCAAATCTTTGGAATCAATTGTGAAATTTCTAAGAGGAGAAGCTGAAGATAAAGAAGGCGAGAAGGAAAAGAATGAGACGGGAAAGGATGATGAAGATAAAGAGAAAGAGAGTGAGACAAATGGCTTGGATGGGGTTAAAGAGAAAGAATGCGAGATGGATAAGAATGAGACTAATGACTTAGATGGCGATAAAGAAAAAGAGAAAGAAGGTAAGCCAAGTAAGAAAGAGGAGAAGAGAAAGTTGACGACGTACGAGAGAAAGAGAAAGATATGAGGAAAAGAACAAGAACGAGAGAAGTTCCAAAAGAGGCACATGACGGTGATGAAGAAGGAGACGGTAAAAGGGAAAAGGTAAGTAAGAAGAAGAAGAAGGGAGCAACTATGGTGGTTAGGAGTCCTATTGTGACGAGGAAGAAGAAGAGCTGAACTCTTTTTGTTGTTTTTAGGTCATTTGGGTTAATTAAATTAGGTACAACTGCGTCTTTTTATTTAACTAAGTACAACTATGTCATTTTGTTTAATTAGGTACAACTCCTTCATTTTGTCTAACTAGTACGGTTATGTTCAGTTGTTCAAATTGGTATTTTTAAGTACACTTTTAGTATTTTACTCGAGTTATTTTGTTATTTTGATATACGTTTAGTCCTTACAAGAATTTAACAAGTCCTTATATAAATTAGGAGAAGTCTAAAAGAAATAGATAGTTTTACATAATTGTACGTAGTTGTACAAGATAAGTTATACTTAATTGTACCAAGTTACGAGAACAATCGTTAGAAGACAACCAAATACAAAGGATATCATAATTTTCGTATTTTCCTTCCTCTCTATCCTTTTTTCCATCTTCAGTAGTGCAACTTCTTCTTCAAGAACACCAACTTGATGATCCAATTGTTCTACCTCATTTACCAATGCCTCATCAACCCATTTAAACACATGGCTATCTTTGATAAGCTTCATTTAAAAAAATTAAAACATAAATCAGACATGGTAATGGTATCCGAAAAATTAATAACCTTCAAATGAGATTATTACCCATCTATTGGTAGGATAAACACATCGGTAGTAGCGACGGTAAGGATTTGGTCTTGATTTTGAGATTTTTTCAACGATTCCCTCGCCACACCAACACCTCTTAGGAATTCCAGTAACTCTAACTCTTGTTTGGTGAACTCTTGCTCGGTTAGAGGAGGTTTCAGTCGAGTTTGGTTATCCCTCTCCAGAGATGTGGCTCATCTTATTTATCCGAAATTGAGTTTGAGATTTTGTGGGAAAGTGTACCCGAAAATGGTGTGGGAGAAAAATGATGAAATTGAGTTTGAGAGAATGAAGAGGTTTTGAGGCTTTGCAGGGAAGAGAGAGGGTTGGGTTTGCGATTCTGAGATATAAAAAAGGGTGAAAATGATTTTAGGGAAAAATATTAGAGGGAAAATAAATGGGTGAAAATGATTTTGGGGGAAAATTCGAAAATGTTTAAATATTTGGAGAAATTCGAAATTTTAAAATTTTTGAAGGACAAAACACACGTGACACACATAGGGCGCCGTCAAAATAGAAAAGTGGGACTGCCAAATTGGGCAAGTGGCGCCGCAAAAAGAGTCATAGTTTTACCTAATTCTGAAGTTGTACTCGCATCCTAACAGTTGTACTTTTAAGTTTTGATCTTGTAATTAGTTATACTTTGTTTTAAACTGTATATATTGGGTTGTACCAATGATTTTAGGTAACTGAAGTACATTCTCCACGTTTTCATACAATTATATGTATCAAAACATTATTTTCAAGTCATTCGCAGCCTATTGTGGTTACCATTAACAAAGTCATTATAGGAAATATGATTATGAAGACTATTGGTTTATTTTGGTTTGCCCAGAATTTCTTGGCAGCGGATATTGCATGGATACAAGGATACTTGTCGATGTCAAAACAGCGGCAAATGCAACTTTTATTTCTCAAGTCCACCACATAAGTTTTCCCATCGCGTCCAATGACACCGTATTCAAGCTGGAAGGTGTTTAACTCAAAAGATGTTAGTTTGGCCGCGACCTCACATCTATTGTGCATTTCGTGCTCCACAAAAGGAACAAGTTTATGTGCATTTGATCCAGCAACCGAATCCTTCCTATGGCTATTAAACCATTATGCAAGTTTGGCAACAATTGCATCAATCATAGGTAGCAACGCATACTTCCTTGCTTTCGCAAAAACAGAATTCATAGACTCTACAGTATTACTAGTGTCTATGTTGTACTTAACTCCCGGAAAATAACACCTTGCCCACTTTTTCACTTCTACAGTAGTATCAAGATACGCGGCTACAGTAGGATACCTTCTCCTATAATCTTCATATTGTTGTTCGAACTCTGCTACTGTATAAATCCGAGCTATTTCCCTAAATTTCTCAGCAACTACATCTTTCTTGGTGTATGTAACTTTTGCTCTCACATTCTGTGACAAGTGAAAGATACAATACCCATGGTGAGAGCTCGGGTACACTTCACCCACTGCCTTGATGAGGCTTGCATTTCTGTCAGAAATAAATACCAATTCAGGACTATCCGGTATAATGGTTTTCAGCGTATTAAGAAACCACGTCAACCTAGCATCTTTTTCACCATCAACTAAAGCAAACGCAATAGGATAATGGTGATGATTCGGATCCTGAGCTGTGGCAAAAATTAGCACACCACCATGTACAGTCTTCAGAAAAATTGCATCCACAATAATCACTTTTCTCGTGGCTTGAAACCCTTCAATGCAAGCTCCTAAAGCAACAAATAGGTATTTGAACCTTTTTTCTTCATCTAATACGACAATAGATCATCTTGAAACTCTCTTCTGGACTGCCACAAACATCACTAACAGCTAGCATTTTTTCTCTATATGCAGTAGAGTATGATACTGGCACACCAAGTTTTCCATGAACAAGAGAAATGAGACTTTTAGGAGCTGGGGTCTCGAATTGACCTGGATAGTCTTCTTGTAAAAGGGATGCAACTAATCTTGGTGTACCTTTCCTTTTGTAGCATGTACTAAAGTTAGTCCTAGAGCATGTATGCATCTGATATATCATAGTTTTTACGGCTTTTAACCATGATATAAGTCCTGTTTTAAGAGTCTTTCTGGTGTTTTTGAGTCTCTATCGAGTCATTGTAGGTTCAGGTACGTTTTGGATTCATTGGATGCATATTGGGATTATTGGAGGCATTGATCATTCTGTTGCTGAGAAGAGTAACTCGGAGACCACAATGGGTGTTGGTGTCGATCGACACTGCTCCCTAGTGTCGATCGACACTCGTCGCGATCATATGAGTTTTAAGGAACTTTTGAAGAATTGCAGAATGACCCTGAAGTTTTCCCTAATTGCAAGACAATTCCCTGACGTATCTTTTTCTTTGGACATTATCATTGTACTTCAGAGCTTATTGGGAGAGACAGATCATAACTCATTGTAGAGAGAAGATTTCGAACTCCCTTTCTTTCTACTTTTATCTTAATCCAATTTATTCAGCTTATGATTTGTTTTGCATTGATGATGTCTGAGTAATTCACCTGTTAGATTTAGGGTTTTTTTAGGGTTAGGATGAATTGTTGAATTGGATAGATCTGTTAGGGTAATCACATGGTTCTTCATCTAGGTTGAGATTAATGCTAGTTCTAAACTGATCACCTAGAATTTAGATCATAGAATAATTGATAGACGCGAAAGTGTTATTAATTCTCTGAATTAAACCTTGATGAGCAAAATACCTATCTGCAAAGAAATTTGGTTTAGAGATTTTGTGAACATATCAAACCTGAAATTAATGCATGTTTTTAATTATTGAATTCGCAAAGAAATTTGGGATTCACTGTTCTAGACATAGATAATCTCTACAACGAAAGTTGATTGGTTTTAATTCTGTGTTTTGAGTTCAACAACGGTTCTTAACTAATTCTCTGATCTGTTTATCTGTTTAACAATTCTGATTGCCTGAAGAATTTTCCTAAGTCTAGCATTTTCCATACTGAATTCATAACTTTTACTTTTGCTTGCTTGTTTTACATTTCGTTATTACTATTTAGCTAAAATCCAAATCTCTAATCTATTGTGTGAACATTAGTCTCTGTGGATTCGATCCCTAAGTATTACAATGATCTCTTAATTTGAGAGAGTAGCTCTACGGTAAGTTTGAGCATATCAAATTTTGGCTCCCTTGCCGGGGACTCTTGTTTCACCATTAGATTTCAGTTAGATTTTAGTTTAAATTCTTTTACTATCTATTTACTTACGTTTTTTTTTTCTTTTCTCTTTGTGTTTCAGGTTTATGCCTAATCGCAAAACCAGGAGCAACAAAGATCTTCAACTTGCAAATCTCTCCAACTAAGACATAACAAGAATCAAGCGTACAAACCGAAAAGCAAAGAAACTTGTTGCAATGGATCACTTCTATGTTTTGGTAAGGGATGAAGCTGGGGTACTACGTGATCAAGAGGGCCACGTGCGTAACGAACAGGGCCAGAAACTTGATGCTGAGGGCAATGTGATGCCTGAACCTGCTATTGAAGCTCTAGATGTGCAGGCTGCTACTGCTGCTCGTGGTAGGACACTAGGGGACTACAACAGGCCAGATCAGTTCTATGCGAATCGATCTACGATCATTCCCCCACCTTTTCAGAGGAATGACTTTGAGCTGGAACCCGCATACTTCATTCTTGTGGGACAGCATCCTTTCCATGGTCTTCCTCATGAACAACCCATGGATCATATTGAGAGGTTTGAGGATCTCGTTACAAGCATTAAGGCTAATGGGGTCTCTACTGATTTTCTCTTCTGCAAACTCTTCCCTTACTCTCTCGGTGGGGAAGCAGCTTACTGGCTTAAGCAATTGAAACCAGGATCTCTGACAACTTGGTGGGATACCAAGCATTTTTAAACAACTTCTATGATGATGCACAGTCAGAGGAAGTGAGGACAAAGATCTCTAGTTTTTCTCAACAACCTGCTGAAGCATTCAAGGCTGCTTAGGTGCGATTCAGAGCTTATCAGCGAGATTGTCCGCATCATGGGTTTAGTGAGGTTCAACTACTAGGAATCTTCTTCAGAGGCGTGGATTAGAGGTATCAGATGGCTCTGGATGCTGCGAGTAATGGCAACTTCAACACCAGATATCCCGAAGATGTTGTGACTTTGATTGAGAACTTAGCTTCGAGCAACAGCACGAAAATGATGATTTTGAGAGAAAGAAACTAGCAGGAAACTCTGAAGGTGGTCAGATTGCTGAGGTCAAGGCCAAGTTAGATTCAGTTCACAACCTCCTTGTGGGTAAGAAGTCTCTTTATTTTGCTGCCGAGGTTGAGACCTTTGAGCCAGATGGAAGATCTGAAGAAGAAGTACAGTTTGTCAATGAGGCTGGGTTTCAGGGTCAGAGGTATGGTAACTATCAAGGGAATAGAAGCTACAGTGGAAGCGGTCAGCGGTCAGCGGTCTAACTTTGCAGGTAATCAGAACTCTTCAGCTTACACCCCAAGGCCTGACTATCAGAAGACTTATCCGACCAGCAGTTTCACCAGAAGCTATGGAAATTCCTCATACCAGAAACCTCCTCTGCAAACTCCAGAGAGCGAGGTTAAATCTATGTTAGAACAGATTCTGCACGGTCAACAGAAGATTACAGTAGACTTCAATGGGAAGATTGATGCTCTATACACTGACTTGAATGGGAAGTTTGAAGCTTTGAGCACCCATGTCAAGAATCTGGATACTCAGGTCGCTCAGACTGCTGGGTCTGTGAAGCGGCAAGAAGGATTTCTTCCTTAGAGGTCTAAGTAGGAGTTGGAAGATGCCAGATGGAAGGTCATGATGGATAAGCTCATTGTTGAGATTCCTTTGATTGATGCGGTGAAGACTTCTCCTGTAATCAGACGGTATGTGAAGCGTATGGTGACCAAGGATCTGAATGTTGAGCAGAGTGTGATGATGATCTCTACACATCTCAGTGCTGTTATCCAGAACAAGATTTCGGAAAAACTCCCAGACCCTGGAAGCTTCGTTTTGGACTGCAACATCTTCTCTGACAGGGCTGCACTTTCTTTGTGTGATTTGGGTTCTAGTGTCAATTTGATGCCTCTATCAATTGCACTCAACCTTGGGATGACTGATTTCCAATCAACCCGGATCACGCTTATACTAGCTGATCGATCTGTCTGCATCCCGGATGGTGTACTTGAGGATGTTCCGATAAAGATAGGGGATTGTTTTATTCCCACTGACTTCGTGGTTCTGCAATATGAGGAAGAACCTAAGGATCCTCTGATTTTAGGAAGACCTTTCCTAGCTACTGCTGGTGCCATAATTGATGTAAGGAACGGAAGGATTAGTTTGAATGTGGGTGATTTGGTGATGAACTTTGACATGGATAAGCTGGTAAAGAGACCTACCATTGATGGCCAGACATTCTACGTGGACACACTTTCGAATCTTGCTCAGGAGATTTTCCACGAGATGCATCCTGATGACCCATTGGAAAGGGCTTTGCTCACTCCTACAGAGGAAACCGAGCATCTAGATGACATTGCTGCTGGGTATGTCAAGCTGATGGATGCAAGTGAACAGATGACGCAGTCGGTTGGTACAGAGGAGTCTATTGAGACATCTGAAAAGGCAACCTCGGTTAGTGATTGGAGTGCAGAAAAGGCTCCCAACATTGATCTCAAACAACTCCCTGCGGGGCTAAGGTACGCATTTCTTGGTGAATATTCTTCTTACCCTGTTATTGTGTATGCTTCTTTAAACAACGCAGAGCTCACTTTACTGCTAAGTAAGCTGCGCAAGTTTCGCAAGGCTCTTGGCTATTCTCTTGATGACATTGCAGGTATCTCTCCAGATTTGTGCATGCATAGGATCTACCTTGAGGATGAGATAAAGTCATCAGTTGAGCATCAGAGGAGGCTGAACCCGAATCTGAAAGATGTTGTTAAGAAGGAGATCATGAAATTGCTGGAAGCTGGTATCATCTATCCTATTTCAGACAGCAATTGGGTCAGTCCAGTACATGTGGTTCCTAAGAAAGGAGGGGTTACAGTGGTTAAAACTAACAAGGATAAGCTGATCCCTACAAGAACAGTGACAGGGCACAGAATGTGCATTGACTACAGAAAGTTGAACGCTGCAACCAGGAAAGACCATTTTCCTCTGCCTTTCATCGATCAGATGCTGGAAAGGTTAGCAAGTCATTCATACTACTGTTTTCTTGATGGGTACTCAGGGTTCTTTCAGATTCCAATCCATCCCGACGACCAGGAGAATACTACTTTTACTTGCCCGTATGGTACTTTTGCATATCGCAGGATGCCATTTGGACTTTGTAATGCTCCTGCAACCTTTCAGCGGTGTATGATGTCGATCTTCACTGACATGATCGAAGACTACATGGAGGTCTTTATGGATGACTTTTCTGTTTATGGGTCTTCTTTGAAAGAGTGCCTGGACAACTTGTGCAAAGTGCTTGCTCGGTGCGAAGAGAAGCATTTGGTTCTGAATTGGGAGAAGTGTCACTTCATGGTTAGAGATGGTATTGTGCTTGGGCACCGAGTTTCAGAAGCTGGGATAGAGGTTGACCGCACGAAGATTGAGGTAATGACAAGTCTACCACCTCCGAATTCTGTGAAATCAGTAAGGAGTTTTCTGGGACATGCAGGTTTTTATAGAAGATACATTAAGGATTTCAGCAAGATCGTCAGGCCACTAACTACTTTGCTCTGTAAAGATGTTCAATTTGAGTTCGATGCTGAATGTCTCTCAGCATTCAAACAGATGAAGCAGGCTTTAGTGAGTGCTCCTATTGAGTTCGAGGTGATGTGTGATGCTAGTGATTTCGCAGTTGGGGCTGTTCTTGGACAGAAGAAGGACAAGAAACTTCATGCAATCTACTACGCAAGCAGAACACTTGATGACGCACAGAGGAATTATGCTACAATAGAGAAGGAGTTGTTGGCTGTTGTGTTTGCTTTCAAGAAGTTTCGTACCTACCTGGTAGGATCTAAGGTGATTGTACATACAGATCACTCCGCTCTCAAATACTTGATGCAGAAAAAAGATGCTAAGCCGAGATTATTGAGATAGATTCTTCTGCTCCAGGAATTCGACATCGAAGTCAGGGACAAGAAAGGGGTTGAGAATGGTGTTGCTGATCATCTCTCAAGGATTCGGATTGATGATGGTGTTCCTATTCATGATTCTCTGCCTGAGGAAACCATCAACTTGGTGGAAACAGAGTTTCAGCAAGATCTACAAGCCTTCTTGAGACAAAATCTGCAGAATGCTTATAGTGCGGTTGGTGTGTTGCTCGACACCAACAGGGTGTCAATCGACACCAAATACGTTGAGACAGACGATTGTCGACCAAGCGATGGTACACTCGACGCAAGGAGTCGAAACATGGCCTTGGTGTCGACCGACACCACTTTCTGTGTCGATCGACACCCATCGATGGATGCTCCAGAGTTGGGTTGTGAAGGGTACACAGCTTCTATTGCTGTTTCAACTCGTCCATGGTATGCTGATATTGCCAACTACCTTGCTGTAGAGGACGAGCCGGACAACTTCACGGGGTATGCTAAGAAAAAGTTCTTGCGCGAACTTAGGCGATTCTACTGGGATGAGCCTTACCTGTATAAGCACTGTTCTGACGGGGTTTACAAAAGATGCATTGCGGAGTCTGAGGTTCCAGATGTGTTGTTTCACTGTCACGGGTCTGAATACGCAGGACACTTTGCTACTTTCAAGACAGTGTCCAAAGTTCTTCAAGTAGGGTTTTGGTGGCCTAAGATATTCAAGGACGCTCATGCATTCATCTCCACATGTGATGTCTGTCAGCGCAGAGGAAAGATCATCAAGAGACATGAGATGCCACAAAACTTCATCCTCGAGGTTGAAGTCTTTCATTGCTGGGGCATTGATTTCATGGATCCTTTTCCCTCATCTTTCGGGAACAAGTACATTCTGGTGGCTGTTGATTATGTATCAAAGTGGGTGGAAGCGATTGCTAGTCCTAAGAATGATTCTGCGGTGGTTCTTAAGCTGTTTAAGTCCATTATCTTTCCTCGATTTGGAGTTCCTCGAATTGTGATCAGTGATGGTGGCTCACACTTCATCAACAGGGTCTTTGAAAAACTACTGAAGAAGCATGGGGTACGTCACCGCGTTGCTACCCCTTATCATCCTCAAATAAGTGGACAAGTGGAAGTGTCCAACAGGCAGATTAAGGAGATCCTAGAGAAGACAGTGAACAAGACAAGGAAGGATTGATCCGCAAGTTGGATGATGCACTTTGGGCTTATAGGACAGCTTTCAAGACTCCATTGGGCACTACACCGTTTCATCTGCTTCATGGAAAAGCTTATCACCTTCCAGTTTAATTAGAACACAAAGCAGCTTGGGCTGTCAAGATGATGAATTTCGACATCAGGTTTACTGCGGAAAGGAGAATGGTTCAGCTAAACGAGTTGGATGAGATCAGATTCCATGCTTATGAGAACTCTAAGGTGTACAAGGAGAGAACAAAGGCATATCATGATAAGAAAATCATCTCTAGAAAATTCGAACCGAATGATCAGGTACTTCTGTACAACTCTCGTTTAACTTTATTTCCTAGAAAATTGCGTTCTCGTTGGTCAAGTCCTTTTACCATCAAGGAGGTTCGACCTTATAGTGATGTTGTCCTAATGAACTCTGACGGCAAGGAGTTCACTGTGAATGGACAATCGGTGAAACATTACTGGGCGAATGCCGCCATCCCTGACGGACACATTATCCGTTTGGAAGATGCACCCTCTGCTTAATCCACTGCCAAGTCAAGCTAATGACTCAAAATAAGCGCTGAGTGGGAGACAACCCACTGTGGTAACGCTGTATCATATTTCTGTTTCTTTTATTTTCTTCATCTGGTTTTCGTTTATTTCACTTGAGTCTTGTTGAACCATGGTATCAGTGTCGACCAACACCCTCTGTTAGTGTCGATCGACACCGTTGGATTATCTAAATTGTCGCTTAATGATGTTGATCGACACCACAAGTGTATAAACCCAGTGTCGAGCGTCATACACCCGAAATCGATTTCATAATCTTAAAACCTCTCTAACTTTTACGACTTTTAGGAGATTTGAACGATTTCAGGCACCATCTCAATTGGAATTGCACAAGCAATCCATTTCTATCATTCATTTGCTCGATCCGTGATCATGGCTCCTCGTCCGAAGCGTTTTTGATCCACCGACGAAGCTTCTTCTTCGCGAGCCACCACCTCTTCCGGTTCGCAGTCGCCGCCGTAGCCTCCATCTCCACAGGTAGCTCCTTAATCTCGTCATCCATGGCCTAGGCTAGAGGGTAGGAGAATCAATTTACAGAGGATTTGGGAGAAATCCCCAAAAGAGGAGGTTGAGAGTGATGAGTGTGTTTACAGAGAGATTTTACAATGCTTGGTTGTGTGTTGAGATTAGACCGACTAGGGTTGCAGATATGGTTGCTTTGAGGAGGATGGGTATTCGAGTGGATGTTCTGAGACTGTTGAGGAAGATGGGTTTGGGCACGATAGCGACCAAACACTACGACCTGTTTCCCGATTTGGTTCGCCAGTTCCTAGCCACAGTTCGTGTCTACTACACGAACGAGATCGTGAAGAACGCTTAGGAAGGTACGTTTACTTTTCTGATCCGTGGTGTGCGTTACAGGTTATCCCTCCGCGATCTCTGTGGTATCTATGGTTTCTCACGGGACCCAACCGGTGTGGCTCTTCCCACCATCTTCTATGATGCCCAGGCCTTTTGGGCTTACTTTGGGAATGGGTGTTATGACTCCAAGACGTCTACACAGTCTGATGTTCGCCATCTTGTTCTGAGGTACGTTATTCATCTCCTTGGGAATACCATATTGTGTAAGATGGAACCTGGGAAGATGAGGTTGTCTGAGTTAGTTCTGCTGTATTACGCTATTGGTGATCTGTGTGTTGATGGTTTAGAATGGTCTGAGTTGGATGATAATGTGAACTTAGGGGCAGTTTTTGCACATCACTTAGTCTCGTTGAAGACTAAGCCGTTTTCTGGTCGTGGGACTAAGGTCGAAAGTCTAGGTAGTCTTCTGACACCTATTTTTAGGCACTGTGGGATTGCTACAGAGAGTTACAGCATTACCAGGCACTCTCTCATGGATGAGGAGCACCTGAAGAATGCTCGGTGGATTAAAGCCGAGTGGCTTTGGTGTTTCACTGATTCTAGAGGCCCACATCTGATTCAGCTGCCACAGAGAGGCCTCACGACCATTACAGATGATCCTCTCCTACTCAGCTTCCAACCAGACCCCCGCCTCCTGACTTTCGCTCCACCATCTCGCGTTCGTAGGGGTAGCTCTTCACGATCAGCTCCATCTGCTGCAGAGGATGTTCCTGTCGGCGACCTTGCTGGAGGTTATCAGTTTCAGCTTCCTCCTACACCAACGATTCCTATGGAGACTGCGGACTTTCAGCGTTATGTGGCTGATAGCTTTCAGAGCATTTGGCAGGCGATCTCCAGGTTATCTCGCTGCGGCTGCGTGCGTCCTTCGACCCGATCTTCTGCTCTTTCTCGCCGTGCACCCACCCCTTCTGATGATGAGACTACAGATGAGGATTAGTCTTTCGGTTTCTCATGGTTCTTTTTCTTTTCTCTTATTTTTACTTTTCTCTTGAGTCATTTTTCTTTATTTGAGTCAGTTTGTCAGCTACAATTTGGATTATGTATGGATTTATGATGTTCTCTGTCATTGATTTTGATCTGTGTGTGCGTGTTTACAGTGATTCTTGGATATAGATCAACAACTCGATTTTTCTTGCTAGAAATCGTTTCTGCTTACAGGCATGGTGTCGCTCGACACCGACACTTCCAATTAATACCAGACGATATGCACTTGGTGTCGATCGACACTAACGTTTGGTGTCGCTCGACACCAAGCCCAGGTTACTCCTTGACTTTCATTCTTCCATTTGATTCCTTTTAGTTTTCTTTTACCAACCCTTGATTTGATATCACTGGGGACAGTGATTCTCAAGTCTGGGGGAGGTAGTCGCTGACGTTGTGTTTGTTTTTGTCATACCTATTTGTTTTTGTTTATTGAGTCAAATTAGTTTTATTGAGTCAAAATTGGTCAGGGAATTACGATCTTTCTTTTTATTCTATGTGCTTGAGTGATTAATGATGCAGATTTAGTTCAGATTCGACTAATGAAAATCCAAAGACTATTCAGTAAACCAGAGTGACCCATATTTTGCAACAGATTCCACACAAGCTAGAGTTACATTCTGAGCTTTTCCTTTTACCTCATCGATGCAACTGGTGTTCATAGAGATTGACTCCTCGTTCTTACCTAACAAACGAAAGCCTAAGTTAAAAGTGATGGTACTCCTCTCCCTTGTTCAGTAAAGAGTGTGTTTAAAAGCAGAAAAGATGATATGATTTTCTTTGAAGTAAAGGGATAGGAAAATTTCCAACGATTCCATTATTTTACTTCGAAAGGAATGATCACACAAAAATTGGAAGCGAGGTTAGGAAAATTTTCTATGATACCATTATTCGCCTACACTTTTGAGAAAAATAAAAAAAAATAGAGAAAAACAACACAAAAGATGTTAAGAAAGAAACAAGTCTGGGGAGAGAAAGAGTACCAAAAAGATGTGGAAAATAGGCTGGTTTGTCATGGTATTGAATGGGAAAGAGTCTAGAAGGTTCTTGGCACTGATTTCATTGATGAGACCCAACGATGAAGGCTAATGGAAAATGTTGTGGAATTGTGGGGTGAATTTGGGGTACAGAAAAGTCTAGGGAGAAGTACATGGTGGTTGAATTTGAATTAGTCTGTTGAGCATATGGATTTGGTTTGAATTCTCAATGCAATGGTCTAAGAGAAAGGGAGTTTCCGCGAATTTCAAACTTCTTTCACAGGTTAAGTTTCTGTTTTGCTTGAGGGCAAGCAAAGGCTTAAGTCTGGGGGAGTTGATATATCATGGTGTTTACGGTTTTTAACCATGATATAAGTCCTGTTTTAAGAGTCTTTCTGGTGGTTTTGAGTCTCTATCGAGTCATTGTAGGTTTAGGTACGTTTTGGATTCATTGGATGCATATTGGGATTATTGGAGGCATTGATCATTCTGTTGCTGAGAAGAGTAACTCGGAGACCACAATGGGTGTTGGGGTCGATCGACACTGCTCCCTAGTGTCGATCGACACTCGTCGCGATCACATGAGTTTTAAGGAACTTTTGAAGAATTGCAGAATGATCCAGAAGTTTTCTCTAATTGCAAGACAAGTCCCTGACGTATTTTAGAGTATAATTAGTTATTTTTAGAGTTATATAACATATCTTTTTCTTTGGACATTATCATTGTACTTCAGAGCTTATTGGGAGAGACAGATCAGAACTCATTGTAGAGAGAAGATTTCAAATTCCCTTTGTTTCTACTTTTATGTTAATGCAATTTATTCAGATTATGATGTCTGAGTAATTCACCTGTTAGATTTAGGGTTTTTCTAGGGTTAGGCTGAATTGTTGAATTGGATAGATCTGTTAGGGTAATTGATGAGCAAAATACCTATCTGCAAAGAAATTTGGTATAGGAATTTTGTGAACATATCAAACCTGAAATTAATGCATGTTTTTAATTGTTGAATTCGCAAAGAAATTTGGGATTCACTGTTCTAGACATAGATAATCTCTGCAACAAAAGTTGATTGGTTTTAATTCCGTGTTTTGAGTTCAACAACGGTTCTTAACTAATTCTCTGATCTGTTTATCTGTTTAACAATTTTTATTGCCTGAAGAATTTCCCTAAGTCTAGCATTTTCCATATTGAATTCATAACTTTTACTTTTGCTTGCTTGTTTTACATTTCGTTATTACTATTTAGCTAAAATCCAAATCTCTAATCTATTGTGAACATCTATTGTGTGAACATTAGTCTCTGTGGATTCGATCCCTAAGTATTGCAGTGATCTCTTAATTTGAGAGAGTAGCTCTAGGGTAAGTTTGAGCATATCAGCATCTTGGTGTATACTCGAACCGAGAAATGAGTTGAATTCTTAAGCTTTGCAACTCGTAAATACCATTTACATCCATCTACTAATTCACTACATTTTACCACGTACCGATAAGTATCCGAGTTGGCTATAACCACTCCAAAGCATTGAAGATGTGATGCTTTATCAATTAAATCTTGCACTTCCTGTTTGCTTTCAAATTCTTGACCTATTTCCAGACCAATACCATATTCCCATGCGTCTTTATGCTTAGGTTTTTGGACAGCACGTGGAAGCTCAACATATTCCCGAATTTCAGAGCTTCCCATACCCATATCCACATCATTTTCACCACCATTATTCATATTAAGATCAACACCGTTATCCATATCTCCAGTGACAACATTTTCTAGCTGCTCCATAGCTTTATGAGGTTGTTTTGGTGGTTCCCCGCCTGCGTAGATAGTAACAACACCAACATTAATTATATCATTATCTCTACCACTTGAAATCATCTCACCATAATTCCCACCAAATGAACTTCTTTTCTCTACTCTTGATAGTTGCTCGCATAACGGAACTATTTCCAAATCACTTATGGCTTCTACATGCAACACACATCTACGTCGTTCTTCATCCATCGTTGTTAGATACACATATACATCATCATCATCTGAAATATATGATGGTCTCGAACCTTTCGCTACCAATGGAATGTAACTCAATTTCAGCTTCGTCGTCGATTCATCTATCTTAATCTTCCTGCATATTCTATCCACTAACACCGAATAAGTGATCTCCACCAATGATAATGTCCTAAATGATATACCGTACAAACTAGCTTCTCTTGGATGCCATTGATTCTCATCTTCGGCGGTGTTTAGAGAATAATATCCTTCAAAATCAAAATGTATGTTTATGGGAAGGTTGCTCATTGTCTCCTGAAAAACAAAAATCTACATTAGCACTTAATGACTTATAGCAATAATACCAGTTGTACCAGTTATACCATTTCAGGAATACCAGTTTTACCAATTGTACCAATTCTCACAGTTATACTAATTCTACCAGTTATACCAATTCTACCAGTTATACCAAATCTAACAGTTATACCAATTCTCACAGTTGTACCAATTCTAACAGTTATACTCAGTGTTTCCTAGTTGTACTATATTTCCAAATTGATGTTCGTACCAAAATCGTAATCTACCTACGATTCACTACAATTCAATACCTACAATCCATTAAATGGGGAAGGGTGTCCTAATCGATCCAGAAAACATGTTTACCAACCCAATGTCCATTAATTTGCAACACCAATTTCAAATCTAATTGAAATCTTTAAATTTCAAATATAACAACCTTAAATCGACTATTATTCGATGGATTAAAAGGGATTTAAGGTAAAATAATAGTAGTAGAATAAGAGAAAGGGAACAGACCTGAAGATGGATTAAAGCTTCACTTGCAATGGTGGATTTGGATTTTTGACGAGTTGGGTTGAGGTGATGAATGGGGAAGAAGCGACAGGGAAGGGGAGAGAGGATTTGGATTTTTCTCCAATGATGAAGACACGTGGATATTTCTTATTGGTTGAATATCTCTCTTCTGATTCGTCGAATTTCAATTCAAAATCGGTTTAATCAAATTATTTGTATCGATTTGGAAAGGACAAATTTGGCAAGTTACATTTTCATTAAGAGTAGGAGAGTACACGAGATTAGAGGAGAGTATTTGGATTTGGTTTTTTTCTTTGAAGAGCATCTCAGAATTTGGCCCAACTCTGAATCTACAAATTAAAAAAATAGCTCCTACAAAGGATCAAATTCTGAGATGCTCTCCAAAATCAAATATCATGGTGAAATACTCCTAATAAAAAAAATTATAATAAGATTTTATTAAATCCGAAAATAGGAAAAAGACCCTCAAACCCTATGTCCTTTTAGTTATTTACAGATCCAACCAGATGAATTGGATCAAAAAAATGGAACCCAATATCAGATCCAAGTAAATAAAAAAAGGTAAAAAGTAAATACCCTAATTTTCTTCTCTTCTTCATCACTCGTGCTATCATCGCCGTCGCCTCTTCACTTCGGGTCACCGCCTTGTTCGAGTTCAGACAGCCATAACTCTTTTTTTGCATCTTCTTCGTTCGAATTTCTGTAAGTGATAATCGATTTTTGCATCTCAATTTTATGGGAATTGGTATAAATTATGTTTGCTATATTGAATTTTTCACATCGATTACATATGTAGAATCGAGTTTATTGGAATTGGAAATTATGGTGCGTACAAAGAACGCGAGCTTTCGTGGAGAGGATCCTCGTGGAGATCCAGAGAAGTCTCCTTCAGAACCAGTAGAAGTAGAACAAGAAGAAGAGACGGAGTCAATCTCTCAGAAATCAACGGTATGTCTTTGTGCACAACTAAGTAGAACTTGATATAACTAAGATGATTTATTAACTTTGCAAATCTTGAAACCAAAAGGTCCAACTTAGTAATACTTGGTACAATTTGATTTGTTTGCAGGATTCCAGTGATTTAACTGAACCATTACAACCCTTGAAGATGTACTTCAGTCCCACCGAGTATATGAAGCCATTTAAAATATCAACAAAGTGTTATATTCATAAAGCAGTGAAGACTTTGGAGGGTCATCTTTCAAACAACGAGAAGAAATGGTTTTGGGAGCACCCACAGTTCTACCACTTCTTTCATATGCATAGGGACGGAAATCATAAGGTGATGGCTATGTGGATGTTATTTCTTCGCACGGCATGTTTAGATAAGAAGAAGGAATATTGGTTTATTGTAAACGGATTTCCCATCCGGTATTCTCTTCAAGAACTTGCATTGATTTCTGGTTTATACTGTCATGCGTATCCAAGAAACTATAAAGAAGTTGGTAGCTTAAGGTTCTCTTGGAAGCATTTTGTGCTGAGGCAATAGTAACATATGAAAAAGTGAAGGAAAAGCTACTATCAATGAAGACATCTTCGACAGATCGTATGAAAATGGCGGTTCTATACTTCTTATGCAGTGTCATCATTGGAAAGAAAAAAGGCGGTAAAGAAGCAACATGTGTGGAAGAGTTCTTTCTTGGAGCCGTGGAAGATCTTGAATTTTGTAAAACTTTCCCGTGAGGTCGGTTGGCATTTGATGAGAATATGAAAGACATCTTTCATATGATGGATCACTTTGGAGGAGTTGTGGGCGCATCATGGGTCTTTCCTAATTTCGTAATGCCTTTGCAGGTAAGTATTACTATCTTTATTTTTATGATAGGTAAACTTGGTACAACTAAGGTTAAAAAAACCTCGTACAACTTAGGTTAGAAAAACGTGGTAAAACTATGATTTGATAAGTTTGGAAATTTGGTACAATTATGGTTTGAAAAAACTTGGTACAACTATGGTTTGAAAAAACTTGGTACAACTATGGTTTGGAAAACATGGTACAACTATGATTTGGAAAACTTTGTACAACTAAGTTTTGAATGATTTTGTGTTTTTAGTAGCTTCTAGCGTTTGAGGCCATTCCAGATCTAATGAACCAATTTCGAGAAGATGTTGAAGACGCAAACTCCGAGTGTCCTCGCATGTGTAAGATGAAGTTCAAATCATGTAGTATGAAAGGTTTTCCTATTTTAGAGGTGTATGATAATCTTGGTACAACTAAGGTTATAAATCATGTAAATGTACACTACATAACTTTTTAATTAATTATACATCCATAAAAAATTTTCATTATATCCACAGGAGATTCAGAGTATAATGCACTCCACCTCCTAGTGAAAAAGAACTTTTGGCTCGATTTATGGATGATGAGGTTGGATGGAATGATGAAGATGATGTGGTTGCTGATGGTTCGACAAGACGTTTAATTAAAGAGAAGAAGCAAATATGGTTTGAAGAGCTTTACAAAGCAGATGTTGCTAGCCGAGAAGTTGAGGCTAAGCCGGGTATGGAGAATTCAGATATGGCTAGGGTGAATGTTCGTCGGAGAAAGGTGACTGATGGGAAAGTAGCTCCAAAGAATGTGAGTAAAGATGAATTTCTTGAGGTAAAGAGGCTGTTGTAAGATGGATTTAAGAAAGTTAATGAGAAATTTGATGCTAGGCTTAGAGAAATAATTGAGACGATTGGTGCGCTTGATACAAGAGTCAAATCTTTGGAATGAATTATGAAATTTCTAAGAGGAGAAGCTGAAGATAAAGAAGGCGAGAAGGAAAAGAATGAGACGGGAAAGGATGATGAAGATAAAGAGAAGGAGAGTGAGACGGATGGCTTGGATGGGGATAAAGAGAAAGAAGGCGAGATGGATGAGAATGAGACTAATGACTTAGATGGCGATAAATAAAAAGAGAAAGAAGGTAAGCCAAGTGAGAAAGAGGAGAAGAGAAAGTTGACGACGTACGAGAGAAATAGAAAGATATGAGGAAAAGAACAAGAAGGAGAAGAAGTTCCAAAAGAGGCACATGACAGTGATGAAGAAGGAGACGGTAAAAGGAAAAATGTAAGTAAGAAGAAGAAGAAGGGAGCAACTATGGTGGTTAGGAGTCCTATTGTGACGAGGAAGAAGAAGAACCGAACTCTTTTTGTTGTTTTTGGTTCATTTGGGTTAATTAAATTAGGTACAACTACGTTTTTTTGTTTAACTAGGTACAACTATGTCATTTTGTTTAATTAGGTACAACTCCTTCATTTTGTCTAACTAGGTACGGTTATGTTCAGTTGTTCAAATTGGTATTTTTAAGTACACTTTTGGTATTTTACTCGAGTTATTTTGTTATTTTGATATACGTTTAGTCCTTACAAGAATTTAACAAGTCCTTACATAAATTAGGAGAAGTCTAAAAGAAATAGATAGTTTTACATAATAGTACGTAGTTGTACAAGATAAGTTGTACTTAATTGTACCAAGTTACGAGACCAATCGTTAGAAGACAACCAAATACAAAAGATATCATAATTTTCGTATTTTCCTTCCTCTCTATCATTTTTTCCATCTTCAGTAGTGCAACTTCTTCTTCAAGAACACCAACTTGATGATCCAATTGTTCTACCTCATTTACCAATGCCTCATCAACCCATTTAAACACATGGCTATCATTGATAAGCTTCATTTAAAAAAATTAAAACATAAATCAGACATGGTAATGGTATCCGAAAAACATTCAAATGAGATTATTACCCATCTATTGGCAGCAGAAACACACCGGTAGTAGCGACGGTAAGGATTTGGTTCTGATTTTGGGATTTTTTCAACGATTCCCTCGCCACACCAACACGTCTTTGGAATTCCAGCAACTCTAACTCTTGTTTGGTTAACTCTTGCTTGGTTAGAAGAGGTTTCAGTCGAGTTTGGTATTCCCTCTCCAAAGACGTGGCTCATCTTATCTATCCGAAATTGACTTTGAGATTTTGTGGGAAAGTGTACCCGAAAATGGTATGGGAGAAAAATGATGAAATTGAGTTTGAGAGAATGAAGAGTTTTTGAGGTTTTGCAGGGAAGAGAGAGGGTTGGGTTTGCTATTCTGAGGTATAAAAAAGGGTGAAAATGATTTTAGGGGAAAATATTGGAGGGAAAATAAATGGGTGAAAATGATTTTGGGGGGAAATTCGAAAATGTTTAAATATTTGGGGAAATTCGAAATTTTAAAATTTTTGAAGGATAAAACACACGTGATACACATGGGGCGCCGTCAAAATAGAAAAGTGGAACCGCCAAATTGGGCACGTGGCGCCGCAAAAAGAGTCATAGTTTTACCTAATTCTGAAGTTGTACTCGCATCCTAACAGTTGTACTTTTAAGTTTTGATCTTGTAATTAGTTATACTTTGCTTTAAACTGTATATATTGGGTTGTACCAATGATTTTACGTAACTGAAGTACATTCTCCACGTTTTCATACAATTATATGTATCAAAACATTATTTTCATGTCATCCGTAGCCTATTGTGGTTACCATTAACAAAGTCATTATAAAAGTATAAGATCTATTATGAGGAAATATGATTATGGACTATTATTTAAAAATTTTAATTTGCATAACTAATATAATTTTATGTAAAGATTTGTTAAAATATAATTCGAATTGTGAAGTTTTTTTAAAATTTTCATAGGTGTACCACTACGAGTACCAGCAGTTTTTCAAAGTTGTACACAAATAAATAAAATCAAAGAAATACATTTTACCAAAATATAGAAAACAGATAGACGTAACTGTACCATTACGAAACTAAGTTTTACAAAGTTGTACAAAAACAGAGACACACAAATACATTAATCTTGGCTACCACCCTCGCTCTGAAACCAACTCGCCAAGTTTCTGCCTGGCACCTGCTTATGCTTTCGGCGACGTTCTCTAACTGATGGTTTTCTAATTTCTTGAATTCTTCCCTTTCTTTTATTGTAATTCGGAGGTAGTGCATACAATTCTTGGATTTCACTTGGAATACTCCACTCAGACATATCCGGCACTGGATAAATCATCCTGACATATGCCAAAGCCCACAGCTCGACCAAGTAATATTTCGTGCACAATTCATATAAATCACGTACCTCCATTGTTTTATTTTGGTTTGCCTAGAATTTCTTCAAAGCGGCTATTGCATGGATACAAGGATACTTGTCGATGTCAAAACAGCGGCAACTGCAAATTTTATATCTCAAGTCCACCTGATATATCATAGTTTTTACGGCTTTTAACCATTATATAAGAGTCATTTTGAGAGTCTTTATAGAGTCTTTATAGTATTTTCTAGTCTTTTAGAGTCTTTGCAGGTTTATGAGCGTTTTGGACTTATTTGGAGATTATGGGACGTTTAGGAGCAATCCGAGAAGCTGCGCTGAAGAAACGAACTCGGAGAGCAAAATTGCAGTGGGTGTCGATCGACACCAGAGGTCAGTGTCGGTCGACACCAATATCTAACGGCAATCGAATTTCCCATTTTTGAAGTTTTGAAGAATTGCAAATTTGGCCCAGAAGTTGTTTCTGTTTACAAATAAAGCCCAAATCGTGTTTTAGCTTATTTATAGGATTTTAAGGTCATTGTTTAGACCTATGCTTGATTTTTTGAGCAGTGACCTTTTCAGAGATTTTTGAAGAAGATTTCTAAACTCTTTTCTTCTTCTTTTGATTTACTTAATGCAATTTATTCAGTTAATGATTTGTGTTTCATTTATCATGTCTGAGTAATCTCTCTGTTAGGTTTAGGGTTTTCAAAAGAATTCATAAATTGTTATGATTAAATCTATAGAGTTCTTCATCTAGATTGTGTTTATTGCTTATTCTAGCTTAGCTACCTAGAATCTGATCTTAGGTTGATTAGTTGACAAGAAAATGTAATTGATTGCCTGAACTATCTTAGATGAGCAAAATACCCTATTCGCAAAGAGATTTGGTTTAGGGATTTTGTGAACATATCAAACCTGAACTTTAATGCTTGTTTAACTTGAAGAATTCGCAAAGAGATTTGGGATTCTAAAATTTAGGCATAGATAATCTTCACGACGAAAATTGGTTGATTTTACATCAGTGATTTAAGTTTTAGAATGGTTCTTAATTACAATCCTGATAATTGTTTTGTTCTGCAATTCTGAATTTCCTGAGAATTTCTCTAAGTCTAGCCTTTTTCCTCACTGAATTACATCCTTTACTTTTTACTTTGTTAGTTTTACAATACATCTTTTGACATTTAGCTAAATTTTCAAACTGATAATCTATTGCGTGAACATTAGTCCTTGTGGATTTGATCCCTAAGTACTACATCGATCTCTTAATTTGAGAGAGTAGCTCAAGGGTAAATTTGACCATATCAAATTTCAGCGCCGTTGCCGGGGACTTTTGATTCACCATTAGATTTCAGTTAGAATTTAGTTAAATTTTTTTTTTACTACTTATTTACTTACGCAGTATTCTTTGTTTTTCTTTTCTTTTTGTGTTTCAGGTTTATAGATTTACTTGCTACAATGGAAAACTTCGTTGTGTTGGTAAGGGATGAGGCTGGAATCCTACATGATCAAGAAGGCCATGCGCGCAATGAGCAGGGTGAAAAACTGGATGCAGAAGGAAATGTGATAACAGAACCCGCCGTTGGTGTCGATCGACACCAACAGGGTGTCGCTCGACACCCGCCTGCTATCGAGGCTCTGGTTGTTAATGATGCAGCAGTTGCAGCTGTAGTGGTTCGTGGGAGGACACTAGGTGATTACAATAGGTCGGATCAGTTCTATGCCAACCGATCCGCGATCAGACCCCCACCTTTTCAGAGGAATGACTTCGAGCTGAAACCTGCATACTACACTATAGTGGGACAGCATCCTTTCCATGGTCTTCCTCATGAATAGCCCATGGATCACATCTAGAGGTTTGAGGACCTAGTTACGAGCATCAAAGCAAATGGGGTGTCCAATTATTTCCTCTTCTGCAAGCTCTTCCCGTACTCTCTTGCTGGGGAAGCGGCTTATTGGCTCAAGCAAGTGAAGCTAGAATTTTTGACTACTTGGTGGGAGATTAAGAATGCCTTCTTGAACAACTTCTATGATGATGCAAGGTCTGAGGACGCGAGAACAAAGATCTCCACTTTTTCTCAACAACCAGCTGAAGCTTTCAAGGCTGCTTGGGTAAGATTCAGAGCTTATCAGAGCGACTGTCCGCATCATGGTTTCAGTGAGGTACAGTTGTTGGGTATCTTCTTCAGAGGTGTATATTAGAGATATCAGATGGCTCTGGATGCTGCGAGTAATGGCAACTTCAACACCAGGTATCCCGAGGACGCTGTTACACTGATTGAGAACTTAGCTTTAAGTAACAGCATGAAAAATGATGATTTTGAGAGAAAGAAGCTAGTAGGAAACTCTGAAGGTGGTCAGATTGCTAAGATAAAGGCCAAGGGAAATAAATCTGTTCACTTCGCTACTGAGGTTGAAACTTTTGAGCCAGTGGAAGCGGATTGTAACTATGTCAATGGAGCTGGATTTCAGGGTCCGAGATATGTTAATGCACAGAGGAGTGCCTTCACAGGAAACCAGATGCCTGAGTACCAGAGGAGTAGTTTCACCAGGAACTATGGTTCTTCTTCTTACCAAGCCCCTCCTCCACCCAATTCAGAGAGTGAGGTTAAGTCTATGTTATAGCAGATTCTGGAGGGTCAGCAGCAGATTACAGTGGAGTTCAATGGAAAGATCGATGCTCTGTACACTGACCTAAATGGAAAATTCGAAACTCTGAGCACTCATGTCAAGAAGCTAAACACTCAAGTTGCTTAGACCGCTGAGTCTGTCAAGAGGGATTCCTTCCTGGAAGGACTGAGAACAACCACAGAAATGCATGCAATGCTATTCTGGTGGCAGATAGAGATGATCTCAGTAAAATTGAGGGGAATGGTGAGGATTTTGAGGTTTCACACTCAGTGTCGGTCGACACCAACACTATGTGTCGCTCGACACCAGCCAAAACTCAAGAGAAGTTGATGCAAGACGGAGAGAAATTGATCGAAGTCTATACAAAGGACTCGACACAGGATGTCAGTGGCGATCGACACCACCTGGGTGTCGATCGACACCCCTCAGGGGATGAGAAGAATTCGACGCAAGATGGAGCAAAATCGACCATGCTCGACACCAGAGTGTCGACACCTGAGGTCAGTGTCGGTCAACACTAACCTAGTGTCGGTCGACACCATGTGTGGACTGAACCAAAACCTATCAACTATCTTCCTCAAGTCGGAGAAATAGTGTATACGCCTAAGGTTCCCTATCCAAAGAGTCTTAGGAAGTCTACACATGAGATATAGGACGCTCGATGCAAAACAATCATGGACAAGGTGATGATTGAGATGTCTCTAGCTAATGCAGCCACAATTTCACATCCACTAAAGAGGTATGTGAAGAAAATGGTTACTAATGGTCTAAGTCCTGAGGAAAGAGCTTTACTTACCAGGGACATCTTCGCGCATATCTCGTATGAGACCCCACAGAGAAAGAAAGGAACGAAGCAGAAAATAGGTATTTCCGAACAAGTCAGTGCCATGATTCAGAGTAAGATTCCAGAGAAGCTACCTGATCCGGAAAGTTTTGTGCTAAATTTCTCAATCTTTACAGGACGATTTTTGCATTCTCTCTACGATCTTGGTTCCGGGATTAACTTGATGCCTAACTCTATTGCTATACGCCTGGGGATGACTGATTTCAAGCCGACTAGGATCTCTCTCATCTTAGCGGATCGATCCAAAAGGATTCCAGAAGGTATTTTAGAAGATGTTCCAATGCAAATTGGTGAATGTATAATTCCTACAGACTTTGTGGTCTTGGAATATAAGGAGGAACCCAAGGATCCTTTGATTTTGGGACGATCCTTTTTGGCTACAGCTGGGGCTCTTATTGATATGAAAAAATAACGCATAGCTCTGAATGTGGGTGATGTGATAATGAATTTCGACGTGGATAAGATGAGGAGGACACACACCATTGATGGACAGACATTCTCTGTAGAGATCTCCACAGACATTACTACTGGGTATGTCAAGGAGTTGGGTCCAAGTGAGCAAGTGAATAAGCAAGCTGTTGCGCCTGAGGATTGGTGTGGTGATAGTCTTTTTGGTACTAGGCTTCAGGAAGAGGTTCTACTCAGTGACAAGTTGCCAGAGCATGATGTTTTTGAGATGGAGATAGGGATTGCAAAGAAGAGTTGCAGAAAAAAGTGAATGTCGATCCAGCCATCTCTCACTCGACACAGGGACTCGATATAAAGACATGGTGTCGAGCGACACCACCACTAGTGTCGGTCGACACTCCTCACGAGTTGATCCGGATTTACCTCCAAAACACTGTTTTCGGGTTGATTCTCTTGCTGCTCGTCCGAGACCTGTTGTACAACAGAAAGCTCTACATCCCACACTCCACTCACCTCAGGGAAAGCAAAGGTACGCACATCCTAATCCCAAACCATCTTCCTTCATCAATGATATATCATAGTTTTTACGGTTTTTAACCATGATATAGGAGTAGTTTTTAGAGTATTTATAGAGTCTTTACAGTATTTTCTAGTCTTTTAGAGTCTTTGCAGGTCTAGGAGCGTTTTAGACTTATTTGGATATTACGGGACGTTTTGGAGTAAGCCGAGAAGCTACGTTGAAGAAACGAACTTGGAGAGCAAAATTGGTGTGGGTGTCGATCGACACTAGCCCTTAGTGTCGGTCGACACCAATATCTGACGGCAATCGAATTTCCCATCTTTTTGAAGTTTTGAAGAATTGCAAATTCTGCCGAGAATTGTTCCCTGTTTACAAATAAAGCCCAAATCGTGTTTTAGCCTATTTATATGATTTTAAGGTCATTGTTTAGACATATGCTTAGAACGCTTGATTTTTGAGCAGCCACCTCTTCAGAGATTTTTGGAGAAGATTTCTAAACTTCTTTCTTCTTCTTATTGATTTCTTAATGCAATTTATTCAGTTATTGATTTATGTTTCATTGATCATGTCTGAGTAATCTCCCTGTTAGGTTTAGGATTTTCAAAGGAATTCATGAATTGTTAGGTTGTTACATTGTTAGGATTGAATCTATAGAGTTCTTCATCTAGATTGTGTTTATTGCTTATTCTAGCTTAGCTACCTAGAATCTGATCTTAGGTTGATTAGTTGACACGAAAGTGTAATTGATTGCCTGAACTATCTTAGATGAGCAAAATACCCTATTCGCAAAGAAATTTGGTTTAGAGATTTTGTGAACATATCAAACTTGAACTTTAATGCTTGTTTAATTTGAAAAATTCGCAAAGATATTTGGGATTCTAAAATTTAGGCATAGATAATCTTCGCAACGAAAGTTGGTTAATTTTACATTAGTGATTTGAGTTCTAGAATGGTTCTTAATTATAATCCTGATAATTGCTTTGTTCTGCAATTCTGAATTTCCTGAGAATTTCCCTAAGTCTAGCTTTTTCCCTATTGAATTCACATCCTTTTACTTTTTACACTGTTAGTTTTACATTTTATCTTTTGACATTTAGCTAAATTTTCAAACTGCTAATTTATTGTGTGAACATTAGTCTTTGTGGATTCGATCCCTAAATACTACAGTGATCTCTTAATTTGAGAGAGTAGCTCAAGGGTAAATTTGAGCATATCAAATTTTGGCGCCGTTGCCGGGGACTTTTGATTCACCATTCGATTTCAGTTAGAATTTAGTCTAAATCTTTTTTACTACTTATTTACTTATGCAGTTTTATTTGTTTTTCTTTTCTTTTTGTGTTTCAGGTTTATCGATTTACTTGCTGCAATAAAAAACATCGTTGTGTTGGTAAGGGATGAGGCTAGAATTGTGCGTGATCAAGAGGGCCACGTGTGCAACGAGCAGGGCCAGAAACTGGATGCTGAGGGAAACGTGATAGCTGAACCCGCCGTCGGTGTCGCTCGACACCCTCTTGCTATTGAAGCTCTGGTTTTGAATGATGCAGCAGCTGGTGCTGCAGTGGTTCGTGGGAGGACAATAGGTGATTACAATAGGCCGGATCAGTTCTATGCCAACCGATCCGCGATCAGACCTCTTCCCTTTCAGAGGAATAACTTTGAGCTGAAACTCGCGTACTACACTCTTGTGGGACAGCATCCTTTCCATGGTCTTGCTCATGAACAGCCCATCGATCACATTGAGAGGTTTGAGGACCTAGTTACAAGCATTAAGGCTAATGGAGTCTCTACTGATTTCTTTTTCTGCAAGCTTTTCCCATACTCTCTTGCTGGGGAAGCATCTTACTGGCTCAAGCAGTTGAAGCCAGGATCTCTGACAACTTGGTGGGAGACCAAGAATGCCTTCTTGAACAATTTCTATGATGATGCAAGGTCTGAAGACGCGAGAACAAAGATCTACACCTTCTCTCAACAACCAGCTGAAGCATTCAAGGCTGCTTGGGTAAGACTCAGAGCTTATCAAAGAGATTGTCCGCATCATAGGTTCAGTGAGGTACATCTGCTGGGTATTTTCTTCAGAGGTATAGATTGGAGATATCAGATGGCTCTAGATGCTGCAAGCAATGGGAACTTCAACACCAGGTATCCCGAAGATGCTATTGTACTAATTGAGAACTTGGCTTCTAGCAACAGTACGAAAAATGCAGATTTCGAGAGAAAGAAGCAAGCAGAAAACTCTGAGGGTGGTCCGATTGCTGAAGTGAAAGCTAAGCTAGATTCTGTGCACAATCTTCTCGTGGGCAAGAAATCTGTTCGCTTTGCTGCTGAGGTTGAAACGTTTGAGCCAGAAGGGAGATCCGAAGAAGAGGTACAATATGTCAATCAAGCTAGATTTCAGGGTCAAAGATATGGTAACTATTAAGGCAACATGAACGCTTATCCGAACAGCAGTTTCACCAGGGACTTTGGGATTTCTTCATACCAGAAACCTCCTCCGCAGACTTCAGAGAGTGAGGTTAAGTCTATGGTAGAGCAGATTCTAGAGGGTCAGCAGAAGATTACAGTGGACTTCAATGGAAAGATCGATGCTCTGTATACTGACCTAAATGGAAAATTTAAAACTCTGAGCACCCATGTCAAGAAGCTGGACACTCAGGTTGCTCAAACCGCTGAGTCTGTAAAAAGACAAGATGGATTCCTTCCTGGAAGGACTGAGAACAACCACAGAAGTGTATGCAATGCTGTTTTGGTGGACGATCGGGATGATCTCAGTGAAATTGAGGGGAATGGTGAAGATTTTGACGTTTCATACTCAGTGTCGGTCGACATATATCAGCAGTGTCGATCGACACCAGCCTACATTCACGAGAATTCGAGTCAAGACGGAGAGAAATCGACCCCGATCGATACAAAGAACTCGACACAGGATGTCAGTGTCGACCGACACCACCTTGGTGTCGATCGACACCCCTCAGGGGTTGAGAGGAATTCGACACAAAGCGGAGAGAAATCGACCGAGCTCGACACCAGAGTGTCGACACCAGAGGTCAGTGTCGATCGACACCAACCTAGTGTCGGTCGACACCCTGTGCGGACTGAACCAACACCTCTCAACAATCTTCCTCAAGTCGGAGAACGAGTGTATACGCCTAAGATTCCTTTCACAAAGGTTATTAGGAAGAATAAACAGGAGATAGAGGATGCTCGATGCAAAGAAATCATGGACAAGGTGGTGATTGAGATGTCTCTACCTGATGCAGTCACTATTTCACCTCCACTTAAGAGGTATGTGAAGAGAATGGTTACTAATGGTCTGAGTCCTGAGGAAGGAGCCTTACTTACCAGAGACATCTACGCGCATATCTTGCATGAGACCCCACAGAGAAAGAAAGGAAAGAAGCAGAAAGTGGTTGCCTTTGAACATGTCAGTGCTATGATTCAGAGTAAGATTCCTGAGAAGCTACCTAATCCGGGAAGTTTTGTGTTAGATTGCTCAATCTTCACAGGACGATTTCTGCATTCTCTCTGCGATCTTGGTTCCAGTATTAACTTGATGCCTCACTCTATTGCTATACACCTGGGGATGACTGATTTCAAGCCGACTAGGATCTCTCTCATCTTAGCGGATCGATCCAAAAGGATTCCAGAGGGAATCTTAGAAGATGTTCCAGTGAAAATTGGTGAATGTCTGATTCCTACAGACTTTGTGGTCTTGGAATATAAGGAAGAACCTAAGGATCCTTTGATTTTGGGACGACCCTTTTTGGCTACAGCAGGGGCTCTAATTGATGTGAAAAAGGGATGCATAGCTCTGAATGTGGGTGATCTAGTCATGTATTTTGACATGGACAAGGTGAGAAAGCCACACACCATTGATGGACAGACATTCTCTGTAGAGATCTCCACAGATATTACTGCTGGGTATGTCAAGGAGTTGGGTCCAAGCGAGCAAGTGAATAAGCAAGCTGTTAAGCTTGAGGATTGGTGTGGTGATCATCTTTTCAGTGTTAGGCTTCAGGAAGAGGTTCTACTCAGTGACAAATTGCCAAGGGATGATGTTTTTGAGATGGAGATAGGGATTGCAAAGAAGAGTTGCAGAAAAAGTGCAGAGATCCGAGCTACAGACTCAGTGTAGATCGACACCCCCACTGGTGTCGCTTGACACACTCCATGAGTCTACCCGAATTTACCTCAAAAACACTGTTTTCGGGTTAATTCTCTTGTTGCTCGTCCGAGACCTGTTGTAAAACAGAAAGCTCCACATCCCATACTCCATTCACCTCAGGGAAAGCAAAGGTACGCACATCCTAATCCCAAACCATCTTCTTTCATCAATAAGGATTTCAAAGGTACAAAAACTGTTTTGCAGTTAACCAAGCCACGAGATTATCGTAGAGCGCTTGTTTCTTCTTTTGATGATTGTGCAGGGAAAAGGAGTGTCCCACCCAAGATTAAGTCCCGCCCTGTTCTTATTCCTCATTTCCTTGGTCGTTCTCACGCACCCAATGCCTATACACCACCATAGATGATGCGACTAATTTCGTGGAAGCATTCATTGCCACCCTCTGCTCCACCTGATACTTGAGCTCCGCTACAGTCCAGCTAATGACTGAAAACAAGCGCTTAGTGGGAGGCAACCCACTGTGGTAATTAGTATCTTTTCTTTTTCTTTTTCTTGAGTCATTTTTATTTTTCTTTGAGTCGGTCTGTCAGCTTCTATTTGGAACTTGTGTGGATTTATGATGCTTTATGTCACTGCTTTTAATCTGTGTGTGCGTGTTTATAGTGTTCTATAGATTTACATCAACAATTCGATTTTTCTTGCTAGAAATCGTCTCTGCTTACAGGCAGGGTGTCGATCGACACCAACCTCTGGTGTCTCTCGACACCGCACCCCATCTGACACATCATTAGGCACAAACATCAAGTGATGCTCGACACCACTCACTAGTGTCGCTCGACACCGTCCACACGTTATTCTTGGATCTTAATCCTTCCACTCAATTCTATTGTATTTCTCTATTTTTGCCAACCTTGGGTTTGGTGCCACTGGGGACAGTATCATTTAAGTCTAGGGGAGGTAGTTGCTGACGTTAGTTGCTGACATTGTTTTTGTTTTTGAGAGTCAGTCATGTCAGTTTTATTTCATTTTTATTGAGTCAAAACTTTGGTTAGGAAATAACGACATCTCTTCTTAGTCTATTTGCATGAGTGATTAATGTTGCAGATTTAGTGCAGATTTGACTAATAGAAAATCCAAAGACTGATCGATGACCCGGAGCGATCCATGCTTTGCAACAGTTTCCACACAAGCTGGACCTAATTTCTGAGCTCTACCTTTTACCTCATCAATGCAACTGGTGTTCATAGGGCTTGATTCCCTGTTCCTACCTGACAAACGAAAACCTGAATGCAAAAGTGCTGGTACTCCTGTCCCTTATTCAATAAAGAAAAAAGATCATAAAAGATGAGATGATTTTCTCTTGAGTAAAGGGATAGGAAAATTTCCAACGACCCCATTATTTTACTTTGAAAGGAATGATCACACGAAAGTTGGAAGCGAGGTTAGAAAAATTTCCTGTGATGCCATTATTCGCCTACACTTTTGATAAAAAGAAACACAACACAAAAGATGTTGAGAAAAGAATAAGTCTGGGGGAGAGAAAGAGTACCAAAGAGTGTGAAAAATTAGATGGTTTATCATGGTATTTCACAGGAATGAGTCTAGAAGGTTCATGGCATTGATTTCATTGATGAGACACAGCGATGAAGGCTGTGGAGAATGTTGCGAAGTTGTGGGTTAAATTTGGGGTGTTAAGATGCTTACGGAGAAGTACATGGAGGTTGAATTTGGATTAGTCTGCTAAGCATATGGATTATGGTTTGAATGCTCAATGCAATAGTCTAAAGAGAGAGAGAGTTTCCGCGTTTTTCAAACTTCTTTCACAGGTTAAGTTTATGTTTTGCTTGAGGGCAAGCAAATGCTAAGTCTGGGGGAGTTGATATATCATGGTTTTTACGGTTTTTAACCATAATATAGGAGTTGTTTTTAGAGTATTTATAGAGTCTATACAGTATTTTCTAGTCTTTTAGAGTCTCTGCAGGTCTAGGAGCGTTTTAGACTTATTTGGATATTATGAGACGTTTTGGAGTAAGCCGAGAAGCTACGTTGAAGAAACGAACTTGGAGAGCAAAATTGGTGTGGGTGTCGATCGACACTAGCCCTTAGTGTCGGTCGACACCAATATCTGACGACAATCGAATTTCCCATCTTTTTGAAGTTTTGAAGAATTGCAAATTCTGCCGAGAATTGTTCCCTGTTTACAAATAAAGCCCAAATCGTGTTTTAGCCTATTTATATGATTTTAAGGTCATTGTTTAGACCTATGCTTAGAACGCTTGATTTTTGAGCAGCCACCTCTTCAGGGATTTTTGGAGAATATTTCTAAACTCCTTTCTTCTTCTTATTGATTTCTTAATGCAATTTATTCAGTTATTGATTTGTGTTTCATTGATCATGTCTGAGTAATCTCCTTGTTAGGTTTAGGGTTTTCAAAGGAATTCATGAATTGTTAGGTTGTTAGATTGTTAGGATTGAATCTATAGAGTTCTTCATCTAGATTGTGTTTATTGCTTATTCTAGCTTAGCTACCTAGAATCTGATCTTAGGTTGATTAGTTGACACGAAAGTGTAATTGATTGCCTGAACTATCTTAGATGAGCAAAATACCCTATTCGCAAAGAAATTTGGTTTAGGGATTTTGTGAACATATCAAACTTGAACTTTAATGCTTGTTTAATTTGAAGAATTCGCAAAGAGATTTGGGATTCTAAAATTTAGGCATAGATAATCTTCGCAACGAAAGTTGGTTAATTTTACATTAGTGATTTGAGTTCTAGAATGGTTCTTAATTACAATCCTGATAATTGTTATGTTCTGCAATTCTGAATTTCCTGAGAATTTCCCTAAGTCTAGCTTTTTCCCTATTGAATTCACATCCTTTTACTTTTTACACTGTTAGTTTTACATTTTATCTTTTGACATTTAGCTAAATTTCCAAACTGCTAATTTATTGTGTGAACATTAGTCCCTGTGGATTCGATCCCCAAATACTACAGTGATCTCTTAATTTGAAAGAGTAGTTCAAGGGTAAATTTGAGCATATCAATCAATAAGAATTTCAAAAGTACAAAAACTGTTTTGCAGTTAACCAAGCCACAAGATTATCGTAGAGCGCTTGTCTCTTCTTTTGACGATTGTTCAGGCAAAATGAGTCTACCACACAAGATTAAGTCCCGCCCTGCTCCTATTCCTCACTTCCTTGGTCGTTCTCACACGCCCAATGCTTATACACCACCATGGATGATGAGACTAATTTCGTGGAAGCATTCATTGCCACCCTCTACTCCACCTGATATTTGAGCTCTGCCACAGTCTAGCTAATGGCTGAAAACAAGCGCTTAGTGGGAGGTAACCCACTCGTACGTTTTCCTATTTTCTTTTGATTATTTATGTCTTTTATATTTTATTTCATTTTGCCAACCCTGGGTTTGGTACCACTGGGGACAGTGTTACTTAAGTCTGGGGGAGGTAGTCGCTGACTTTGTGTTTGTTTTTGAGAGTCAGTCGTGTCAGTCTTATTCATTTTATTGAGTCAAAACTTTGGTTAGGAAATTACGACCTCTTTTCTTAGTCTATTTGCCTGAGTGATTAATGCTACAGATTTAGTTCAAATCTGACTAATGGAAAATCCAAAGACTGATCGATAACCTAGAGCGATCCATACTTCGTAACAGAATCCACTACAGTCGGAGCTAATTTCTGAGCTTTTCCTTTTACCTCATTAATGCAACTGATATTCATATGGCTTGACTCCCCGTTCCTACCTGACAAACGAAAGCGTAAGCAAAAGTGATGGTACTCCTCTCCCTTATTCAGTAAAAAAAAATGTGTGTTTACAAGCATAAAAGATGAGATGATTTTCTTTTGAGTAAAGGGATAGGAAAATTTTCAACGACCCTATTATTTTACTTTAAAAAGGAATGATCACACGAAAATTGGAAGCGAGGTTAGGAAAATTTTCTGTGATACCATTATTCGCCTACACTTTTGATAAAAAGAAACACAACATAAAGATGTTGAGAAAAGAATAAGTCTAGGGAGAGAAAGAGTACCAAAAAGTGTGAAAGTTCGCTGGTTTGTTATGGTATTGCACGGGAATGAGTCTAGAAGGTTCTTGGCACTGATTTCATTGATGAGACCCAGCGATGAAGGCTGTGGAGAATGTTGCGAAGTTGTGGGTTAAATTTGGGGTGTTGAAATGTCTACGGAAAAGTACATAGTAGTTCGATTTGGATTAGTCTGCTAAGCATATGGAATTTGGTTTGCATGCTCAATGCAATAGTCTAAAGAGAGAGAGAGTTTCTGCGTTTTTCAAACTTCTTTCACAGGTTAAGTTTCTGTTTTGCTTGAGGACAAGTAAAGGCTAAGTTAGGGGGAGTTGATATATCATGGTTTTTACGGCTTTTAACCATGATATAGAAGTCATTTTAAGAGTCTTTATAGAGTCTTTACAGTATTTTCTAGTCTTTTAGAGTTTTTGCAGGTTTATGAGCGTTTTGGACTTATTTGGAGATTATGGGACGTTTTGGAGCAATCCGAGAAGCTGCGCTGATGAAACAAACTCGGAGAGCAAAATTGGTGTAGGTGTCGATCGACACCAGAGGTCAGTGTCGGTCGACACCAATATCTGACGGCAATCGAATTTCCCATTTTTTGAAGTTTTGAAGAATTGCAAATTTGGCCTAGAAGTTGTTTCTGTTTACAAATAAAGCCCAAATCATGTTTTAGCTTATTTATAGGATTTTAAGGTCATTGTTTAGACCTATGCTTGATTTTTTGAGCAGTGACCTTTTCAGGAATTTTTGAAGAAGATTTCTAAACTCTTTTCTTCTTCTTTTGATTTACTTAATGCAATTTATTCAATTAATGATTTGTGTTTCATTTATCATGTCTGAGTAATCTCCCTGTTAGGTCTAGGGTTTTCAAAAGAATTCATAAATTGTTAGGATTGAATCTATAGAGTTCTTCATCTAGATTGTGTTTATTACTTATTCTAGCTTAGCTACCTAGAATCTGATCTTAGGTTGATTAGTTGACACGAAAGTGTAATTGATTGCCTGAACTATCTTAGATGAGCAAAATACTCTATTCGCAAAGAGATTTGGTTTAGGGATTTTGTGAACATATCAAATCTGAACTTTAATGCTTGTTTAACTTGAAGAATTCGCAAAGAGAATTGGGATTCTAAAATTTATGCATAGATAATCTTCACAACGAAAGTTGGTTGATTTTACATTAGTGATTTGAGTTTAGAATGATTCTTAATTAGAATCCTGATAATTGTTTTGTTTTGCAATTCTGAATTTCCTGAGAATTTTCCCAAGTCTAGCCTTTTTCCACACTGAATTTACATCCTTTACTTTTTACTTTTTTAGATTTACATTACATCTTTTGACATTTAGCTAAATTTCCAAACTGATAATCTATTGCGTGAACATTAGTCCTTGTGGATTTGATCCCTAAGTACTACATTGATCTCTTAATTTGAGAGAGTAGCTCAAGGGTAAATTTGAGCATATCACCACCACATAAGTTTTCCCATTGCGTCCAATGACACTGTATTCAAGCTTGGAAGGTGTTTAGCTCAAAAGATGTTAGTTTGGCCGCGACCTCACATTTATTGTGCATTTCATTCTCCACAAAAGGAACAAGTTTATGTGCATTTGATCCAGCAACCGAATCCTTCCTATGGCTATTAAACCATTATGCAAGTTTGGCAACAATTGCATCGATCATAGGTAGCAACGCATACTTCCTTGCTTTCGCAAAAACAGAATTCATAGACTTTACAGTATTACTAGTATCTATGTTGTACTTAACTCCCGGAAAATAACACCTTGCCCATTTTTTCACTTCTACAGTAGTATCAAGATACGCTGCTACAGTAGGATACCTTCTCCTATAATCTTCATATTGTTGTTCGAACTCTGCTACCGTATAAATCCGAGCTTTTTCCCTAAATTTCTCAGCAACTACATCTTTCTTGGCGTATGTAACTTTTGCTCTCACATTATGTGACAAGTGAAAGATACAATACCCATGGTGAGAGCTCGGGTACACTTCACCCACTGCCTTGATGAGGCTTGCATTTCTGTCAGAAATAAATACCAATTCAGGACTATCCGGTATAATGGTTTTCAGCGTATTAAAAACCCACGTTCAACTAGCATCTTTTTCACCATCAACTACAGCAAACGCAATAGGATAATGATGATGATTCGAATCCTGAGCTGTGGCAAAAATTAGCACACCACCATGTACAATCTTCAGAAAAATTGCATCCACAATAATCACTTTTTCATGCCTTGAAACCCTTCAATGTAAGCTCCCAAAGCGACAAATAGGTATTTGAACTTTTTTTCTTCATCTAATATGACACTAGTTTTTGTACCCGGATTCACTTTCTCTAACATGTAAAAATAAGAATAGAACATCTTGAAACTCTCTTCTGGACTGCCACGAACATCACTAACAGCTAGCATTTTTCCTCTATATGCAGTAGAGTATGACACTGTCACACCAAGTTTTCCTTGAACAAGAGAAATGAGACTTTTAGGAGCTGGAGTCTCGAATTGACCTGGATAGTCTTCTTGTAAAAGGGATGCAACTAATCTTGGTGTACATTTCCTTTTGTAGCCTGTACTAGAATTAGTCCTAGAGCATGTATGCATCTTGGTGTATACTCAAACCAAGAAACGAGTTGAATTCTTAAGCTTTGCAACTCGTAAATACCATTTACATCTATCTACTGATTCACTACATTTTACCACGTACCGATTAGTATCCGAGTTGGCTATAACCACTCCAAAGCATTGAAGATGTGATGCTTTATCAATTAAATCTTGCACTTCCTGTTTGCTTTCAAATTCTTGACCTATTTCAAGACCAATACCATCTACTCATGCTTCTTTATACTTAGGTTTTTGGACAGCACGTGGAAGCTCAACATATTCCCGAATTTCAGAGCTCCCCATACCCATATCCACATCATTTTCACCACCATTATTCATATTAATATCAACACCGTTATCCATATCTCCGGTGACAACATTTTCTAGCTACTCCATAGGTTCATGAGGTTGTTTTGGTGGTTCCCCGCCTGCGTAGATAGTAACAGCACCAACATTAACTATATCATTATCTCTACCACTTGAAATCATCTCACCATAATTCCCACCAAATGAACTTTTTTTCTCCACTCTTGATAGTTGCTCGCATAACGGAACTATTTCCAAATCACTTATGGCTTCTACATGCAACACACATCTACGTCGTTCTTCATCCATTGTTGTTAGATACACATATACATCATCTGAAATATATGATGGTCTCGAATCTTTCGCTACCAATGGAATGTAACTCAATTTCAGCTTCGTGGTAGATTCATCTATCTTAATCTTCCTGCATATTCTATCCACTAACACCGAATAAGTGATCTCCACCAATGATAATGTCCTAAATGATATACCGTACAAAGTAGATTCTCTTGGATGCCATTGATACTCATCTTCGGCGGTGTTTAGAGAATAATATCCTTCAAAATCAAAATGAATGTTTATGGGAAGGTTGCTCATTGTCTCCTGAAAAACAAAAATCTAAATTAGCACTTAATGACTTATAACAATAATACCAGTTGTACCAGTTATACCATTTCAGGAATACCAGTTGTACCAATTGTACCAGTTCTAGCAGTTATACCAATTCTACCAGTTATACCAAATCTTACAGTTATACCAATTCTCATAGTTATACGAATTCTAACAGTTATACTCAGTGTTTCCTAGTTGTACTACATTTCCAAATTGATGTTCGTACCAAAATCGTAATCTACCTACGATTCATTACAATTCAATACCTACAATCCATTAAAATGGGGAAGGGTGTCCTAATCGATCCAGAAAACATGTTTACCAACCCAATGTCCATTAATTTGCAACACCAATTTCAAATATAATTGAAATCTTTAAATTTCGAATATAACAACCCTAAATCGACTATGACTCGATGGATTAAAGGGGATTTAAGGTAAAATAATAGTAGTAGAATAAGAGAAAGGGAACAGACCTGAAGATGGATTAAAGCTTCACTTGCAATGGTGGATTTGGATTTTTGACGAGTTGGGTTGAGGTGAAGAACGGGGAAGAAGCGACGGGGAGGGGGAAAGAGGATTTGGATTTTGCCCCAATGATGAAGACATGTGGATATTTCTTATTGGTTGAATATCTCTCTTCTGATTCGTCGAATTTCAATTCAAAATCGGTTTGATCAAATTATTTGTATCGATTTGGTAAGGACAAATTTGGCAAGTTACATTTTCATTAAGAGTAAGAGAGTACACGAGATTAGAGAAGAGTATTTGGATTTAGTTTTTTTCTTTAAAGAGCATCTCAGAATTTGGCCCTCCTACAAAACAAGTCGAGTTGTCTCGGTTGGAAAATTGAAAGTGATATTAGAATTAGATGGTCTAACAAAAGTCACTCTTCCACATTTTCTCTCTCTCTCTCTCGTGTCCATTATTAAATTCCAAAGCTCAAAAAGTGAAGTTACTTACATACAGTTAACAACATCTAGCTGCACATTAAAATAAAATGGGTCAGGTCCATTGGGCTTTAGAGGCCTAAATATTTGAAGAAAGAGAAAACCCATCGAAAAAGGTAAAAAAGTTAATATAGTTTGACTAAAATTTGATGCAATATTTGTTCTTATTAAAATATAAATTAAACTCACATTCGAAACTCTCAGGTTGTGTGTGTCCAAGTGGGACGTGCAGGTTCAGAAAAAGAGAATAGCTTTGTTTCAAAGTCGAAGCTGATTCAACCATAAAACCCAAAATTCGAAATTCCTCTACTTTTTTCAAGCGTTCCGTGTTAGAGCCAGAGGAAATGGAGGAAGAACCACAACAAGGAGGAGAAGGAAGCAATTCGCTTAAGAGGAAATTCTCTGAAATCGATGGCGATCAAAATCTTGATTCTGTGTCTTCTCCAATGATGATTGACTCTAATGGGTATCTTCATCTTCCTCTCCTTGTACTTGATTTGGGGTCTTATGGCTCTTCCTTTGAGTTTCTTTCAAGGCTTTTAGTCTAATTCAGTAAAGTTTACTCTTTTTCTTCTTTTTTTTTTTTTTTTTTTTTTTTTTTGCAGTAGTTATGAGTTGAAAGTTTATGAGGTTGCAAAGGACAGGAACATAATTGCTGTTCTAGGGTCTGGAACTGATAAGTCAGAGATCACTAAGATGCTTATCAAAGCCATGGGTTCTTCTGATACACCCCAAAGATTGATAATTTTCTTGGCCCCAACTGTAAATCTTGTCAAACAGGCAAGTCCTTTTCATTTTAGATGTTTCATATCTCGTTTCATTGATGTATGTAAAAGAAAAAATGTTTCTTTTCTATGGTTCTTTTGGATTTAATCATTTTGAGTCGATGATGTTGGCAAATGAATCGCCTTGGGAGCTCATTTTTTAAAATTTTTTATTGCTGTGTATGGTTTTAGCAATGCTGTGAGATCAGAGCACATGTGAATTTGAAGGTTGAAGAGTACTTTGGAGCTAAAGGAGTGGATAAATGGACATCTCGGCGCTGGGAAGAGGAAGTTAGCAAGCACGATGTAAGTATGTGTTTCTGTTTGGGTCTATTTTGCTAGTTTTACGCCAACAGGTGACTTCCTAGTAGTTTAGGTGAAATATATCACAATTGCTTTTTGTGTGGTTAGTGAAACGTTGGCAGAATGTTGCAAACCACTTTGACCTGCCCATTGTTGTCTCTGATGATGAAAAAGTGCTGCTGTTCTTGAATATATCACAGGCCATGGCCCACATCTTCTTTTTGGCGTAGACGTTTCATTTTCTTGCATATAGCATAGCAGCAGAGAATGCTAATATTTTGAGTCATGGATGGTTTTTGTGGTTGATTCTTTGTTTGTTTAACTGTTTAGTTAAAGCCAATAGTTTGTTAGTACATTTGCTGCCTTATAGTTTTTGGGTTTGTTCTTCTTCCAATGTTGAATCTTTCATCATCATTTTATTTTAACTTGTTTGCTCATGCCCTTGACATTGATGTGTGACTATATTGATCGCACTAAGCTATCACATACTTATTTTCTGTTGCCAAACCCGAGTGATCTGTCTATTATCTGCAATGACATCATGTTTTGTCTGGTTCAGATTCTGGTTATGACTCCTCAAATATTATTGGATGCCCTTAGAAGTGCATTCTTGAAACTAGAGATGGTATGTCTTATAATTATAGATGAATGCCACCGCACCACTGGCAATCATCCCTATGCGAAGTTAATGAAGGTCTGTTTCCTCAGTGATGATAAGCCCTATTAGTTTTTCATAAATACAGTTTCCAATATTTGTCAACAAAACTATATTCTTTCTTGTTTACATGAAGGAATTCTATCATGAATCCACTTACAAACCGAAGATATTTGGATTGACTGCATCAGCCATCGTTAGAAAAGGCATGCTATTTAAAAGTTTCTTATTTCCTCTGTATGTCAAACCAAAGATCCTGCTTTCTGTAACTAGTTTTTAATGTTTCAACCTCGTGTAAGTAAAATAAACTCATACTGCAAGAGTTTTGTTAGCTGCCTATTAAATGTTTCCTCTCCCTCTAACTATGCAGATCAAGTATCAGAACTTGAGAGACTCATGGACTCAAAGGTGCTTTGTTTTTGTGTAACAAGGAAATAGATATACTTTATAAATTAATTTGATGCAACTTTTACTTTAAATTCAGATTTTCAATCCTAAAGAGCGGAAAGGGGTGGAAAAGTTTGCTACAACAGTAAAAGAGGGTCCAATATTTTATGACCCACCACCATTCTGTAGTTTGGAATTGAAAGAAAAGTTGGAAACTTCACACCTCAAGGTATATGTTCACTGATTATGAGCCAGAACATGACTCTTTCTTATTATGTTTCAGAGTGCTTGAAAAAGATTCCTTTTTTTCTACAGTTTAATGCTTCTCTTAAAAGGCTTCAAGAATCTGAAAAAGGCAGTTTTCTCAACATGGAGAGTAAGTTTGACACATATCAAAAGCGATTGTCCATCGACTACAGAGAGATTTTGCATTGCCTTGATAATCTTGGCATGATTTGTGCACACTTGGTATTTTTCTATCACATACTACCAGTTTTGTTTCTATTACCGGTTTATTATTAGTTTTTTTTTCCCGCTAGCACTACCTGTTGTGCTGATTAAAATTTGTTTTTTTCATCTTGCTTCGCGATAGGCGACTGAAGTCTGCTTGGAGAAAATCTCAGATACGCAAGAGGAAAGTGAAACTTATAAAGAATACTCATTGGTGTGCAAGGAATTTCTTGAGGATATTTTATCCACAATTGGGGTGTATTTGCAGCAAGGTACTGTATTCAAAGCTCTATATTGCATTGAGGAGTCCACTTCTAGTCACTAATTTAATCTTCTTTCACTGTGCCTCGTTTGTGTTATTTAACAGAAGATAAGAATTTGGTAGATTTGCAGCAAAACCATCTGTCAGCAGTAAATTCCGGACATGTATCTCCAAAGTTAAAAGAACTCTTCCATCTAGTGGATTCATTTAGGTAATTTAAATTGTTTTTCCAACTCCCAAAATTGCAACAAAATCTCCATCTGTTCTGATGATTTCAAGTTGCTGGCAGAGGTGAAAAGCAAAATCAGTGCCTTATTTTAGTTGAGAGAATTATAACTGCCGAAGTGATCGAAAGATTCGTGAAGAAAGAAGCCTCTTTAGCTTACTTTAATGTTTTGTATTTAATCGGAAACAACTCCTCCACCGATGCATTGGCACAGAAAACGCAAATTAAAATCCCTGATTCATTTCATGTTGACAAGGTTAGCATGTTGTTCATCACAGTCGGACGTTTCACAGGTTAAAAATTTACTTTTATTCTGTCTTCCCTGAAAGCTTTTTAATGAATGCAGGTGAATCTTATATTTATCACTGATGTGGTTGAAGAGGGATTTCAGGTTCCAAATTGCTCATGCATGGTTTGTTTTGACCTGCCCAAAACAGAGTGTAGTTACTCGCATTCTCAAGAACATGCCAAACAGAGTAATTCTAAGTCTATAATGTTTCTTGAAAGGTAGGAGGCAATCTTGTTTAACACAAAATGTTTAATCCAGTGCGCTCCTTTGTAGCTCAATTTCTGAATACTAATTATTGTAGGGGGAACCCGAAACAAAGAGACCATCTGTATGACCTTATGCGAAGAGAAGTCCCAATTCGAGATCCAGAAGCTCCAAACTTAAAATCGTGTCCATCTCCAGTGACAAGTGGCCATGGCGTGCAGGAGACTGGAGCCATGGTTATTCCAGATTCTAACATAACTGTATCTTTGGAAGCAGCTGCCACACAAACTATGATTGATCCTCCTAGCAGAAATGAGCAGTTAGCATGTAAGAAGTTACATCAACTGGACGCGTTGGATAACAATCTTTTAGGATCCAGTGCCAAAGTGAAGGTTGCCTCTTCTAAAAGTAAATCATCTTCATCGGCTGCAGGTATGTTTTATCATTTTCTTAATTCCTCAATAAGTTGGTGTCAGTGATTTTGGTCTTAATTCCTTCATCAGGCGCTGTTGATTCACACACACACACACACGAGCATATGCATATCATATGTGTATGTCTAAGGTCATGGAGTTTTTCTTAATTGGTTTATATATGTATACATCTTTTCTTTTTTTTTTCTCTGGACAGGTTCAAAAAAACGTAAAGAGTTGCACGGGACAACCTGTGCAAAAGCATTGTCAGGAACCTGGGGAGAAAATATTGATGGCGCCATCTTTCAGGTTTATAAGTTTGACTTCTGTTGTAATATTTCTGGCGACGCGTACTCGAGTTTCTCTCTTTTGCTTGAGTCAACCCTCGCTGAGGATGTTGGTAAAGTTGAGATGGACCTTTACTTGGTCAGGAAGCTTGTGAAGGCTTCCGTCTCACCTTGTGGCCAGATACGTTTGAGTCAAGAGGAGGTACACAACTCTGATCTGTAGGATTTATACAGTATTTTGTTTCATGGTTTGAACAATTGAACTTAATGTCTTCTTCTTTGTGTTTCATGGATGCAGATGGTCAAAGCAAAGTGTTTTCAGCAGTTTTTCTTTAATGGCATGTTTGGAAAGTTATTTGTTGGATCTAAGTCATCGGGAACAAAGAGAGAATTTTTGCTTCAAACTGACACAAGTTCTCTTTGGCACCCTTCCTTTATGTTTCTACTGCTACCAGTTGAAACAAAGGATCTAGCTTTGAGTGCAACAATTGATTGGTCAGCTATCAACTCCTGTGCCTCGATAGTTGAGTTCTTGAAGAAAAATTCTCTTCTTCAACTTCGGGTTAGTGATGGGAATCAGTGCAACACCTCATCCGGTCAGGAAGTCTTACTCGACGATAAAATGGAAGAAACGAATCTGATTCATTTTGCCAACGCTTCGTCTGATAAAAATAGTCTCGAAGAACTTGTGGTCATTGCAATTCATACTGGAAGGATATACTCTATAGTTGAAGCGGTAAGGGATTCTTCTGCTATGAGCCCGTTTGAGGGCGACGCCTCATCAGAATATGCTACTTATGCAGAATATTTTAATAAAAAGTAAGTGATATTCTAGCTATGGCTGTTCTTTCAATCTACTTATGATAACTCGCTTGTTAATGTTATTCCCTTTAATCAGGTATGCGATTGTTTTGGTGCACCCGAACCAGCCGTTGATGAAGTTGAAGCAGAGTCACCATGCACACAACCTTTTAGTCGACTTCAATGAAGAGAGTAAGTTGATTTTTGAGAATTTCTCTAACACATGGATACATTGTGTATGTTCTCAGGATATTGTAGTGTACGAGCTCTAAGATGTTGCTTCCAATGTAAATGGACAGTGGTTGTGAAGACAGAACCAAAAGCTGGCAATGTTAGAAAGAAAAAACCGAATATCCATGCGCATTTGCCTCCGGAGCTTTTGGTCAGAATTGATGTACCGCGTGCTGTGCTAAAATCAATCTACTTGCTGCCCTCAGTGATGCACCGCCTAGAGTCTCTAATGTTGGCCAGTCAGCTTAGGGAAGAGATTGATTGTAGCATCGATAACTTCAGTATATCAAGTACATCGGTATGGTTTTTGACACAATCTGTCATGTAGAGATGAAACTAGATATCCTGATTGTCATTTAACTTTTGTATTGATTTAATAAATCAGATTCTTGAAGCACTTACAACACTTACATGCCCCGAAGCGTTTTCCATGGAGCGGTTGGAACTGCTTGGGGATTCAGTCTTGAAGTATGTTGTGAGCTGTTATCTATTCCTCAAGTATCCTGACAAAGACGAGGGACAACTATCACGGCAGAGGCAATCAATTATATCTAACTCAAATCTTCATCGCGTGGCAACCAATCGCAAACTACAGGTATCTTCTAGTATTTGTAAGTAATGTCTTATATAAGGCAGAACACTAAAGAAATATCTTTTAAATTGGGATTGGTTTGATAGGGATACATAAGAAACGGCGCTTTTGAACCACGTCGCTGGACTGCACCTGGTCAATTTTCTCTTTTTCCAGTTCCTTGCAAGTGTGGGATTGATACTAGAGAAGTACCATTGGACCCAAAATTCTTCACAGAAAACATGACTATCAAAATCGGGAAGTCTTGCGACATGGGTCATAGATGGACAGTTTCAAAATCTGTATCAGATTGCGCTGAGGCCCTGATTGGTGCCTATTATGTAAGCGGTGGATTGACTGCTTCTCTCCATATAATGAAATGGCTCGGTATTAACGTCAATTTTGACCCAAACCTAGTCGTTGAAGCCATCAATAGAGTTTCTCTACGGTGTTACATCCCTAAAGACGATGAGCTCACAGAGTTGGAGACAAAGATCCAACATGAATTCTCTGCAAAGTTCCTTTTAAAAGAGGCTATTACACACTCCTCTGTTCGTGAATCCTATTCATACGAGGTATGACTTCATCATTTTAACCCTGCACAATTTGGCTGACTTTTTACCAGTTTTCTAATCTCATGCTATCAGTTTGTTCCTCAAACAGAGATTAGAGTTTCTTGGCGATTCTGTACTGGATTTTCTAATCACCCATCATCTTTTTAACACATACGAACAAACTGGGCCTGGAGAGATGACCGATCTTCGTTCTGCATGTGTAAATAATGAAAATTTTGCGCAAGTTGCAGTGAAAAATAATCTGCATACCCACCTTCAACGTTGTGCTACGGTTCTTGAGACTCAAATAAACGAGTATCTGATCTCCTTTCCAGAGCCAGATGAGACTGGTAGAGCAATCCCTTCGATACAGGGCCCTAAGGTATAAACATACTTGCATGACCATTTAAAGTCCCTGCCTGAGATTTTCAGATTACAAAGAGAACAAATAGGTTGACATGCTTGTCTGTTTTGGTGTAGGCTCTTGGAGACTTGGTGGAGAGTATCGCTGGAGCATTGCTGATCGATACAAGATTAGATCTCGATCAAGTGTGGAGAGTCTTTGAGCCGTTGCTTTCTCCACTTGTAACTCCTGATAAACTTCAGCTTCCTCCATACCGGGAGCTCAATGAGCTATGCGACTCTCTTGGGTATTTCTTCCGAGCGAAATGTTCAAATGATGGTGTCAAGGCACAAGCCACGATCCAGTTGCAGCTAGATGATGTTCTTCTAACTGGAGATGGATCTGAACAGACAAATAAACTGGCCTTGGGAAAAGCAGCTTCACATCTGCTTACGCAACTTGAGGTATATATTCTGATGTTTCCACTTGCGTGTTGGTGTGTGTGCGATGTTTTCATTTGCTGAAACTTTCTTTGGTTCTTCAGAAGAGAAACATGTCACGTAAAATTTCGATCGTGGATAATCAAAGTTCTATGGATATCAGTCTTGCTTGCAATCATAGCGACGGAAAAACTCCTGATCCAGATTCTAACGAAATCCAGTGTAAAGTGATTCCAAGTGAGCGTGCATACACTGCTATTTACCTTAAGAGATTCTTCTTTTCTTCTTTAGTTTTTTTTTTGGTATTCAGGGTTATGCATATCATGATTGAATGATTTTCAGTTATTGGACCTATAAACATGAAGAAAGGCGGGCCGCGTGGAACTCTACATGAGTTCTGCAAGAAGCATCTCTGGCCAATGCCTACTTTCGACACCTCGGAAGAGAAATCACGGTGAATTCATCATCACTTGTGTCTTATTTTGGTTCGGTGTTTTCTCTGCTCTCCTGAGTCTTGATCAATCTTAAACTGATAACTTTTTTTGTCTCTGCATAGAACTCCGTTTGAATTCACAGATGACGATGAGAAGCGGACTAGCTTCAGCAGTTTCATATCGACCATAACACTAAGGATACCCAATCGTGAGGCTGTGATGTACGCCGGAGAAGCTAGGCCTGACAAGAAGAGTTCCTTCGACTCTGCAGTCGTGGAACTGCTCTATGAGCTTGAGCGCCGCAAGGTACTCACCATACAAAAGTAAACTGATTTCGGCTGTTAACAAGTTACTACTATATGATTCACATTTAGTGATCTCGAATGGATCTTACAGACGCAACTCGAATCCAGTTAAAAAGCTTACTCATCAGGAAATGTCTAGTGTGTCGACTAGTTTTGGATTGTTTTGTATATAAATTCTCTAATTTATATGTTAATTGTTATGCCTTAATGATAAGCTCGTAGATGTTACTACAGTTGAAGCTACTAACACGTTTAAGCATCTCGAAACCTTTCCTGGATCCGAGAAACTGAATACGTTTGAGTACAGTCTTGCCATCTTTCATCACCGAGTCCGCTGCTCGGAGCTTTTCACTGTGCCTTGAGTTGGTGTGGATTGCTGCTTTGATTTCCTCCTCGGACATGTTTTCCTGCGACAGTACATACAAACACAAACTACTTTGAAAATGGTTTCGCCAACGAGATCCTGACACTCATATAAGGACATTGCTACCTGATAGAACGCATAGATGTGTTGGAGAATCTGCTGACATGTAAAGCCGGTTTCACTGAAATACGACCTTGAAGAAGGTCCCATCTCACCATACCAATCGATTGGAAGAAGTAACGTTATAAATTGGTTTTTGTATACCAATTCCATTCTCTCACTGTCATGCCATAAAAAAAAAAAAAAAAAAAAAGCAACATGAGCTTTATATACCTAAAAGGGTTGCTTGGATATCAAGTTACAGAGATGAAGAAGAACATGGGAACCTTTCTGTGAGCAGTCTCATGGAGTGAGTGAATGAATCATTGGTTTTCGCACCGAAGAATGCAGATAAAGATTTTCTTTCGATATCTTCGTTGTTGCTGAAACTGTCTGTGATAACATTAGCTGCTGAGGTTGGTTCAGATATTGTCCAACAAATAGAATCTAGAAGGCTGCTCAGATTTAACGGCTGGATCAGCGTCTTTCCCATCTGTTTGAAGAACAGAGAAAATAGAGAGCGGTTTAGCGATAGCTCGGTTTCCGAAGATGAAATATAGAAAGAGATGCAATGCCTTTGCGTGGCGATTTGTGACAGCCTTTTTGACGGATTCCACAATTTTCTGCCTTTCTTTGTGTGTTGTCGTCCTATTTGTTAACATAGATGCATCTTCAAGCACACATTCCGTGCGGGATTCCTGTAAGAACGCAACAACGTAATATTAAAGGACTAGAGACTTCATAGATACTTGTCCAACGGACAACTAGAAGATACCTTCCCCAATTTCTCATGCATTGTCCTAAGATCTCTTGCCAAATCAGCTGATATTCGAACTAGAGTTTGCGTTGGTTTCTCTTCCAACGTCCTCTGAAGCCAAAGGGGCTGAAAATGGTGACCAGTTTACATAAGCAAACAAAGGATAATATGCCACAATATCTAACAAGATGGAAAACGAGTTCTCATTAGCTTACTGTAACAAGATTGCTGGAGTGACCAAGATATCTCAGAGCAGAACCAGCTTCACATACAACATGACTTGCATTACATCCAATGAACCATTGATTCATAAGCTTGGCACCTCCTTCAACAGTCACCTGTAAAACCTGCAAGACTTGGAATGTAGCCGTTGATGCACAGGCGTGTTGCTACAACCCTTTAAGTCTCATAGGGTGTTGAGGACTAACCCGGCATCTTACTTCCTCTGAAATATCGGGATCGATGAAAACCGAACAGCCTGACAAGGCCAAGTCCTTGCTTCCTGTGAACTCTGTTCCTTGAACTCCTCTATGTGGTTTTTCTACCGCATAAACAGATTTTGTTCCATCTGCTTGCACCTTAGTCTCTGCGGGATTTTTGACCGCATAAAAAGACTCACTCAGCTTAACTACAGCCAGATCACAACCAGTATAATAAACTTCATGATAAAGAATCAACAAAGATTGCGAAAACTCGGTTAAAGACATACCCACCATTTTTACGGACACTATCCACAAACCACCCAAGCGTAACGATATGCAAACTCTCTCTTCTCCTATGTTTCAAGGCATGCTCAAACTTGCGTCCATCATAACTGTAAACTCCTTTTGTGTTAAGAAACTAACACCAAAACTAACATAAATGTTCATGTTTATAATTTCAAAAGATTTTATAACATATATAAGTCAAAAGGATATCTGAACAACCAAATGTGTACACAGAGAATTCAAAAGAGAACTGTATTCACCGCCAAGTCTCTCTGTAGCTTCCTTAACCTGTTTCCTTGCTTCTGCATACAACAATTGATTCTCATGTCATAAAAACTAGCTCATATTTGGTTACAAATACACCGATTGATTTTGCAATTGGATTCATATTAATCAAATTTCGGTTCCAGGTAGGAAAAAGTGGAATTATCGAGGTATTAATTTACGAGTATTAATTTAAAGAGATTTTACTGTACCTTTAGAGAGACCAGTTACGCAGATGATTAGACCGGAGAAAGGTCCGTCTGATCGAACCGGTGGTTGGAACCGGGAGGAGGTGTTGGTGGCAGGAGAAAAAGGCTCCGATATGCGACTGCCACGTAGCGAGGGCGTGAACTCCACGCGCAGCTTCGAACATCTCTTGGTGTCGATAACTTCTGCTCTTCTAACACCTTCCATTTTTGTTGGATTTTGGTAGATATTCTCAGAACCAAGAAAATAAGTTTGAATCTTGGAGTTCAAGGAAGAAGATGAAGACTGTATGAGCGTAATTTATCAAAATATTATAAACTAATAAAAGAGGAATTGTTGAAATAAGAAAATAAAAAGATTATGAGTATCTGAAGAAAATAGTTGAGGCGAGCATGATCGTTTATGCAAGGAAAGTAAATCTTTCCTCATTACAATCCAACGACTTCGTTGATTTTCTTTTATTAATTAAACGCAATTAAAGTATTCATTTATATTATAGAATTTTCTTTTTTGTTCAAACTGAATATATTATAGAATTTAAATATAGAAACTTGAAAATTAAATTTTGAATAACACAAGTGGTAGTGGTATAGTGGTTTTACTTCATATGAGAAGAAGTTGTTTTGTAGGTTTAGACAAGGGATCGATTCCCTTCAAGTGCGAAATTTATTAAATCACTCTATTTGACCAGTCGAAGTGGTGCCATGTTTTAGACCCGTTAAAAACCCGGTGAATGTACTACTCGACGGCTATATTTCTAGAAAGATTAGTCGTGTGGTAAAAGCGCGGATCACCTTCTGGTTATCCAAAAAAACAAATCATTATCTTTAAAGGTCTTTTTGAAACTACTCTTTAATTTCAATCCAAAACGAGACTCAACAAAACATAGTAACAATGATCATATATATTTATGTCAAACTAAATATTTCGGAAATGTGGTTACCTTTAATTAGTGATATATGTTTACTATAAAGATTTGGAAAACCTCATTTTAATTCGAAAATAAATCATATGAATCAACAATAAGTCAATATCGATCATGTCACAGTCTGTGTTTGGCCGTTTGTGTTTTTGAGGTGTGATCACGTCAAGTCTATCGAACAATATTATTGTTGGGAACGACTGTTCAAATTGACTTTAGTCACTGATAGTGAACATTCGTTATTAATTTGTTCAATTATATTAGCAAAATATATTTTCTTAACAAAATTATTCAGTAGGGAAAACACAAGAAAGAAAATGAATGCAAAAATTAGATTACGTACTTATGGATGTGACTTATCTAGCTATACATATGAATCATGCATAGAGAAACAGTTTATTGCTTATGAATAACTGACAATTTGTGTATGATGTAGTGAAATCAGTGATGTTTAATTAATTCAATGAGATTCAAGAACGTGTGAACAATGTGCTAGTGTTTGAACTCTTAACTCCGCTTGGTTAAAGGAAGCGATTAAAACAGTAAAGATGAAGATGTGACATACTGTATGAATTTGGAGCGGTTAACTTTTAATGCGAAAGTTACTTCTATAATTTGTTTTTACGATTTTTATAATCAAAACTAGAAATTTATCGTAGAATCTTTATAACCTAAACGTAAATGTGAGATAAGACTCAATAATAAGTGATGATTATAACATTGCAAAATAGATTAAGAAATCATTTAATTTTGTGTGTTTTCTATATTAAAATACTATTTTGTACCTATCTAAAAATAATTCGACCAATAAAAAAATAAATAGAAGAATATAAAGAATAAAAAATTAATAAAAAAAAAAAAACAATAAACATACATTCAAATTTGATAACATCAAAAAAATGGAACAAAATTTTTTTCTAAAACATTAATTATTATGAAACGGAGGGAGTGGAAAACACATCGACATAACTAGGAAAAATAAAATGAGTACTACAGTTAATGTTAAAGAGGATGAATTAAATTTAATACAATAAAGCTAGCGATCTAATCATTAAACCGCTTCTAAATTCATTTGATATCAGGAATGGAACATGGAATATGGGGTATTTGTGTAACACCCCGAACCCTATAATTTGAACTCACCCTATTGCTTTTGTTATAATGGAAGCATGTAAGCCCAAGAAAGCCCAAACAGAATAAAGGGTTTCGTACATGTGTGAGCACGTGTATAAATACATATAAGTGTATATATCGCTTTTGTGGTTACCACTTAAAAGCTAGGTATGACCAAAATTAAATCGTAACCGGATTGTGTTTAAACCATAACCGTATAAAATGGTTAAAACCGTAACCGTTTACTGTAAAAATAGATTAGTTATAGTTAAAAATTATATTAATCATAACCGTTAATTAACCGTAATTATATTAAAATTGTTGGTTAATCGCACGTTTAACTGCACAGTTAACCGTACGACTAAAATTTTAAAATTATAATTGTAACTGTGTATAATGCAAGAACATATGTCAAATATTCGAATAAAGATTTTCAAACAAGTACAAAATACCGCACATGAATAAATTTAAGTTGAAAGAAATAGTGTTATTCCCAAATAAATAAATTGTAATGCCTCCGATATTAACCGTATCATAATCATCAAATAACCGTAACCATATTTAACCGTATATATAATGGTTAAGGTTATATTTAAGAAAATTTATAACTGTAACTGGTAAATTAATACTTAAATCGTAACCATAATAATCTTAACCATGTTCATATATACCTATTTAAAGCCACCATCACGTCTCCATTGTAAACCCTAAACTAAGTCAGTCACAGTTATCGTTGTTGTGGTTGTGGTGTTCGTACGTTTCTGATCAGAGAGGAGGAAATTACCACAAGTGAAAGAGAATTGAGGAGGTTGTGTCCACCAAAGCAACCGTTCGTCACCATCATGGACATGAGATCAACACCGATGCCTTGTTACCTCACGTGTGCACCTTGATCATCGTTGTTGTGCCAACAAAAAGAGAAACAGAAAATAGAGCGTAGACGAAGAAGAAAGCGGTGTTGGAAGCCGAAACGTCGTGTATGAGAAAGAGAGCCACCGCCGCCGTTAGTTAGAGAGAGAGAGAGTTAAGCAGCCACTATCGTTTTGGTGTCGCGTGGTCGTTCTGTTGTGTTGTTGTCATCATGTCCGTAGCCAAGAGGAGAGATCGTGATCCAAGTCAGATCCAAGGAGGAGAAAGAGAAAGAGATCAGAGCAGTATCAAGCAAAACTAGGGCTGGCGCTCTACGGAGGAAGAAGAACAAAGAGCAAATCGTGAGACGAAAGAACAGTATAACGGAGATGGAGGCCGAGACCAGAGGAGAAGAGATAATCACGGTGAAGCATTAGGAGAGGAAAATTTGGTTTGTGACAGTAAGGAGAAGTTGAGATGAAGAAGATCAGAGCATATCTAAGCTGGGGAAAAGCAAAACAAAAGCAGAGAAGGAAGAAGATGAGGAAAAAGGGCTAGTTTGAGTTGGGGTTTTGAGTACGTGTTTCCGGTCATACATGAGAAAGTGAGACGTGATTAATGGTGGTTCTGGATAGAGCTCGTGTCGTAGAAGCCTTAAGATCAAGCGGTGTTCCAATCTCAGCTAAACGCCAGAAATTATTCGCCTTGCTTCCTAGTCAAGAAACTTTCCAAATATGTGCCAAGTATAAATCAAGAACAGTGTGCACCTAGTGGTTTTGTGAGGCGAGTTTCCGATGGACTAGAAAGACTTAGGTCTCCATCTAAGCGTCTCTGGAAATATCTTACTGCAAGGAAATCAGTGTAACTGACGGCTTGTCAATCAGATATAAGTTACATCAGCAAATCACCTTGAAAGTTTGCCCAGAATCATCTCAATTTGCAGAAATGCAGAAAAACAGATCTGATGCAGCATATTCAAGAGAACGTGGGAGACCTATCTGATGTCGATCTGGCTGAAATTTGGTGGAGAGATTCATGGTACTTCAGGCTTAAGAATCAACGATGGGTTTACTTTTTCAATGGTTAGTTCGTGTTATATTCGTATATTTTCGAGACAAATTTGCATAAAGTAAATTGTAACAAACTGTATTTATTTGGTTTGAGCTGTAACTTTGCAGGAGCCTTTAGAACTCATGGAATTAGGTCTTGGTTGATGGAGAACCAAGAGGGAGTTCAATAGTATGCGATTGAAGGCAAGCTAGTAATCATCTAAATGAGAAAGGAGAAATGAGTTGTTCTTCATCTTTAAATGGTAAGGTGAGGGTGGTATTTGCGAAACATGGAATTGTTTTTTGGTTATGCTTCTTGACTTGTGGCATATAGGCTTGAATTTGATTGGTTATAACCTGATTATGTGATGATATGATTTGGTGATTGTTGAGTTTATGCATGTTAAAGATGCTTGACATGTATGATGATGATGTTTGATATATGAGTATGTTAAGTATGAGAATGTATGTATGAATATGTATATATGAGTTATGTATGTATGACTAGGGAGAATCGAGCAATGGACCGTGGTCTCCCTAGTAGTTATGGATAGTGATGGGCTGACAGGTTAACATGGTGGTCAAGAACGGCTGACGAACCCGGAATACATGGGAGTGTCTGAGCCAAGAGGGCCAGCCACCACTCATGAGGTTGTAGTCATCACGAGGATGATTGGACCTAACACTTTATGTATGTTGTTATGTGGTAAAGATGAATGTCATGTATGTTGTTGTTTAGCAAGTAAGATATGTTAGGTTGATTGCCACTACAAGAAAACAGGCTATTTACGACTGCATTTGGCGACTATGTACGTAGTCGACAAATATAGCGACTATTCTGCGATAAATTTGCGACTCATTTACGATTACAGAGAATTAGTCGTTAAAGAATCGCTAAAAGGCGACTAAAACTTATAGTCCATCAAGTAGTCGTTAAAGGGCGACTATTATACGACTGAAAGTCTGGACGGGTTACACAGTCGCTTAATAGTCGCTAAATTGGCGACTAATTTGCGACTTATGCGGTGAGTCGTAAAGTAGTAGCTAAATGGCAACTGAATTGCGACTTGTGCGGCGAGTCGTAACGTAGTCGTCATTCAGTCGTACAATTGTCGCATAAAAACTCGTTTTTTCGTTTTGTGGTAAGTGAGGTTGGTGTATCTGTTTTTGGCGACTACGATGTGTTGTCGTTATGTAGTCGCCACGTAGTCGCTAAGTAGTCGCGGTTTAGTCGCTAAATTGTCTATATAAGAAAACTCGCCCTTTTGTTCTCATCAATCGTTCCCAACACAAACAAACCAATAATAAGAAGAAAAAATCGAGTTTGAGAGCTTTTCAATAATGTCTGGAAATTATAGGAATTTTCGAGAGTGGATGTATAAGAGGATCGATGAAGAGACGGGAAACTTCTCCAAAGAATTTAGAGCGGGGGTGGAGCAGTTCATGACATTTGCAAATAGGCAGCCTTTAGCACAAGATAATGGGGGTAAGTTTTACTGCCCTTGTAGTAAATGCAAAAACGATAGGCGTATTCCGAGGGCTAGAATTTGGAACCATCTATTTAGTTATGGGTTTGTGGAAGATTTATTATGTTTGGTATAAGCATGGAGAAGAAATCAATATGAATTTAGGAACGAGTTATGTTGAACCGACGTATATAAGTGGGAGCGAAGAAATGGGTAATGTAGTAGAAGATACATATGTGGATATGGTGAATGATGCATTTCCTGATGATAATTACATGAGTTATCAACATGATGGTAGTAATTATAATGAAGAAGAACCGGTTTTTAACCATTCAAAGAAATTTAACGACTTGTTAGAAAGTGCTAAAAATCCACTATATGATGGTTGTCATGAAGGTCACTCGCAATTATCTTTAGCTGCTAGAGTTATGCAAAATAAGACAGATTATAATATGAGTGAAAAGTTAGTGGATTCGGTTTGTGAAATCTTAAGTGAGTATTTACCAGAAGGAAACCAGGCTACCGGTTCACATTACGAGACAAAAAATTGATGTGCAATTTAGGCCGCCCATATCATACAATTGATGTTTGTATCAACAATTGTATGATATTCTGGAAAGATGACGAAAAAGAAGATAAATGTCTCTTTTGTGGTGCACAAAGATGGAAGCCTAATGAAAACCGACGTCGAACCAAGATACCATATAGTCGTATGTGGTATTTACCTGTTGCTGACAGATTGAAGAGAATGTATCAAAAGCCACAAGACTGCAGCAGCAATGAGATGGCATGCCGAGCACCAAGCAAAGGATGTAGAAATGAGTCATCTTTCTGATGCGGCTGAATGGAGATATTTTCAAGAACAAAATCCCCGGTTTGCTGAAGAACCCCGAAACGTGTATCTTGGATTATGTACCGATGGGTTCAATCCATTTGGCATGTCTCGTAATCATTCGTTATAGCATGTGATCTTGATTCCATATAATTTACCCCCTGGTTTGTGCATGAATACAGAGTACTTGTTTCTTACAATTCTGAATTTAGGGCCAAACCATCTGCGAGCTAGTCTTGATATCTTCCTCCAACCACTTATTGAGGAGTTAAAAGTGTTGTGGTCTGCTGGAGTCGATGCATACGACGTGTTGTTGAGTCAAAATTTTAATTTAAAAGCAGTGCTTATGTGGATGATAAGCGACTTTCCGGCGTATGGCATGTTATCTGGATGGACCACCCATGGTAAATTGTCTTGTCCAGTTTGCATGGATGATACAAAGTCTTTTTACCTACCGAATAGAAGGAAGACGTGTTGGTTTGATTGTTATCGGAGATTTCTTCCTTATGGTTATCCTCTAAGGAAGAATAAAAAATATTTCCTGAAGGGAAAAGACGCTTTGAGAGAGTATCCACCTGCGTCTTTGACCGGTGAGCAAGTTTATTCCGAGCGGTTGAATGGTGTCAATCTACCGAAAACAAAGGATGTCGGTAGAAATGGTCATGAAAGAAAGATGCCTGGCTATGGGAAACAACATAACTGGCACAAGAAAAGTATATTGTGGGAGCTGCCGTACTGGACCGACCTCAATCTTCGACATAATATTGATGTGATGCATACAGAGAAAAAATTTTTGGACAACATCATGTATACTCTTATGCGTGTGAAGGATAAATCAAAAGATACCATCATGTCAAGATTGGATATACCAAAATTTTGTTCTCGGCCACACTTACATATTGATAGTCAGGGTAAAGCACATTTCCCAGCCTTCATATTGACAGAAGAAGCCAGAACAAGTTTATTGGAATGTGTGAAACATTCAGTTAAATTTCCAGATGGTTATTCGTCAGACTTAGCTAGTTGTGTTGATCTAGAAAATAGAAAATTTTCAAGCATGAAAAGTCATGACTGCCATGTTTATATGGAGCGGTTACTTCCGTTTATCTTTGCCGAACTCCTAGACCGGAACATCCACCTTGCGTTATCAGGTACTTCCATTTAATTAATTACTTAATTTTCTATATAGAAATTAAAGTATGTAATTATATTTCAATATAGTAATAAACGTGATGAAATGTTTGAATATATATTGTAGGGATTGGAGCATTTTTCCAGGACTTATGTTCGACAACTTTGCAAACAAGTCACGTTCAAATTCTAAAACATAACATTGTATTAATCATGTGCAATTTGAAAAAGATCTTTCCACCATGATTTTTTGATGTGATGGAGCACCTGCCTATGCATCTCCCATACGAAGCTGAATTAGGAGGCCCTGTCCAATATAGGTGGATGTATCCTTTTGAAAGGTTTTCCAAAAAGTTGAAAGGAAAAACAAAGAATAGAAGATATGCGGCAGGATCAATTGTGGAATCATATATCAATGACGAGATTTCTTATTTCTCAGAGCACTATTTTGCCGTGAATATAAGAACAAAATCCAGGTAAAAGCTAAAATTAATTACAGTTATATATTTTTTATAGCGAATACTTACTTTTCATCACCCATTTGTTCAGGTTAACAAGATTTGATGAAGGTAAAGTTCCTGTATATTATGTCCCTGGAGTATCTACTCTATTTACTCACGTTGGCCGTCCAAGTGGGGAAATGCATAAAATATGGCTTTCAGAGCGAGACTATCAATGCGCACATGCATATGTTTTACGAAATTGTGACTATTTTCAACCAATTGAGAGGTATATAAGTTGACATCTCCCAAATTACTTACATTTTAATATATATATATATATATATATATATTTCTGTTGGTCTTCTATATATAGTATGTTCGAGGATTTTATTTCAGCAAAATATCCAGGACTTAACGAAAAAGAACTCTCCGCGAAAAGAGCTGATGAATATCATATATGGGTTAAAGAATATGTATGTCAAACCAATATTAGTGCTATATATATATAAATATTTTAAAAATTATTGATATTTATTGTTTATCATATATATATATATATATATATATGTAGGTTACTTACTGGAACACCACAAATCTATTTCCTACCTGGGTTCAAGAGATAGTGCATGGACCTTTGAACAAGGTTAAAACATGACCAATGTATTTTACAAGAGACTATTTGTTTCATACAGAGAATCACGGTGCTGGACGAAAGACATGTAAATATGGGGTTTGTGTTAAAGGTGAAAATTATACTGATGCATATGATGCAGCGGATTTCTACGGGACATTAACTAATATCATAGAACTTGAGTACGAGGGGATGGTCAATTTGAAAATCACACCTTTTAAGTGCAAGTGTTATGACCCTGTTATCGATAGAGGCACTCGAAGGAGTAATGGTGGCGTTGTAGACGTATTTTCATCAAGAAAGTACAATAAATACGAACCATTTATTCTAAGTATACGTATATAAATTTATATATTAATAATATATATATATATAGATAATATGTCTAACTTCTACATTTTGATATATGCAACAGCCTCTCAAGCGCATCAAGTTTGTTATATCCCGTACCCATACATTAAAAAACCGAAACAGTTGTGGCTCAATGTTCTTAAAGTTAATCCTAGGAGAAACATTTTTGGAGAATATGAAAACAAAGAACTGACTCTTTTGCAAACAGAAAATGATGATGCTGTATTGATGACTACAATTGAAGACTTCGTTATTGATAATTTAGAAGAGGGAGTAAATGCAATAAATCTTGATTATGATGTTGGAGATGCAGAACCTGACGATGAATTTCGGTGTAATTTATCGTTTTCAGATGATGAAGAACCAGATGACGATGAACCCTTCTAATTTTGTGATACTTGTCCTAGTAAAATATGTATAATATAATGTACAATTTCATAACATTTGTTCCAATAAAATATGTAATGAAATTCTAAATTTGTCCTAACAAACTAATTTTTTCCTTAAGGCTACTGATTAGCGACTAAATAACGACAAATTACACAACGGACTTATTCAAACCGACTAAATTTCCTACTTTGACCCGATTTAGCAAGTGGATTGACCGATCCACAACCGGATCGATCGATCCATTTTTCAATTATTCAGACCGACTGGCTTGGTCGATCTGTCGATCCTCCGGAGTTTTGATAAAAATCGGATCGATCGATCCATAGCCAGATCGATCGATCCGTTTTTCTATTCTTCAGACCGACTGGCTTGGTCGATCTGTCGATCCTCCGGAGTTTTGATAAAAATCGGATCGATCGATCTGGCCTGTTTTCATGCTCCTTTGCTCTTAAAAACGCAACACATCACCGATCCGTTATTGATATCGACCCACCTAGCAACAAAGCCCATCAGATTAGCGACTACTAAGCGACTGATTGGCGACTAATTTCGGCCCACTTAATTAAATCCCAATAAATACCTTACCCTAATCGACGAAACCATTGACTTCGTCTTCTTCGATCTTCAACCCTAGCCTCCGTTTTTTCTCTTCTTCGGAGATATTCGACCCTAGCCTCCATTTTCTCTCTTCTTCTTTGATCTTTGCTCCTCTTGAACAGCTTCTTCTTCTTCGATTTTCAATCTTCGAAACTTTCTTCTTCTTCTTCTTTCTCTTCGATTCAACCCAAGCCACAGTTCGTCTTTGAACCCTTCGGCTTCGTTCTCTTCCAACCTTTCTTCTTCTTTGATTCCTTCCTCCACAACAGAGCCTTTCATTCCTTTCATTCTTCTATTCGAATCAGTGATGTCTACAGCAAAGAAAGGACGAAAGAGAAGAGTCCCTAACGTATCACAGAGACTCGGAGGCTCTAACCCCCCCACAGCAGTCAGACGAAATAGCCCTCTACCAGCTCAGTATAATTTCACACCGGCGGTCCAAAATCCTCCGCCTGAGATCCCCCAAGAGCTTGGTCGGGTTATCGCACAACCTTCACCGTCAGCAACGCCCCATTGTTGGAACTTCCCACCGCCACAGGCGCTGTTCCAGACCTCCGTGAATCAAGTCCATCGAGACCAGCCGGCTCGTTTATCACCGGAAGTGCAGAACACTCCACTTGTTCAACCCACTCCAGTGCAGGATCCTCCAGAGCCTCGACTTCAGAACTCTCAGGTGCAAAGTCATCCGTCGTCTCAAGAGAACAAATTCGAACCTGATCCCGTGTTACCAGAACTCCAGGAGGACACCCTTAGGGCTATAAATGCCCTGCTTATGGTGCCAGATAGAGAGAAGTTTACAACTGCTCTATCTCCCGATCTGCTGCCTAGAACGACTTGGTAAGTGATGAATTGTCTGTCAAATGCAAATTGTCAGTTGTTAGATAATTGGCTATGGAGTGCATCTCTTATGCGTATCGTAATATGTCTTAAGTTTTTTGTGATGTTTTGTGATGTGTCTTTCGGTTAAAGTCAGTCGCTTGAACAATGTTAATGTCATGTCTCTCATGGTAAATCTATACTAGGGTTTTAAGTCTCTGATGCTTAATGCATAATCTGACGCATATTCATGAATTGTCAGTCTCTTGCAAATTGTTAGTAGTTAGCTAATTGGTTGTATTGACGGACCATATGTCTTATGCGTATTGTATTGGCTTAAGTGTTTGTGATGTTTTCTCATGTTTTCTGATGTGTCTCATGGTTAATGTAATGACTAATCTTATTGTCTAAGTTTGCTGTGAAGGTCTCTCATGCTTAATCAATGTCAGGCTCTATTGAGTTTCTCATGCTAAATCTTATTCATATGTTTCTTTTGGTTTGATTTTTAAAAATGTTATAGATACCAAGTTTAATTGTATTCACTCATTCTTTCTTGGTTTGTTTACATGTGTTTGAAGGTTTACTCGGGATAAAAATCTCAACTGGTTCGGAAGATTACCAAAGTATTTACCAACAAATTCGATGGTCCCTACTATAGCTGGACATGTGTGCCTCGGGACTGAAAAGAAAGGTACTTCCTCGACTTTGCAGTAAGTTTTCTGACCTATAGCTACTTACTTGTGTTGTTTTCTCTTTCTTTTGAAGAAAACTCACACTTGGGATCCCTTGATAACAGGGACAGTTCAACAGCACTTTGAGGAGATCTGTCAACGCCGGATGAAGGATATGGTTAGCAATGCGAGGACTAGTCGTGAGCGACCAAAGTGGATCGACGAACTCTCTGGCTAGATATGGTTGAACAGTGGGAGACTAATGAAGCACAGCAAAGGAGTCTCATCTATTCCAATGCTCGTATGTCTGACCGTAATGGTCTCGGTCCTCATATCCATTTATCTGGCCCAAAGTCGTATCAACAGATACAATCAAAATGGTTAGTCATTTTTATTTTCAAGAAATTTATTTTTGTATTACCTTTGCAACTTTAAACTGTTTCATAACCTTTCTTTATTTATAACACTTCAGGAAGAAGAATTGGGAAGAGCTGTCAGTCTTGGTGAGGTTTTCATCAAGACACATACAAAGCCAGATGGAACGTATGTTGATCGGAAGGCAGAGAGAATCGCTCAAACTTATGAGAAGAACTTGCAAGAGAAGTTGGATGAGCTTGAGGTAGATTCTTCAGCGGTTTCAGACGGTGCTTCACGACCTCGGGAGCTCACGACAGATGACTATACTGCCATATTTCTTCAGTTTAATTAACATCTAAAACTATACACATTTATAGAGTCTTGGATGAATCTGTTTTGCTCTATATTAACTGTTTTCCTTTCTTTCACAGTCCACTGAGAAGGATTCACGAGGAACTCTCTACGGAGTTGGCAGCCTCAAAGAAAATCTTGGGAATCTTGGCAAGCGCAATTAACCAGACTAGCCTTCATCATTTCTAGCATTGCAAGAGCAACTGAAGGAAGCTCAACGCAAGATCGAAGAGCAGGCTGCTTATAATGCTGAGGTTGCTACCAGAGAAGCAGAGAACTCCCGAGTTATAGCTGAGCAAAAGGACAAGATCAACCAGTTGTCCTTGGTGGAAAAGTACCTGCGCCAGACTGATCCGGCTTTCTTGGACTTCATGGCGACTCATTCAGCTGAGGCAACAACCACGGATCCTCTCACAATCAATCTGCCCGCAACAGCTCAACAATCTACTCCACCATGAGCTTCTTAGGTTACTAATCCATCACTCTTTATTTCTAAACTCATGAACTTGTCAGTTTTCAGTTTGTAAGTTATACTTGTGACTTGTGACTTGTGAAACTCTTGTTTGCATTTGAATTTGTTTATGGACTTGTGTAAATCTTGGTTATGGATATGTGAAATCTTGTCATTGTGAATGCGTTTGTAAATTTTTTTTTTATGTTCAGTTTCATCAATTTTGGAAAACAAAACCGGGAAACATTCAAGATATAAATACCATATTTCATTTTTCCCAAACAGTGTAGTCGCTAATTAGTCGTAAATTAGTCATCTAATAGTCACCAAATAGTAACCAATTAGTCGCTCTAAAGTATGCATGTAGTCGCGAAGTAGTGACAAAATAGTAGTTAAAACAATTACGACTGCTTTACGACTACGACATACCTTCTACTGTAATTGTACATTTGTCGTCAAATAGTCGTTATTCAGTCCTTAAATTTTACGAATATTTTATGACTCTCTACTGTTTAGTCGTAACTCAGTCGTATTGTAGTCATAAAATTTAACGACTACATTACGACCACAATTACGACTACAATATTTAGTCGTAAAATAGTCATAATTTAGCGACTAATTTTACGACTACTTCAATTAGTGACTAAGGATTTACGACTACAGTCTTTAGTCGTAACATAGTCGTAAATTCTGTTTTAGCGATTATAAAGCGACTAATACTACAGTCGTTAAATACCTGTTTTCTTGTAGTGTGCTTGTATCTAAAGTTGTGTGTTATGGTGATGGTTGTATAGCATTAGAAAATGTTCTATTTTCCTCACTGAGTAATTCTTTACTTATCCCATTTTCCTTTTTCTTTAGGTTAGTAAGTTTGTTCAAAGTCTTATGTTTGTTGGTGGATTTTTAAAGAAAATATTTTGGCGAGACTAGATGAATATCATGCTGTTTTGTCCTATGTGGCGTGACAGGTGTTACAACTTGCACCCTCTGAAAAATATAAAAACTAATATTTAACACTACACAAAATGACTAAAGTGCAAAATGGTTTGGAGTGCACCCAATAAATTCATAAGGTCACAGGATCAATTCCTCTTTCTAATATTTTGCACCCACTTAATTTTTTGCTGGGTCCACCCCTATTCGACATTATAATTGTTTTGAAGATTTACTTAAAATAAAATAATTGGGTAGGATTCATAATTTTGACCAATAATAGATATTTAAAAAATATTTATACTTTAGTGGAAAAAAGTATACTTACAATATTATTTTTAGAATATAAAATAAAGTAATAATGGAACAAAACCTAACTCTATTTTGAAATTATTCTAATTTAGAGTGAAAAAAAAACTAAATATAGTGGATTGTATATGCTCCTATGCTTAGTGATCGAGATGATGCAGTCATGCAAGGATGGAACAAACCAATTTTCTTATGGACTAGACCGTTCTATTATAAGGTGGATAACGATTGTTCTGCCCGTTCTAATCATTCAAACTCTTACACAATATGGGCCTTGTGATCATCTTCGGAAGCCTAATAAGGCGTTCAATCACTTAAACCTATAATTTATCTGCCACGCGCTTACCTACAAAGAACAGATTCAATCACTCAATTCGAGTCTTCACAATTATTAGAAAAATAGTTTGCTCTTCGATATATATATAAAACCAATTTTCACAAAACACACCATTTTGATTTATTCTCTCACGGTTTGGCAAAGTAAAAAACAGTTTTCTAGACCATTTTAAAACAAAAATGCCCCTATAAAAAAACATTGTATCAGTTCGGTTTCCATAACTCAACCGAACATGTGTCTTATTTCATAGTTCTCTTTAGTCTTATTTCCATACTAAGGTTAATTAATCCTTGAGAGATAATACTCGGAGTATCAATTTGGGATATTTCGGTGAAGAAACGTAGGAAAGGTTTTCCGACAAAACAATTCTGGCGTTAAGAAAAATCGGATGATAGTGGTGTTTTGGCATCTTGTATTTTTGTGTGCCTGACCTAAGCTTTGGTAACTGGAGTATCAACCCGCAGCGAGAAGAAAGAAAGGGTCAAATTTTGTGGAGTAACGTCTTTCCGATTTGCTTCTGGTGAGATCTCCGGCGAACGAAAGACAAAAGTACGGTAAATCTTATCCTTCAGTCGAGTTTGTTACCTAAAACCCAAATCTTGGAAATCGATTCCAAAGATCAAATTTTTTTGTAAATTTTTCGGATTTAGCAATTGAAAACCAAATTTCCGCCAAAAGTTAAAGAAATTTATGATTTTTTGTGTAAGAAAAAAAATTTGGAAACCCTAGTTGTATACATATTACTTTGAATTTCTTCCATGTTCTATTTATTCAAATTTTGGCATTACGTATGTTAAAATTTATTTACTTTGCAAAGCCGTGTGCGACATATTTACAGATTATGTTCATTGAAATCTCAAAAGGTGGATTTGACAATGTTTCACACTTCATATTTTGTAAGAATTAGAATTATGGATCCGATAGAAGAGGAAAATGTTGCAAGAAGATGTGAAGAGTTACCAACTAGGTTGTTTGCTCTCAACCACTACCCTCATAAAATGAAGATATATGCAAATTCGAAACCGGAATATCTTGCTGTGATTCCAAATGAGTTAAAAGGGAACAAATAAAATGAAATTTTTGTTAAGCTCTCCTTTTGCCAAGCTTTTTGAAATCCCTCTTAACAAGTCTTCATTTCCAGGGAAGCTTATTTTTGGATAAGTTGGTCGTCAGTTGGTGACAAAGAAACGACATGAGATGTGGATGGTTTTCATTGATCAATCCTTCAAGTTTGGATTAAAAGATTCTCATTTATCACAAGTCTGGAATGTGGGATATTTCCCAAAAAGAAAGATGTGAGAGATGTGGTTAAAGTGACACAGGGATGCGAATTTGTTTGGAATACGCTATTTGGAAAAGATCAGCAACCAACAATGATGGATTTGGTGGAGAAGCCAAAGCGAGAAAAAGGGATGCCTCGGTGGAAGAAATTAGTTGTATCTCTGATAATTATTGTTGATGGTGTCTTCACGTTTGTTACACAGCTCGTTAGACCTTATTCGAAGAAAATTGAGATGACGAAGAACTTGAATATTTTCTGCAAATACCAATGGGGAAGGCTAGAGATGATGACAGGGTTCAAGACTGATAAAGATGTGGAAAATATGGTCAAAACTTGCAAGCAACAGTCTTTACTGTTTATGGCTTTCCTCTAGCACTCCAATTGCTAGCTTTCCAAACTATCCTGTCTATTGGTAAGCTAATACTTGATGAAGAAAACGATAACAAATTTACTCAAAGGTCGATCCATAATCAGGTAAGACTGCGTCCATTCCGCTCTTCCAATATCTTGGCGTGCGAAGCTGCTGAAGAGGTTTATACATTAGAGCGGTATTTATGTACATACATTTGGAAAATTTAAATTTACGTACATTAACTTGTTATGTCTATATCATTTTATAGGTGGATGTGACCCGTATCGTTGAACCAGAGGATCCTAGTTGTTCTCAATCCTTATTATGGGTTCATAAAGTGGTACACGCTAAAGTTGAGTACATAAAAATATAATCAATGCTAGACACAAATGGGAGGAAAAAACATGGGTGGGGGAGGTGATGCTAAATGCGTAAAACAAGTTCAACCAGGGAAAAAAATAAATTTATATATCTTTATACCAATATTATAAATATGAAGTTTTTATGCCAAAACATGACAAAATTTGTATCTTGTACTTACATGTGCCAGTTGCAAAGGGGAAAATAGAAGCAAAATCAAAAGTTGCAAAAAAATACAAAAAACTATTGGAGGAGAGCATGTAGCAGCTGAAGACCAAACTAGTGTTGATGAAAGTTTAGAAGATGAGCGGTTTCAGAAGTATGTTGTTGAATTGAGGTGGTGTTTCAAGAAGAAAACTGCATAAAAGTCTACGTCCATGCGGAGATTAGTGATGCACTAGATACGAAAGGGAAGAAAAAAAAATTGATGCTGAACCTTCTGGACATTCTAAGAGTCCTTCCAAAAAGATGTCGAAGATTGGAAGAAGGAGATCATCTAAGGTGAAGAAAAAGGCATCAGAATCGTTCCTTATGGATCAAGTTGTTGCTGAGAGTTCTCAGGTTCGTTCGTGTACGATATAAGATATAAGTATTTTAAGTTGTGTACGTATGAGAAGTATTAATAATTGTAGTGTGATCATTGTTGGTACAAGGCAAATCCAATGATAATGATGGTAAGAAAAAAGTCATTGGTGATGACTCACTGACAAACAAACAAGCCAGGGGTGTCCAAGATATGAAAGGTATTGTTTACAATGTACTTCCGTTTTCTAAACTATCTTATTCTTTTACCATTTATTATCTTATATAAGAGTTAACACCGTTATATCTTTATATTTGTTATCTCTTCTTCTAATTTAGGCAAGATGAAACCAATGTTCCTGCTAGTATGGAAAAAAGGTGTTGAAGAATGTACTTTAAAACAACCATCTACTTATGCCGAAGATAAGGAGGACAATGGTCATTATGTACGTACATATACTATTCAGGTTTGACCGTGTACCAATTTGAAAATATATGGTTTTTTGGCTGGAATGTCTAAGTTAGTTGTGTATATATTTTTCCATTTTGAGTCAACCTCATGTATGTACATATTTGTACTGTTTTTGTTTAACATTAATCTGTTACATTTGTTGATACAAGAGCAACAAACCAATATTTCCGACGATAAGAAAGTGTTCTACGATTCTCCTAATCTGAATGATGGAGATGGTCATATTATTGATGCTGAATCGAGTAATAAAGATGATCTTGTTGATCCGCAATCACCAACTGTAGTGGTAGCCAATGTAAATTTTTGATAAATTAGTCTCTCAGATATTTGTTTATTAGTATTATGATCAAACTCATTTAACTTTCTCAACAATTTTTTATAGGTTTTACAACAATTAAGTACATCCAAATTCGTTGATGTGAGTGTTGATCACAATCTAAGTGAAGTAAGCAATCTTAGTATATTATGTTATTGTGTACATATATATTAAATATGTACATAATGTTATTGTGGACATATTTATAACTATGAACGTTTTTGTAATTAGAGAGGATTGGACCCAACTGAAAATAAGATGGCATCGAGGGGTATAACAAAACCGGAGAAGATGTGGCAAACACAGTCGCATCTCAGCCAAAAATCCATGTAAGTATATATTGTTCTATATAACTCTGTGTACGTTTATGTAATTAGGGAGGATTAGATTCCAAAGCGAAAGAAGCTGACATCGACGACTGTAACAAAACTGGCATAAATGTGGGAAACACAGCCGCATCTCAACCTGAAATCCATGTAACTATGTTTGGAGACCATATGTTTTGTTTATGATCACTTTGGTGTACGTAATTAGAACTGTGTACCAAATATAACTCTTTGTATGTTTATGTAATTAGGGAGGATTGAAACCATCAATATTTCTGGGACATGATTCCGAATTTTGACGTAGCTGTCGATGTTGGTTATTTTGTTATGTTCCATATTAGCAAGCTTCACATCAATGGACCTCCGTTGTGGGAACGAGCTTGGAGGTTTTTCCACACTCCACCATATGTTACGCAATGCACGTTTGTTAATGGTTGCAGAAATTTCTTTTTTATTGGTATGCACATGAGATGTGCATATTTTACTAAGTTAGTTATGAATTATGGAAGAAACATAAATTTTTGTATTAATGAAGCAAGTATGAAGGTTATGCTTCGTATATGTTGTTGATTTCTATATTAAGAAGGTATTAGGTTGTCATCCATTTTATTATATTTTGTATGATGCAACAAATTTTTGTATTAATGAAGCAAGTATGAATATATATGGATGAACGTATTATGAATAGGAAAACGGTAATAACTGTATGACGGTATACATACACGGTAATAAGTTAAGTGATATATAAAGTGAAACAAATATAAACATACACTACTTCCAAAAATTATTCCATTTTTAAAAACCAAACAAAACGTACATCAACGTACAAATAATACGTACACAGATAGAAGATTGCACAAAAAAATATGTACACAACCATTATACACTATGTAAGACTCATTCCAGGTAATTATACCGTACTCTGATTCAGGGAAAACCCCCGTGATGACCCTCCAATCCCTACTTCTAAACCATTCGCTTCACCTATATCATGCCCTTCTGTATTCATGTATGTCAAACATTCACCTTCACAAACTTCATCCTGTACGCAATTAGTGATGTACGTACATTTATCAGATGGTTGAATGTCACCATTCTCCTCAAAAGAATCGATACTTGGTCCATCACGTATACGATGACATGTGTACTTACACGATTCTAATAGACGACTGAATTCCCCTGTTAGACCAACATGCGGTTGAATGTCACCAACGGCTCCGACATTTCCTATTCCATAATCTCTAGCTACAAAATTAGTCCACTTGTTGTAATTCTAATCTTCGTCTTCTCCTTCACTACCGTCTATAGGCGGTTCGAGCATACTCCCTCCACTTGATCCATCGTTGTCATCCTCATCTTCATTGATGTTTTCATCGTCCTCCTCATACTCTTCCTCATCCTCTTCCTTCTCCTCTTCTTCTACCTCATCCTATCTTTGTCATCATTCTCCTCTTCGTCCTCGTTCTCTTCTTCTTCATTCTCTTCTTCATCCTCATCTACGTCCTCATTATGTTCATCCACGTTTGGTAATTCCAATATGGTATTTCTTGTGTTTTCACTCTCCGAGCATTGGTTAGGTTTATCAGCGTGATACTCTACCATGCATACACTATTCACACCATTATTAACCGTTAGGCAAATGACAAAACATGTTTACACTTGGGTCACCCATACGAATAACTGATATGCTCAAATTTACCCTTGACCTACTCTCTCAAATTAAGAGATCACTGTAGTACTTAGGGATCGTATCCACAAGGACTAATGCTCACACAATAGATTATCAGTTTGGAAATATAGCTAAACAGAAGAAATTGTAAGTTAAAAATAGTAAGAGAATTAAAATCGGGTTGTAAGATGAATGAGAGAAAAGTTAGGCTTAGGGAAATTCTCAGGAAATTCAGAATTGCAGAACAAAACAATTATCATAATTAAAAATCATTCTAGAACTCAAATCACTAATGTAAAATCAACCAACTTTCGTTGCGAAGATTATCTATGCCTAAATTTTAGAATCCCAAATCTCTTTGCGAATTCTTCAAATTAAACAAGCATTAAAGTTCAGGTTTGATATGTTCACAAAATTCCTAAACCAAATTTCTTTGCGAATAGAGTATTTTGCTCATCTAAGATAGTTCAGGCAATCAATTACACTTTCGTGTCAACTAATCAACCTAAGATCAGATTCTAGGTAGCTAAGCTAGAATAAGCGATAAACACAATCTAGATGAAGAACTCTATAGATTCAATCCTAACAATCTAACAACCTAACAATTCATGAATTCCTTTGAAAACCCTAAACCTAACAGGGAGATAACTCAGACATGATCAATGAAACACAAATCATGAATGAAATAAATTGCATTAAGAAAATCAAAAGAAGAAGAAAGGAGTTTAGAAATCTTCTCCAAAAATCCCTGAAGAGGTGGCTGCTCAAAAATCAAGCATTCTAAGCATAGGTCTAAACAATGACCTTAAAATCATATAAATAAGCTAAAACACGATTTGAGCTTTATTTGTAAACAGGGACAACTTCTGGGCCAAATTTGCAATTCTTCAAAACTTTAAAAAGATGGGAAATTCGATTGCCGTCAGATATTGGTGTCGACCGACACTAATGGCTAGTGTCGATCGACACTCACACCAATTTTGCTCTCCGAGTTGGTTTCTTCAGCGCAGCTTCTCGGATTGCTCCAAAACGTCCCATAATCTCCAAATAAGTCCAAAACGTACATGAATCTGCAAAGACTTTAAAAAACTCGAAAGACTCTAAAAACGACTCTTATATCATGGTTAAAAACCGTAAAAACCATAATATATCAATAACTATGAATGTATTCAAACTCATTTGATTGTCAATGTACACAGGAGGGCGTTTACGTTCTATCATCATCAACATCATTCTGGGCATCCAATAACTGATTTTGGGATTAAACTCCGTAGCCTTCAAACTGAACAACTCAAATAATGTACATCTCAGCTCCGTGTACGTCATGTTATGTTTAAGTAGTACATATTTACCAAACTTTCTTTTCTCAGGAAAAATATATCATTTTTTTTTTTTTAATATCTCCACTCACCAAAAACAATAATTACATGAATCTCCATTACATACATGCATCATAAATTCATGAAAAATTTAATGCAATCAACATTATAACTCCAAATACAAATAGAATTTTCAACTACACACTTTAAAGCACACATATTCTATTCTTTTTACTATTTGCAATCAAACAAACAAACAAAACACTATGAACCTTTATTTTTTTCAATAGAGATTTTTAGTTCTAATCTTAAACCTATATCATTGTGTGTGTAATAGAAAAAACCAATTTTAGCCGCTAGATATATTACCCGATCACTTCTTTGCTCGCTTACAAACTTTGATAAACAGCAAAATTCATACTCTTCACCATCTCTTTCTTAGCTCAAATGCTTTTTTTTTTTTTATAACTTTCTCACATTATATCTTTTCTATGTACGTATATCTCACACATACAAAAGATGATGATTGAGTTTGCATTAATTAGAGTTGATAATGGTTTTGTCTTAACTTTTTAAAACATTTAACTGCGTTTGACATCCTTTTTTATTATTTTTTCCCCTCCTTTTTTAACTGTAGCCAACGAGATCGATAGACGTAGCAGATTTAATCGTAACTAAATCGTACACAGGTGGACGACATCCTAACCAGATGTACACGAACACTGTCCCATTCATGAGTATGTTCGTTCGAAATTATATAAATGCCTACACTATAGAAAATGCAGCTGACTTTGTCAAAAGTTGATAACTATTCTGTGAAATTTACCCATATAAAATCGAAACGAGAAGCATCAAATCTTTTAAAAATATATATAAATGAAAACACAATCTTAAATAATTGAACGAAAAATTGAGTCGAAACTCATATAATTGCACGAAAAATTGACTTGACTTGACTTTTCTTTTGTTTGGTTAAACGACCCCATTTTATTATTTAAAAAGAATTTATAACTCTTCTTGTTGGTGTCATGGTCTAATAAATGTTATCTCTAACCCTTGACAAACCTCGATTACAAGAGAAAGAAGAAACAGGGAAACAAAAAAAAAAAAAAACACAGAGCAATGTCAAATTACCCTATTTTCATTTTCCTTAACTTACTCTTAACCATCTTCCACGCTTCAGGACAAGACCCTCCTTACATCGGTCACTTCTGTGGAAACAGAGCAAACTTCACCCGAAACAGCACTTACTTCTCCAATCTCAAATCACTTTTATCTACTCTCTCTTCCCCAAACGCTTCGTACGCCACTGGTTTCCTTAGCGCCACCGTCGGGAGTGGTTCCGACACTGTCACCGGCCTTTTCCTTTGCCGTGGAGACATCATCCCAGAAATCTGTAAAGATAATGCTCTCTACGCTGTCGATGACGCTCTCACCCGTTGTCCTGACCAGAAAGAGGCCACGATTTGGTATAACCCTTGTACGCTTCGATACTCCGACCGCAACATTCTCTCTACGCTGGCGACCAGTCCTGGCGTTCTTTTGACTAACACGAACAACGTAACGGCCGAGCTACGAGACCGGCTCAGAGATGTTCTCAACTCAACCATGAACGATGCGGCCAGGATTGCGGTGAATAGTTCTCGTAAATTCGCGCTAAGAAGAGCGGATTTCACCCCGTCCAAGAGATTCTACGGGTTGGTTCAGTGCACGCCTGATCTGACTAGTGATGAGTGTGACGTTTGTCTTCGCCGAGCCATTGATGGATTGCCTCGTGAGCAAGTTGGTGGAAGGAATCTTCTTCCAAGCTGTAACGTAAGGTACGAGCTTTACCCATTCTATTCAGAAACCTTAGCTCCTCCACCACCGCCGCCAATATCAGATACGGCCTCTCGTCAGACACCATCCGCACAACGGCAATCAAGAAGTTATAGAAACTCGACTTTTTTAATCATCGCCATTGTTGTGCCAATTGCTGTTGCGTTACTACTTTTTGTAGCTGTTCAATGTTACTTCTTAAGGAGATCGAAGAAAAGCTATGACGCTTCTGCTTCTGATGACGGTAATAAGAGTTTCAGGCACAACCGAAATTTTTTATTTGCAACTAGATTTTTTTTTTTTCACAGGAAAGTATGGTTGTATATATGGGTGCAGGGTCTCTACAGTTTGATTTTAAAACAATTGAAGCAGCGACAAACAAATTCTCTGACAGTAACAGGCTTGGTCAAGGAGGATTTGGCGATGTTTATCAGGGTATGTTACCCAATGGAACAAAAGTTGCTGTGAAGAGACTATCAAAATCATCAGAACAAGGAGTGGATGAGTTCAAGAACGAGGCTACTCTTGTAGCAAAGCTTCAGCATAGAAATCTTGTACGGCTTCTCGGGTTTTGTGTCGAAGGAGAAGAGAAGATACTCGTCTACGAGTTTGTCCCAAACAAAAGCCTCGACTACTTCCTCTTCGGTGGCTTTGCTTTATCGCTTTATTTGAGTCTTTTCGTTCATATTACAGGTATCTCTAAAAGCTAAAGGTTTGTGATATTGGATATATATTATCTTGTGTGTATGGCGCAGATCCTACAAAGCAAAGTGAATTGAACTGGACAACACGGCACAAGATTATTGGAGGGATTGCTCGAGGAGTTCTTTATCTTCATCAAGATTCACGGCTCACGATCATACATCGTGACCTTAAAGCCAGTAACATCCTCTTGGATGCTGATATGAACCCCAAAATTGCAGATTTTGGGATGGCAAGGATTTTTGGGATGGACCAAACCCAGTCTAATACAAGCAGAATTGTTGGAACCTTGTGAGTGATTTGAGTCGCATTTGATCCTTGTTAATATACAAGATTTATAAAAATTTAGGTAAATTTAATTTGCAGTGGTTACATGTCTCCGGAGTATGCAATGCATGGACAGTTCTCTATGAAGTCGGATGTCTATAGCTTCGGAATTATAGTTCTTGAGATTATAAGCGGCAAGAGGAATAGCAACTTCAACCAAACTAGTGGTGATTCTGACTTGGCCTCATATGTGAGAACGATCAACTTATATTACTCAAGTCTATTGCATAATGTTGATGAATAACATTGTGGGCTAATCAATATGTAGGCATGGAGAATTTGGAAAGAAGGAGTTGCTCAAGAATTGGCGGATCCAGCAATAAGGGAGAGTTGTGAGAAAGATGAAGTTATAAGATGCATCCATATCGGCTTACTATGTGTTCAAGAAGATCCTGCAGATCGTCCAACAATGGCAACCATCGTAATGATGCTTTATAGTAAAACGATGAGCCTACCAATTCCTCACCAACCAGGATTTAGCTTTCCTAATCAAGATGAATCGGAAACCACCAATGCAGCATATGTCTCACAGTCTACTGTTGATGATTCATCCATCACTATTACTCTTCCTCGTTGAAAATTCCTGTTTGGGATTTAATATAACATTGTATGCTCTTAATTCCGCACCCTTGCGTCTTTGTGTTTGATTGTAACGCTATCCACACAATTCTGGTTGAAACATTCTCTCTTTTATATTGACTTGGATGTGTTATCAATTCTAGATGTTGTTGTGTTAGCCTTGGACTTTTAAGATTTGTCGTCTAATACAGTAATCACTTGAAGATATTTTATATTTTTCTTTCAGTACAAATAATCAAATTTACGACAACCAAATCTGATTTTCTACAGTTTTTGGTTAGTGCTTTCACAGACGACTACATAATTGATAGTTCTACCTGCATCACGAAGATATATATGGTAGGCATTTCTACATGCACCACTATATGCATATATTTTAACACGTTTAACCCCTTAACCCCTTATTCATGTTGTTTTATATGTATATATTTGTGATTTAATAAGCGTTTTAGTATCATTTGATACTATTTTGAGTTTTATAGTGGTTTAGGAGTTTTGGATCATATATTGCACATTCTACTCTAGTTTGTGTTTATATTTAAGGATTTTTGGAGTCACGGAGAAGCACGAGGAAAAGCAAAGAACTTCGAGCCAAAAAGTTACGAAAAGACTCAGGATCGGTCTACAACCAATATTACCAACCGATCAGGAAGTGCTCGATCGGTCAACAACCGATCTAAGCAACCGAGCGGCAAATAAGATGAATGGCTTACTAAAAGTTCAACGATCGGTCAACAACCGATCGAACCAACCGATCGGGACATGTTCGATCGGTCTACAACTGATCGAGGTGACCGATCACCGACATCTTAAAATGGTCGGGACCTTTTAAGATAAAAGAAGTTAGACCTTATGGTGCGGTAGTCCTTTTGGACAAGTCCGGGGGGAATTCACTGTCAATGGACAACGTCTCAAACCATACCTTGCTGATGAGAACACGGAAAAAGGAACTTCTGTTCCTCTTTCGGAACCTACAACCGCTTAGAGCGATGCACCGTCAAGCTTAGTGACGTAAAACAAGCGCAATAGGGAGACATTCCCTATGTATTTATATATATATGCTTTGTGTTGATTGATTTGAATTTTTTGATTCTTCATTTTAAGTGTGCAGGGGTATATAAGATCATGAGAAGGAAGAAAGAATTCGAAAAACACGAAAAATTTCAAAATGTATTGGCGATCGGTTGCAGACCGATCGCATGAATATTTGCACGTTTCCCAGCCTATTTGTCAGCAACCGATCGCACGTTTTGGATCGGTCGGTCCGATCGGTTGCTGACCGATCGGTAATGTAAAAAATTTTAAAACCCTTAAATCATAAGTTATAAAATCGAGCCCCCTCCTTCTTCTTCACCCATTCCCACACGATTTCAAGTTACAAAACCCAAAGATTTCTCGCTAACTCACTCGATTCTCATCCGTTTTTGGCGATTTTTGATTCCAACTTGTTAAGTTTTTCATCCTCAATTCAATTCTACTACTCCCTCATTCGATCTACAAAGTTATGCTCCTAAAATTTCCAATTTACAGTACCAAAGTGGTGAAAATCGATTTGGGTGATGAACTTGCATGTCTATTGATTGGAATTGCCTCTTCTTGGGGATTTGATGCTAGATTGGTATCTAGATGGCTTTGAATGTATGTTTAGGCTGTTTGGTTAATGGAATTAGACTTACTAGGTTGTGGGTTTCTCTAGAATTGGATAGAAATTGCCAATTTTCGTGTTCTTTAGAAACCCAATCGATTGGAAATCATTGTTTGCTTCACTTGTTGATTGTTGTTGTTGAGAATCGATTATTTGTTTGAATTTGATGAGAAGATTGAAGAATTGATGAGTTTTGACTTGAAACTATGTTTTTATTTGTTCTTGTACACTAAGTTTGTTTTGATTTGTGTATATATGAATGGTTTTGTTGTATATATGTCTGTGTGTGGTTAGTTTATTTTTCGTTCTAATACTTTTCGTTAATGGAATTGTGAATTCTTTGGTTATGAACCTTAAAATTCGATATGTCTTCTTTCTTGTAGTTAATGGCTCCGAAAAAGTGGCAAAGAGAAGGAAAGGCACCAAAGAAGCGCTTGCAAACTTCGAACGAGTGAAGGTTCATCCAACACAGTTCACCGACCAAATGTTGTTGAATAAGATGAGCATTTTGAGTAGCGTTGATGACCTCCTCGATAGGATGGGTATGAGCTGTTTGCAGCGTATGTTTTACCGGACTTACGAGCAGGAGACAAAGGAATTCCTCGCTACGGTTCAGCTGGAGTACAAGAACAAGAAAGACAAGGTTGCAAGTCAGGGTATGATAATCTTCAAGATTGGCAACAAGGGTTATGGGCTCACCATTACAGAAATTTGTGAGGTTTTCGGTTTCCGAAATGGTGAAGCGGTCCAGTTTAGGGATTTCTATCATGCAGACGTCTTCTGGAATACAATTGCTACAGGTCCATATCGCAGCAACAAGGCAAAGACCACCGGTATCAGAAACCCGGTGATAAGGTACGTTTGCAAACTGTTGGCAAACACCTTCTTTGCTAGGAAGGAAACAGGGGGGGTCAATATGAAAGAGCTTTACCTTGTCTACCAAGGGCTGAAACATATGCTGACAGACATGCAAGGGGTGCTCATAGAATACGATTTCGGAGATGAAATCAATTATGGATGCATTTTTGCTGCGAAGCTTGCCCACATGAAGATTTGGGCAGAGACAACACCTCATCCAGACTTGTACATTGGAGCCATGATCACTCCACTACTCGAGAAAGCCGAGGTTGATTTCACCAACAGACGCGAGATGGCTGATGCGGTATACTTGAGCCGCGAGTACCTCATTACGTCTTGGTTCTTGAAGAGAAAAAAGGAATGGGATCAGTTCCATTACAGGATTATGCTGCGAAACAAGGAAAGAAGACTCTTCGACATTCAAAATCCGGACAAGACTGCGCTTGTCACAATGGACAATGTATGCTTTGATCTCGAAGAACACGAGTGCATCCCTAAGGACCAAGCTCCACCAGTTCAGGGAGATGAAGATGACGAACCTAGAGGTTTGAGAGACCGCATGGAAGAGCTCAACTAGCTGGAGCTACCTGAGATCCCCTTCACTACGAGAACCAAAAGAAAGCATCTAATCCAGTCCGCTTACAAGGCTCACAGAGTTGTGTGTTTGGTGTGATTATTTTTGTTCTGCCGATCGGTCTGCAACCGATCAGGAAATTTTTTATGAGGAATTGTTTTAAGATTGCAAGACCAGTTTTGCCTAAACAAAAAAAAATATCATATACGAACTTCAAAATCTAAACGCATAGTCTCGTTGATCCCAACTCTGTGAATTTGAGCTTAATCCGAATTTAATTTTCTCGCTTATGGTCTTTAAATGCATTCTTATGGAAGTCTAAAAAGACACCTTCGGATTTTCTTATTCATTTTGCCAATCTTTGTAAACCTGAATGGCCATTCTCAGATGGAAAATGGTTCCCTTATCCTTGACCTTAACCCCTTATTTTAAACCCAAAATGATTTGTGAGTGCGGCCTTTTGGTGATAATGCTATAGATTGCAAAATCTTGAGAGTATCGAGAACGAGAAAAGATTAGCTCTCGTTTTAGCTAAGTTTTGAAACATCGATAAAACTACCTATTAGGATGGGTTTAAAAGGTTTAAGTGATTTGATCGAAAAATGTGGTTCGGTTTTTGGGAAAAAGACTAAGAAGAAAAGATGGGAATAAAAAGGTCCAATGAATGAAATGAGAAAACTTCCTAGGGAATAAGATGAATGATTAGCTCTAGATCTTTAAAAAGAAAAGAAAGAAAAGTTTTTACAATGAAATAGAAAAGAGTTAAGAACGAAATTGTAAGGAAATTCCATAGGTGATTAGCAGAAAGAAGTGGATCATTGAACTTTGTGGTTAAAGAAAGAAAAGAAAAAAATCAGCAAAAAGGGTAGAGATTAGGATTGTATTTCTTAAGAAGGGTAGAACAACGAGAGATAAGAGTTTGTATGCGTTAATTGTTCTCCTTCTAAGATGGATTTTGCGGTTGTCTAACATTCCCTTGTTTTGAGAGAAAATCACCAAAGTCAAGCACCAATTTTGAAACCACCTCTAAATGGCCTTTACTTAAACCGATTAGGAACGATTTGTTTTCCATTTGCGAGACTGCACCATAAACTGAAATGAATGTTAAAGAGTTGGTTGAGATGATATGACTGCTTATAGGCTTTGAAGATTGTTGCATAAGGAATTTGTGATTTAAAAACCTGGTCTTTGCATCTTACTACATTCGTCAAAAAGTTTTAATTTGAAACCATTGTTTGTTTGTTTGCTTGAGGACAACCAAAAGGCAAGTCCGGGGGTGTTGATATGCATGTATTTTAACACGTTTAGCCCCATATTCATGTTGTTTTATATGTATATATTCGTGATTTAATAAACGTTTTAGTATCATTTGATACAATTTTGAGTTTTATAGTGGTTTAGGAGTTTTGGATCGTATATTGCATATTCTACTCTAGTTTGTGTTTATATTTCAAGATTCTTGGAGTAACGGAGAAGCACGAGGAAAAGCGAAGAACTTCAAGCCAAAAAGTTACGAAAAGACTCAGGATCGGTCTACAACCGATCCTACCAACCGATCAGGAAGTGCTCGATCGGTCAACAACCGATCAGAGCAATCGAGCGGCAAATAAGATGAATGGCTTACTAAAAGTTCAACGATAGGTCAACAACCGATCGAACCAACCGATCGAGGTGACCGATCACCGACAGTTTTACCCTGATTTTCTTAGTGCGTTTCATCCCACTATAAATACTCTAACTAGTGTGTGTGATAGGGAGGGACTTTTTAGCGACCTTTTAATCATTCTCTTTGTTCTTGAGTGTTCTTGTTTAGTTCTTATGCTTTTTAAATCATCATATAAACTTATGTTTTGTACTTTTGTTCGAATCTTTTTATAAAATGATTATGTCTTGCTTATCTATCATTTGTACGTTTTACTTTTGCAATTTTATCATGTAAGAGTAGTTGACTTTTGGATTTTTGGTTTGGTAGATCTATGGCATTAGAGCTTGTAAATGTGATATATCATGGTTTTTACGGTTTTTAACCATGATATACGAGTCGTTTTTAGAGTCTTTATAGAGTCTTTACAGTATTTTCTAGTCTTTTAGAGTCTTTGCAGGTCTAGGAGCGTTTTGGACTTATTTGGAGATTATGCAACGTTTTGGAGCAAGCCGAGAAGCTACACTGAAGAAATGAACTCGGAGAGTAAAATTGGTGCGGGTGTCGAGCCACACTACCTCTTAGTGTCGGTCGACACCAATATCTGACGGTAATTGAATTTTCATACTTTTGAAGTTTTGAAGAATTGTAAATTCTGCCCAGAAGTGTTCTCTATTTACAAATAAAGCCCAAATCATGTTTTACCCTATTTATAGGATTTTAAGGTCATTGTTTAAACCTATGCTTTAGAATGCTTGGTTTTTGAGCAGCCACCTTTTCAGAGATTTTTGGAGAAGATTTCTAAAATCTTTTATTTTTCTTTTGATTTTCTTAATGCAATTTATTCAGTTATTGATTTATGCTTCATTAATCATGTTAGGATGTTAGATTGTTAGGATTGAATCTATAGAGTTCTTCATCTAGATTGTGTTTATCGTTTATTCTAGCTTAGCTACCTAGAATCTGATCTTAAGTTGATTAGTTGACACGAAAGTGTAATTGATTGCCTGAACTATCTTAGATGAGCAAAATACCCTATTCGCAAAGAAATTTGGTTTAGGGATTTTGTGAACATATCAAACATGAACTTTAATACTTGTTTAATTTGAAGAATTCGCAAAGAGATTTGGGATTCTAAAATTTAGGCATAGATAATCTTCGCAACGAAAGTTGGTTGATTTTACATTAGTGATTTGAGTTCTACAATGGTTCTTAATTACAATCCTGATAATTGTTTTGTTCTGCAATTCTGAATTTCCTGAGAATTTCCCTAAGCTTAGCTTTTCTCCCATTCATCTTACAACCCGATTTTAATTCTCCTGCTATTTTTAACTTACAATTTCTTCTGTTTAGCTATATTTCCAAACTGATAATCTATTGTGTGAACATTAGTCCTTGTGGATTCGATCCCTAAGTACTACAGTGATCTCTTAATTTGAGAGAGTAGCTCAAGGGTAAATTTGAGCTTATCAAATTTTGGCGCCGTTGCCGGAGACTTTTGATTCACCATTAGATATCAGTTAGAATTTAGTCTAAATTTGTTTTTTTTTTTTTACTACTTATTTACTTACGCAGTTTTCTTTGTTTTTCTTTTCTTTTTGTGTTTCAGGTTTATAGATTTACTTGCTGCAATGGAAAAATTCGTTGTGTTGGTAAGGGAGAAAGCTGGAATCCTGCGTGATCAAGAGGGTCATGTGCGCAACGAGCAGGGTCAGAAACTAGATGCAGAAGGAAACGTGATGGCAGAACACGCCGTTGGTGTCGATCGACACCAACAAGGTGTCGCTCGACACCCTCATGCTATTGACCCTCCGGATGTGCAAGCTGCAGCTGCTGCTACTGCGGTTGCTCGTGGAAGGACATTAACAGGCCGGATCAGTTCTATGCCAACCGGTCCGCAATCAGACCTCCCCCCTTTCAGAGGAATGACTTTGAGCTGAAACCCGCATACTACACTCTCGTGGGACAGCATTCTTTCCATGGTCTTCCTCATGAATAACCCATGGATCACATCGAGAGGTTTGAGGACCTAGTTACGAGCATAAAAGCTAATGGGGTGTCCAATGATTTCCTCTTCTGCAAGCTCTTCCCGTACTCTCTTGCTGGGGAAGCAGCTTACTAGCTCAAGCAGTTGAAGCCAGGATCTCTGACTACTTGGTGGGAGACCAAGAATGCCTTCTTGAACAATTTCTATGATGATGCCAGGTCAGAGGATGCGAGAACAAAGATCTCTACTTTTTCTCAACAACCAGCTGAAGCATTCAAGTTTGCTTGGGTAAGATTCAGAGCTTATCAGAGAGATTGTCCGCATCATGGGTTCAGTGAGGTACAGTTGTTGGGTATCTTCTTCAAGGGTATAGATTGGAGGTATCAGATGGCTGTGGATGCTGCGAGCAATGGTAACTTCAACACCAGGTATCCTGAGGACGCTGTTACATTGATTGAGAACCTAGCTTCAAGCAACAACACGAAAATGCTGATTTTGAGAGAAAGAAGCTAGCAGGTAACTCTGAAGGTGGTCAGATTGCTGAGGTGAAGGCCAAGTTAGATTCAGTACACAACCTTCTTGTGGGTAAAAAGTTTGTTCACTTTGCTGCCGAGGTTGAAACCTTTGAGCCAGACGAAAGATCTGAAGAAGAGATTCAGTTTGTCAACCAAGCTGGGTTTCAGGGCCAGAGGTATGGTACTTATCAAGGGGACATGAACTACAGTGGAAATGGTCAGCAGTCTAACTTTGCAGGAAATAAGAATTCTTCTACATACACCCCAAGGCCTGAATACCATAATGCTTATCCGAACAGCAGTTTCACCAGGAACTTTGGGAGTTCTTCATACTAGAAACCTCCTCCGCAGACTTCAGGGAGTGAGGTTAAGTCTATGCTAGAGCAGATTCTAGAAGGTCAGCAGAAGATTACAGTGGACTTCAATAGAAAGATCGATGCTCTGTACAGTGACCTGAATGGAAAATTCAAAACTCTGAGCACCTATGTCAAGAAGTTGGACACTCAAGTTGCTTAGACCGCTGGGTCTGTAAAAAGACAAGAGGGATTTCTTCCTGGACGGACTGAGAGCAACCACAGAAGTGCATGCAATGCTGTTTTGGTGGAAGATTGGGATGATCTCAGTAAAATTGAGGGGAATGGTGAGGATTTTGAAGTTTCATACTCTGTGTCGGTCGACACATATCAGCAGTGTCGCTCGACACCAGCCAAAATTCCTGAGAATTCGAGTCGAGATGGAGAGAAATCGACCTTGTTCGATACTAAGGACTCGATACCAGAAGCCAGTGTCGATCGATACCAACCTAGTGTCGATCGACACCAAGGGCAATCTGAACCGAAATCTATCAACAATCCTCAGGTCGTAGAAAGGGTGTATAAGCCTAAGGTTCCCTATTCAAAGAGACTTAGGAAATCTAAACAGGAGATAGAGGAGGCTCGATGTAAAGCAATCATGGACAAAGTGATGATTGAGATGTCTCTAGTTGATGCAGTCACGATTTCACCTCCACTAAAGAGGTATGTGAAGAGAATGGTTACTAATGGTCTTAGTCCTGAGGAAACAGCTTTACTTAGGGACATCTTCGCGCATATCTCGCATGAGACCCCACAGAGAAAGAAAGGAACGAAGTTGAAAGTGGTTGTCTCTGAACAAGTCAGTGCCATGATTCTAAGTAAGATTCCAGAGAAGTTACCTGATCCGGGAAGTTTTGTGCTAGATTGCTCAATCTTCACAAGACGATTTTTACATTCTCTTTGTGATCTTGGTTCCAGTATTAACCTGATGCCTCACTCTGTTGCTGTACGCCTGGCGATAACTGATTTCAAGCCGACCAGGATCTCTCTCATCTTAGCGGATAGATCCAAAAGGATTCCAGAAGGTATCTTAGAAGATGTTCCAGTGCAAAATGGTGAATGTATGATTCTTACAGACTTTGTGGTCTTGGAATATAAGGAGGAACCCAATGATCCTTTGATTTTAGGACGACCCTTTTTGGCTACAGCTGGGGCTCTGATTGATGTGAAAAAGGGACGCATTGCTCTGAATATGGGTGATGTGATAATGAATTTCGACATGGACAAGTTGAGGAAGACACACACCATTGATGGACAGATATTCTCTGTAGAGATCTCCACAGACATTACTGCTGGGTATGTCAAGGAGTTGGGTCCAAGTGAGCAAGTGAATAAGCAAGCTGTTGCGCTTGAAAATTGGTGTGGTGATCATCTTTTCAGTACTAGGCTTCAGAAAGAGGTTCTACTCAGGGACAAGTTACTAGAGGATGATGTTTTTGAGATGGAGATAGGGATTGCAAAGAAGAGTTGTAGAAAGAGTGCAGAGATCCGAGCTACAGACTCAGTGTCGATCGACACCACCAGGGTATCGGTCGACACCTCACTCGATGAAGCGGATGAATGTCGATCCAGCCATTTTTTACTCGACACAGGGACTCGACATAAGGACATGGTGTCGATCGACACCACCACTAGTGTCGATCGACACCACCACTAGTGTCGGTCGACACTCCCCACGAGTTGACCCGGATATACCTCCAAAACACTGTTTTCGGGTTGATTCTTTTGTTGCTCGTTCGAGACCTGTTGTGCAACAGAATGCTCCGCATCCCACACTCCATTCACCTCCGGGAAAACAAAGGTATGCACATCCTAATCCCAAACCATCTCCTTTCATCAGTAAGAATTTCAAAGGTACAAAAACTGTTTTGCAGTTAACCAAGCCACAAGATTCTCGTAGAGCGCTTGTTTCTTCTTTTGATGATTGTGCAGGGAAAAGAAGTGTACCACCCAAGATTAACTCCCGTCCTGCTCTTATTCCTCACTTCTTTGATCATTCTCACGTACCCAATGCATATACACCCCCATGGATGATGAAACTAATTTCGCGGAAGCATTCATTGCCACCCTCTGCTCCACCTGATACCTGAGATCCTCCACAGTCCAGCTAATGACTGAAAACAAGCGCTTCGTGGGAGGCAACCCACTCATACGTTTTCCTATTTTATTTTGATTATTCATGTTTTTTCAATTTTATTTTATTTTGCCAACCCTGAGTTTGGTACCACCGAGGACAATGTTACTTAAGTCTGGGGGAGGTAGTCGCTGAATTTGTGTTTGTTTTTGAGAGTCAGTCGTGTTAGTCTTATTCGTTTTATTGAGTCAAAACTTTGGTTAGGAAATAACGACCTCTCTTCTTAGACTATTTGCCTGAGTGATTAATGCTGCAGATTTAGTTCAAATCCGACTAATGGAAAATTCAAAGACTGATCAATGACCCAGAGCGATCCATATTTCGCAATAGAATCCACAAGCCGGAGCTAATTTATGACCTCTTCCTTTTACCTCATCAATGCAACTGATGTTCATAGGGGTTGACTCCCCGTTCCTACCTGACAAACGAAAGCCTAAGCAAAAAGTTATGGTACTCCTCTCCTCTATTCAATTAAAAAAAATGTGTGTTTACAAGCAGAAAAGATGATATGATTTTCTTTTGAGTAAAGGAATAGGAAAATTTTACTTTGAAAAGAATGATCACACGAAAGTTGGAAGCGAGGTTAGAAAAATTTCCTGTGATACCATTATTCGCCTACACTTTCGATATATTAAAAAAAAGAGAAATAACACAAAAGATGTTGACAAAATAATAAATCTGGGAGAGAGAAATAGTACTAAAGAATGTGAAAATTGGATGGTTTGTCATGGTATTGCACGGGAATGAGTCTAGAAGGTTCTTGGCATTGATTTCATTGATGAGACCCAGCGATAAAGGCTGTGGAGAATGTTGCAAAGTTGTGGGTTAAATTTGGGGAGTTGAAATGTCTACGGAGAAGTACATGGTGGTTCGATTTGGATTAGTCTGCTAAGCATATGGATTTGGTTTGAATGCTCAATGCAATAGTTTAAAGAGAGAGAGAGTTTCCGCGTTTTTCAAACCTCTTTCACAAGTTAAGTTTTTGTTTTGCTTGAGGGCAAGCAAATGCTAAGTTTGGGGGAGTTGATATATCATGGTTTTTACGGTTTTTAACCATGATATAGGAGTCGTTTTTAGAGTCTTTATAGAGTCTTTACAGTATTTTCTAATCTTTTAGAGTCTTTGCAGGTCTAGGAGCGTTTTGGACTAATTTGGAGATTATGGAACGTTTTGGAGCAAGCCGAGAAGCTACGCTGAAGAAACGAACTCGGAGAGCAAAATTGGTGCGGGTGTCGATCGACACTACCTCTTAGTGTCGGTCGACACCAATATCTGACGGCAATTGAATTTTCATCTTTTTGAAGTTTTGAAGAATTGCAAATTCTGCCCAGAAGTGTTCCCTGTTTACAAATAAATCCCAAATCGTGTTTTAGCCTATTTATAGGATTTTAAGGTCATTGTTTAGACCTATGCTTTAAAATGCTTGGTTTTTGAGCAGCCACATTTTCAGGGATTTTTGGAGAAGATTTCTAAATTCCTTTATTCTTCTTTTGATTTTCTTAATGCAATTTATTCAGTTATTGATTTGTGCTTCATTAATCATGTCTGAGTAATCTCCCTGTTAGGTTTAGGGTTTTCAAAGGAATTCATGAATTGTTAGGTTGTTAGATTGTTAGGATTGAATCTATAGAGTTCTTCATCTAGATTGTGTTTATCGCTTATTCTACCTTAGCTACCTAGAATCTGATCTTAGGTTGATTAGTTGATACGAAAGTGTAATTGATTGCCTGAACTATCTTAGATGAGCAAAATACCCTATTCGCAAAGAAATTTGGTTTAGGAATTTTGTGAACATATCAAACCTGAACTTTAATGCTTGTTTAATTTGAAGAATTCGCAAAGAGATTTGGGATTCTAAAATTTAGGCATAGATAATCTTCGCAACGAAAGTTGGTTGATTTTACATTAGTGATTTGAGTTCTAGAATGGTTCTTAATTACAATCCTGATAATTGTTTTGTTCTGCAATTCTGAATTTCCTGAGAATTTCCCTAAGCTTATCTTTTCTCCAATTCATCTTACAACCCGATTTTAATTCTCTTGCTATTTTTAACTTACAATTTCTTCTGTTTAGCTATATTTCCAAACTGATAATCTATTGTGTGAACATTAGTCCTTGTGGATTCGATCCCTAAGTACTACAGTGATCTCTTAATTTGAGAGAGTAGCTCAAGGGTAAATTTGAGCTTATCAAAATGATGTTTGATGGTTGAGTAGTCTTGTTCATGATCGTGCATAGAAAAAACTTAATGCTAGAAATGAGGTTCAAAAGAGAGTTTTCTAGATCCTTGATTATTTCACACCCGAAAGGTTTTGTGAAATAATCTGAACCTCTTATGCATGCGTTAAATTTTTTAACCAACGAAAGTTGAGCTTTAAGATGGAATAGATGACAATTATGAGTTCGTATTCATTGCTTATAAATCGTTAGATTGCAATTGAAAGAATAGCTTAATCAAACGGTTTGTAAAGGTGTTAGTTCCATGAGAATGAACTAATTTATTTAAACAATTCATGTCGTGGATTTGAGCATTGATTAGTCGTTTGAATAATCATCCGTCAAGTTATCATCACCCTTGTCATATTGCCATTCCAACTATCCATACTTTTAAATATCTTTAAAACCGATCATTTCGTTTAGTTTGCTTTGAATTGCTTGTTTTCATTAGTCTTATCATTACTTCTTTAATTTACTACAATTGTTATGTTTTAATCTCTAGTTTGTGACATTAAGATAAAAACCAAAAACATCTTTCCATTTAGCTTGATTAGTTTACTACATTCTTGGTGCGTTATTCTCGTCCTTCCCTGTGGATTCGATACCTAAAGTGCTACAATCGACATACCATTAGATTGTAGTATTGTTTGCACACAAGATTAATTGGTGTGTATAAGAGCTTAAAAAAAACTCTGCGCACCAACCACGTTCACGATGAACAATTTTAACCTTAAGACAGACCACGGCGAATGAGTAAATTTGTCTCCAAGAACTTGCAATAATTCACATTATCTGAGAATAGAACTCCACGTCGTCTGGTATAGAAAAGGTAATCAATCTTTAGTCAGCTACTAAACCAATGGGGCTCCCACATTTATATTGGTACTTTTCATATTGATGATTAGAACGTGCTTTTAGTTATATTATCTTCAGTGTGAGTAAAATAACATTGAGTCCTCTTCAATACGAATTGTATTTGGGTTAGTGGCTAGATCGAATTTTGCATCTTGAGCTGATGGATGTAAAACAATTTTTGCTCTATGAGAATTTGGAAGGAGAAAGTTATATGGAGCAACGTTTGGTTCTAACGTTCAACGAGGATATATATCAGTAATGGTTGCATTATCCACAGAACAAGAGTTGCTTGATCCTTCACCGATGGATTCTTGATTTCGATTATTAGAATTGCTCCGTAAGAAAAATCCTGGCTGTCGAGGCTTCGGTAAAGACATTGTGTTACTATCAAGCATAAGGATGATTGTTGACAAACTGGGACGGTGTGCAGGATCTTCTTGAACACATAACAGACCAATATGTATGCATCTAATGACTCCAGCCCTCGGATAATTCGCTTCCAATGATTCATCCACTAGTTCTAATGCCGAACCATTTCTCCAAAGTGTCCAAGCCTGAGATTGCGATCACATATTTAGTTAGTAATCACATCTTTCAACTTTCTTTCAGCAAACTTGATTTTATATATAACTCACATATGTGACCAGATTGTTGATGCCACCTTCTCTCCTACTGAAGCTGCTATTCCTCTTTCCACTTATTATTTCGAGGACTAAGACTCCAAAGCTATATACGTCGGATTTCACGGAGAAATGTCCACGCATCGCATACTCTGGAGGCATATAACCACTGGAAAACAATATATATTAAACTGTAGGTTTACTGGCAACAAAGTTATGTGAATAATATAAATTGTGTACTGATTTGATTAGGTAGAGATCTACTAGGTCCCAACGATCCGTCTCGTGTTGGCTTGAGTTTGATCCATTCCGAAAATCCTTGCCATGCCAAAATCTGCAATTTTGGGGTTCGTATCAGAATCTAAGAGAACATTACTGGCTTTGAGGTCTCGATGTATAATAGTGAGCCGCGAATCTTGATGAAGATAAAGAATTCCTCGACAAATCCCTCCAATGATATTGAATCGTTTTGTCCAATCCAACTGATGTTGCTTCGTTGGATCTAAAACAAACGCACAAGCACAAAAAAAGAAACTCAAGACTTGCCGAAATAATTATATCATTAAAGATGTTAATATCGGCTGCTTGAAACTTACTAAACAAGAAATAATCAAGGCTTTTGTTGGGCACAAACTCGTAAATGAGTAATTTCTCTTCTCCTTCGATGCAAAACCCCACGAGCCTAACAAGATTTCGGTGCTGAAGCTTGGCTACAAGAACAGCCTCGTTCTTAAACTCTTCATCGCCTTGTCCTGATGTTTTAGACAACCTCTTCACAGCTAGTTCTGTTCCGTCTGGAAACGTACCCTATTACCCGTAATAGCTAAGGTTAAGAACTTTACAATCTATAATCTTATCATCTAGTTGATTCCATGAAAGAAATTGTCACCTTGTAAACTTCACCAAATCCACCTCGACCAATCTTGTTACTCTCGGAAAACTTATTTGTTGCAGCTTCAATCGTCTTAAAGTCAAATAGAAGTGAGCTTGAAGCCGTGACATCTGCGCAAACAGGAGTATATTATAAGAGACTCTTTCTTGAAAAAAGAAACAGAAATCACCAATGATATGATGAACAACACAAAACTCACTTCCATGTTCAGTTGCTCTATGTAACTTTCCCCTCCTCCAAAACGAAAACCATAGAAGTAGCAAAACCAGGACAACAAAGACAAACGACACAGTAACAATAACCGCAATTTTTCCCGTTGAACTCGTTGTTGTATCTGCGCAAACCCTGATTTTATCATCAGTTATTACACAAAAACAAAAACATCATCACATAATGTCTTGAAATTCAGTTCTTACCTGCATCTCTCACATCTACTTTTGGAGATGAAGACGGAGGCAACAGAGTTTTTCTACCAAAAGCTCCAGAGAATGGATAAAGATCCCACCGGAAATAACAGCTTGGCCGAGAAACAACACCTCCTAGCTTCCCAAGGCAACATGACCGGTACTCGCTTGAGCTTCGGAGAAGACAGGTCTTACAATCCTCTGAAGATATGTCTGAAGTGCACTGCATCAATGCGTACACAACTTGGGAATTCCCTAGTGCTTTTGAATCAGCCGCATAAGAATCAGAAGTTGCTGTTGCTATCATATGGTCAACGAGTTCCATCAAATTCAAACCCTTGAATTCTCTCGAGTTGTTCACAACTAACGACGGATCGAAATCCAAAGATCCAACAAAGGAACGGTTGGAGTAGCGGACGAAACAGAGCGTCTTGTTATCGCCACGCCACCAGAAAGCTTCTGTGTGATTACGACAGCTCTGTAACAACCCATCGGACGCAGCCTTGACGCAAACAGAACAGAGGTTCGAGTCAGCGCCAGGGATACACATCCCTAAAGCATAAGATTTCTCCGGATCTTGACCAACAGATGACGCGTAGAAGCCGTCTTGAGATGAGACTGTGGTGGGAAGAGAAGTGAGGATGAGTCGATGGTTAATACCGTAAAGGCTTTCAGGTCTGAAGTAACCAGTTTCTAAGCATGTTTGAGCATAGACAACACCAAGGATGCTTAGATTGACGAAAACCCATAAGATTGATGATGAATTTTCAACTATCTTGTTTCTCATTCTCAAAAGATATTGTACCGATGGAACGAGTTGAATTTTGCTATCATGTTTGGGATATTTTTTTTTAACTGTAGGTAAACTTTTAGCATCCTCATCTCACATCCACGTAACATAATTTGAGAAAAAGTCATGAAGAAAAAGACAAGATAATAATAAATTTTAGATAGCCTTCTGATACAGACTGTTGTACATGGTTCTATTGGTCCACATGGTCTTCGTAATAAAAGTAAAATGTTGACAAAATATCCGGACTCAATCATGTTATAATGATTATCCGCACCTGATTATAATATCTACAAATGCACAGTTAATTGCCTTAGATTAGGAACGACTTTGTCAAGGACAAAAGAAAAAAAAATACACTAGAAATGTGAGATTCAAATCAAGCTAAGACAATTGACTTTTATGGTGTTTATGGTGGTTTGAAAACTAAACAATCATTGATAAAACAATAAGCAAGAAACTAAGTTGTAAATTGTAAGCAAAAACAATTAAATAAAAAAACAATTAACGTACTAATAAGAAAGTAAACAAAACAATTAAAAGATTTGCAGAAGTGGAAAAACATTGCATTCAAGGTAAAGCCAAGATAGGTGGGTTAGGTTTTTGGAAAGTAGATGATTTTAATACTGTCTTATTAGTAATGGCGATTGATATCGGTTCCGGATTTTCTTTTTCTAAGGTATTTAGAGGACGCTATTTTAGGAATTCATCACCGTTTGACCCAATTAAATCTTATTCACCCTCTTATTGCTGGAGAAATATTATATCTGATCGATTTCTGGTTAATAAAGGATTTATTAAAAGAGTTGGTTCTGCAGAGTCCATCTCGGAATAGAATGACCCATGGATACCGTCTCAATTCCCGAGGTCAGCCTTCAGCAATGCTGTATCTTATGACCCATTGCTACGAGTTAAAAATCTTATTGATATCCAAACAAATACAAGGAATATGAATCATTTACACACTAGATTTGCTCCAGAAGATGTATCTTTGATTTGTGCCTTGCTTTTGGGCACGCCCACAAAACCTGACACATTGGACTAGCATTTTACAAAAACAGAAAAATATAAGGTTAAATCGGGCTATCAGATGTTGCAATTAGAAACGCCGGAAATTCATATGAATAGTGTATTAGGCCCTGATATTCGGATACTGCAGACTCAAACTTGGAAAATAAATTGCCCTCCAAAAATAATACACTTTATGTGGTAACTTATCACTGGATGCGTCTCGGTTTCGGCAAATTTGAAAAAAAGGAATATAAGCATTGACTCAGAGTGTGGTATATGTGGTGAATGGGAGGAAACAACAAATCATGCAATTTTTAAATGTCCGCCAGCGTGTAGACTTGGGCTCTATCACAGATTCCAACTTCGGTTCCGGTTTTTCCAACGTAATCATTATATGCAAATATGGATCACTTATTCTGGAGAACACCGAGTGACTCTCATAGTGATATGTTTCCATGGATAATATGATATATCTCGAAAGCTAGAAATGAAAAACTGTATGAAAATGTGGACATGACCCCATTAGAGGTGCTTCGATTGGTAGAAGCAAAGGAACAAGCATGGACCATGGCGCAAATAGAAGAGATTAAGGAAACTTGCGACGTTCCGGAACATACATATGATATTTCGGTCCGAAGTGAGATTTGTGAAGCAAGACATACGTGGCATAGGTGTTTTATTGATGGTTCCTGGAAAGGAAGTGATAAGTATTCTGGATTAGAATGCTGTTGGTTAATACCCAACGAGTCTATGCCATGTATGGGAGCTGGAAATCTTAGAAGAAGCCTAACCTCCCTACATACAGAGGTGGAAGCACTCATCTGGGCGATGAGATGCATGACCGGCCAAGAAAAGAGAGAAGTAACTTTTATAACAGACTCCTCCGACCTGGTGAAGATGGTGTCTAATCCTAGCGAGTGGCCTTATTTTTCTACATATCTAGAAGCAATTCAAAGCAAGAATGAGGAATTTATGTATTTTTCTTTATCTTTGGTCTTGCAACGTTCAAACATCACAGCGGATGTTTTGGCACGGAGTGTTCGTACCGAACCGCACCTTATCAAATATGTAAACAATATCCTTCAACATTGGCTCCGATAAGTCAAGCAAATTAAAATGTTGACACAAAAAAAGGTAAAGCGAAGATGAAAACTATAAAAAAAAATTCACATCCGAGAGTGGAAAGAGAACATAGCTAGTATATATGATATGGACTAATCATGTTATCATGCTTATCTGGTGTAAAAGCGTATCAGACAAAGAACTTTTATGAATAGGAAAAGAAAACGATGACCAAGCGGGGATTGTAACAACATTTCCAACTCATGCATCCCATCCAAAACCTCTAAATGTCAATAAAATACCGCGGTTTAGAGTAGGAGTTGATACGAGCAACATAGTCAGGATAGCAATCTTTTTCTAAAATCCTTAGAGGAAGATCACCTAGTAAGATAAGAATAGCGGAATCAAATGTATAAGAAAACCAACAAAGACAAACATATCCCGTCCAACACAAAACTGAGAGCATACGGAAACACATCAAGCAAGAACAGAGAGGACAAAAATCATTTCTATGTGATAGGAGACTCAGTTTAGATTACACGAACAATTAACAAGAAAGAGTAAACAGTAAATGGTATATAGAAGGGCAATCCTATAAAATAAGGTTTGACAATTCTGTAATACAAAGGAGGAATATAAATGCGCAAGAGTAAGGTATCAAAGTGAGACACAAGCATATGCTTTGTGGTAAGGGAACAATATACATTAAGGTATGGAAACAGGAAACCCAAACAGCTAATATAAAAGAATAAGGAGAACCACTAATAAAAACATACGCCTTGCGTTTATTGTACATTATACCCTAAGGTCGGAAAAAGAGAGAACCTAAGCATCTACTACACAGCAGGGCAATACCATTGCAGACAATTATGGTAGCAGTTTGAAACCAAATTAAAAACAATGTATAAAACAATTTGTTATCCATATTAAAAGATATATATTAAAAAGTCTTAATTGGAAAATGGAGGGTAAAATGTTCATTGCCTGAAAATAGAAATACCTAAATCTAGAAACATATTTAAAAATGTTAGATTAGACAATGCCATAGAAAAAAAATATTTCTTTTCTAACTGTCTCTAGATTCTATTGTTGACTGAAATGACATGTAGTTTTTACTATAGATTAATTTAATTTTTATATTTGACTGTAAACCATTTCAACCACCTATTAGCCGTGCTTACACTTCCAACACTCGTAACTTACCTCCTCTTATAAACTATCAAATAAAATGTTTACATTATTATTATTATTATTATTTTTTTTGAATTGAATGTAAAATTAATTCAAACCCAAAAAGACTTTGTTTACATCAAGTGCTATATTTAGATTAAGAGATAAATCATATAGATAGTACAAACTGATGATAAACTTGAAAGGATGCTGGTTTTTAGATGCTTGTAGAGGCGAACCAAAGCCGAAGAGCTTGTTTCAAATCTCCAGTTCTGATCAATGAAATGTTTACATTATTATCATCATACCGATTCAGCCATGTCTTTCTCCATCTCACTATCACCGTTACCCTCTGTCACGCTACTTCAAATCGATTATGTTACTTTTACACCAGCCATCAAGTCACCAACTTCCTCCAATCCCCTCTTCCTCAGTGGTGCAGGTTCGAATTTTGTTTCCTTTGCTTTTGCCTTCTTTCCTTTTAATGTTTTAATGAATTCTTCTATTACGTAGCAGGGCCGTGCCTACCTTGGCAAATCCAAAACGCTCGCCTACGGCATCCATCCATGAGAAAAAACAAATTGAGGCCTTGACTTTGTTGGTGTTCCTTCTAGTGGGAAAACTAATTAGATTTGGTTAAAAAAACCAAATTTGGGTTTGGTCCATTTATATTAATCCATGAGGTTAGTATTGGGTTTTGACTTATGAGTGACTATATAAAAACTTTTAACGTAATTTTTGGTGTAAGAAAAACCAAAGAGAAGAGAGGTGATTTTCGGATCTAAAGGAGGAGAAAAAACAGTGTTTGTTGTGTTGAACGTTTGGACACTCAAATGAGTTCCGATTTGGCTGATTTTTTTGAGAATAGCTTTGTGACTCAGTGGTCTTCAGATTCAATGGTGGAGATATGGTTTCAACTGTTGGTTTGTGAGAAAGGTTTAGCGTGGCTGGTCGTGTCTAGAATTTCCAGATTTTTCTGCAGAATCTGTCGTGAGTGTTTAGAAGATCCAACGGTGAGTTATTCTCAGTTTGTACTGAAATTTTACAATATTGTTTCTGACCTGTTTATTTAGGATTTTTACGGTGGAGATCTGAATAGAAAAAGAGAATCTTAGTGAATCTATGGTCGTTTGGGACTTCATATTTCTAGGCTTTTATGTTCTCTCTCTTGTTTTGTTTTCTTGTTGGAGATTGTTCTTTGTAGGCTTAGTTTCTGGAGGACGTGGTTGTACTTAAATACATTGGTGATAGTGAAACTTTGAGTGGAATACGGTCCCGTGGTTTTTACTCCTCACATTTAGGAGATTTTCGACGTATAATTTGGTGTCTTTTTTACTTTATGCTTTGAAGTTCACTGCTGCGAAGATTAATATATTTTTCTCATAGGCACATAAGTACGGGTGAAACTTTATTCTGCTACGCAATTGTGCATTTTATTCCCAATTGACTTGTCCAGACTTGTCTAGATTCGTAACAGTGGTATCAAAACACTGGTTTAATAACTTTGGGTTATTGGTTGCTTTTGTGAGCAATGGAAAACATGGGCAGGATGATAAGCTTGAATGGTTCTAATTATCATCTATGGAAAGGCAAGATGAAAGATTTGCTTTTTGTGAAAGAATTTCATGTTCCAGTCTTTGAGGAGAAGAAACTTGATGTTAAGACTGATGAACAGTGAAAGTTGCAAATCCAATGAAACTTAGATGGAGCAACTGTTTAAGAATAGAGGTGGTTGAAGATGGAGCAAATGTTTGCTTAGAAGACCGGGAATAATAAGATGTACATGATCAAGAAGTTGATTGAGTTAAGGTATCAGGAGGAAAATCCAATGACTGATCACTTAAATGTTTTTCAGGGACTGCTGAATAAGTTATCTGATATGGGAATCAAGTTTAAAGATGAAATTCACGGTTTATGGCTTCTTGGTACATTACCAGATTCTTGGAAGGTGTTCAGGGTGTCTCTTTGTAACTCCACGTCAAATGGTGTTATTTTGATCGATGTAATGAAGAACATTGTTTTAAATGAGGAAACCAAAAGGTAATCAAATGCTATTTCCTCACGTTAAGATATGTTGGTTACTGAGTCAAGAGGGAGGAGCACATTTAGAGAACCCAGGAGCAAATCTAACAAGCAAGGGGACTTGAAGAAAGATTGCTGGAAGTTAAAAAGGGATAACAAGCAGCAAGGAAAAATGCAAGAAGATGGTGAAGATCGGGTGGCTATCACCGAGGATCAATTTCTTTCTTGAGGGTGATGCCATTAATGTTGCTAGTCATGACACCATTTGAGTTGTTGATTTTGGAGCTACTACTCATGCTAATCGCACCATGATTTTTTCTTTACCTATACTCCGGGCTAAGGTCTCCAAAGACATGATAATGGAGTGGAGAATGATAATGCCATGGAGTTATGACATAAAGGACTCGGTCATATGAGTGAGAAAAAAATTTCTATGTTGTCTAAGGAAACCATTTCAAGTATCTCTCGTTTACACTTACGGAAGTGTGCATATTTTTTTGCAGGTAAACAACACATGGTCTCATTCAAGTCTTCAACGCCTTCTAGAAAATTCGAGATTCTTGATCTGGTGTATTCAGATGTGTGTGGTCTAGGGATGTTATTATGGGTAAAAAAACCCAGCCCGATCCGAGCCCGAATTAAGCCTACCCATAAAAAACCAGAAATAAAAAAACATGTTAAAACCCAAGTCTCAGCAGTGTAACACGAAAAAAACCTGTTAGGTTCAGAGTGTACCCGTGGGTACCCGAATATGGGTTTTTTAAATAATTATGCACTTTTTATTTTTATTCATCTATTTTTATTTATTTATCAAAATATGTATTCATCTAAATTTTATTATATATTCATCTAATTTTAATTTTACATTTTATAAAAATTGAATCATATTATTTTGATAGAATCGCCTAAAAATGTTGAAAAAACAATGGTTACAATAATTAAGTATAATCATAACACCAAAAGTCAAAATTCTAAATTCGTAGAAATTAACATTCCAAGTTTGTTCAATCTAAACACATATTAAACAAAGTCAAAGAAACCAACGTTATAATTGTGTTTAAAAGTACTTAACATATAAATTAACAATAAAAAACAGAAACATAAACAAATGAAAACATAAACAGATGATTCTTCACTTTTTCACTCTAGCCACAAATGATTTCTTCCAAAACTGCATCAAAGTCCATAAGACAATAACGTAAACATAGTTAGGTTCAAATTTAGGCATAGCTTGAAGAAACAAATTCTAGGCACCACTATTAAAAATCTTAAATTTCTTACTTGATCATTATGTGTTAGAATCTCATACTCCTGAGCTACTTGCCATCGATGTAGTACTCTCAGTTCCATCATCAAAATTCTCTTCAATGTCGCCTAAAATTTGAAGATATAAATCAACAAAACAAAATAAGTTAACTATAAAAAAATATGGACTATTTTTTTACCTTTTAACTCAGTAAAACCACGTAGCCAGTTTCGAGTACATAGCAAGGCTTGAACATTTCTTGGAAGGAAGCGATTTCTGTAAGGACTCAATACCCGACCTCAAATACTAAACGATGACTCTCCTGCCACTGTGGTGATTGGAATGCTAAGCCCATCACAAGCTAGAGAAGCCAAATCACCATAGCGTTGTCCATTTCCTTTCCAATAGCTCAGAACCTCCATGTCTGTAAAAGACCTCAAATCTAGCCTTGGATCATCTAAATAATTTTCCAAATTCGATTTTGTGTTGTCAGAACCAGGTTGTATGCTCCTCTCAAGCTCAAAGACATCATGTAATTATATCAATGCTACTTGTTACATTATCATATACATTAGTTAGACAAATATGATGATTATGATAGACAACGGATGGAGAAAAATACTTACATAATTCGGATCATCCTCTAGTGGTGACTCAGTAAGAAGTTCATGTGGAGTTGGTGTTGTTGAGAAGGTGGAAGAAGTCCAAGCCTTTTCCCTGTATTCTTTATAAAGATCCTTCAAATTCTGCACAACAACTTCTACTTTTTCTTCAGAAGTACTCGGATCCTGTAACACCCTAACCCGGAAAACATTACTCGAGTTACTGTATTACCGAACGCGTCCCAAAAAATTCCGAACCTAACATGCATTTATTTGAACATTCTCAACCATTTCAAATTATTTTCGATTTCAATTCAGATTTAGTGGAAGACTAACAACCTAAGCGAGGTTCTAACATACATGAGCATACTTGATTAACCAACAAACCATTCCATAAAGAAAAATGCATAATTCTTATTCAAACTCAACGAGGTTAACCAAATCGATAAGGGTTCCATAACAATCTAACAACGGTTCCATATCTAACTGTGACCAAGTAAATGCAACCACAATCTAAATGAACAACATAAGAAACAGAAACAATGGAAATAGTATGAACCCTTCCTAAATCCATCACTTCACTTCCAGCCTTGCCTCGCGTGCTCCTTAGCCGCTTTTGTTACCTGCCGCCATAAAAGGGAGCATAAGCAAACGAATTCGCTTAGTGAGAACGATCATCCCGTGTCACCAGCTTATTATCCAGAATTATCATGCAATAATCATAAGTCTAATCGCATACAAACATCAAACATCGAACTCAAACTCATCAACGTCAAACATGCTTTCAACGAACATAATTTCAGACAATTTCAAACCGTTAACAAAAGTTAACTAGACGTGTTGATCAAACACCAGACATGATTACGTGTGCACACTATCACAAGACCATATGCCGAAGCATACCAGACCATATGCCGAAGCATACCAGACTATATGTCGAAGCATACAACAGACCATATGCTGAAGCATACAACAGACCAAACAACAGACAAGACTCCATGAGCCATCACACAAACAACCCTAGACAATAGCTACGGTTACGTACTCACCTTAGCAAACTGGTTGGTCGATGCAAATACACTCGGTATGGTCGCTGATACGAAAATTCGCACACAAACAACCTAACCATCGAACCAAACACAAACAACAAACAATAACCCGAACCAAATCAGGTACAGACCTTAAACATACCAAACAAACACTAACTGTGGAAAAACATTCAGGTTTTATCGAAGTCTTACCCAATCCGTTCCAGAAAAACCAAACCGATCGAACCCGCGTACGATTTTATCGAACGCGTTAACCGATTTCCCGAACAACTATCACCAATCTTCAACCTCGACAGATCAGACACAGAATCAGACCCAAACTCATCTAATGGTCGAAGAAAATCACAGAGATTATCGATCCTTACCGAGATTTGTCGAACCACACCAAACCGATCGAACACCTATATCGATTTCTCGCACACCCGTTCGACAATTCTCACACTCGTTCGACGAAACCCGAACAAAACTTCTCAAAGTTCACCTTACACAAACCAGACCTCAGATCAGAATCTACAAGACAATTGATCGACGAAAAACCTAGAGTTTCTCGATCCTTACCCGATTCGTTCGACAAACACCAATCTGATCGCACGCGTTATCGAACACGCTCACGATTCTTCGAACGAGTCCGACGATTCTTCGAACACGAATCGCAAACCTTACACTTGTCAAACCAAACACAACATCAGACCAAAACAACAAACTTGATCGATGAAAACAACAGAGTTTTATCGATCCTTACCGAATTCTCGAATAACTCTGAATCGCTCGTGCACTTACTCGATATTCCTCGACAACTCGCTCAAGAATTCTCGATAAATGCTTGATACGAAAAAGGGAGGCAGCGCGTATAAATCCCCTATTTATACCTTGCCAAAACCCTAATGTTCGAGAGTTGTTTCCGCAAACTCCCACTAATCCGATTCCTTCTCGAAAAAGAAAAATTTCCCGAACAAAGTGCCGCATGTGCCAATTCCTACACGGGCCGAACATTTTTCTCGGACCACCATCGAATTCTGTCGACCATTTCAGCCCACCTTACGGTCCATCATGCCTTAGACGAATTCTCGAAAAAAATCCTGAACCAACACCGATTTTCTCGAACCGATAATCAATTTCCGAACCGATGTCCGAACAATTTCCAAAAATCCGAACACGGTTATCGGACGATCGCATTTCTCGAACCGATTTTCGAACAACCTCGGTTTCCCGAACAGAATTATCAAACCATAGCATTTCTCGAGTCAATGTCCGAACAACCTCTGTTTTCCGAACGAGATTGTCGAACAAAACGTGTTTTCCGAACACGATTCTCGAACGTTTCATGTTTCTCGAACACTTTCTCCGAACATTCATGTTTTCCCGAACGTGAATCCGAACATGCCATGTTTCCCGAACAGGATTTCCGAACACGGGTGTTACAATTCTCCCCCACTTAGCATCGATTCGTCCTCGAATCGGCTTAACTTCTACCCTTTTTCTTAGGTGCTTCCATCTCTTGTTTCTCAAACCACTTAGAGAACTTTTCTCTCATTGTCGTTTCTGGTTCCCATGTGACCTCATCTTCACCATCACAATCCCAAACAACCTGAATCAACTTGACCTTTTTCTTTCGATCCGTTCGAACTTTTCGGTCAATGATTCGAACCGGTCTACCCTCCACGGTCAGATTGGGCTGCAAGTTTGCCGGAGGTTCCTCAATCACCTTCTCATCGTTTGCTATGCATTTCCTAAGCATAGAAACGTGAAACACCTTGTGGAAAGCTTTCATGGACGGTGGCAAATCCAGCTTATATGCCACGGGTCCAATCCTTTCCACGATTCGATATGGTCCTATGTATCTCGGACTTAGCTTAGTCGTTTGACTGAACCGTTCTTTACCCTTATAGGTAATCATCTTCAAGTAGACCATATCCCCAACCTCAAAAGCCAACTCTCTACGACGCTTATCCGCATAGCTCTTCTATCGGTCATGAGCTTCCTTAAGCTTAATTCGCAAAATCCGAACCTTCTCACTTGTGTCATCCACGAAGTTCTTTCCAAAGATACTTCTCTCCCCCACTTGTGTCCAACAAAGGGGTGTACGACACTGCCTACCATACAAAGCTTCATACGGTGACATGCCGATACTAGCTTGGTAGCTGTTGTTGTATGCGAACTCGGCTAGGGGCAAGTGGTTTACCCAATCACCACCCCAATCTAAAACCGCTGCCCGTAAGAAATCTTCGAGCGTTTGAATGGTTCGCTCAGACTGCCCATCCGTCTGAGGATGATACGCGGTACTCATGTGGATCTTAGTACTGAATCGCTTCTGTAGTTCTCTCCAAAAACCCGAAGCAAATGTCGAATCCCTGTCCGATACAATACTCGCCGGTACACCATGCAACCGCACAATCTCTCGGACATAAATCTCGGTAAGCTTCTCCGAACCATCATTCTTGTTAACCGCCAAGAAATGTGCCGATTTGGTCAATCGATCCACGATGACCCAAACCGAATCCCGGTTGTCACACATCGGCAAACCCGAGATAAAGTCCATAGTTACCATGTCCCACTTCCATTCGGGGATTGACAACTTCTGTAGCAAGCCACCCGGAACTTGGTGCTCGGCTTTAACTAGCTGGCACGTCGGACAACTCGCCACCCACTTAGCAACATCGCTTTTCATCCCGACCCAATGATAGTATCTTTTGAGATCTCGATACATCTTGGTCGAACCCGGATGACTCGAAAACTTGGACTGGTGTGCCTCCTTAAGAATTTCATCCTTTAACACCCGGTCACTTGGCACACACACTCGACCATTTACCAAAATCGTACCATTATTCGAAGTTTGGTACTCGGTCTTGTCATTTTGAGCTGCCTGGATCAGTTTCTCGTCCCTTTCTTGGGCTGCTCGGACACGAGTCAACAAATCAGCCTGATCCGCGGCTCCTAACCCCAATGGCTCAACCTCATCTGTCAAAACTGCAAGGCGCAATGAGCCTACCATGCTCACAAGCGATTCCATGTCTTTTTCTGAAGACACTACCGCACGCTTCCGGCTCAACGCATCGGCTACCGAATTAGCCTTACCCGGATGGTACTCGATGGACACATCATAGTCTGCAACCAACTCCATCCATCTACGCTGCCTAAGGTTCAATTCAGGCTGAGTAAAAACATACCTCAAGCTCTTATGGTCGGTGAAGACCTGAACCTTACCACCGTATAGATAGGATCTCCAAATCTTCAAGGCAAAAACAACCGCTGCCAACTCGAGATCATGGGTCGGATAATTCCCCTCGTGCTTTCTCAATTGTCTCGATGCATAGGAGATAACCTTACCCTTTTGCATTAGCACACACCCGAGACCCATTCTCGATGCGTCCGTATAAACCACATATGGTTCGTCTGGTTCGGGCAATGCTAACACCGGTGCACTCGTTAGCATTCCCTTGAGTGTCGAGAAACTCTTCTCACACTCGGCGGTCCACACGAATGGAATATCCTTTCCCATCAATCGTGTCATCGCCTTGGCCATACTCGCGAATCCTTTCACGAATCTCCGATAATACCCGGCCAATCCGAGAAAACTTCGAATCTCCGAAGTATTTTGCGGTCTCGGCCACTTCTCTATGGCCTTAACCTTCTCTGGATTGACAGACACTCCTTTGTCCAAGACAATGTGACCTAAGAACCCAATCTCCTTTTGCCAAAAACTGCACTTACTGAATTTGGCAAACAACTTCTGTTTCCGCAAACGCCTCAACACTTTCTCCAAGTGTTCTCGGTGTTCTTCTCGGTCACGAGAGTATACTAGAATGTCATCGATGAAGATGATGACAAACTCGTCCAAATACTCTCTGAACACATTGTTCATAAGCTTCATAAACGTTGCTGGTGCGTTAGTCAATCCAAACGGCATAACCACAAACTCGTAATGACCGTACCTTGTCCGAAAGGCGGTCTTACACACATCCACCTCGGCTACTAGAATCTGATGATAACCTGAAGCCAAATTAATCTTCGAGAAGCAAGTAGCTCCCTTAAGCTAGTACAACAACTCATCGATCCTCGGTAAGGGGTATTTATTATTCAAGGTTACCCGGTTCAATCCGCGGTAATCGATGCAAAGCCGAAAACTCCCATCTTTCTTTTTCACGAACAACACCGGTGCTCCCTACGGTGAACTGCTCGGACGAACGAATCGCTTGTCCACCATCTCACTGAGCTGCTTCTTAAGCTCGGCCATTTCAGCTGGCGCCATTCTGTACAGAGCTTTCGAGATTGGAGCCGTACCAAGCTCTAACTCGATGGTGAACGAATCAGACCTTACCGGAGGTGGTCCGGTCAATGACTCGAACACGTCCGCGAAACCCCTGACCACTGGAATCTTATCTAACTCATGGTGATGGTCACCAAAAAGGCATCACACCCTTTCTCGATCAACTGCCCGGCCTGGATAGCTGATACGATCAAACCGCTCGGTGAAGTCTGAATTCCCTGGAACACAACCATCGCATCTCCTTTCTCGAACCAAACTCGCCTACGATGACAATCGAGATGTGCCCTGTATTGATCGAGCCAGTCCATGCCCAATATCACCTCGTAGTGCCGAACACTACAAATTCGCAAATCCGCGGGCATATCATTTCCATCGATCATCACCGAGACATTTCTTACCATTCTTTCGGTCATCATCACCTGACCTCCTGCTGCCTGGACCAAACCAAACTGCTCACCTGGTTCCTTCACGAACCCACCTTTTCCCACTAACTCCGGATTAACGAAGCAATGTGTCGCTCCCGAGTCGAACAACACATGCGTTGCTAATCCGCCCAAGCAAACGGTCCCTACACGTTCATAATGAATGCTAAGAAACCGATCTAACATACCACAACCTCAAACACAAATGACAGACAAACAAACAACAGACCAAACCACAAACGAAACACAAACTCAAACAAATTTATCGACGAAGGATAAATTACTAACCAGAAATCGGACTAGACGAACTCGGATCAATGGCATTCTCAGAAATCGAGTACACTCTCGGCATCACGGCTGCCCCAACCGCTTGCTTCTTCATCGGTGGTTGACTCCCACCTGGTTCAGCTAACTTCGGACAGCTTATCTTAATGTGTCCCGGTTCGCCACAATGGTAGCACACCCTCTGAACCGTGCACTCGCTGAGCTTGTGTTCCGTGCTGCCACAACAGAAACATACTCCGGCTGCCATCCGACACGGACATGGATGGAACTTGCCACAATGCTGACACGCACTAACCCGAGTAGTGGTCACCTTACCCCCACTCTTGTGCTTGTCCCATTTCCGCTTATGCCCGGAAATGTTTCCACTCCTAGCTTGCGGAACATACTGAACCGCGAGCTTCACACCACCCAGCTGCCTTGCTTCCTCCCTCAATCCGGACTCCAAGGCTGCTGCTTTCTCCACTAACTCGGTGAGAGTAGTGAAGTTGATCACCTGAACACGGTTACGGAGATCAATCCTAATAGCTCTCAGGAACTTCCGGATTTGAGCCTCCTCACTCTCCATGTGCTGACCACCATATTTCAACAATCTGTTGAACTCCACCTCGAGCTCACGGATGGTCATCGAGCCTTGTTTCAGCTCCAAAAAATCAGCCTCCAAACGGTCAGCTGCTTCCGGCGGAAAATACTTAGCCCGGAACTCCTTACCGAACGTCTCCCACGAGCAATCAGGATTAGCCATCCTGCCCGACACACTCCTCGACCAATCATAGGCTTTTTCACCCAAGAAGTGAATCGCAATGTCCTTCTTGTACTCCTCAAGACAACGAATGGATATAAAATTCCTTTCCACCCTTGACCTCCACTCGTCAGCCTCCACTGGATCAGAACCACCATCAAACTTCTTGGTTCTAAGCCTCACCATGTGTTCCATCATCGATAGGTACGATGGAATCACACCGACAGCCTCAACAGCCGCTGCCGGTTGTACCACGTCCGCTGGTGGTAACACATCCACTGGTACGGGCGCTGGTACGGGTGGTGGTACGGGCGCTGGTGCAACATTTGGCAACCTCGCCAAAATCTGTGCCAAGGTACCCAACACCTGTCCGAACTCCTCCCGAGTCGGACCATCAGCTGCAACCTGACCTTGGGCTGCATTCCCACCCGCGTTAACTGCATCACCCGTGTTACCCACGTCACCTCTGTGATCGACATCCTCTCGGTCATCCACACGTTCTGAACTCCGAGCTACACTGCTCTCGGTATCATTAGCACGAGCTGCTGCTGCTGCGCTCCTGGTGTTTCTGCCATTACCTTTGGCCACCTACAAACGAATCAAGATGATACACTAAGTTAGTGGTGAACTAACTTAGCAACACACCTACAAACATAAGACTTACCGCGAGACTGCTGGAAGGATGGATTTGTCTAACCCCAATACCCATTTATGCACATGCAAATCATCCTAGAATGAACCTGGCTCTGATATCAACTTGTAACATCCTAACCCGGAAAACATTATCCGAGTTACGGTATTACCGAACGCGTCCGGAGAAAGTCAGTAAAACCACGTAGCTAGTTTCGAGTACATAGCAAGGCTTGAACATTTCTTGGAAGGAAGCGATTTCTGTAAGGACTCAATACCTGACCTCAAATACTAAACGATGACTCTCCTGCCACTGTGGTGATTGGAATGCTAAGCCCATCACAAGGTAGAGAAGCCAAATCACCATAGCGTTATCCATTTCCTTTACAATAGCTCAGAACCTCCATGTCTGTAAAAGATCTCAAATCTAGCCTTGGATCATCTAAATAATTTTCCAAATTCGATTTTGTGTTGTCAGAACCAGGTTGTATGCTCCTCTCAAGCTCAAAGACATCATGTAATTATATCAATGCTACTTGTTACATTATCATATACATTAGTTAGACAAATATGATGATTATGATAGACAACGGATGGAGAAAAATACTTACATAATTCGGATCATCCTCTAGTGGTGACTTAGTAAGAAGTTCATGTGGAGTTGGTGTTGTTGAGAAGGTGGAAGAAGTCCAAGCCTTTTCCCTGTATTCTTTATAAAGATCCTTCAAATTCTGCACAACAACTTCTACTTTTTCTTCAGAAGTACTCGGATCCTGTAACACCCTAACCCGGAAAACATTACCCGAGTTACGGTATTACCGAACGCGTCCCGAAAAATTCCGAATCTAACATGCATTTATTCGAACATTCTCAACCATTTCAAATTATTTTCGATTTCAATTCAGATTTAGCGGAAGACTAACAACCTAAGCGAGGTTCTAACATACATGAGCATACTTGATTAACCAAGAAACATGCCATAAAGAAAAATGCATAATTCTTATTCAAACTCAACGAGGTTAACCAAATCGATAAGGGTTCCATAACAATCTAACAACGGTTCCATAACTAACTGTGACCAAGTAAATGCAACCACAATCTAAATGAACAACATAAGAAACAGAAACAATGGAAATAGTATGAACCCTTCCTAAATCCATCACTTCACTTCCAGCCTTGCCTCGCGTGCTCCTTAGCCACTTTTGTTACCTGCCGCCATAAAAGGGAGCATAAGCAAACGAATTCGCTTAGTGAGAACGATCATCCCGTCTCACCAGCTTATTATCCAGAATTATCATGCAATAATCATAAGTCTAATCGCATACAAACATCAAACATCGAACTCAAACTCATCAACGTCAAACATGCTTTCAACGAACATAATTTCAGACAATTTCAAACCGTTAACAGAAGTTAACCAGACGTGTTGATCAAACACCAGACATGATTACATGTGCACACTATCACAAGACCATATGCCGAAGCATACCAGACTATATGTCGAAGCATACAACAGACCATATGCTGAAGCATACAACAGACCAAACAACAGACAAGACTCCGTGAGCCATCACACAAACAACCCTAGACAATAGCTACGGTTACGTACTCACCTTAGCAAACTGGTTGGTCGATGCAAATACACTCGGTATGGTCGCTGATACGAAAATTCGCACACAAACAACCTAACCATCGAACCAAACACAAACAACAAACAATAACCCGAACCAAATCAGGTACAGACCTTAAACATACCAAACAAACACTAACTGTGGAAAAACATTCAGGTTTTATCGAAGTCTTACCCAATCCGTTCCAGAAAAACCAAACCGATCGAACCCGCGTACGATTTTATCGAACGCGTTAACCGATTTCCCGAACAACTATCACCAATCTTCAACCTCGACAGATCAGACACAGAATCAGACCCAAACTCATCTAATGGTCGAAGAAAATCACAGAGATTATCGATCCTTACCGAGATTTGTCGAACCACACCGAACCGATCGAACATCCATATCGATTTCTCGCACACCCGTTCGACAATTCTCACACTCGTTAGACGAAACCCGAACAAAACTTCTCAAAGTTCACCTTACACAAACCAGACCTCAGATCAGAATCTACAAGACAATTGATCGACGAAAAACCTAGAGTTTCTCGATCCTTACCCGATTCGTTCGACAAACACCAATCTGATCGCACGCGTTATCGAACACGCTCACGATTCTTCGAACGAGTCCGATGATTCTTCGAACACGAATCGCAAACCTTACACTTGTCAAACCAAACACAACATCAGACCAAAACAACAAACTTGATCGATGAAAATAATAGAGTTTTATCGATCCTTACCGAATTCTCGAACAACTCTGAATCGCTCGTGCACTTACTCGATATTCCTCGACAACTCACTCAAGAATTCTCGATAAATGCTTGATGCGAAAAAGGGAGGCTGCACGTATAAATACCCTATTTATACCGTGCCAAAACCCTAATGTTCGAGAGTTATTTCCGGAAACTCCCACTAATCCGATTCCTTCTCGGAAAAGGAAAATTTCCCGAACAAAGTGCCGCGTGTGCCAATTCCTACACGGGCCGAACATTTTTCTCGGACCACCATCGAATTTTGTCGACCATTTCAGCCCACCTCACGGTCCATCATGCCTTAAACGAATTCTCGACAAAAATCCCAAACCAACACCGATTTTCTCGAACCGGTAATCAATTTCCGAACCGATGTCCGAACAATTTTCGAAAATCCGAACACGGTTATCGGACGATCGCATTTCTCGAACCGATGTTTGAACAACCTCGGTTTCCCGAACAGAATTATCGAACCATAGCATTTCTCGAGTCAATGTCCGAACAACCTCTGTTTTCCGAACGAAATTGTCGAACAAAACGTGTTTTCCGAACACGATTCTCGAACGTTTCATGTTTCTCGAACACTTTCTCCGAACACTCATGTTTTCCCGAACGTGAATCCGAACATGCCGTGTTTCCCGAACAGGATTTCCGAACGCGGGTGTTACAGATCCACTTTATCATAAGCTGATTTAAGAATTTGCACTTTCAACCTTGGATCTAAAACAGCTCCCATAGCTAGAATAATACTGTACTGATCTCAATACTTATCAAACTTTAACTGCATCTTCCTAACCATGTCTTCCACTCTAAAATCACCACAGTTTGCATAGTTCTTCAAAAGACGCTCAATTTTCCACACTTGTAGAAAATATACATTAGATGTAGGATATTTGACACCTGAAAAGTAGGTAGTGATGGTACTAAACAGCTTCAAAAAGTCACAAATTCTATCTCCACAATTCCACTCATCCTCAGAATGCAATGATTTGTAGTTTCTATCACATTCTTTCAAACTAGCAAATGCCTTACAAAACTTCAACGCTCTGGCAAGCATATCATAAGTCGAATTCCAACGTGTAGGAACGTCTAAAGATAATCCAGCACCACTCCTAATCCCTACACTCTCAACACATGCTGCAAATGCATCTTTCCTTGTTTCAGATGCTTTGAAAAACCTGACACTCTCTCTAATATTTTCCAAAAGATCAGTAGCTACTGATAATCCTTCTTGCACAATAAGATTCAACACATGGACACAACATCTAACATGAAAAAACTTCCCATCACACAACAATCCATTACCACTAATCATCTGAAGACGATGCTTAAGGATCTTTTGCATACTGTCATTATTCCTAACATTATCCAAAGTCAAAGAGAATATCTTCTTCCCTAAACCCCACTCCTTCAAGCAACTAAAAATTTTATTAGCTAATTCTTCAACAGAAAGCTAGAATCTTGTTGTTCAACCTCCAGTCATCATCAACGTAATGAGCAGTCAAACATATATACCCTGTAACAGTGCCACGAGCTGTCCACAAATCTGCTGTAAAACATACTCTTCTTTTAAATTCTGCAAAAAACCTTTTTCAACTTTTCTTTCTCCAATTTATACATCTTAAACACATCATTTCCAACAATTTGTCTACATATAGGCAGACAATTCGGATTCAAGTACCTATCTCTTGCTCTAACTTTTTCATATTCAACATACCGAAAAGGTAAATCATGGTATACAATAATCTCACTAACCATATCACGATCTACTTTGTGATCATACTCCCCTTCTTCTCTTAGTCCTAGAGGTCTCTTTGGACAACTCTGTAAGTGACGCTTTAAGGCCGATGTTCCTTGACTAGTACCTGTGATTAACTTCTTACCACAATGAATGCAACGACCTCTCTGTTTACCATCTGATTCTACTTCTATCGGTATAAACTCTTTCCAAACATAAGACTTTACGCATTTATTAGAGTTAAATACCGTTTTAGTCACTTGAGTAGGTTGCGTTTTACTTTGTGTTGCTCCTTGAGTTTCAGCCTCCTCATTCATTGCCATATACTCATTCTCAGCATCCAAAGCTGCCATTGTTTCTATTGATTGCGAATCCATTCTACAAAAAAAAAAATATCCAGCTTTAAGTATACACTTAACACCCGACCACAATAATCCAGCTTTAAGTATCTAATTTTTCACTAACACAACATATAAGCAATACGGCTCAAAAACCAATATAAGCAAATGGTTTAGTAATAAATAACTACAACGTATGATGGAAAGGGTGTAACATGATTATATTCTCTGTCCAGAAACAGACAAAAGCATGGAGACTCCTTACAACCATTTAAATTAATGAGAAGAAACAGATAAAAGCATGGAAACATGAACATGATATAAATTAATGAGAAGAAACATCCATTTAAAGTAAAAGACGAACCAATTTACAACAATTACTCGTCATAGGATCGGCATTAAACAAGGTAACATCACAAGTTGTGTAATTCATAACCAGGAATCATCAAATTAGAAAACAGAGTATGTAAAACAAAATCAAAACTAATCTATTAAGGCAACCATAACAAACCCAAATCGAAAACCCAAATCGAAAACCCATATCAAAAACACTAACTCAGACCTATTTGAAGAAGCCCATGTGAAAATCAACGTTTTATCATCAAAACCATGAATCCCGAAAGATGAACAAATATATTCGTTAGGAAATAATATAAATCCCTAATCAGATACGCAGAAGAAACCTATGGACGAAATCTATAGAGAAGAAGCACAAAAACAATTAAAATCCCAATCTACAGAGCTATTAACAAATAAATGGGAACCATAAATATCCAATTTACACAGATTTTTCATACCTGGAGACAGAGACGAAGAAGGAGAGTGCGAATCGAAGTAACCCTAATAGTTTCGAAACGAAGGAAGTGAACCGCGGATAATAATGAGACTGCGATAAGTCTTCAACCCCCCCCCCCCCCTCTCCTATCTTAGGTTATTGCTTTAATTTTTAGGGATATGGGTTCTTAAAAAAATCCCGACGGGTATCCAAAACCCGATAGAAAAATCCATATAAGATTTTGTCATTTCGGGTATCCAACCGTTTTAAGTCCATAATTTTTTTTTATTACGAAAACAGGTCCGTGGGCTTTATATTTTATACAGGTTTCGGGTACCCACTAGGTTTTAACCCACCATTAACATCCCTAGTGTGATCCAATGAGGACAAAATCTCTTGGTGGTGCATCATATTTTGTCACATTTATTGATGATCATTTTAGGAAGTTGTGGGTTTATACTATGAAGACAAAAGATCATGTTTTAGGATATTTCAAATATTTTGTAGCATTGGTTGAGAGATAAACGAAAAAGAAGTTGAAGTGTATCCGCAATGATAATTGTGGAGAGTATTCTGGACCATTTGATGTTTTTTGCAAGGAACATGGTATTAGGCATCAGTTCATGCCACCTAATACTCCACAGTTGAATGGGTTGGCTGAGAGGATGAATATAATTATTTTCGATAGGATTAGATGTTTGATTTCATAGTCAGAATTAGCACAGACTTTCTGGGGTGAGGATTTGAGCTTAGTTGTTCACGTGTTGAATTTATCACCGAGTGCTCCATTGGAGGATGATATTCCAGAGAGGGTTTGGACCAATAAAGGTATGGTCATTTAAGAGTGTTTGGGTGTAAGACATTTGTCCACATTCCCAAAGATGAGAGGTCAAAGCTTGAGATGAAGTCGCGACAATGTGTGTTTATTGGTTTTGGTCAGGATGAGTTTGGATACAAATTTTATGATCCCATTGAGAATAAGCTCATTAGGAGCAGAGATGTTGTGTTCATAGAAGATTAAACGATTAAGAACACTGACAAGTCCGAAAAACCAACTCAAAGAGATGAGAGTTTGATTGATTCAGAGGTTGTTCCTTCTACATCGATTCACAATCAGGTTGAGGGTGAGGTTCATGTTGTTATACTTGGTGTAGATGTTCCCGCACATAATGATAGTATTGGTGATCATGGTGATAATCATGGTGAGATACCAACTATCGAGAACCTACCTGCTCTTAGAAGATATACGAGAGGTCAAATACCGTCGACTAGATATAGTCCTGGTCAGTATGTGTTACTTACTGATGGGGGATAACCTGAAAGCTACAGTGAAGTTTTGGAGGATGAACACAAAGATGAATGGCATGATGCCATGGGTGATGAAATGAAATCTTTTAAAGAGAACCATATGTGTGAGTTGGTGAAGTTTTCTAAGGGTAAAAAGGCATTGCTTAATAAGTGGATGTATAAGATTAAGCATGATGAGACCAGTTTGCAACCTCGATACAAAGCTAGGTTGGTTGTGAACTGATGTGACCAAAAGAAAGGAATTGATTGTGATGAAATCTTTGCTCCTGTTGTGAAGATGTCATCCATTCAGGTTGTACTTGGATTGGTAGCGAGTCTTGATCTAGAAGTTGAGAAAATAGATGTAAAGACTGTTTTTCTTCATGATGATTTGGAGGAAGAGATTTACATGGTACAACCGGAAAGCTTTGTTAAAAGGCAAAAGGCTTTAGTTTGTCGCTTGAAGAAAATCTTTATGGTTTGAAACAGGCACCGAGGCAGTGTTATAAGAAGTTTGAGTCAGTTATGAATGAGCATGGTTATAAGAAAAATACTTCTGATCATTGTGTGTTTGTGCAGATGTCTGGTGATCATGATTTGATCGTCTTGTTGCAGTATGTTGACGACATGTTGATTTTGGACAAGAACTTGAGCAGGGTTCAAAAGTTGAAGAACCAGCTTAGAAAGTCATCTGCCATGAAAGATTTGGATCCAACGAAACAGATTCTTGGTATGAAAATTGTTCGAGATAGAAGTGAGAAGTTGATTTACTTGTTTTAGGAGAGGTATATTGAAAAAGTACTTCATAGGTTTCACATGGATAAATCTAAAGTTGTTAGCGCTCCTCTTGCTACACACTTTAGATTGAGCAGTCAACATAGTCCGAAAACAAAATTGGAGACGAAAAATATTGCACGGGTTCCATATGCTCCTGTAGTTGGTAGCTTGATGTATGCTATGGTTTGTACAAGACCAGGTATAACTCACGCTGTTGGCACAGTTAGTCGTTTTCTCTCTAATTCTAGAAGAAAACACTGGAATGTTGTGCAGTGGATTTTGAGATATCTTCGAGGGACTTCTGATTTGAAGCTTATTTTGGAGGTGATAAGCCATTGCTTGTCAATTATAATGATTCTGATTTGGCTGGGGACATTGATTCTAGGAAGCATACTTCGGGTTACTTGGTAACATATGTAGGGGGAGCTGTGGCATGACAGTCAAGATTACAGAAGTGTGTTGCACTTTCTACCACTGAATCTGAGTTTATAGCACAACAGAAGCTTGTAAGGAGTTGTTGTGGATGAAGAGTTATTTTGAGGAGCTTGGTTTCAAGCAAGATAAATATGTGATGCTTTGTGATAATCAAAGCGCAATTCATCTTCGAAAGAACTCTATATTTCATTCGCGTTCTAAACACATTGATAGAAGGTATCATTGGATATGTGATGTGGTTGCTTCTAAGGAAGTGGAATTTGCAAAAGTTCATACAAATGATAATGGAGCCGATATGATGACAAAGTCATTGCCGAGGGAGAAGCTTGAAGTTTGCCAAGGGATAGCCGGGATGGCTGTTTCCTCCACCTAGTTGGATGGGGAGTTTGTTGGTGTTCCTCCTAGTGGGAAAACCAATTAAGTTTGGTTAAAAAGAACCAAACTTCGGTTTGAACCATTTATATTAATCCATGAAGTTAGTATTGGGCTTTGGGTTATGAGTGGCTATATAAACACTCTTAACCTAATTTTTGGTGTAACAAAAAATAAAGAGAAGACAGGTGATTTTCGGATCTAAAGGAAGAGAAAACTGAACTGGTAGAGTTTGTTGTGTTGAACGTTTGGATACTCAAACGAGTTTCGATTTGGCTGATTTTTGGAGGATAACTTTGTGACTCAGTGGTTTCAGAATCAACGGTGGAGATTTGGTTTCAACGGTTGGTTTGTGAGAAACCTGAGTTTTAGCGTGGCTAATCATGTCTGAAATTTGCAGATATTTCTAGTATATGTCGTGAGTGTTTGAAAAATTCAACAGTGAGTTCTTCTCGATCGGAGCTGAAATTTTGCAGAGTTGTTCCTGACCTGTTTACCTAGGATATGTATGGTGGAGATCTAAATAGGAGACCGAAATCGTAATGAATCTATGATCGTTTGGAACTGCATATTTCTAAGCTTTGTGTTCTTTCTCTTGTAGTATTTTTGTTGTTGTTGGAGATTGATTTCTATAGTATTACTCTTTGGAGGACGTGATTGTACTCAAATACATTGGTGATAGTGGACTTTTGAGTGAACTACGTTCTCGTAGTTTTCCACATATAATTTAATGTCTTATTTACTTTATGTTTTGAAGTTTATTACTGCCAAAATTATTACATTTTTCTCACAAATTCAAATAAGTGCGGGTAAAAATTTATTCCATTTCCCAAAACTTGTCAAAATTTGTGTAACAGATTTCTCCATAATCCTCTAAATTTGTCCAAACTTGTCTAATTCGGAACAGACTTATTATAAATTTAATATTTTTACGGTAGTGGTGAGCATATCATATTTCATGGATTCAATTTTGATTATTTTCGATTATGTAATTAGTTAAAAATGGAAATAAGAAGATGAAACGGAAAGATGTATGAAACAATAACCATACTCTTAAAATAAATTTATATATAGAAAAATCTTACCCTTCATATTTTAAAATTGTCTTTGATAGTTCTTCATATTTAAAAATGGTATTTTCTTTGATGTTTTCTTTGTCTACAACTTCATTAAAAAATTTAATTAAATGATCAGTAAAACTGAAAAGTTTCATGGATTGAACATATTACACGTTATATAATGTGTTTATAACAATTAAACACTAACTAAATTTCATTTTAAAATGGAAGTTTGGTGTGTAAAAATAAAATTTCTGTTTTTTATAAAAAAATATTATGTTAGTAATTGTGGTTTCATTAGTGTAATATTTTTTTTATCATTTCTTTGAATTAAGATAGATACTAAATTTTTATTAAATTAAAATAGATATTAAACTTTTGTTGGAGTTAAAATTAGACTATATTTGTAATCGTTTATGCCTGTAAAACGCTATGAGCGGCTATGTTATCTAGGGATGCGAGGTTTGGATATCCAAAAAAAGTTTGTGATTTTCACTCTCATTGGAATTTACCTAGAGGCTAGTGCCGTCCCGTCACTATCCGTCAAGTGGAAGGGCAAGACTACAGAGGAATTAACGGAATCCGTCCCTTTCTTCCGTGAAGTCGTCACAGGTGTTTGTTATAAGTATAACACTACTTAATTAACTGGCCAACTGATTTAACCGTCTTCAGTTAACCTTATCCTATGATTAGTTTTGTTTTAGGTAAGTTTGGGAAATTCATGAAGGTGACGATGAAACGCCCGTTTACAGGAAAAGAATATTCGGAAAAAGTAATGGAGAACTGTATGGCGATATTGAAATCGTTAGGGGTTTACACAAAACGTGAGGCGAAAGCTGTGGAGAGATTCTTTGGAGATCTTCAAGGACCAAAATTTCCCTCCTAGTGCATCCATCCCCTTCGCTCTCTCCTCTAAAGGCTCTCTCATGGTACTTCACAACTTATAAAATTGACTTAATTAATTATTTACGTTTACTTGAAATTCTTATAAAATGAAACCATAACATTTGTTAAGTGTACGTGCAAATGCCAATCAAATGAGGGTAATGTTTAGTTTTTTTCAAATGTGAACTTTTCAAAAATTTGTTTACATGTAAGCTCTAATGTAGAAATTGGCGTTTGAAACAATAGTAGCTCTTAATGTGTAGCTTTGAATACTCTTTTGATATCTCTTAATTTGTTGTGAATTAAAATGTATGCAGATTGCATTTTCTAAAGACGATAGTATACCGAAAACCGGGAAAGCTGTGATCGAGAATAAGTTGTTGGCGGAAGCAGTTCTTGAATCAATCAATCATTGGAAAGAACGGTGTGTCTCCTGCGACTAGGCTCAGTATGGCCGAGATATTAGCTCAGTTGATTAAGAAGAACAAAGTCGAAGAGGAAGCTAGCGATCTCTTCCTTGGGAGATGAATTGACAAAGAATGAGACATCATTCTTGTTTTTGTGGGCTTTATTATGTTTCTTTATATCTTAATCCCAATAAATTTCGGTTCCCATAGAATGTTTTCTTCTATTCATAAGAATAATTAAAGAATATCATGTACTTGGATCAAAGCACCTAACAAATCACAATTATATTATAAGAAAGTTAGTCTTGATTCAAGATATCATATCGAACAAAAACCAGTGATTTGAACACTCAAATCCACTTAGTATTACAAAAAAAAGAAAAGTATAGGGCAAAGATTTAGAACATTTTAGTCAGAAAATACAGAAGAGAATAACCTGATCAACTTGTTGGTTATAAAGATAATCAGAATATAATAACTCAAATCAATCAATAGCAACAGGTTTATGTCAAGTTTGAAATAAATCTCAATCCGACTTTACTCTAAACTAAACCGGACTTGTAATATGCACACTTAACGAAAGCTTTAAAAGACAGAGTCTAAGAAAATTATTGGATAATACGTCGCTTTTATTTCTGCAGACAACAATTTATGTAGCAACGTCTCCAAAATCAACGTCGGCTTCATGCTTTGCATAACCTTAGACTCTAAGAACTATATATATTTTTTGTCGCTTTGTATTGTTGCTAGAGATTGTATTTCGAACATACCTAATATTAAAGTTCAATAGAGAACGATGTGTTGTTTATCCTTCTAGTGGGGTAAACATTATATATATATATATATATATATATATAAAAATAAAAAATAAAAAAAATATAAAAGAAGGAGAGAGTGTCGACAAGAGTTTTTTACGCAGACAAGAAAAGAGAGAGAAGAGAAAGAGATGAAAGAAAGAAAAAAAAAGAGAGAGAGAGGGAGTTTTCGGCCAGATTATTCAAGACAGCGTTTGAGGGCTCTAAAGTGTTCTGATCGGGCTAATATGTTGTGAGAAGCTTTGTGACACAGTGGACTTGAACTTCAACTGTGGGATTGTTGTTTCAACGGTTGGTTTTTCCGTAATCTGGGTTTTAGTGTGGCTGGTCGCTATAGTTCTTCAACTGGTGTGGTCTTGCGTGTTTGAGAAATCTGATGGTGAATTCTTCTCTGATTGAGCTAGACTTTTGCAGTGTTTTTTCTGACATGTTTATCTAGGATTTGTATGGTGGAGATTTGATTTGGTGACCGGAATCTTAGTGAACGTAGGGTCGTTTGGAACTGCATATTTTAGGCTCTTATTGCTCTCTATTGTTGTATATCTTGTGTTGGAGATTGCTCTCTTGGAGTTTTAGTCTCTGGTTATGTTCTTGTGGAACAGGGAGGACGTGGTTGTAACACTCATACATTTGATATAGTGGATTTTGAGTGGACTACGGTCCCGTTGTTTGTCCTTCTCACATCGAGAAGGTTTTCCACGTAAAAATTTGTGGTCTCATTTACATTACGCTTTGAAGTTCATATTGCCATAGTCCATTGTATTTTCCTCACAAGGTTCACATAAGTACGGGTGAAACTTTAGTCCGCTGCGTAATTGTGTGTTGTTTCCCTAACAGAGTGGTATCAGAGCTTCTGGATTTTGAGCTTTGGGTTTTATAACTTGGGTTATTAATTTGCTTGTGTGAGTGATGGAAAATATGGGTAGAATGATAAGCTTGAATGGTGCTAACTATCATCTATGGAAGGGCAAGATGGAGGATCTGCTCTTTGTAAAAGTATTTCATCTTCCGGTATTTTAGGAGAAGAAGCCTGATAATAAGACTGATGATGAGTGGAAGTTGCTGCATCGCCAAGTGTATGGTTCGATAAGGCAGTGGGTAGATGATAATGTGTTACATCATATTGAAAATGAGGTTGATGCTCGTTCTTTGTGGTTGAAGCTGGAGCAGCTGTATGCTCGGAAGACCGGGAATAACAAGATGTACATGATCAAGAAGTTGATTGAGTTGAGGTATCAGGAGGGAACTCCGATGACGGATCACTTGAATGCATTTCAGGGATTGCTCAATAAGTTGTCTGATATGGGCATCAAGTTTGAAGATGAGATTCACGGTTTATGGCTTTTTGGTACATTACCAGATTCTTGGGAGATATTCAGGATGTCTCTTTGTAACTCCGCGTCGGAAAGTGTCATTTCGATGGATTCAGTGAAGAATAGTGTTTTGAATGAGGAGACAAGAAGGCAGTCAAATGCTAGTTCCTCACGTTCAGATGTTTTGGTCACTAAGTCAAGGGGGAGGAGTTCATATAGAGATCCTAAGAAAGACAAGAACAGGAGCAGGAGCAAGTCAAATAGATTTGCGAATTTAGAATGCTATTATTGTCATAAGAAAGGGCACATGAAGAAAGACTGCTGGAAGTTGAAGAAAGACAAGCAGCAAGGGAAGCAAGAAAAAGTATATCGTGTGACAATCACCGACGATCAGTTTCTTATTCTTCTTGAAGATGATGCCATTAATGTATGCCAAGATACCAGTTGGGTGGTTGATAGTGGAGCTACTACTCATGCTACATCACAGCGGAATTTGTTCTTTACCTATACTCCAGGTAATTATGGTTCTGTAAAAATAGATAATGATGGTTTGGCTCAGGTTGTTGGCATTGGTGATATATTCTTGGAGACTAGTCTTGGGACTAGGTTTGTGCTTAAGGATGTTAAGCATGTTCCAGATTTACGGATGAACTTGATATCTACAGGAAGACTTGATGATGAGGTTTCTACAGTTTACACGGTGGTGGTAAATGGAAGCTTTCACGTGGTTCTTTGGTTATGGTTCGAGGTGAGAAGCTTTCATCTTTCTATTTGATGCAGGCTAAGGTCTCCAAAGATGCTGTTAATGTAGTGGAGAATGATGATGCCATGGAGTTATGGCATAAGAGACTCGGTCACATGAGTGAGAAGGGAATGTCTGTATTGTCTAAGAAGGAGGTCATTCCAGGTATCTAAGGTTTGCACTTACAGAAGTGTGCACATTGTTTGCAGGGAAAACAACACAGGGTCTCTTCCAAGTCTTCTACACCTTCTAGGAAACCTGAGGTACTTGATTTGGTGCATTCAGATGTGTATGGTCCAATGAAGACAAAAACTCTTGGTGGCGCATCATATTTTGTCACATTCATTGATGATCACTCTAGGAAGTTGTGGGCTTTCACTATGAACACTAAAGATCAGGTTCTAGGATATTTCAAGCATTTTGTGGCATTGGTCAAGAGACAAACGGGGAAAAAACTGAAGTGTATCCGTAGTGATAATGGTGGTGAGTATTCTGGACCATTTGATGTTTATTGCAAGGAACACAGTATTAGACATCAGTTCACGCCGCCTAAGACTCCACAATTGAATGGGTTGGCTGAGAGGATGAACAGAACTATTGTCGAGAGAATGAGATGTTTGATTTCACAATCAGGTTTGGCGATGACTTTCTGGGGTGAAGCTTTGAGCTTAGTTGTTCACGTGTTGCGAGTGTTCCATTGGAGGGTGATATTTGATATCATTTGAGTTTGTTTAGGTATACGGAGGAACATGAAGTTTTAGAGCCTTATGGAGCAAAAAGAACATCAAAAGAGGTGCTTCAAGATATGGAGATCAAGAGCCAAGACGGAGAGTGCAAATGGAATAGAATTGAAGCAAAAAAGGAAGAGATGGGCATGCGATCAAGCCAACTGAAGAAATGATGATCCAGAACCCATCTAAAGTGTCTGAAAGATCACATCATATGAAGACTTTTCTTGTGATTTAGCTTTGGATTCCTTCATGAAAGTTATAGAGAATTGAAGTATCTTTCCAATGGTATTAAAATCAAGGTCCTCCGAGCTATGAGTCAACAGTTATGATCCGATCGGTCTGCAACCGATCCAGGCAACTGAGCGGTAAATCACGTTTTAAACATCGACTTATATGAAGGTCTTACCGTGAGAATTAGCTTTCAACCTCTTCACAAAAGTTGTAGGACATTGACGTAGCTTTCTAATGGTAGTGAAATCAGGCCAATCCAAGCTATGAGCCAAACGTTATGATCCGATCGGTTTGCAACTAATCGTCAAAGTCGCTCGGCAAATAATTGATTTCACAGACAAAACGTCACGATCGGTTTGCAACCGATCGAGCAAGTCGCTGCCGACAAATTTTAGTGTTTTTCTCATTCTAAGTGCTCTCTCCTCCACTATAAATACCTTGTTTTGTTGTAAAGAAAATATCTAAGCTTTATTTTAGAAACAAAACTCTCTCTCTTGTTCTTGAGAGTTTTTCCTTGTTTTATGTTTATAGATTCATCATCCAAACTTATGTAACTTATTTTCTTATAAATATTTTTATAGAATCTTCATTATGTCTTCAATATCTATCTTTTGTATGGATTACTTTTGTGATTTGAGCATGTGTGAGTAGTAGTCTTTTAGAGTTCTTGGGTCTTGGTAGATTAGGATGAACTAGAGATTGAGTTATGGAGTTTAGGACTAGATTTCATAGAATCCTTGCTTATTGGTTGTTTGTAAGGCTAAATCAACACATGCCATGTTGATTTAGAACTTAGGAATTTCACGCCCAAAAGGTGTTTCATGAAATTCCCGAACCAAAATCTTTAAGTGCTTTTCATTCCTTACCGTCGGAAGAATGTTGACTAGGGTGAATTGTGACTAGATAGACTTGTTTAAATGCTTACTGATCATTTTAATTGCGAACGGAAGTTGATGATGATTGGTGATTAATAAAGGGTCTAATAGCATGGAAATGCGTTAGTCTTTCTTAGTGTTCTTTGGCTTAAGGATCACACTTGTTAGAAGATAGTTTAAGCTCCTTAACCCATCCTTAAAGTTATTCCTATTCGATTACCTTGACCCAGGAATTCGTCTTTAAGTCTTTATTTAGACACGTTAGTCGTTTTCTCGCATTGTTTATGTTCGATTGTTGTTAGTCTTTTGTATTTTACTTTCTTTTGCTTTGATTTGATTAATTTAGTTTGATTTGATTTATTAGTAATATTTAGGAAACAAAAACCCTTTTATTTTGCTTAGATTAAGTGAACTTGTGCATTCCTAGTGTGTTGGTTCATTGCTCCCTGTGGTTCAATAATATTAATTGGGGTACTCGAAACTAGACTACATCAATTTGGCGCCGTTGCCGGGGAGGAATTGCAATTAGCCATTACGATTTCATTTTGCTTGAGACTAAGCTTTCTTTACTTTTGTTTTATTTCTTTTGGTTACTAATTTTCTTCCAAGTGTTTGTTGTTTTTGCAAGGTACAATCACAATGGAGGAGATGTTGACCTCCATGCATTCTAAGTTGGATCGCGTTTTGGAGGCACAACAAAGAGAGATAGCTTGGAAGCAAGCAAGCTATCAAAGAGCTTATCAAGAATCATCCTCAAGAGAGTATCAACCGGATGTATACTATCCTCAATATAATCAACATGGATATGAGTATCAACCGGATGTGTACTATGCTCAAGAGAACCAATGTGGATATGGAGAGGAATATCAATCTTGTAACGTGGAGTATGACTACTCAAGTTATCAAGGACCTTATCAAACATCCACATCAAGAGAGTATCAACATGATCAAAACTATGCTCAAGACAACCAATGTGCATATGATGATAGATATCAGCCTTGCAACATCCCAATCTCCGATAAAGAAGAACTTCTTAACTTGATGAAGTTGCTTTTGGAAGAGCAAGAGAAGTCTATGGAGACTCTTCGAATGATCAGCGAGGAGCATAAATGGACTCCATCTCCATGGGTTGTTGAGCAAACAAATGTCAAATCCATCGACACCAATCTTACAGAAGAAGAATGCATTCCTCCTAGTGAAGAGAAGACAATAGAGGTGCTTCTCAATAATACTGAAGAAGTTTTTGAGGAGAATGCACAAATCATGAATGATTTCCAACAAGAAACCGAAGAGCCTACGTTGGCGGATGAACTTTTGGAAGAGATCATCTTAGAAGATTTACACCAAAGCTCTTTAATGGTTAGCTAAGAAGAGTTTGGTGTGCTTGCAAGTGTTCTTGAGGTTAAAGAGACGACTAACAATGAGGATGCTAGCAATGGTAAGACTAGTATTAATAAAAATTTGAGTGAACTAAAAGCTCCAGAAGATGATCTCCAACCTCTCCCAAAAGAGCTAAGGTATGAATTTCTTGGAACAAACTATACTTACCCGCTTATAATCAATCAGGATATAGTAGGTGATCCTTGTGATGGTGTTTTGGATGTTGAGTACATAGTTGAAAATCATGATCTTGATATACTCTCAACAAATGAAATGAGCATTTTTGAACCCAAAAAAAAACTCTTTGAGGAAATTAGGATGAATACATTTAGGGGATGGTTCTACGATGAATATGATCCTGGTGATCCACTTTTGGCAATGAGGGGTACGTAGAAGAACATCAAGCTTAGTGATGTCAAACAAGCGCGCTTGGGAGGCAATCCCATGGTATCCTTGTACTTATTGAATGTGCGTTCTTTTTGGTCTGTTTTTTGTGTTTGTGTGTTTTTGTTTTTGTGATTTTGTAGAGGGAACAGGGCTGGACTCCATTTCACTATAATCTCTTGAGACTCCTCTAGCTCCACCACTTCTTAGAAGCTCCAAGGTACCAACACTTCCATTGAACATACAATTTTCTCTTGTTCGCATTTTTTGTTTTTCGTTAGTCTTTTTCTTGAATTTATTCTCACACCGAGACGGTGTGAAATAAGTTCGGGGGAGAGACTAACCATCTAACATTATGTCTTCTTTTGTTTTATTTCTCTTGAGTCATTGCATTGTGATTAGAAAAATTTGAGCATTAAGTCTAGATGCATATGGACTCAATGTGAAAAACCAAAAATATTCATATAAGTTTTTGCATATTTATTTTAGGATTGAGTCTAGATGCATGTAGTTTGCATTTTCATGTGTATGGGGATAAATATTGCCTTGTTGAAATTCAAATTTAGATTGAATTTTTAAGCCCTCGATGATAGTTAATTGTTGCTTGAACATCTCGGTTATAATTGAAAAATTCCTACTTTCGTAAAACTCGCTTGACATTTGAAGCATCTCTATGAATTCGGTCTTAAAATGAATTTCAATCTCTCACTTAGGGCTTTTAAATACGTTTCCATAGTTGTTTACAGGCATGTTTTTCCATAACCTTAACCCTAACCATTTTCTTTCAAACCAATCATTATTCGTGAGTGAGGCCTTTTCTTGATAATGCTATAATTTGCAAAATCTTGAGAGTATTGTGAACGACAAAGGTTAACTCTCGTTTAAGCTACCAATGGTAAGACTAGCGATTAGCTTGAAAAAGAAATGATTAGATGGATGATGAATATTTGAGGTTTAGGGTTTGGAAAAAAGAGAAAGAAAAAATATTAAAAAAAAAGGCTTGATCAAAAGAATGCAAAAGAATCCCTAGGAATTGAGATAAAGAAGCTCTAAGTCTCAAAGTGAGAAGAAAGAAAACAAATTAAAGAGCTTTGTGTTAAAAAAAAAAAATTATTCCTAGGAGACTATGAAAATATTGATCATGAGGTTTGTAGAATATAAGATCAAAGAGTTTATTGACCTGAAGTTGATGAAAGAAAGGAAAGAATTATGCAAAAGGGTAGAATTTAGAAAATATTTCGTAAGTTGGGGTAGAATGACGACATGCAACACTTTGTATATATCAATTGTACCCTTTCTTAGATAAATTTTTCATATGTCTAGCATTCCTAAATTTTGAGAGAAACCCACCAAGAAAAACTCCTTCAAAACGCCTCAAAAGCTTTTGCCTAAAACCAATTGAGAACGATTTACTTGCCCTTTGTGAGACCGCACTTAATCGTAAATAAATGTTAAAGAGATGTTTTGATTTGATTGTGAGTATTTTCCTAAGTTTTGGGATTCTGTTAAATATTACATTGAGTTGTTTTGTTCTTGCACCTTTTAACTATCATTGAGGACTTTGAGTTGAATCCTTCTATTGATATTTCTTGGCTATTAATCCCCACTTTCAAACATTTTTCTCTTGCTATCCTTTGAAGTTTGCTTGAGGACAAGCAAAGGATAAGTTTGGGGGAATTGATATCACGTGTTTTTAGTACCTTTAGTACTTTATTTCTCTTTGTTTTCATGCATATTACATTCATTGTTTAGGTCTTTAGTTGCATATTTGCATTACATTTGAGTGTGTTTAAGTATACGGAGGAACATGAAGTTTTAGAGCCTTATGGAGCAAAAATGACATCAAAAGAGGTGCTTCAAGATATGGAGATCAAGAGCCAAGACGGAGAGTGCAAGTGGAATAGAATTGAAGCAAAAAAGGAAGAGAGATGGGCATGCGATCAAGCCAACTGAAGAAATGATGATCCAGAACCCATCTAAAGTGTCTGAAAGATCACATCATATGAAGACTTTTCTTGTGATTTAGCTTTGGATTCCTTCATGAAAGTTATATAGCATTGAAGTATCTTTCCAATGGTATTAAAATCAAGGTCCTCCGAGCTATGAGTCAACAGTTATGATTCGATCGGTCTGCAACCGATCCAGGCAACTGAGCGGTAATCACGTTTTAAAGATCGACTTATATGAAGGTCTTACCGTGAGAATTAGCTTTCAAGCTCTTCACAAAAGTTGTAGGACATTGACGTAGCTTTCTAATGGTGGTGAAATCAGGCCAATCCAAGCTATGGACCAAAAGTTATGATCCGATCGGTTTGCAACCAATCGTCAAAGTCGCTCGGCAAATAATTGATTTCACAGACAAAACGTCACGATCGGTTTGCAACCGATCGAGCAAGTCGCTGCCGACAAATTTTAGTGTTTTTTTCATTCTAAGTGCTCTCTCCTCCACTATAAATACCTTGTTTTGTTGTAAAGAAAATATCTAAGCTTTATTTTAGAAACAAAACTCTCTCTCTTGTTCTTGAGCGTTTTTCCTTGTTTTATGTTTATAGATTTCATCTAAACTTATGTAACTTATTTTCTTATAAATATTTTTATAGAATCTTCATTATTTCTTCAATATCTATCTTTTGTATGGATTACTTTTGTGATTTGAGCATGTGTGAGTAGTAGTCTTTTAGAGTTCTTGGGTCTTGGTAGATTAGGATGAACTAGAGATTAAGTTATGGAGTTTAGGACTAGATTTCATAGAATCCTTGCTTATTGGTTGTTTGTAAGGCTAAATCAACACATGCCATGTTGATTTAGAACTTAAGAATTTCACGCCCAAAAGGTGTTTCATGAAATTCCCGAACCAAAATCTTTAAGTTCTTTTCATTCCTTACCGTCGGAAGAATGTTGACTAGGGTGAATTGTGGCTAGATAGACTTGTTTAAATGCTTACTGATCATTTTAATTGCGAACGGAAGTTGATGATGATTGGTGATTAGTATAGGGTCTAATAGCATGGAAATACGTTAGTCTTTCTTAGTGTTCTATGGCTTAAGGGTCACACTTGTTAGAAGATAGTTTAAGCTCCTTAACCCATCCTTAAAGTTATTCCTATTCGATTACCTTGACCCAGGAATTCGTCTTTAACTCTTTATTTATACACGTTAGTCGTTTTCCCGCATTGTTTATGTTCGATTGTTGTTAGTCTTTTGTATTTTACTTTCTTTTGCTTTGATTTGTCTAATTTAGTTTGATTTGCTTTGTTAGTAATATTTAGGAAACAAAAACCCTTTTATTTTGCTTAGATTAAGTGAACTTATGCATTCCTACTGTGTTGGTTCATTGCTCCCTGTGGTTCGATAATATTAATTGGGGTACTCGAAACTAGAGTACATCAATATTCCAGACAGGGTTTAGACCGGTAAGAATGTTTCTTATGGTCATTTGAGGGTCTTTGGGTGTAAGGCATTTGTTCATATTTCCAAAGATGAGAGGTCGAAGCTTGAGATGAAGTCGCGGCAATGTGTGTTCATTGGTTATGGTCAGGATGAGTTTGGATACAGATTTTATGATCCTGTTGAGAAGAAACTCATTAGGAGCAGAGATGTTGTGTTCATAGAAGATGAAACGATTAAGGACATTGACAAGTCCGGAAATCTAATTCAGAGTTATGAGAGTTTGATCGATTTAGAGGTTGCTCCATCTACATCATTACACGGTCAGGTCGAGAATGAGGTTCAAGTTGATACACCCGGTGCAGATGCTCCCGCACATGATGATGATGGTATTGGTAATCATGATGACGATCATGGTGTGACACCAACTACCAAAAATACTCATATTGTTAGAAGATCTGAGAGAGATCTAAAACCGTCGACAAGGTATGATCCTAGTGAGTATGTGCTACTTACTGATGGGGGAGAACCTGAAAGCTTTGATGAAGTTTTAGAGGATGAACATAAGGATGAATGGCATGATGCCATGGGTGACGAGATAGATTCGTTTGAAGAGAACCATACTTTTGAGTTAGTGGAATTGCCTAAGGGCAAGAATGAATTGCTTAATAAGTGGGTGTACAAGATTAAGCATGATGAGACCAGTTTGTCACTTCGATATAGGCTAAATTGGTTGTGAAAGGGTACGACCAAAAGAATGAGATTGATTATGATGAAATCTTTTCTCCTGTTGTGAAGATGTCATCCATTCGGGTTGTACTTGGATTGGCAGCGAGTCTTGATCTAGAGGTTGAGAAAATGGATGTAAAAACTGCTTTCCTTCATGGTGATTTGGAAGAAGAGATTTACATGACACAACCAGAAGGCTTTGTGAAAAATGGTGAAGAGGATTTAGTTTGCCGCTTGAAGAAAAGCCTTTATGGATTGAAGCAGGCACCGAGGCAGTAGTACATGAAGTTCAAGTCTGTTATGTGGGAGCATGGTTATAAGGAGACTACTTCAGATCATTGTGTGTTTGTGCAGATGTTTGGTGATGATGATTTTATCATCTTATTGTTGTATATTGACGACATGTTGATTGTGGGCAGGAACTTGAGCAGAATTGAAGAGCTGACGAAACAGCTCAGCGAGTCATTTGCCATGAAAGATTTGGGTCCACCGAAACAAATTCTCGGTATGAGAATTGTTAGAGACAGAGGTGAGAGGCTGATTCACTTGTCTCAAGAGAAGTACATTGAGAAAATACTCAAAAAGTTTCACATGGACAAATGTAAAGTTGTAAGCACTCCTCTTGCTACACACTTTAGATTGAGCAATCAACATAGTCCGAAAACAAAGTTGGAGAAGGAAGATATGGCACGGGTTTCATATGCTTCTGCAGTTAGTAATTTGATGTATGCCATAGTCTATACAAGACCAGATTTAGCTTTCACCGTTGGTACAGTGAGTCGTTTTCTTTCCAATCCTGGAAGAGAACACTGGAATGCTGTGAAGTGGATTTTAAGATATCTTCGATGGACTTCTACTTTGAAGCTTACTTTTGGAAGTAATAAGCCATTGATTGTTAGTTATACTGATTCTGATATGTCTGGGGATATTGATTCCAGGAAATCTACTTCGGGTTACTTGGTAACATTTGCGGGTGAAGTTGTTGCATGGCAGTCTAGGTTGCAGAAGTGTGTTGCACTTTCTACCACTAAAGCTAAGTTCATAGCTGCAACTAAAGCTTGTAAAGAGTTGTTGTGGATGAAGAAATTTAGTGAGGATACCGGTTTCAAGCAGGATAAGTATGTGTTGCTTTGTGATAGTCAAAGCGCAATTTGTCTCGGGAAGAACTCTACATTTCATTCCCGTTCGAAGCACATTGATAGGAGGTATCATTGGATACGTGATGTGGTTGCTTCTAAGGAAGTGGAACTTGAGAAGGTTAATACGGATGATAATGGAGCTGATATGATGACAAAGTCATTACCGAGGGGGAAGCTTGAAGTATGCCGAGAGATATCCGGAATGGCTGTTTCCTCCACCTAGTCGGAGGGGGAGTTTGTTGTTTATCCTCCTAGTGGGGTAAACATTATATATATATATATATATAAAAGAAAAAGAAAAAAAATATAAAAGAAGGAGAGAGTGTCGGCAAGAGTTTTTTACGCACACAAGAAAAGAGAGAGAAGAGAAAGAGAGGAAAGAAAGAAAAAAAAAAGAGAGAGGGAGTTTTCGGCTAGATTATTCAAGACAGCGGTTGAGAGCTCTAAATTGTTCTGATCGGGCTGATATTGTTTGAAAATCTTCGTGACTCAGTGGGCTTGAAATTCAACGGTGGGATTGTTGTTTCAACGGTTGGTTTTTTGGTAATCTGGGTTTTAGTGTGGCTGGTCGCTACAGTTTTTCAACTGGTGTGGTATTGCGTGTTTGAGAAATTCGACGGTGAATTCTTCTCTGATTGAGCTAAACTTTTGCAGAGTTGTTCCTTACCTGTTTATCGAGGATTTGTACGGTGGAGATTTGATTTGGTGACCGGAATCTTAGTGAACGTAGGGTCGTTTGGAACTGCATATTTTAGGCTCTTGTTGCTCTCTATTGTTGTATATCTTGTGTTGGAGATTGCTCTCTTGGAGTTTTAGTCTCTGGTTCTGTTCTTGTGGAACAAGGAGGACATGATTGTAACACTCATACATTTGATATAGTGGATTTTGAGTGGACTAAGGTCCCGTGGTTTTTCCATCTCACATCGAGAAGGTTTTCCACGTAAAACTTTGTGGTCTCATTTACATTACGTTTTGAAGTTTATATTGCCATAACCCATTGTATTTTCCTCACAAAATTCATATAAGTACGGGTGAAACTTTACTCCGCTGCGTAGTTGTATTGTTTTCCCAACACGATTTTTCATTATGACATCACAGTAAATGAAAACTCCATAAACGATATTTTTCGTCGCCAACTGCGTGCTGATATATCATGGTTTTTATGGTTTTTAACCATGATATAAGAGTCGTTTTAGAGTTTTTTTAGTGTTTTTCGAGTCTTTTAGAGTCTTTACAGGTTCAGGTACGTTTTGGACTTATTTGGAGATTATGGGACGTTTTGGAGCAATCTGAGAAACTGCGCTGAAGAAACTAACTCGGAGAGCAAAATTGGTGTGAGTGTCGATCGACACTACCTCTTAGTGTCGGTCGACACCAATATCTGACGGCAATCGAATTTCCCATCTTTTTGAAGTTTTAAAGAATTGCAAATTTGGCCCAGAAGTTATCCCTGTTTACAGAAAAAGCCCAAATCATGTTTTAGCTTATTTATAGGATTTTAAGGTCATTGTTTAGACCTATGCTTTAGACGACTTGATTTTTGAGTAGCCACCTCTTCAGGGATTTTTGGAGAAGATTTCTAAACTCCTTTCTTTTTCTTTTATGTTCTTAATGCAATTTATTCAGGTCATGATTTGTGTTTCATTGATCATGTCTGAGTAATCTCCCTGTTAGGTTTAGGCTATTTCAAAGGAATTCATGAATTGTTAGGTTGTTAGATTATTAGGATTGAATCAATAGAGTTCTTCATCTAGATTGTGTTTATTGCTTATTCTAGCTTAGCTACCTAAAATCTGATCTTAGGTTGATTAGTTGACACGAAAGTGTAATTGATTGCCTGAACTATCTTAGATGAGCAAAATACCCTATTCGCAAAGAAATTTGGTTTAGGGATTTTGTGAACATATCAAACCTGAACTTTAATGCTTGTTTAATTTGAAGAATTCGCAAAGAGATTTGGGATTCTAAAATTTAGGCATAGATAATCTTCGCAACGAAAGTTGGTTGATTTTACATTAGTGATTTGCGTTCTAGAATGGTTTTTAATTACAATCCTGATAATCGTTTTGTTCTGCAATTCTGAATTTTCTGAGAATTTCCCTAAGTCTAGCCTTTTTTCTCATTGAATTTACATCTTTTACTTTTTACTTTGTTAGTTTTACATTACATCTTTTGACATCTAGCTAAATTTCCAAACTGATAATCTATTGTGTGAACATTAGTCCCTGTGGATTCGATCCCTAAGTACTACAGTGATCTCTTAATTTGAGAGAGTAGCTCAAGGGTAAATTTGAGCATATCAAATTTTGGCGCCGTTGCCGGGAACTCTTGTTTCACCATTAGATTTCTGTTAGGTTTTAGTCTAAATTCTTTTGTTATTTATTTACTTACGTTTTTCTCGTTTTTCTTTTTTTTTTGTGTTTCAGGTTTATCGATTTACTTGCTGCAATGGAAAACTTCGTTGTGTTGGTAAGGGATGAGACTGGATTTCTGCGTGATCAAGAGGTCCATGTGCGCAACGAGCATGGTCAGAAACTAGATGCTGAAGGCAATGTGATTGCAGAACACAGACCCGCCGTCGGTGTCGATCGACACCAACAGGGTGTCGTTCGACACCCTCCTGCTATTGAGGCGTCGGTTTTGAATGATGCAGCAGCTGGTGCTGCAGTGGTTCATGGGAGGACACTAGGTGATTACAACAGGCCGGATCAGTTCTATGCCAACAGATCCGCGATCAGACCTCCTCCCTTTCAGAGGAATGACTTTGAGCTGAAACCCGCGTACTACACTTTTGTGGGACAGTATCTTTTCCATGGTCTTCCTCACGAACAACCCATGGATCACATCGAGAGGTTTGAGGACCTAGTTACGAGCATTAAGGCTAATGGGGTGTCCAATGATTTCCTCTTCTGCAAGCTCTTCCCATACTCTCTTGCTGGAGAAGCGGCTTACTGGCTCAAGCAATTGAAACCAGGATCTCTGACAACTTGGTGGGAGACCAAGAATGCATTCTTAAACAACTTCTATGATGATGCACGGTCAGAGGATGCGAGAACAAAGATCTCTACTTTTTCTCAACAACCTGCTGAAGCATTTAAGGCTGCTTGGGTGCGATTCAGAGCTTACGAGAGAGATTGTCCGCATCATGGTTTCAGTGAGGTACAATTGTTGGGTATCTTCTTCAGAGGTATAGATTGGAGGTATCAGATGGCTCTGGATGTTGCGAGCAATGGTAACTTCAACACCAGGTATCCCGAGGACGCTGTTATCTTGATTGAGAACTTAGTTTCTAGCAACAGCACGAAAAATGCAGATTTCGAGAGAAAGAAGCTAGCAGGAAACTCTGAAGGTGGTCAGATTGCTGAGGTCAAGGCCAAGTTAGATTCAGTTCACAACATCCTTGTTGGTAAGAGATCAGTTCACTTTGCTGCTGAGATTGAGACTTTTGAGCCAGTGGAAGAGGATTGCAACTATGTCAATGGAGCTGGATTTCAGGGTCCGAGATATGTTAATGCACAGAGGAGTGCCTTTACAGGAAACCAGATGCCTGAGTATCAGAGGAGTAGTTTCACCGGAAACTATGGTTCTTCTTCTTACCAAGCCCCCCCTCCACCCAATTCAGAGAGTGAGGTAAAGTTTATGCTGGAGCGGATTTTAGAGGGTCAGCAGAAGATTACAGTGGACTTCAATAGAAAGCTCGATGCTCTGTACACTGATTTGAATGGGAAATTCAAAACTCTGAGCACCCATGTCAAGAAGCTAGACACTCAAGCTGCTCAGACCGCTGAGTCTGTCAAAAGACAAGAGGGATTCCTTCCTGGAAGGACTGGTGCATGCAATGCTGTTATGGTGGCCGATATGGATGATTTCAGTGATGGTGCGGATTTTGATGTTTCATACTCAGTGTCGATCGACACCAACACTATGTGTCGCTCGACACCAGCCTACGTTCACGAGAATTTGAGTCGAGACGGAGAGAAATCAACCCCGGTCGATACAAAGGACTCGACACAGGATGTCAGTGTCGACCGACACCACCTGGGTGTCGATCGACACCCCTCAGAAGATGAAGAGAATTCGACGCAAGACGGACCAAAATCGATCGAGCTCGACACCAGAGTGTCGATACCAGAGGTAAGTGTCGATCGACACCAACCTAGTGTCGATCGACACCAGGGGCGATCTGAACCAAAACCTGTCAACAATCCTCAAGTCATAGAAAGGGCGTACAAACCTAAGGTTCCCTATCCAAAGGGTCTTAAGAAGTCTAAACAGGAGATAGAGGACGCTCGATGCAAAGCAATCATGGACAAGGTGGTGATTGAGATGTCTCTAGCTGATGTAGTCATGATTTCACCTCCACTTAAGAGGTATGTGAAGAGAATGGTTACTAATGGTCTAAGTCTTGAGGAAGGAGCTTTACTTACCAGGGACATCTGCGCGCATATCTCACATGAGACCCTACGGAGAAAGAAAAGAATGAAGCAGAAAGTGGTTGTCTCTGAACAAGTCAGTGCCATGATTTAGAGTAAGATTCCAGAGAAGCTACCTGATCCAGAAAGATTTGTGCTCGATTGCTCAATCTTCACAGGACGATTTATGCATTCTCTCTGCGATCTTGGTTCCAATATCAACTTGTTGCCTCACTCTGTTGTTGTACGCCTGGGGATGACTGATTTCAAGCCGACCAGGATCTCTCTCATTTTAGCGGATCGATCCAAAAGGATTCCAGAGGGTATCTTAGAAGATGTTCCAGTGCAAATTGGTGAATGTATGATTCCTACAGATTTTGTGGTCTTGGAATATAAGGAGGAACCCAAGGATCCTTTGATTTTGGGACGACCCTTTTCGCTACAGCAAGAGCTCTGACAGATGTGAAAAAGGGACGCATAGCTCTGAATGTGGGGTATCTGGTCATGAATTTCGACATGGACAAGATGAGGAAGACATCCACAATTGATGGACAGACATTCTCTGTAGAGATCTCCACAGACATTACTGCTGGGTAAGTCAAGGAGTTGGGTCCAAGTGAGCAAGTGAATAAGCAAGCTATTGCGCTTGAGGATTGGTGTGGTGATCATCTTTTCAGTACTAGACTTCAGGAAAAGGTTCTACTCAGTGACAAGTTACCAGGGGATGATGTTTTTGAGATGGAGATAGGGATTGCAAAGAAGAGTTGCAAAAAGAGTGCAGAGCTCCAAGCTATAGCCTCAGTGTCGATTGACACCACCAGGGTATCGATCGACACCACACTCGACACAGGGATTCGACAAAAAGAAATGGTGTCGATCGACACCACCACTAGTGTCGCTCGACACTCTCCACGAGTTAACCCGGATTTACCTCCAAAACACTGTTTTGGGGTTGATTCTCTTGCTGCTCGTCCGAGACCTGTTGTGCAACAAAAAGCTCCACATCCCACACTCCATTCACCTAGGGAAAGCAAAGGTACGCACATCCTAATCCCAAACCATCTTCTTCGATCAATAAGAACTTCAAAAGTACAAAAACTGTTTTTTGCAGTTAACCAAGCCACGAGATTCTCGTAGAGCGCTTGTTTTTTCTTTTGATGATTGTGCAGGCAAAAGGAGTATACCACCCAAGATTAAGTCCCGCCCTGCTCCTATTCCTCACTTCCTTGGTCGTTCTCACGCACCCACTGCTTATACACCACCATGGATTATGAGACTAATTTCGCGGAAGCATTCATTGCCACTCTCTGTTCCACCTGATACTTGAGCTCCACTACAGTCCAGCTAATGACTGAAAACAAGCGCTTAGTGGGAGGCAACCCACTATGGTAATTAGTATCTTTTCTTTTTCTTTTTCTTGAGTCATTTTTATTTTTCTTTGAGTCAGTCTGTCAGCTTCTATTTGGAACTTGTGTGGATTTATGATGCTTTATGTCACTGCTTTTAATCTGTGTGTGCGTGTTTACAGTGTTCTATGGATTTAGATCGACATTATGATTTTTCGTGCTAGAAATCGTCTCTGCTTACAGGTAGGGTGTCGATCGACACCAACCATTGGCGTCGCTCGATACAGACACCCATCCGACATCGACAACAGGTTATTCTTGGATCTTCGTTTTTCTACTCAATTCCATTGTATTTCTCTATTTTTGCCACTCTTGGGTTTGGTGCCACTGGGGATAGTGTCACTTAAGTCTGGGGGAGGTAGTCGCTGACTTTGTGTTTGTTTTTGAGAGTCAGTTGTGTCAGTTTTATTTCATTTTTATTGAGTCAAAACTTTGGTTAGGAAATAACGACCTCTCTTCTTAGTCTATTTGCCTGAGTGATTAATGCTGCAGATTTAGTTCAAATCCGACTAATGGAAAATCCAAAGACTGATCGATGACCCAGAGCGATCCATACTTCGCAACAGAATCCACTACAGCCGGAGCTAATTTCTGAGCTCTTCCTTTTACCTCATCAATGCAACTGATGTTCATAGGGCTTGACTCCCCGCTCCTACCTGATAAACGAAAACCTGAATGCAAAAGTGATGGTACTACTCTCCCTTATTTAGTAAAAAAAAAAAATGTGTGTTTAAAAGCAGGAAAGATGAGATGATTTTCTTTTGAGTAAAGGGATAGGAAAATTTCCAACGACCCCATTATTTTACTTTGAAAGGAATGATCACACGAAAGTTGGTAGCGAGGTTAGGAAAATTTCCTGTGATACCATTATTCGCCTACACTTTCGATATATAAAAAAAAAAGAGAAACAACACAAAAGATGTTGAGAAAAGAATAAGTCTGGGGGAGAGAAAGAGTACCAAAGAGTGCGAAAATTGGTTGGTTTGTCATGGTATTGCAAGGGAATGAGTCTAGAAGGTTCATGGCATTGATTTCATTGATGAGACCCAGCGATGAAGGCTGTGGAGAATGTTGCGAAGTTGTGGGTTAAATTTGGTGTTGAGATATCTACGGAGAAGTACATAGTGGTTCGATTTGGATTAGTCTGCTAAGCATATGGATTTGGTTTGAATGCTCAATGCAACAGTCTAAAGAGAGAGAGAGTTTCCGCGTTTTTCAAACCTCTTTCACAGGTTAAGTTTCTGTTTTGCTTGAGGGCAAGCAAAGGCTAAGTCTAGGGGAGTTGATATATCATGGTTTTTATGGGTTTTAACCATGATTTAACCATGATATAAGAGTCGTTTTAGAGTCTTTTTAGTGTCTTTCGAGTTTTTTAGAGTCTTTGCAGGTTCAGGTACGTTTTGGACTTATTTGGAGATTATGGGACGTTTTGGAGCAATCTGAGAAACTGCGCTGAAGAAACCAACTCGGAGAGCAAAATTGGTGTGAGTGTCGATCGACACTACCTCTTAGTGTCGGTCGACACCAATATCTGACGGCAATCGAATTTCCCATCTTTTTGAAGTTTTGAAGAATTGCAAATTTGGCCCAGAAGTTATCCCTGTTTACAGAAAAAGCCCAAATCGTGTTTTAGCTTATTTATAGGATTTTAAGGTCATTGTTTAGACCTATGCTTTAGAAGACTTGATTTTTGAGCACCACCTCTTCAGGGATTTTTGGAGAAGATTTCTAAACTCTTTTCTTTTTCTTTTATGTTCTTAATGCAATTTATTCAGTTCATGATTTCTGTTTCATTGAGTAATCTCCCTGTTAGGTTTAGGGTTTTTCAAAGGAATTCATGAATTGTTAGGTTGTTAGATTATTAGGATTGAATCAATAGAGTTTTTCATCTAGATTGTGTTTATTGCTTATTCTAGCTTAGCTACCTAGAATCTGATCTTAGGTTGATTAGTTGACACGAAAGTGTAATTGATTGCCTGAACTATCTTAGATGAGCAAAATACCCTATTCGCAAAGAAATTTGGTTTAGGGATTTTGTGAACATATCAAACCTGAACTTTAATGCTTGTTTAATTTGAAAAATTCGCAAAGAGATTTGGGATTCTAAAATTTAGGCATAGATAATCTTCGCAACGAAAGTTGGTTGATTTTACATTAGTGATTTGAGTTCTAGAATGGTTCTTAATTACAATCCTGATAATCGTTTTGTTCTGCAATTCTGAATTTCCTGAGAATTTCCCTAAGTCTAGCATTTTTCCTCATTGAATTTAGATCTTTTACTTTTTACTTTGTTAGTTTTACATTACATCTTTTGACATTTAGCTAAATTTCTAAACTGATAATCTATTGTGTGAACATTAGTCCCTGTGGATTCGATCCCTAAGTACTACAATGATCTCTTAATTTGAGAGAGTAGCTCAAAGGTAAATTTGAGCATATCACGTGCATGTGCATGTACGTGTACGTGGTGATTACTACGAAAAATAAGTTATTATTTATTAACACAGAAATGGTTGAGCTCGCTGAAAAACAAAATCAGCTACCAACCAATTGCTTTCTTTTTGTTGTATATCGGCATTGATATTTTAATTAGTAATATGAATTGAACCATCGCTTTTTTTTTTGGGTAATTTCTAAAGCAAATTTTATAAAAGAACATGGTTTTGATGATTTACAGAGAAGCATTGCTTTAAAGTTTAAAGTTTAAACAAAATAACCTAAGTGTGGTGTGGTTGGTGGCTCCCAACGGCCAGTAAAACAGGCGGGCACAACCAAGATTTTGGGCCACTAAATTTCTAATTTCTTTTGGAGGCACATATTTTGTTATACTTAATGGATTTTCAACCACAACTACATATTTTGGAGGCACATATTTTGTTATACTTAAAACCCATAATGTCTTGTAAACTAATATTTTTCAATTAAAAGAAAGTAGTGGTGTGCGTACATAACTACTATATACTGAGGAAAGGAGTGAAACTCTCGCATGCTTAACGTCTTTGACACTTTTGAGTCTACTTGAAAGAACTTATTCGTATAAATAATCCATGCGAGGCTCGACTCTCTATCTTCTTAACAATGAATCATTACGAATGTCGAATCTTTCCTCGCCACTTGGTTCCATGTCTTTAAATCAGTTGTCCATCCACAATTTTTTTTAGAAAAAAAATTAAAATGTAATGTTTTATTAAAATAGAAATAACATCGTAAAAAGAATTGTACCCAAAAAAACATCATAAAAAGAAACTGAAAGTATCTGCGAAAATAGTGTGACATTAAGATTGAAAGCTAAAAACTTTATACGAGAAATAGAGTTGTTAAGAGTTTAGACAAATTCCGCAAAACCATTTGAATTTTGGTTTGTGTTGGTTTGTTGACAAGGGAACCAATTTATGAGTTTGGGTAGGTTTTGAAACTGGTTTAGTGGGATTGGATTGTGAATTTATTTTCAAATACCATGTAACTAATTAATGCTCTACTATTTTGGCTTTTTGGTAGTCCATCTGACCGATTTTGGAAACACATGTACTAGTTTTGAACCGAGGAAACACATATACTAATTTTGGCCTTTTGGTAGTCCATCTGACTGATTTTGGAAACACATTTGTTCTGGGTGAATTTGTTGTATGTGGGATGTTGTTTCACGAATATAACTTTCTCGGAAAATTAATTCGTAAATTAAAAATACGTTGATTGTTTCAAGAATATAATCTTTTGGTTGATTTGTGTTTTGATCTAGGGATATCCCTTATCGTTGATACATATTATTGAATTGATAATTTTGATTATTCTTGTTTTCAGTTAACTTGATTTATTTGTTCGGGCAGATGCTTTGGTAAAAACTTTTTATGAACCGATTCATGAACATGATTTTTTCATCAAGTTTATGGATCCTGGTAAAAGATGTTTTTGGGTCCGCCACTGCAGGTACTTTGTGATGAGAACAAATTTCAGCTAATGCCTTGCAAATGCTCATTAACAACCGTTGTTACCCTTATGCAAAATTAACAAGATCTTTCTCAGTTGTGCCACCAGCTTACGTACTATGCTCACTTGGTTGCATATAGAACTCATTACAACATTGAAAGTGAGACTGTAACTGTCTCACATCTTCGAGAAATCAAAGATAACATCAAAGATGTTATGCTCTACTGCTGAGGGTTTGTTGGTTACTTTTAACTACAGTAAGAAAAAAATATATATCTTCGGCTTATAACTCTCTTTTGGTTTTTGCGCTGGCTGTGAATATTTGAGGGATTCTGCCAACATTTTTTACTATGCGTTTTGGTCTTTGACAATGATCTGACTAGTCTGCCAAAGAGTTTATTATCGTTTTTAGACGATGATTTGACTGTGTTTGGGCTTGGAATATGATGAAACATAATAAGTTTATGTTGCAATGGATGAACCTAAAAGGGTGCAGCTTCTAGAGGATCTGTTTAAGTTTCCCACAGCTTCATCCAAGCTCAAGATACAAGTCATGTGATCAGCATCCATAAGTTTTTAGATTTCTTCAAAAATTGAATAGTAAGGCTTTTTCTTTTAGTTATTTATGATTTATCATCGTGCGAATAAAAAAAGATAGAAAACGGTTTAGAGCATCTCCAATGGTAGAACTCCTAATGGGGTTTTTAACCATATTTTTACTATAAATTTTACATCAAAAACCTCTTATAGAGATTTTAATTTTTTTCTTCTCCAATGGTAGAACCCCTAATGGGGTTCTTAAAAATAAATAATTAATATTTTGAATATTTTGTTCTAACTTGATAAGAAAATACAAGAAGTGTTTTGGAGAAAAAAGAAGAGATGATAAAGAAATACAAGAAGTGTTGTGTCTTTGTAATACAAGAACAAGTGTTGTATATAGGGAGAAAATAGTGTTGGTACAAGAACACAAGATGGAGAGAAGTGTAGTGTGTTCATCACTTTGATATGTTTGCCTAGATAGCTAGCGGCCATCTTGTCGCTTGCCGTTGTGCACACACTTGGTCATCTGTTTACGAACGAGCCTCGGGAATGTTTCTGTTTCCTTTACTCGCACTATTAAAGCCATGGCTGCTATGCAATCATTTGCAAGTGAGGATGAAGGTTTAAAACATAAGACACCTTTGACTAACCTAATAAATAAATACTACCGTTTGGAACCGTAAATCTAGCTAAAACAATCACATGATTGGAGTTCATGAGGATAGAATGACCATGGTAGTTGACAAGACTAATCTGGCATACTTGTGAATGGTTAACTGATAGATTGATACATCCCAGTACAGCATCAAACAATCATGTGATCTTCAGGTCCTTGAAACCTGAATCTGTTTTTGCAGACTCTCCATCCTCAGAACTAATACTTTCTCCCAACCAAGAAGGCATTATATATTTACAGAGACATTGTTTTCCTGACTACAAATAATATAGATAAATCAAACATACTACATTAGGAAGGTATTTAACAAAAGAAATTGGTATGGTACGTAACAAGAAATTGTCAAACTCATCATATGAAGACTGAAATTTGCAAATAGGAACTTACTAAGAACGTGTCACAACAACAGGTGCATCAGCAATCGTAGGGGCACTCCAGCTTATATCATAGCTTCTTTTGTTCTAGAATCAGAAAGCAAATTACTGGGACTGCATTATCAGTTGCCAAGAAGACCTGAAATATATTTTAAGGCACTTGTAAAAATCAAACATAATAGTACAAATATCAGTAACAGAACCCCAAGACCTCTCTCCCATTCACAGCAAAATGAGACACAAAGTAGAGCACAAAGGCATATATTAACCGATTCAAGCATTTATCAAACATTAATTCGCCATCGGAGAGAGAAGAGAAAGAGAGAGATAGTTGCCAATGAGAGAGAGTCACGGAACAAATTTTTTCTTTTCTTGTTTACACAATTCTTGGCCAATCAAAAGCATACACGTATGCGGCTCTTGTGGGTTCTAAAAATCCCAAATTAAGAACCGGTTCTAACGATTTTGGGCAATTATGATTTATTTTTGCATAATTTTTTGGCTACGAACCCCTCTTAGAACTTCCATTGGAGGTGGTCTTATTAGTTAGAGCATAATCAATGGTAATTGTTAAGTATGAGTGCTAAGTGATTTTTTTATTATTAAAATTAGAACCCCATGTTTTTAGGTTCTATAAACTCTAAAATTAGAACCCCATTTCTTTAGGTTTTATAGTGATCAGATTATTATTTTATTATCTTTAATCTATTAGCAACCTATTAAAAATCACTAAAACCCACCTTTGATCATGCTCTTACCATGTTTATGGGTTTTAGAACTATATTGCTCCATAACCTATGCCCTATGAACAACGTTGAATAAGTGTCTTTTCTGTTAAAGGATTAATGTATTTTTCAAGCATAAATTTTCGTTTGGCACCGGCTTCGTCGTCCTCCTCTATGATACCTAAGTCTCTGAGTTTCACAGAGAAGAAAATGAGTGGTAAATCTAAATATGTATGTGTGATCTTTATCCCTCGGCTGGTTAGTGCCATGGTAAAAGCCTTCGTAGACTCTAATCACCAAGGATCTAAGGGCCTCAATGATCTTTGTGGTTTTTCTGACGTCAATATTTTATATATGTAAAACTAGATGTACGACCATAGGATGTGCGAGATATACATATGTAGGGACAAAGTCCCACATCGGTTGGGTTGATAGATGAAGCCCACAAATGTCAACGAACTATAGTTTAACTAATTTTTATGGTCTTGTTTGGTTTATTTTCTGTTGTGTTAGGACTGTCTTTGATATTTGCTCACAATGATAAAACTTCAGATGATCAATCGAACAACATCACATCGCCATACCATCCACATAGACCATTATTTTGATGAATTAAACAAAAGAACCTTGAGAACGACAATAGATAACCCCAAATACTTACTTTACAAAATACTTTTTGCTTTGTTTACTGAGTTAGTATAATTTACATGGCACTTAATACAAGAGAAAACTGAATTAAAAATGTTTTTGGAGAAAAGACAAAAAGACACGATCTAAGATTCTGTTGTGTCTAATGTTTAAACAACTAGATATTCTATTGCAAATTTATATGGATTTTTGGAAGATTGTTATTCCAATTTGCTGATATTAACATGCATTTTCTTAACATAATATGACTGATAACGGAAAAAAAAACGAGGATAACTAATGCATCATTGTTCCAAATAAAACATAAGTTTTAAAGACAAATACAACTGTCTGTCTTTTGAGAAGTCCAACAACTTAAAAGGTTCTCCATTAAAATGAAAAAAAACTCAAAAAGCATATCAAAGCCAATCCATCGACGCCATCAAGTTTGTGTTTTATAAGCATCAATCAAGAACTGGTGCCTCAGTAGCAATGTTCTAAAATATGTTATACGCTAGACGTACGTTAGAACACCATATAGCGTATATACGGCCGTTTATGTAAGGACTATACGGTAGATACTTTTTTGTAAAAAAAAAAATATAGACATAAAATTTGGCAAGATTGCATATAGAATTACAAAATTATAATAACAATAAAACATAAGTATAATAATGGTTATGATGAATATTATACATGAATACCAAAATATTTAAAATTTTTACTTTTACAATAAAATTTTAGATTACTAATATTTAGATATTATATAGTTATTTTTTTTAAAGCAAAACTAGAAATTTAATTTTTTTCAAAACATTAACAAAGTGACATAGTTTTTGTTTTTGAGTTTTAAAAAACGCTGTATATGCAAAATTGACTGTATATACGCCGTATATGCGGAATTGACTGTATATATGCTGTATATGCAGAATTGACTATATACGCGATATAAACGCCGTATATACGAACCGTATAGTTTTCACCGTATTAAACCACTGTATAGCTATAATACATTGCGGCTACTCACCGTACAGGGTATATACACCATCTATACGGTCGTACATGCCGTATTTATAACACTGATTAACGGTACAGAAGAGAAGAAAAAACAGATCAGAAGGAACAAACATGCTAATGAATGAAAAAAATTAATAAAGTCTACGCAAATCAGTATATATTCATAATTGAATTTACCTTGATGAATCTGATCTCCTTAGCATTGATGCGAAAGCACTGTCTGCAACAGTTTAGATCATAACCTAACTACTTGAAATCCGAAATACTCGAACCGAACTAAACCAAATACTTGAATGCCCATGTCTAATTGCAACTGAAAACGATGGCAAGCATTCCAAAATATAATTGTGTATACTACTTAATTTAATAGTTGGATTTAACATGCGCTACAAAGTAAGAGATTTTTTTTTTTGCATTTAAAATTATTGTATTTTTAAAATTTTCAGTTTGTTATAAAAGTTATTTACTTTTAGAAAAAAATGTAGAAAAAATAATTAGATAGAGCATCATAGAAGAAAGTTACATTTTTCTCAAATCACCAACTCGTGCCAAGTGATTTGAAGAGTGTGGAATAACCACCAACTCGGGCCAAGTGACTGGAGTAGTGTGGAATTAGGGAGAACGAGTGACTTGTAAGCAATCGAGCCACCTTTCCTGAACCCACCAACTCGTGCGAAGTGTTCTGGGGAATGTGGACTAACCACCAACTCGTACTAAGTGATCTGGAGGATGTGGAACTAGGGGATAAGTAGTCTAATACAGGAACGACCCAATAGGCAAACAACCAGACAGCCACTACGGCCCGGCATATTCAATAAAGAGGCAGGTAAGTAGACACCCTATATCCCCCTTTAGACGGGCATCCGGGAAGGTAAATCCAAATCTTTGCATAAGCTTAAAACACATGTATTTTAAGACTCCCTTCCATTTTCTTATATTCGACTTGACTTACTCTCGTACTATAGTCAGATCGAACCAATGATTTATTTATCTTCACATATGATAGGTGAAAGCGACTAGTCACTGCTAGTTGGGAAGATAAAGGCATGGAATTGGAACAAACATGATCTATGCACCAATATAGGCAAGAAAAAGAATGTAGGTGAAAAACCACTCGAGTATCTCGTAGAAACCCGATGTGAAGATCAGAAACCTATCGCAGAGATCAGAAAGTCTACGTGGAAAGCGGCATTCGCAATTACTAGTAACCGCCTCCATCAATCATTCGAATGACCACCATGTACTTATATATATCATTCATCGCTTCACGCATCTTCATCACCTCGTCCTGCATCATGTTGAACCCGGTCTCCAACTCCTCGATCCGATCCTTCGAGCTGGCCATTTTCATAATTTATGGTAAAGAGTGCGGTCCTTTTCATAATTTATGGTAAAGAAATTGTGGTCCTAAACTACAATTCCAACCAAAAAAAACAATGAAACAACAAATCCTTAAATGAAAAAAAAAAACTACTTAATCACCTTAAATATAAGTCTCCTTGCATTATTTGCTGCAAAATCGTTCATCATATTCTCATAGTCTATTTCTTCAACCATATCTCTCTCGATTGATAATAAAGCTAATATGTTCAATCTTTCTTGGGACATGGTGGACCGCATATAATTTTTGATAAGCTTGAGTTTGGAGAAACTTCTTTCGGCTGATGCAACTGACACTGTAATGGTCAACACAATTCTGTAAGCAATCAATGTATTCATATAACAACCTTCCATTCTTCTTAAAAAGTCCAACACGTCAACAGACTTTCTTAAATCTGTTGGCAATACTTTTCGAAGAACTTTCATTTCTGAAAACAAATCACTCCCATCTATATCTTAAGGTGTACCATTCTTCAGAGAAACTTCAAGGTTCATACACGATTCTCTCAAGTCTTCTTCACCTGTTGTTACTAGTTTCTTCAAATCAAACAAAAAACCAAAAGTTTTTTCAAAACTTTGAAACTGTTCAAATCTTGACTCAAGAGAAACCAAAGCTTGATCAATAAGGGCGATGAAGTAATCAATTCTAAAACTTTCATCTGGTGATAATTGAAGATTTTCGTCAACTTTTTCGGGATCTTCACCAAACTGCTTTTTTCTTCTTATGAAACCCTTATTTTTCTCAAGAAACTTGGCGTCAATCTCCATAGCTGCGGCAACTTTTGTAGCTTCAGATTTTGCTGAATCCAAACCAGTTTCTCGATACTTTTGAAAAAATGAAATCGACCCTTTTAACTATTCAATCGCGGCATTGATATTAATGTTTCTGATTGTAGAGTCTTGCTTACGGTGTTGACAACATATAGAAGATCATACCAAATAATCATGGCAAATAAAAATTCAAAACTTCCAATACCATGTGTTTCACTTAGTGCAAGAGATTCAGCTTCGCTTCGTGTTTTTGGATCATCACAGTCTTCTACCAATAAAAGTAAAGCCTGTCTTATTGCAGGAGCTTGAAATCGTATTGCTTTGACATTTTCAACACGGCTCTCCCAACGAGTTTGAGATTAATATTTTAGTGTTAAGCCTTCTACCATTTGTTTAAATAGGTCCCACCTGTTTGTTGAAGATGAAAACAAAATATATACTCGCTGAATTATTCCAAAAAAAGATACAGTCTTTTCTGAAGATGAAGCTATATCACAAAGCACAAGATTCAAGCTATGACAACCACATGATATGAAAAATGCCCTTAGATTAATCTCAAGCAACATATTTTGCACTCCTTTATTTTTTTCTTTCATATTAGATCCATTGTCAGAAGCTTGAGCTCTCACATTATCAATGTCCAACCCTAGATTAAGTAATGCATCTTGAAGAGTAGAGAAAAGTCCTTCTCCAGTTTTATCATCCACTTTCAAGAATGTTAAAAAGAATTCTTCAATTTTAGTTGACGTTGAATAAACATCCACACATCGAATAATCAGAGTCATCTACTCTTTGTGACTAATATCTGGAGTACAATCAAGAATCACTGAAAAATACTTTGAAGCCTGAATCTTCTTTATGATCTTAAGTTTGATATCATTGGCCAATAATTCTATTAACTCATTCTGTATCCTAGGACTAAGGTAATGACAATATATTTCTTTTTTCTCAACTCGTCTGACATGTTCCCTCATAACTGGATCAAACTCTACAATCATTTCGACAAAACTCAAAAAGTTCCCATTATTTTCTCCACCAATCTTATCACATCTCCTCGAAATGCTAAATTATTTTTTGCAAGCGTTTTACAAGTGCAACTATTCTCAATAAGACTTCTCGCCAATGACTCTTGAAACGACCACACCCGTTTTTTTTTTTTTTTAATGCAAAAGCAACTAATACGCCCATACATATTAGCTAAAGCCAAAAGGAATTAAATACAACAAAACTCGGTTTTTATTAAACACTTAACAAACCGTCAAACAACAGTATTCGAATGGATCAAACATTAACAAACGAGTTCACAACACAATAACACAACCACACGACAACCGAGTCCTAATCATCCCCTCCTCATCGCCTTGATTCCACGATTACACTTTATCTTTACCTGCAACTCACAAAAACACAAAGAGATGCGTAAGTATTATCACAAATACTTAGTGAGGCGGTCCTCCCATCTACGAGCTATACACACAAGCAAGTAAGACGATAAACCGCTCACAACGCAAAACAGAACAACAAGCAACAAGAAAAACCCAAACCCAAAACACCAAGGAAACAAACAACACACACCAAGGCAACCACAAATCTAAGCCAAACATTACCAAGAACACACAAACTTCTCAAATGCTTAGATAAGCTCAAGGTCATGCACTCACTTTAGATCTTTGGAAGATTCAACCCAAGAACAGCTCCACAAGCTTAAGGATGACTCTCTTCTCCACCCACGCTTCAGCTAGGCCGATCTCCCTCTCCTTCCACTCTCAAGGTAAGCTACAAACCTCTCCCCCTTGCTCTTCTTCTCTAGAACAAGCTCTCAGAAGCTCTTTCTCTAACTCTCTCTCTCTCTCTCGCTCTCTCTCTCTTTCTCTGCAACTAAACCGTAGCAAGAAGAAAGAAGGAAGAAAGAAAAAAGAAAAGAAGAAGAAAAGAAAGGATTAATTAAGCCATTCTTTGACTTAAAAAAAACAACACGTGGGGTCTACACCCACCAACCGCTCACGTAGGGTCCACACCCACCAACCGCTCCAAAACTCGATTTTTTTCCACTCGATAAATGTTTTCTCCGAAACTCTTAAGATTAAAAGCCTCAACAGTGAGAAAACACATTTATCACGGACTTAAACGGATCAAAGACATATTGACATATATATATACCTCATATATATATATATATATACTTCCCGTCAACAGTCCACTTTCCGGGAGACGGGCGTTACAATTCTCCCCCACTAACATAGATTCGTCCTCGAATCTGCGATACAGTTCATCCGCAATGAACTCCAACTCATAATCGTCGCAACGATTCTCTTAACCTTGACCAGCCCGGCCAACACAACTCAAACACGAGATTGAACACGATCAACCTCCGGTCTACAATCAGTCACGATGCTTATACCCACGTCCTAGATTTCATTGCTCCCAACTCAACTCGTACGCGTACCACTCCACCCTCAGGACCACACTCCCTCGAGCTTTCGGTACCCATGCCTCTCGCACTCTTAGGACCCAAAGTCCTTCAAGTTATGGACATCTGCCGCATACCACTCCTCACTCTCAAGTCACAAAGACCCTCAAGATCTGGATATGCATCGTACCACTCGCACTCTCAGGTCACATGTCCATCGGCTATCGACATATCTCTCATGCCACTCGCACCCTCCGGTTACATGCCCCTTAAGCTTTGGGTACCACTCACACTCTCAGGTCATCAAGACCATCAAGCTAACGGTATATGGGGAACTAATCATCCCCGCACGAGTTATACAGGACCAAACCCATCCTCAGAGCAATCAAATCTAAACGTTTATAAGCATATCTGACCGAAACTACCTCACATGGTCTGTGTATACATCACAATGTCATACACCACCACCGATATTCCCAAACCGGAATATCACTACAACCACGACCAACCTTCGGTCACTCAAAACATCCCACTCACTCAGGACTGTTTCTCATATCCAAATACGAAGGATATTTTCAGTTCATATTCTCATAAACTTTTATCTTTTCACAACTTCATGCTGAAAACCTCATGACACAACAAGTCATAACCAATAAGAATTACACATCTTATTAACAATCCAATATATTAATCGTTTACACACCAAAACAAAATACAAGAAGATACGACGAGAATATAACTCAACTCCGAAACTCGAACCAGCGATGAAAAACTACTCAAGCCTCAGCTTGTTTCTCGAACCACTTCGTGAACCTAGCTTTGATCCGCTCTTCTGGTTCCCAAGTCTCCTCCTGAACACCGTCACAGTCCCACAAGACTCTCATCATCGGAATCCTCTTCCGACGAAGCTCTTTGACCCTCCGATCGAGAACCCTCATTGGCCTCGCCTCTAGAGTCATGTTAGGCTGAAGATCTGACGGAATCTCAGCCAACACCTTATCATTCCTATGCAAGCACTTCTTCAGCATCGACACATAGAAAACTTTGTGAAATGCTTGCATAATCTCCGGTAACTCCAACCGGTATGCGACTGGCCCAACTCGACCAACAATCCTAAACGGACCCATATACCTTGGACTCAACTTGGTCTCGGTAATGGACCTGTTCAGACCTTGCAACATCGCCATCTTGAGATACACTCTATCTTTCACCTCAAACTCAAGCTCTTTTCTCCTCTTATCAGCATAACTCTTTTGCCGATCTTGAGCTTCTTTCATGTTCAGCTTCAAAACTCGGATCTTCTCTGTAGTTTCCTGAACAAAATCCGCACCCAATGTGCTCCTCTCCCCCACTTGGTTCCAGCACAACGGTGTACGACATGGCCTACCATACAGAGCCTCATATGGAGCCATTCCAATACTCGCCTGGTAGCTATTGTTATAAGCAAACTCTACCAAGCTCAGGTGATCCACCAATGACCACCCCAGTCCAGCACACACATCCTCAGCAAATCTTCAAGAGTCTGGATCGTTCTCTCGGATTGCCCATCCGTCTGAGGATGATACGCGGTACTCAAATGCACATTCGTGCCCATCTCCGTCTGGAACGCTTTCCAGAACTCAGACATGAATTTAGGATCCCGGTCTGACATGATACTCACTGGTACTCCATAAAGTCTCACTATCTCCTGCACGTACTTCTTAGCCAACATCGAAGCTCCATCAGTTTTCTTGATGGACAGAAAACATGCAGTCTTGGTCAAACGATCAACAATGATCCAAATCACATCCTTAATCCGAGATATTGGCAACCCAACTAAGAAATCCATCGTAATCATATCCCACTTCCACTCTGGAATGGGTAAACTCCGCAACAATCTACTCGGAACCTGATGTTCTGCCTTCACTAACTAGCATGTATCACATGCTACGACCCAGTTAGCTACATCCTTCTTCATCCCGACCCAGTGATAATACCGCTTGAGATCTCGGTACATCTTAGTCGCTCCCGGATGAATCGAAAACATACTCGCATGGGCCTCACTCAGGATCTCTCGCCTTAAACCCTCATCCTTGGGTACGCATACCCGCCCATGGACCAGAATAGTCCCATTAGCAGAGACCTGATATTCTGAACCCGCTTCCCTGGAAGCATTAACCAAACCCTCATCCTTCTCCTGAGCCAACCGAACCCTGCTCAGGAGATCCGCCTGATCAACTGCCTCCAAACCAAATGGTTCCTGAGATAAAACACACAACCTCAAAGAACCAAACTCACACACCAAAGACTCCATGTCTTGCTTCCGAGCCGAAACCACACGTTTGCGACTCAAAGCATCCGCAACCAAGTTCGCTTTACCAGGATGGTAAGCGATCTCCAGATTATAATCCGCCACCAACTCCATCCAACGCCTCTGCCTCAAATTCAACTCAGGCTGAGTGAAAATATACTTCAGGCTTTTATGATCCGTAAACACTTGCACCTTTCCGCCATAAAGATAAAACCTCCAAATCTTTAAGGCGAACAACACCGCAGCCATCTCAAGATCATGGGTAGGGTAGTTGCCCTCATGCTTCCTCATTTGTCTCGAAGCATAGGCAATCACCTTTCCCTGCTGCATCAACACACAACCCAGACCAACTCCCGAAGCGTCTGCATACACCACGTAAGGCTCACCTAGCTCGGGCAATGCCAATCCTGGCGTACTAGTCAACATCGTCTTCAGATTCGCGAAACTCTCCTCACACTTAGGAGACCAAACAAAAGGAACATCCTTCCCTGTCATACTTGGCCATACTTGTGAAACCCTTGACGAACCTCCTGTAATTGCCCGCTAACCCAAGAAAACTCTGAATCTCGGTAGCATTCTTCGGCCTCGGCCACTCCCTGATAGCCTGGATCTTCTTCGGATCCACAGAAACTCCCTCTGCAGACACAATGTGACCCAGAAAATCCGATCTCTCGCTGCCAGAAACTACACTTGCTCAACTTAGCAAATAGCTTTTGCTCCCGCAGCTTTTCCAGAACAACTCTCAGATGCATCTCATGCTCCTCGGGACTCTTCGAATACACCAAGATATCATCGATAAAGATGATCACAAACTCATCCAGATACTCCTGGAACACGCTGTTCATCAACCTCATGAACGCTGCTGGTGCATTCGTCAACCCAAATGGCATCACCATAAACTCGTAGTGTCCATATCTCGATCTGAAAGCTGTTTTCCGGACATCCTTCTCATCAATCGGAATCTGATGATAACCTGATGCCAAGTCTATCTTGGAGAACCAAGTAGCCCCTCTCAACTGATCCAACAACTCATCAATCCGTGGAAGAGGATACCTGTTCTTAACAGTGACTCGGTTCAGTCCCCGATAATCGATGCACAATCAGAAACTCCCATCGTTTTTCTTCACAAACAACACCGGTGCTCCCCACGGTGAAGTACTCGGTCGGATAAAATCTTTACCCAACAACTCTTCCAGCTGCTTCTTCAACTCTGCCATCTCTGCTGGAGCCATCCTGTACGGCGCCTTAGATATCGGCATCGTCCCGGGTTCCAAGTCAATCGTGAAAGGATCAGACCGAGACGGCGGTAATCCCTGCAACGATTGGAAAACATCCTGGAAATCCCGAACAACCTGAATATCCCCAACCGCAACCTCTCCAACAGTCTCTGATGTAACTATCGTCACAAGATACGCCTCGCGACCTTTCTTGATCATACTCTCTTCCTGCATGGCCGAGATCACTAGACTCCCAGAAGTCGGTCTCACTCCCTGATAAACCAACCTCCCTTGTTTTCTTTCGAAAACAACACACCCTCGTTGACAGTCCAGATGCGCTCTGAACTTCCCAATCCAGTCCATGCCCAAAATGACGTCATAAAGCTCCACCGAGCAAATGACCAAATCCGCTAGCATAGACTCTCCAGCCACTTGGACATCCACGTCACCAACTCGACCGTGAATAGTCAGTAGCTTTCCTCCAGCCACTCTAACAAAACCCAACCGCTCCTCGGTTGCTCCCCGTAAATTGCCCTTCTTGACAATTTTTGGAGTAATGAAGCAATGCGATGCTCCAGAATCAAACAACACGTGGGATTCAACACCTCCCACAACCAGGGGCACCTCGGCTTGATATGCTCTGTCTCCCTGCAGTGATAGCACACACGCGTATCCACACGCGTCTCGCCCTTCTAAGGGCAACTCGCCACCCGGTGATCCTTGCTTCCACACCTGAAGCATCCTGGACCACTCTGAGTAACACTTGAAGAACTCTCCATCTTCCGCTTCTGCCCTTGCATTGGCCTACCGCCTCTGCTCGGACCGGACTGCTGCTGTTGCGGCCTCCTCGCCTGAAAACTGGGGCTAAAAACCACCGCTAAAAACCACCGCCTCATCTCTCAGACCATCCTCCAGCAAGGCAGTTGTCTCCACTAACTCTGCAACTGTGCCAAAACCACGCACAAGGCAACGGTTCCTCAACTCAACCCGAAGACCCAACAAAAATATCCGAATTCGGGCCCGGTCACCCTCCAATGCTTGATATATCATGGTTTTTACGGTTTTTAACCATGATATAAGAGTCGTTTTTAGAGTTTTTTTAGTGTATTTCGAGTCTTTTAGAGTCTTTGCAGGTTCAGGTACGTTTTGGACTTATTTGGAGATTATGGGACGTTTTGGAGCAAGCCGAGAGACTGCGTTGAAGAAACAAACTCGGAGAGCAAAATTGGTGTGAGTGTCGATCGACACTACCTCTTAGTGTCGGTCGACACCAATATCTGACGGCAATCGAATTTCCCATCTTTTTGAAGTTTTGAAGAATTGCAAATTTGGCCCAGAAATTATCCATGTTTACAGAAAAAGCCCAAATCATGTTTTAGCTTATTTATAGGATTTTAAGGTCATTGTTTAGACCTATGCTTTAGAAGACTTGATTTTTGAGTAGCCACCTCTTCAGGGATTTTTGGAGAAGATTTCTAAACTCCTTTCTTTTTCTTTTATGTTCTTAATGCAATTTATTCAGTTCATGATTTGTGTTTCATTGATCATGTCTGAGTAATCTCCCTGTTAGGTTTAGGGTTTTTCAAAGGAATTCATGAATTGTTAGGTTGTTAGATTATTAGAATTGAATCAATAGAGTTCTTCATCTAGATTGTGTTTATTGCTTATTCTAGCTTAGTTACCTAGAATCTGATCTTAGGTTGATTAGTTGACACGAAAGTGTAATTGATTGCCTGAACTATCTTAGATGAGCAAAATACCCTATTCGCAAAGAAATTTGGTTTAGGGATTTTGTGAACATATCAAACCTGAACTTTAATGCTTGTTTAATTTGAAGAATTCGCAAAGAGATTTGGGATTCTAAAATTTAGGCATAGATAATCTTCGCTACGAAAGTTGGTTGATTTTACATTAGTGATTTGAGTTCTAGAATGGTTCTTAATTACAATCCTGATAATTGTTTTGTCCTACAATTCTGAATTTCCTAAGAATTTCCCTAAGTCTACCTTTTTCCCTATTGAATTCACATCCTTTACTTTTTACACTGTTAGTTTTACATTTTATCTTTTGACATTTAGCTAAATTTCCAAACTGCTAATCTATTGTGTGAACATTAGTCCCTGTGGATTCGATCCATAAATACTACAATGATCTCTTAATTTGAGAGAGTAGCTCAAGGGTAAATTTGAGCATATCAAATTTTGCCGCCGTTGCCGGGGGTGATGTTTTTGAGATGGAGATAGGGATTGCAAAGAAGAGTTGCAGAAAAAATGCAGAGATCCGAGATACAGACATGGTATCGATCGACACCACCCCTAGTGTCGTTCGACACTCCCCACGAGTTGATCCGGATTTACCTCCAAAACACCGTTTTTGGGTTGATTCTCTTGCTGCTCGTCCGACACCTGTTGTACAACAGAAAGCTCTACATCCCACACTCCATTCACCTCAGGGAAAGAAAAAAGCGCTTGTTTCTTCTTTTGATGATTGTGCAGGCAAAAGGAGTGTACCACCCAAGATTAAGTCCCGCCCTGCTCTTATTCCTCACTTCCTTGGTCGTTCTCACGCACCTAATGCCTATACACCACCATGGATGATGAGACTAATCTCGCGGAAGCATTCATTGCCACCCTCTGCTCCACCTGATACTTGAGCTCCGCTACAGTCCAGCTAATGACTGAAAACAAGCGCTTAGTGGGAGGCAACCCACTGTGGTAATTAGTATCTTTTCTTTTTCTTTTTCTTGAGTCATTTTTATTTTTCTTTGAGTCGGTCTGTCAGCTTCTATTTGGAACTTGTGTGGATTTATGATGGTTTATGTCACTGCTTTTAATCTGTGTGTGCGTGTTTATAGTGTTCTATGGATTTAGATCGACATTACGATTTTTCTTGCTAGAAATCGTCTCTGCTTACAGGCAGGGTGTCGATCGACACCAACCTCTGGTGTCGCTCGACACCGACATCCCATCCGACACACCATTAGGCACAAACATCGAGTGACGCTCGACATAACTCACTGGTGTCGCTCGACACCGACAACAGGTTATTCTTGGATCTTCATTTTTCCACTCAATTCTATTGTATTTCTCTATTTTTGCCACTCTTGGGTTTGGTGCCACTGGGGACAGTGTCATTTAAGTCTAGGGGAGGTAGTCGCTGACTTTGTGTTTGTTTTTGAGAGTCAGTTGTGTCAGTTTTTCTATTGTTTTATTGAGTCAAAACATTGGTTAGGAAATAACGACCTCTCTTCTTAGTCTATTTGCCTGAGTGATTAATGCTGCAGATTTAGTTCAAATCCGACTAATGGAAAATTCAAAGACTGATCGATGACCTAGAGCGATCCATACTTTGCAACAGAATCCACTATAGCCAGAGCTAATTTCTGAGCTCTTCTTTTTACCTCATCAATGCAACTGATGTTCATAGGGCTTGACTCCCCGTTCCTACCTGACAAACAAAAACCTGAATGCAAAAGTGCTGGTACTCCTCTCCCTTATTCAATAAAAAAAAAAAAGTTCATAAAAGATGAGATGATTTTCTCTTGAGTAAAGGGATAGGAAAATTTCCAACGACCCATTATTTTACTTTGAAAGAAATGATCACACGAAAGTTGGAAGCGAGGTTAGGAAAATTTCCTGTGATACCATTATTCGCCTACACTTTCGATATATTAAAAAAAAAAAAAAGAGAAACAACACAAAAGATGTTGAGAAAAGAATAAGCCTGGGGAGAGAAAGAGTACTAAAAAATATGAAAATTGGATGGTTTGTCATGGTATTGCACGGGAACGAGTCTAGAAGGTTCTTGGCACTGATTTCAATGCTCGACCCGCATACACACTGAGTCGGTTAAACTCCGCCTCATACTCACGAACGGTCTGGTTCCCTTGAGATAACACAAGGAACCGACCCTCCAACCGGTCAAGCGCCTCCTGAGAAAAATACTTGGACTTAAACTCCTCAACAAAATCCTCCCATGCCATTTCCGCCTGAACTCTCCTGGCCGTAACGCCCATCCACCAGAGATGTGCATCACCCTCCAGGTAATGAACTGCCAGGTCTACCCGGTATCGCTCCGGACACCTAATCGAAAGGAAGTTCCGCTCCAACCTCCTTCTCTACGCATCCGCGGCCTCAGGACTAGCACCTCCCGGGAAGAATCCCATGCCAATCCTCTACAACTGCTCCATCATCCTCAGGTAAGATGGGAGCTCCTCCGCAACTGCAGCCCTCGGCTGCTCCTCAACCACTGGTGGCATAACAGGAGCCTGCACTGGTACCCTCTCTGGTAACCGCTCCAACAGCAAGGCCAGCAAACCCGCAATGCGATCATCTCAAGCCTGAGCAAACTCTCCTGCAACACCCCCAGCACCCACTGGAACTCCAGCCACACCGGCACCCACACCGGCCACGCCCTCAGACCCCTTGATACACATGCGGAACTGCAACTCGCTTAACCGTAGCACTCCGTGCTACACTCTCTGCCACCACTGGAACACTACCACGACCTCTACCGCGGCCACGGCCTCTACCACGACCTCTACCACCTCTAGCCATCTGAACCAGCAAGAACAGAGGCTAAGATACTAAACAACTTACAGAATAAAGATAACCTACCGTGGAATCTCGAGGCTTTAAGAGGATGATTCTAAGACCCCATGCTCAAACAAATTGACTAATTACCACATAATCAATTCTAGCATACAACAATTCAACGATTCAAACACATGCATCAAGCAACACGAAATCCTAGAACCGTCTACGCTCTGATACCAAACTGAAACAACCACACCCATTTTTTTTTTTTTTATGCAAAAACAAGTAATACGCCCATACATATTAGCTAAAGCCAAAACGAATTAAATACAACAAAACTCGGTTTTTATTAAACACTTAACAAACCGTCAAACAACAGTATTCGAATGGATCAAACATTAACAAACGAGTTAACAACACAACAACACAACCACACGACAACCGAGTCCTAATCATCCCCTCCTCATCGCCTTGATTCCACGATCACACTTTATCTTTACCTGCAACTCACAAAAACACAAAGAGATGCGTAAGTATTATCACAAATATTTAGTGAGGGGGTCCTCCCATCTACGAGCTATAAACACAAGCAAGTAAGACGATAAATCGCTCACAACGCAAAACAGAACAACAAGCAACAAGAAAAACCCAGATCGGACGATCCAATTGCTCCAGACAAATTCCGACCTCAAGTGTGACCTCAGCTAGTCCGACCTCAGCAAGTCTGACCTCTGCAAGTCTGACCTCAGCAAGTCTGACCTCAGCTTGTCTGACCTCAGCAAGTCTGACCTCTGCAAGTCTGACCTCAGCTTGTCCGACCTCAGCAAGTCTGACCTCTTCAAGTCTGACCTCAGCAAGTCTGACCTCAGCTTGTCCGACCTCAGCAAGTCTGACCTCTGCAAGTCTGACCTCAGCAAGTCTGACCTCAGCTTGTCCGACCTCAGCAAGTCTGACCTCTGCAAGTCTGACCTCAGCAAGTCTGACCTTTGCAAGTCTGACCTCTGCTTGTCCGACCTTAGCAAGTCTGACCTCTGCAAGTCTGACCTCTGCAAGTCCGACCTCAGCAAGCTGCAAGTCCGATTGAACTTCTCCCATGGCCACACGCGACCAACGACCACCCTAGGCCTCAACCTTTCTTCCTAACGACAATTAGGCACAACCCAAACCCAAAACACCAAGGAAATAAACAACACACACCAAGGCAACCACAAATCTAAGCCAAACATTACCAAGAACACACAAACTTCTCAAATGCTTAGATAAGCTCAAGGTCATGCACTCACTTTACATCTTTGGAAGATTCAACCCAAGAACAGCTCCACAAGCTTAAGGATGACTCTCTTCTCCACCGACGCTTCAGCTAGGCCGATCTCCCTCTCCTTCCACTCTCAAGGTAAACTACAAACCTCTCCCCCTTGCTCTTCTTCTCTAGAACAAGCTCTCAGAAGCTCTTTCTCTAACTTTCTCTCTCTCTCTCTCGCTCTCTCTCTCTTTCTCTGCAACTAAACCGTAGCAAGAAGAAAGAAGGAAGAAAGAAAAAAGAAAAGAAGAAGAAAAGAAAGGATTAATTAAGCCATTCTTTGACTTAAAAAAAAACAACACGTGGGGTTCACACCCACCAACCGCTCACGTAGGGTCCACACCCACCAACCGCTTCAAAACTCGATTTTTTTCCACTCGATAAATGTTTTCTCCGAAACTCTTAAGATTAAAAGTCTCAACAGTGAGAAAACACATTTATCACGGACTTAAACGGATCAAAGACATATTGACATATATATACCTCATATATATATATATATATATACTTCCCGTCAACAGTCCACTTTCCGGGAGACGGGCGTTACAACTCTTCTCTCTATTTATCTCCTCTTGAGCACACTTATCAATCGTTTGATTTTTCTGTAGTCTGACTTCTAACTCTGTCCAACGAGTCATATAAGTAATGTGATCATGACTACTTTCATGTTCTTTGACTCTCCTAGAAAGATTTTTCCAATCCTTGTATCCAGTAGTCCCTAACTGGATAGCGTTTTTGTCATGTTTAAACAACTTGCAACAAAAGCAAAAATCTTTATCTAAAGATTTTGAGTAAACCAACCATCTTCTATCTTGCTTTTCACCGTTGATCATATCTCTTGTGTAGAACACATGAGAGAAGTGTCTTCCAATAGTATCCTTAGGAAGTCGATAATCAGTTGGTAATTTTATCGCGGGACCTTTCTCAACCAGTAAATCTCTCATTCTCATATCAATATTTTTCCAATTCCCGGGATCAGAAATATCAGGCGCAAACTCTTCAACTTTTTCACTTTCACCTTCAGCCTCACCCTCTTCACTTTCAGAAACACTTTCTTCTGATTCTTCTATGTCACGTTCTTCATCCTTGTTTTCAAGATCCATATCATTCTCAGAAATATCATCACAGTCTTCCATATCATTCTCGGAAATATCATCAACATCTTCTTTATTTCTTTCAGTATCAGTTGTTTCATTAGTAGTTTGACTCTCAGATTTTTTTTAAAACCTTAAAAGAGAGTTTTCTTGAAATTTTGCAGTTTTGTCTCTCCTTTTCTTCGCTTTTCTTTTTATATTTCCAGGTGTATGTGATCTCTTACCCGTAGCCATTTTTCTAGAAATCAAAACAAGAAATTTGAATTAAATATTCATAATTATAAATTATGTATCATTGGTAATCGAATCACATAATTACATCCATGACTTTTGCAGCAGTTTTTCTACGTGATGTGTTTGATTGTTTAGAAAAAGTATACCAATATTGGAACTTTGCAAATTGATAAGAAATTAAAAATTAAAAGGATCATAGAATTTGAATTAACTAACCTGAATCGATGAAAATAATAAAGTAATCCCGATGACAATTTGGAACGATTGTTTTGGAAGAGAATTTTATATACTATGATTGTTTAGGTTTTCTAGGGAATAATTTTTTATAATAAACGTAATTGTATTTTTTCCTTTTTTGGTTAGGTTTAGAATTCTAATTTACTTTTAAACAATACAAAAAGAAAAAAAAACATAATTTTAAATATGATTGGTCCAAACTCATTATACACTATAAAATATGTGGCATCATAAAAATCAAAAATTTAGTGGCCCTAAACCTGGGCTTAGCCCGCCTATACTTTGGGCCGAACCTGGTTTTGAAAGAAAATTTTATATACTACGATTGTTTAGGTTATCTAAGAAATAAGTTTTTATAATAAACGTAATTGTATTTTTTCCTTTTTTGTTTAGGTTTAGAATTCTAATTTAGTTTTAAACAATACAAAAAGAAATTAAGAAAAAAACACAATTTTAAATTTAATTGGCCCAAACCCATTATACACTATAAAATATGTAGCCTCATAAAAATAAAAAATTTAGTGGTCCTAAGCCTGGGGCTAGCCCACCTATACTGTGGGCCGGGCTTGCCATTATCTTATCTGGTGAAGTGATAGTCAAGACTCGCTTTTCTTTTTGTTTTTAGGTGTAATGGTGGCTGATTTTGGAAATAATTTGGTGAATGAATGATAGATTTTGTGACTGAATTAATGAATGAATACAAGATAGAGAAATGCTCTAAGAGCATCTCCACAAGCAACCTAAAATCCTCAAATATGAGGTTTTGTGCACTCCCAAAGCAACCTCAAAACCTCAAATTTGAGGTTTTTTTTTTTTACATTTTAGTCATTGCAATTATATATATCTCGTAAATCATTGTACTAACTCTTTTTTAATCATATTATTTTCGACAGTTATACATTTTATAAAAATAAATAAAAGTTTCACATATAAAATAAATAATATTTCACAATAATATTACATAAAGCAAATTTAAAACAGAAATAGAAGAACACAAAATACAAATTACTAAACACATAAATATTACACAAATTTGAATATTACAAAAATACTAATAGTCATGTAAATTTGATCACGAACCTCCAAAATCACCAAAATATTGTCCATAAAAAGGTTGTGTAGTCGGAGGTTGTTGTTCTTCTTCTTGATTTCTCTTTTATATGATTCTTGCTTGTTTAGACCGAATATACTCAAGGGTATTACTATATGAGATAGAGTTTAAATCTTTTAACAATATTTTATTTTTTCATGTATTTCTTTTAAGGATAATTTTTTGGCTTGATTTTGTAAATGTAACTGAACCATCTCATAACGTAGCGAAAATAGTTAATGTATGTTTTATAGATTTATAAAACTTTTATGATCTTAATTAATTATAATCAATATTAAGGACTATAATGCAAAATATAAATTGTTTTGAAGTAAAATTTTAGGTTTTCTTTTGAAAAGCAACACATGTCAACCTCAAATTTAAGGTTTGGTAAACATGAAAAATGAAGTCGTTTTTGGAGATGCTTTACTTTTGGCTCTTCAAATGAAGTATTAACACTCTACTTTTGGCCCTTCAGATTGCCTATTTTGGATCCTTCTCTTATTTTTATATTAGAAAAAGTCTCACGCGTTACGTGAGTTTAAATTAATATAATAAATCATGCAACACTAGAAGTAACTAAATATATATTATACTATTGATTTTTTTTACATAGATTTTAGCTATAGTATTTATGAATTCATGTAGTGAGTGACCCAAATTATGCTTGAATAGATACATAAGGTTTCAGTTAGTATGTTACTAAAGCATATTTTTACTTTCACAATAAAAAATGTTGATAGCAAAATACACTAAAAAAATATGACTAATTTCCAAATAATTTTGTTTTCAAATTCAATTCCAAACTGCTTTTTTTTTTATTGAAAAATACAAGATAAACTCATCGCTCTTGAACTCCGGTAACGTTTCCAAATTTGATGAACCGCATATATAAAAGCTCTAAGAAGCTGGCTATTGGTGCGTTGTCTTCTGTCACAGGATCTTTTGCTTATAGGTTTTATGTTTTGGTCCCTATAAAAACAATATTAAGACTAAATTCTAGGCTGCATTAAGTTTTATTTTCTTACACAAGTTTTAGGCCTTGTGTTAATGGACAGCTTGAAAGCATTATGTATTTAAAAAAATATATATATATAATTGTTATGCAATTCATTGACTCTTGATTCTTGAATACTCGCATACACTTTTTTTCACCTATAGAGCCAATACTTTGATCCTCTAAAGTGTATGTGATTAAAAAAACTACATTCATCAGAAAAAATTAACTTATTTTTATTTGATTAACGCAAGTTTAAATAGTATTAAATGGTCATCGATTTTTTCGACTTTTGTACTACAACAGTATTTGACAATAGAAAATCTAATTTTGGTCTGCTAAAGTTCATTAGGATTTGTGATCATTATGCTACAAAGCACACGTACGATATTCGATAGGCAGAAAACCGTATGAACCTTTTTTTTTGTCACTTACGTGTAGCCATTTTTTGTCATTTTCGATAGATACACGAACATACAATTCTCATATTTTCCATACAAGAACTTTTTTGTCACTTTCGTTAGCTATACGAAATACGTGAGACATTCTGTAAAGTAATCCAAGGCATGATTAATAGTCAAAATATATTAACTATGGAAAACACATTAAAAGGGGAAGCACGAGAATGACATTAACGGATAAGTAAAATTAATAAAATTATATAATCAGTTAAAGTTAAATAAAATTAATTAATATTATTCATTGAAACTGAAAAAGAATGACATACGTCAATAAATTTAGGAGGCACATGACAGTTTCTAAGAATTTGAGTTTTGTGGAAATATTATTTTATTATATAAGATTAAAGCAAAGAGTGATTCACCACTTCTTTTTTTTTGTATGAATGTAAAATTAGATTCAATCAAAAAAACGTTTTTACAATAAATGCAACTTATATTACAAAAGCAGACCATAGAAATACAAATTCAAAGGCAGAATATCCGAAGCAGAAATCATGGCTCGTTGCAACGCGTTTGAAACCAAAAACGCAAGCCTCCGTCCAACTTTGAGTTACCGAACTGGTGGCTGATAGTGCTGAGCCTGTTGCGGACATTTTTTATCGATGAGTTTAGAGAGTTTTGTAGCTGGAAGTGCTGCTTCACCGTGGCGTCGCCCATTACGTTCTTTCCATATGCAATGTATCGAAGTTTGAAATACATATCTCATTGTAAAAAGATGGAGAGTGTACTTACTAGGATCCAGTAAGATGGAAGAGATTGAGTTCCAATTCGATGTGTAGTCATTCGTTAGTATTCCTTTGCACAAAGAGAGCCATATTTGAGATGAGTAAGGGCAAGAGAAGAAGAGATGATCTCTTGTCTCTAACTCTTCACGACAAAACACACATCCTACATGAGAGGACATTCATGCATATAACAAAGAGATATGGCGAAAGGGAACAGCCTTGGCGCAAACCTCTTGCACTACGGAAAAACCCAGCTAGTTCCCCGTTTACCTGGACCGAAAACGAAGCAGAAGTGATACACAATTCAATCCAGTGTATGAATATCTCAGGTACGTTGATAGCCTTTAAGATGTTGAGTAAGAAAGGCCATTGCACAGAGTCAAAGGCTTTGGATATGTCTATCTTCAGAGCACAACGAGGAGAAATATTGTCCTTGTGATAATCTTTGACCAACTCTAAAGCCAACAATATATTTTCCATCATGAGCCGATCCTTAATAAAAGCTGATTGGTTTGGGGCAACAGAAGAGGGGAGAATCACTTGCATTCGATTTGCCAAGAGCTTCGAAATGACCTTATAAAGCACATTACAACAAGAAATAGGGCGGTAGTCTTTCATACCTGACACTTCCTTCTTTTTTGGGATTAAAGCAAGAATTGTTGTGTTGATTCCTTTAGGGAGAAATTCTTTGATAAAAAAAGACTGTATAGCGATGACAAAATCTTTCCCGAGTACCGCCCATGTTGATTTAAAGAACTCCGTAGTGTAATCATCCGGTCCAGGTGATTTATGACTTGGCATAGAAAATAACACGTCTCTGATTTCCTCTTCAGTTACATCCTTTATTAGCTTGGCGTGGTCCTCACTCGAAGTTTTGTAATGGACCAGTTCTCGAATTTGCTCAATACCTGCGCCCTCAAAATCATTTTGTTTGTCCTGCAGCAAGCAACTGAAAAACCTAACTGCTTCCGCCTTAATTGTTTGAGTTGTTGTGCAAACCCTCCCATCTGGACACAGAACTTCCCGGATCGAATTTTGAACTACTTTAGCCTTTACACTATTATGAAAATACTTATTATTCTTATCTCCCACTTGCAACCAATGCAACTTAGATTTTTGTTGCAAATAGCGTTCCTCTAAATCTGATAACCTATCCCATTCTTTGTGTGCCTGATTTTCCTCTGAAATAGCCTGAGGCGAGGGGTCCTGTAGCGTGTCATTCTGCTTCTCACAAAGTGTGACAAAAGCGGCAGCCACTCTAGACTCTAAATCGCTAAATTGACCTCTGCTTAGCGATTTAAGAATAGGTTTTAGGGCTTTAAGTTTCTTGGAGAACCGAAACATGGCCGAGGTGGAGTGGAATAGCGTTGGTGTACTGCCCCAAAAATCTTAAATAACAGACATAAACTCTGGCAATGCGATTAAAGCATTAGAGAATTTGAATGGTCCCCTCGGTTTAGTCATACCATAACTCATTTGAAACCTGCACCGTAAATGATCGGAGCACCCACGGGCTTCGAAAATCCCATAGGCGCTAGGGAACCGTCTAGGCCATTCTTCGTTTACCAAAATCCGATCAAGCTTCTTACTAATCAATCCTTCTTCTCTTTTATTTGTCCAAGTAAACAGAGGATCGTGGAAACTCATGTCAGTCAGTGAACAATAATATCTTACTGTGGCTTGAAAATCTCGCATACCCTGTGGAATAACCGGATTTTGGTTAAACTGAGAGTGTTCTTCAGCGTCCAGAATTTCGTTGAAATCGCCTTTAGTGATCCAACCCTTAGCTCGAAAGAGCGGCATATCGTAGTGAATACAAATATCTGCCCACAACGTTTTCCTTTCTTCCACTGAATTCGATGCGTATACGAAGGAAACAAAGAACTCATCCTCATACCCCTCCAACAGAACAGAGCAAGTTATCATTTGTCCGCTTTTAAAAACCGGAGTTATTCTAACATTGTTCTTCCAAATCACCCAAATTTTCCCCAACCGATTGTATTCATAGTTTGACATAAACGACCAGTCGCTAAAAACCTTTGAGCAAATCCGATTCGCCCTAATCTCCTTGACTCTCGTCTCCAACAAACAACCAAATGAGAGAGACTCCTTTTTTATCCAGTCACGAACCACATAATGTTTAGATGATTTATTGAATCCGCGCACATTCCAGAAGAACCCAGTCATTTAATGATGTTTTTTGGGGTTTCTTGTACTCAAATTCCGTTTGACTGTGCCCTTACTTTTTTGAGTAGAAGTCCCCGAGAGTACCTTGTGTGCACTCTTCAATGAACGAGGTAAATTAGCTCTTGACGGACCTGAATCTTCCTCCCTTAAATTTGTGGTCTCGAGCTATGTAATTTGAACTGGTAATGTTGTTGATATTTCATCGTTGGCGATAAGTGGCTCTCCAACGGGTTCATCATTGTTCTCAATATTCTCCTCCTGGTCACTCAAAACAGAGAATCGAGAAGAGGCTAGAATTTGAACCTGACCATATTCCAAAGATTTGTCTTGTTTCTTTTCCAGACTTTTAGCTCCTTTTCCTGGGGTAACCTGAAGCCACCCTTCAGATTCCAAAGTAGCTGGAGCGTTTCTCGTCTCCAAAGACTCCATTGTCTGTAACGGTGATGTGGTTGTATCGTTGAGGTTAGACTCAACTTTTCCATGCTCTGTTTCTGAAACTGGCCAGGGATTCTCTTTGGAGTTACACGATCCTGCCAACACAATTTCACCTTCTTCCAAATCAAGATTTTTTTCTCTCCGCGGAGAACTTTGCTTAGTCACACATACCTCTTCGAGATGTCCCCATTTACCACAGCAGGAACATTTCGGAGGCAACCACGGGTAAACAAAATCCACAGTTACATTTTCTTCCCCTACCATCGGCAAACGAAAGCTTTTTGGGACATCCTTAGAAAGGTTGACCTCCACGAACACCTTTGCTTCATCAAAGTTGGTACAGAGTTCAGTGTCAGGATGCAAGCGGATTGGATGACCTACCGGACTGGTGAGGAAACTTAGACCATCCCAGGAGAACAACGAATGTGGAACGTTTTTAACTGTTACCCACAAAGGCATCGTTGTGAGTTCCGGTTGAGCTTCTTCTTTGATTGGAGACCATTTGGCCACGATCATTGGCAAGCCAGCAATGTTCCACATGCCTCTACGAATAATTCTTGACCGTGTAACTGGATCCCGGATCCGAAACTTAACCGAAGAAGAGTCCATCTCAAAAAATCCACTTTGATTGATTTGTCACCAAGAGTCCAAATCTTGTTAACAATCACGTGGATCTTTGCAACGTAAGGCGCTTGAACCGGGAATCTGCCTACCAGGAAGTCCTCCCAGAGTGGTACAGAGTTCGTGGTGACTTCGCTTGGTACAGCTAAAGTCTGGACACCATCAATCATTGAAACTTCATATTCGAACTTTTTTAGAGCAGGGCGTTTGTTGACAACAGCTGCGTAAGAACTTTGTAGAACTGATCCAGGAGGAAGGGAAGTTTTATCTGCCGGAGCAGCAGGGAGCTCCACCTCCGACATGGATTAGCGGCGGAAGAAACCCAGCCCAGTGAGAAAGCCACCAAAACCTAATCGCCGAAAAATAGCACTTTTTTTCTTCTCTCAAACAGTGAAAACGCACTCCAGAGTCATTCAACGAATGATTCACCACTTCTACAACTTAGCGAAACATGGAAAGTGGAAACTGGAGCACAAATAAGAAGACCAATTGCTTATTTGTATAACCGAAACAACTTAGAGACCAAGTTTCATTATTTGTGGAAATAAACGAAGCTAACTCTCGATGAACCTTTTGGTGGGCTTTCGATAAAGTCTATCTCAAAACAAGGCCAAACCAATTAACTGAAAAACAAATAAAAAACCCAATTTAAACACACTGGGAGACAACAAATCAAATGACGAGTTCGACTTGAGTGGGTATACAGGTGTTAGTGTGACTCCACATATCCCGGTTGAATTTTGGATGTTACTACGTTGGAGCCTAAAGTATCCGTTTTCTCCCCACGTTGATCCGAATGAATTACGTATAAGCCAGTAGTCTTGATTAGTTGTTGAGTTTGTTCCATACCCCACGACTAGCACATTGTGGTTTATCAACGTCGAATCACAAGGTCCTGTAAACACACCCTGAGGAACAACAAAAGAAAAAATTTGATCACAACTTTGCATTGGGTTTAAATAAAAATCAAGCTTTTTGGTGACAGTGTCAATTGGGATTACATGTGTGTAGAGATGCATTTTACTGTCGTCAATCCCAACAGCTATAGGTTGATTAGCAACAGCTTTCTTCAGAGACATTTCATCATGTATAGGAACTCCCTCATAACTATCAATGGTAACTTTACGAGTAGTAATCATCTGCATGATGAAAGAACACATAAGTTACCATAATAGAAACTACAAAAAAAGGTCATTTATGTTTGGTTTTACAAACCTCAATGGCCTTGCACGTGGCATTTTTATCGCCAGTAAAAGGGTAATCTTCATCTGTTACTATACCACCATTTTCCTTAATGAACATAAAAGCATATGCTGCGTCACCTCCATCACATCGGTCGTTGGCTTCTGTGGCGCAGTCAATGAGTTGTTGTTCCGACAAAGATATCAATTCTCCGGTTGTGATCTGGTTTATACCTTCCACCGCTCCAGCCGCCGAAAACGCCCAACAACCTCCTATTTATCAACCGCCAATCTCAACCGTAGTCGCAATCCAAAATCAAATAATGCTAAGAAAAATGAAAAATTATACCACAGTTGCTGAATTGATATTGATTTTTGACTCGTTCAACAACTGCTCCTCTCTCCCTCCAGTTTACTTCATCAGGCAAAATATCTCCTTCTTGGTACCGATACCTATTGGTCGTATCCCATTCCCAGTCCAATGATACGCTTGTCCTTTCCGTCTTCTCTCCCAAGTAAATAGATTGAAACTCATCACCCGTCAGATCCGCAAACTGGTTCAACCCTAGTTCGTAAGTCCGGTTCGGAACCGAATTGTGTTTTTCTATGAGCTTCAAGTTGTCTTCGAAGACCTTGAACCGTCTCTCCTTCTCTCCAAGACCGTTATAGTTCTTCCCATTCTCCACAAGCCATTTTTCGTACATCGTCCGCACCTCGGCTTCATTCTGCTGCGACTTTGTTGCGGTGACGACGCCGAGAGACAAAGAAAATAGTAACACCGAGAGTGTCAACATAGCTAAGGTTATAGAACTTATAGCCATTGCTCTCTTGTGCTTCTCTCTTTCTGTCGTTTTTGCGTTTCACTTGATATTACTGCCACTGTTAAGTCAAAGAATTTATAGAATGGGAAATTTGGCCGTTGAGAGAAGTGCGAAAATTAAAAAAAACAAAGAGAAGTGGAGAGCGAGAGGTCGGATAGACGTCTTCCTCGTATTCGCGTGCTCTAACGTGTCATAATATTTTATTGTTTTAACACAATGACAGAAAAAAATATTATTTTTAAATATTCTCAACTAATTGGCACGTTAGAGCTCATATGAACACATTAATGAAAAATATTATATTGTGAAATATTATATAAAAATAAATATTTTTGTCAAGCCATCAAATAACGTTATAAATCTTCTTATGGGCATTACTAATTGATAAACATTATTTAAAAGTAATATTTTGTTTATGTTATCGTTACAAATATTAATAATAAAACCCCATTATACGTGAGAAATAAAATGATAATCCACATGTTGAAGCTTCCGTATTCTTCTTTGGATCATGTCAATCGGGAGAGAAATACAGCAGCAGCAGATGTTTTATCCCGCAAAGCTTGATTTATTGATTATGTGTTTCACATTTTCTCTGTATCATCAAATTGGCTGGTTAACTAGTTGTACCATTTTTTTACGATTTAATGAAAGTTCGTCGGATGTTAAAAAAAACAAAACTCCACATTATACGTGAGAAAAATCGCTGATTAAAAAAATTGGTGAAACATGTTATGCACAGGTTTTAATCCAATCAAATACTGCAAGGGTACTATACAATCGCAATAGTATTTTGAGATCGAATTCACAAGGATTAAGTGAGCACACGATCAACTATGTCGGTTTAAATTAAGTTAGGATGCAAAAGGAGTTTCTGTCAAAAACTTATAGATTAACCGAAAATAAAATAAAATAAATATTTGTAAATCAATAGGTAAAAGATATTGGACAAAGAGAATCATCAGGGTTCATGATAGAGAAGAGACAATTAAATACGATTGCATAAAAAACGTTTTTGAACTCCAAACACGAATGTAAAGTTATCCTACTTTCGTACGAAATAACTATCTATACAATGAAATCCCTATCAACTAAATTGTCATTTGTTAATAGAAATTCAAGTAAGCATTAATGTCGAGTTTGATTTGTTCACAAAACATCATAACTGTAACTGTCATTGGCTAAAGAAGTTTTGTTTACTATGTTCTTTCAAACAATAAAACAACACTTTTGATGTCACGATGAATTTAGCCTAAGATCAGAATCTAGGTGATCAGTCTAGATTAAACAATAAGAACAAACATAGATGAAGAACCAGAAGAATCAATTCAAATCTAACAACCTAACAATCAATCAATCATGAAATCTCTTTAGAAATCCCTAAACCCAAATAAAAAACTACTCAACCATAAGAAACTAAAAAAAAAAAACAAGATAATAGAGAAGAAGACATGATAGATTTACAATAGAATATCAAAGGGTTGAGAGAAATCTTTACAAAGAATGAAATCTGAAAAGTATCATTCTAAACTAAGCAAAATCGCACACAAATCATCTCTCTAACGTTTCTCTGGCTGCTAAGAACGAAAACTTGTATTTATAATAAAAAAAAAGATGAGCCCTAAATCATGAAAAGGAAATAAAATGAACACGCCTACCGATTGGTCACAAGTCGCACTGATCAGTTATCCTGGTCTTCTATATAGATCAGTTAAAAGTTGCACCGATCGGTAGAGTGGCCATAACTTTTGATCGCACCGTTAGATTTCCTCAATTCCACTAGGAAATTAAAGCTAACATTCTCCTCTATCTTGTATACAAAACTGAGAAATATTTAATGGTGGGAATTCTTCCATCCAAGGCCAAATGTTTGACGCTTTTGCGCAGTCCTGCATCTCCAATCGTCCAAAATAATCCAAAAACTTTATATTTACTCCAAAACGTCTCAAAATCTGTCAAGACTCGATAAAAAACTAAAAAAACACTAAAAACACTCTTTGACTCAAGAATAGACTGAAAATATATATCAAAACAATGATTAGAAATCGATATAAATATGACTCATCAAAACATTTATTTAAAACATTGGAAATTGAGAACTTTTAGGAGAATTTCACTTTGTTGCATAGCTTCTCTGCTTGGAACACTTCCAACCCAACAACCTCCAAATTTCTAAAGCAAATTTTCTTTTTACTTCTTAATAAATAAAATTAAACTTTTGGATCGTGTATTAAAATAACTAAAATTGGGTCCTTTATTAATAGATTTTTAGGTCCTAATTTACAAATTCAATGTTCAAATTTAATGTTTTAAACTAGCGGATGACCTTGGACAGGTGCATCTCTGCCCATCCTTTCTAAGCCGGGCTTGGAAGGTTTGTATCTAAAGGAAGTAAAGAGATCAGACATCTTGTTTCTGTTCTTATGTCGTTGTTGTCTTCAAAGTTTCTAGGATTCATTTTTGTTCATCGTCTTATCTAAAGCTTTGTATGAGTTTTGACATTATATATAACAATCGCAACACATCACTTGATGTACACATGTTGTTTTAGGAGGATGACTGAGCTATGAGAAGCTGTCACAATATCATAGTGGCTTGTCTCTCCACCCATCTTTCCAAGCTATAACTTGTCTTTAAAGTTTCTTGGAAGCTCCCTCTAATTTATTTTCCAATCAACAATACAAGAAGAGAGAATTTTTTTTTTTAATTATTATTAGTTCTGAACAATGAAAAAACATGAAACCCTAAAATAATCCCAAAAAAAAAACCTCGAGAGGATTGACTACATGTTGCAGCAAATTAAAGCGTGAACGACAAGAAAACTAGGATTCTAAAGAACTTTGCTGTTCTCGTCGAAAAAAATCTCGTAATGCTAAAATGAGAGCTTAGTTCAAGCTAGAGGTTTGAGACGAATCTTGTTTTCTTTATTAATCCAAAAACCAAGGAACAAGAAACAACAAACGATTCTACTTATACAACCGAAACCGATAAGATCAATTCTAGAAACACCCGCATGAAGATAAAGACCAATCCCATCGTTATCATTATTTTCGATTAAGGCAAATGCTGAAAGAACAAATGCGCAACTGAAAAATAAAATGAAGCTCAATGGATGATAGTATGAGCTGCGTCACTAAAAGATCACAACACTCACCCGGCTTGTGGATAGAGTTTGAACACCGATATAGTGTATCTCAGAGCAAGGCCAAACTAATTAACTGAAAAACAAATAAAAGAACCAATTTAAACACACTTGGAGACAACAAGTCAGATGACGAGTTCGACTTGATTGGGTATACAGGCGCTACTGCTACTGCACATTTCCCGGTTGGTTCATGGAAGTTACGTTGGAGCCTAAGGTATCCGCCTTCTCCCCACCCTGGTCCCCATGAATTACGAATAAGCCAGTAGTCTCCTTCATCTGATGATGTTCCATACCCCACGATTAGCACATTATGGTCTCCCCACAAATTACTACAGTGACCTTTATACACACCCTGAGAAAGAACACAAGAAAATACAAAAAAGAAAATTTGATCACAACTTAGTATTGGGTTTTTTTATAAAATCATGTTTTTTGGTGTCGGTATCAATTGGAATTACAGATGTGTAGTCGCTCATGTTTGCGGCCGATATCATAACACTAATAGGTTGATGAGCAACAGCTTTCTTCAAAGACATCTCATCATTTACAGGCACAACCTCATGACCATTAATGGTAACAAAACGAGTGGTAGGCATCTGCGGGATGTAAATATAGATGAAAGAACACATAGGTTACCAAATTGAAAACATAATCAAAACTACAAAAAAATAGTCGTCTATGTTGGTTTTACAAACCTCAATGGCCTTGCACGCAGCAGTAGTATTGCCAACATAAGGATAATCTACATCTGTTACTATACCACCGTTCTTGACAATGAACTCAAAAGCCCATACTGCTCCACCTCCAGCACATCCAAAGTTGTCGTTCCCTCTGTCGCAGTCAATGAGTTCTTGTTCCGACAAAGATATCAATTCTCCGGTTGTGATCTGGTTTATACCTTCCACCGCTCCAGTAGCCGCAAACGCCCAACAACTTCCTATTTATCAACCGCCAACCTCAACCGCAATTGCAATAATAAATCAAATAATGGTAAGTAAATTAATAATCATACCACAGTTTCCTTGTCTTTTGACTCGTGGAACAACAGCTCCTCTCTCCCTCCAATCGACTTCATCAGGCAAAATATCTCCTTCCGTGTACCGATACCTCTCCGCTACATCTGATACGCTTGTCGTTTCCATCTTTCCCCCCAAGTAATTAGCTCGAAACTCATCAACCGTCAGGTCTGAAAACTGGTTCAACCCGCGTTTGTAACTCTGGTGCGGATCCGAATTGTGTTCTTGGATGCGCTTCAAGTTGTCTTCGAAGACCTTGAACCGTCTCTCCTTTTCTCCAAGACCGTTATAGTTCTTCCCATTCTCCACAAGCCATCGCTCGTACATCGTCCACACCTCTCCTTCATTCGAGTGCGGCTTTGTTGCTGTGACGACGCCGAGAGACAAGGAAATTAGTAACACCGAGAGGGTCAACATAGCTAAGGTTATAAAACTTATAGCCATTGCTCTTTTGCTTTTCTCTTTCTGTTCTTTTTGTTTCACTTGATATTTCTGGAATTGTTAAAAGTCAAAGTATGTATAGAATGGGAAATTTTGGTCGTGGAGAGAAGTGGGAAAATATAAAACAAAGAGAGAAGCGGAGAGCGAGAGGGATAGTCGGATAGACGTGTTTTTGTATGGGCTTTAAACTATTATGACAAGAATTATTTAAAAGGGTAATTTTATAGAATAGCCACTTCTAACTTGAAAATCACATGATCAGCAAAGTAGAAACTAGCTTTTATGGTTTGGCAGAAGTAATAAATTTGGGGCATTTTCGTTCCAACGAAAAAAAAAAAAGATGCATAAAATGTGTGTCTCTCGATGCAAGAAGAAGAGACGCAGAAAAAGTGTGAACGCATAATCAATGGTAGTTGTTAAGTAAGGGTGCTAATTGATTTTTTTATTATTAATTGTATTGTTTTTAAAATTAGAATCTCAAGCTTTATGTAGTTTTCTTGTTGACTATTTAAGAGGTGTATAAATCCTGAAGAATTCGTAGAATCCATAACGTAGTTTCTGGTGGGTGTTAAAAAGGGAAAAAAGACCAAAATGAAGTGTGATGGTTGTGGGTGTTAAATGGAAAACGGAATGAGTAGAAGGAAAGGTTATGGTATTTAATATATAAGACGAGGTTCAAGGGAGATCTAGTTAGTGTTATTGGCAATCAATGACACAATTAAACATTTTCGTCTAGGTGCAGCACTCACTAATTATAGTTGGCAATCAATGACACAATTAAGTAAGCAAGCATTCACTAACTCTAGTTGTAACCTACACCTAACAAGCATTTATCATCAAGTACCAAGCAGTCACCTAATTTAACGTTGGTTGCATAAACCTCAGTATTAAACCCAACTTCCTCACCATTTTCATTGGTATTTATCATCAAGTACCAAACAGTCACCTAATTTAAAAAAATAGTCACCTAATTTAATAAAGTGCCTCGTGGGTAGATGTTTGAGTTTGCTCCTTGAGGATTTGTAAATGCTAAAAATGTTACGAAACTGTTTTTTTCTCTTATATATAGTATGATAGTATTTCTTAAATTCTTAAATGATTAATGTTCGGACTCTTTTAATGATAAAGATTCATGTTCAGTTTTGCAGACTTTGGTTTTATTTATACTAATTAATCGTGTATTTTAGACAGGAGTCTAGGCTATCCTAAACCATGTTTGTATGATAGTTATATGTTGAGTGACACGAAAGAAACAAAGTTCAGGCTACCAAAATTTTTTTTGTGGATGGTTACCTGTGGCAGAACTATCGCAGGTCTTAGATTTGCAAAGACTTTGAGACCTGCACGAAGCTGAAGTAACCCCTTCTCAGGCCTCAGATGATTTTCATTGTTATCCCATTTATACCTTAAATTATACCAGCATGAAAATATGAGAAACTGTATTTCCCAAAATAATTTTGAGCCAACAACATTAGTGGGACAAGAGAGAAGACAGATCCTCCAATGGCTCCAAGTAGCACTGCATTTGATTCTTTTGCAGTTGAGATAGTCTCCTCCGGCAAAGGAACTCCGACCAAATCCAAAGCAGCTCCTCCAATGGGCATCTCCCGAAAGGTAAATTCCAATCCTGATACAGAGCACAGACGCAATGTCTTAGACATCTCCGTGGCTAAGAAACACCCCCTATGAAACAACGAAATAAACCCCACCCAAAGTTCTAAATCCCTTTCTTGAGAGAAAATCTCGTCAATTTCTAATACTCACATCTTTCAATTCAATAAGTACCACTAATTCCAGTTCCCAGCAGAACAGCGACAGTGAGTTCCCAAATGAAATTAAACAGAAGAAAGGGAGCAAGAGAGAGAGAACCTTGCAAAGATCCGGACCGATGCCATTACCAGGAAGGAGAGTGATGTTGTATCGTTTTTTCCCAGGAGAAGCAACAGCGCATCTAACTCTGAAGGGTGCGACAGATTGTTTGGAGAGAGCCCTGAACGTAGCCGAAAATTAGGGTTTTTCCAAAGAGGAAAAGGGGATCGCGAGAGAGAGAGAGAGAGAGAGAGAGAAGGGGATTATGAGAGAGAGAGCAAGAAGGGGATCGCAAGAGAGAGAAGGGAATTGCGAGAGAAGGGGATCGAGAGAGAGACAGATCGCGAGAGAGAGAGAGAGAGAAGGGGATCGAGAGAGAGAGATTGCGAGAGAGAGAGATCGCGAGAGAGAGATCACAAGAGAGAGAGAGAAGGGGATCGCGAGAGAGAGAGAAGGGGATCGAGAGAGAGATCGCGAGAGGGAGATCGCGAGAGAGAGAAGGGGATTAGAACCGGTTTTTTTGAGTTTCTAAAAACTCTAAAATTAGAATCGGTTCCAAGCAATTAAACTGATTCAATTATTATTTTATTAGTTTTTTACACTTTAGCAACTCATTAAACCCACCGTTGATTATGCTTTGAGCCAAAGGAGGTGTTAATTGTTTTTTGTGTCATTTTATTGTTTTTTGTTCCCATCTCTCTTTTCATCTTTTTCCATCTAATTTTTCTCTTTTTTTCCCTTTTTTTTTAGTCAACCTACAATCTTAAACAAAAAATATTCAAAAAAATAATTTATATTTTTTTTTGTGAATTTTAGAGTTTCATTGCAAAACATTATTTGTAAGAGTAATTTTCATATACCATGAACTTTTTTAATTGTTTTTCTTCCTCTCTCTCTCTTTTTTCATATATTTGGTCCAATCTTTTTTTCTTTCTTTCCGTAATGTTTTCATCTTCATTTTATTACAACTTTTAATTAGAAACATTGCAGAACAAATTTTAATATTTCTATTTATTCTGAGGAACTTTAGATCTTCATTTTTGTCTTATCTTAACGCAGTGATATACAAAATAATGTACACAATATTATACGTAAGAGGCGTAAGCCGCATTGTACATATGCGATGTAGAGTGCGGTATATTAAACGATTTAAATCACAGTTTTTATCACATTCACTTTTCATTAATATAATTTTTTAAGTTCTAAATTTTTTTGGATTAGTAGTTACTGATTATACATCACGCTTCTATGTCATATTAGTTATACTTACATATATATAATAAATTATTAGTTTTTTATTTTATCTTTAAAATTCTTACGGTGAAAATTTTTAAGGTTTTAACTTTGAGGTTAACCGACGGTTTTATATGGCTACGGTTAATATGATTATTAATTTTATTAATTGTAACTGATATATTTTTACGCTTAACAGTTATAAATTATAACTGTTTTATATGGTACGTGTTGAACCTAGTTAAGTCGTCTTTCGACTGACGAAGAGTAAGCACCTCGGGATAAGACAATTATTCCCGAAGACTAGGGCAAGAGACTGAGACATTGAATCGAGTGGGGTTAAGATATATCACGGAATGAGACAACATACGATTTTGATGATTATTCTCGTGCACGAGGACATGTACATTGACGGGTGGGAGAGAATAAAACGATCCGTTTTTATGGGACGTTCGTTACTGTCGTGTTGCTTTTACGGAGCCGTTTCGATTGGGGAACGTTGGCGTGCTTCAGTGACGAGTGTGCATGACTCAGTTTGGAGAGTCACTTTGGAGTTAGGCAGAAAATTCAGTTTAGTTCGGGGAGTTTTTCGCTGATCATAAATCTGACTTTGAGAAGAGACTATGCCATCCCTGAGCAAACTTGTCGTGACCTGGATCTGATCACCTGATGAGCCCAAAACAGGGCGAAACCAATTAAAAATAGTCTATGAGATGAAGGGTAGAACGTTAATCGTGGAAATTGTCGATCGTTTCACGGTCTTTAGAAAAACGCTCGTGACAAGTATTATCAGAGTTAAGAAAGTTGGCGACTATAGTAGGGAGCAAAATGGTAAGTGTTGAACCCAGGCTAGTCGTATGAAAGAAAAAGAGTAAGCGCTTTGAGATGAGCTAGTTTTTTCTGAAGACTAAGGCAAGGAGCCGAGTCATCGAATCGTGTGGGGTAAGATTACTCTTTGTCCCTCAGATGACTGGTATGGGTTCATCACTTACCATTTTGCCCTCGTCTACAGTCGCCAACGAACAAGGCTCCCCACCTACCCGTCTTCAAGCGCTGGACGCAGACATTACAAACAATACACAACGTTCTTGTCTCTTACACCACTTGTCACAAGCTTTTCTCTAATGATCGTGCGGTGGTTGACAATCTCCACGATTAACGACCCATAGTTCATCTTGTGGACCATCTTCGATTGGTTTCACCCTGCCTTGGACTCATAACGTGATCGACTTCATATCACAACCAGTTTATGCTAGGATGGCCTAATCCCTTATAGCTTCTTCAAAATCAGATTCACGATCAGCGACATACAGCAAAAAAGATTCTTCAACCTGAGTCTTACATGCTGCACACTGAAGCACAACAATCTGCGATAATCAGAATAGTCCTGCAAAAATAGAAACAATGCGACAATCACAAACCATCCTACAAAAAGGGGGCGTAACACTAGATAAACTACAAATTTCAACAATTGGTCATCTGTTACGATATGAAGCAAACCAACACATCCTTTGGAATATTCCATAAATGGCCACTAATTATTTGTAAGCTTTCATAGTTTCTTAATGCTTTCGTACAAAAAGGATAAAATAAAATTAAGAAAAAAAAACAATTATTTAGGGACAACTTATATTAAATGTTTGAAATTATTTGGATATATTTAAATTTTAGGAGTTTTAAGGGGATTTAAAATATTCACATGAATTTAGCAAATTTGAGGGAATTATTGTAACAAGATTGAAGAAAAATGGGTAAAAAACATTCACCTTTTTAAAAAACATTTAAAACCCGTTAATTGTCTTTTTGGTTTTTAAACCCTCACTCCTAATTTCAATAAACCATAAATCAAACAAACCATTATATTAAAACATAAATAAATAAAAACTTTGGTTTAGGATTTTCTTTTCTAAATTTATTTTACAATTTTTGTTTCCAAACTGAAGGTGTTTTAGTCATGATGTAAAAAAATTATACAAAATCGTGATTCAACATATAGTTAAGATATAGTTGAAACGACCCGACCCGCTTTATTTAAACAATACCATAACCAATACCCCATAATATTGATTATATCCAACGAGTCATAAAACACAATAATTCAAATTACACGCTTTAACTCCACATAAAGCATCAATAACAAATCGCAAATATTAACATAATAAAATGCGACCAACAACACATAATACCGAGTCCTAAATCATCCTCCTCCTCAACGCCTTAATTCCACGATCACACTTTATCTTTACCTGCAACTCAGAAAAACACAGAGATGCGTAAGTATTATCACAAATAATTAGTGAGGCGGTCCTCCCATCTACGAGCTATACACACAAGCACGAGATAACAAACCGCTCACAACGCCACACAAAAACAAACACAGGCAACAACAAAACACATGGATCGATCGATCCACACCTGGATCGGTCGATCCAACCACACTGCTCCGGATCGATCGATCCTCAGTCCACAACCAGATCGATCGATCTACCACACAGACGAGACCCGCGACTTACAGGAAATGGATCGATCAGTCCGACCCCCGGATCGATCGATCCAACACCTCCTGCAACTCCGATCTCGACCACCTCCACTGCCGCACATGACCAACGACCACTCAGGGCCTCCACCTTGCTTCCTACAAACGATTAGGCTCACACCCGACCCAAAAACACAAGGAAACACACAACACAACTTATGGATTCCCCAAGAATCCAACTCAAACAACACCAAAACACACAAACACCAACTCAATGCTTAGATTAAGTCATGGTCACGCACTCACCTTAGATTCGGATTGATTAAGGAAAAGAAGAGCTCCACAAGCTCAGGGACGAACTCCTTCTCTCTCTCCTCGCCTCCGTAAACCGATCTCCATCTCTTCCGGAGCTTCCGCTCCCTTGCTTCCATCTTAAACCCCCAAGGACCAAGCCCAACTCTTTTCATCCTCTCTTCTCTCCTCCACTCTCTCAAGCTCTCACCAGCTCTCTCAGCCACCAGAGAACGGCCACAACCCGCAAAACCCGAAAGAGGAAGAAGAACCCATGATACAAGTGGAGAAAATCCACTTAATACCACTGCTAACAGTGCTGGATCGATCGGTCCACACCTCCTCAGCACCGGATCGATTGATCCAACCCCGGATTGATCGATCCAACCCCGGATCGATCGGTCCCCGACCTGCCAACACAATAGCTCGGCAGATCGATCGATCCACCCCAGGATCAATCGATCCACGCCTCAGCCACAACCAGATTGGCAACGGTCCTGGATCGATCGGTCCAAACTTGGATCGATCGATCCCCTCTCTTTTCTGGTCAAAAGTTGATTTTTCAATCTTCGATCAATCTGCTTCCCGTTTCTGAGAAAACACCATTCCCGAAACACTTAGGATTGATTCCAAAGAGAGAGATCACAAGCCGCCAACTCAATCGTATCAAAACACCTTGATACGATCCTTCTGTAACTTTCCGACCAAATTCTCTTTTCCGGAACACGGGCGTTACAATTCTGCCCCACTAACAAGGAGTCGTCCTTGAATCTAGTGGTACAGTTCATCCGCAATGAACTCAACTCACAACCGTCGCAACGGTTCACGTGAACCTTGACCAACCAGGCCAACACATCACAACACGAGATTGAACACCATCAATCTCCGAGGTCTACAATCAGTCACTATGCTTATATCCACGTCCTAGACAGTCATTACTCCCAATACAACTCGTACTCGTACCACTCCACCCTCAGGACCAAAGTCCCTCGAGCTATCGGCAAAAAACCCGTACCACTCACACTCTTAGACACAAGGTCTTCGAGCTATCGGTACCAACTCATACCACTCGCACTCTCAGGTCACATGTCCTTCGGGTTATGGGTATCATACACATACCACTCACACTCTCAGGTCACATATCCCTCGGGCTATCGGTATATCACTCATACCACTCACACCCTCAGATTACATGTTCTTCAAGCTATCGGTATCTGGAGAACTAATCATCCCCTCACGAGTTGTACAGGACCCAACCGTCCTTAGAGCAATAAAGTCTAAACGTCTATAAACATCTCAGACCAAAACTACCTCACATGGTCTGCGTAAAGCATCGCAATGCAATACTCAACCACACATATTCCATACCCGGAATATCACCACAACCATGACCAACCTCAGGTCAACTCAAAACAGCCCACTCACACAGAGCTGTTCTCATATCCAACACAAAGGATATTTCTAGTTTATGTTCTCATAAACTTCTTTCTTTACCTCATGACACCACAAGTCATGACCAACAGGGCAACAACCCCAAAACTCGAAACTGGAAACCATCGACGAAAAACTCAAGCCGCAGCTTGCTTCCATCCTCGCCTCCGGTTCCCAAGTTCCCTTCTCACAACCATCATAGTCTCACAAGACTCATGACCACCACCATACAGGCGGCAGGATACGATATATCCATACAATGTCGTCATCCGCACAATCTGGATTCCTTGTGCCTAAGCACGTCATCCATATTCGTGCAACCTGATCTCTCGTGCCCCTTGCACTTCTTCCGTTCACGACACGACTCGACGGCTCACCTGCCACTCAACGGCTCACTCGCCATCCTGATCTATTCGCGAAAAACCGCTCCCATAGACCACCATACCACTACAAGGATTTCTCCTTGTAGTACACCCGGTCTATATGCCCTTGGCACCTTATTCATATTCAGTCTCAAAACTCGGATCCTCTCCGCAGTTTTCTGAACAAAAACCACACCATAAATGCTTCCCTCCCCCACTTGGGTCCAGCATAACAGTGTACCACATGGCCTCCCATACCTCACCTCGTATAGAGTCATCCCACAACGCAAACACTTAACCAAACATCTTGGCTAACTCTCCAAGTCCCCAAAGACGATAGAACCGACACGACCTTGGCAAATCTACTGATTCTCAAGATCGCGATCACAGACACGCGATGGCGAACTTAACTAGTTCTCAAGCATGATATCCTCCATGAATACTCATCAAGACACGATTCTCGTAAGAATCTAACCAACCCTCTACAAGAACGAAACAACTAAACCACCGTCACGCTCTTTCCAGGCTCAATCTAGATCGCAGTCGAACAACCAATTCAATCAAGTCAATAAAGCATGTCACACCCATACATGACGAGCAATTATCAACTGATCGGACCGATCGCAAGAAACGATTTAGACTTAACCACAACACTTTTGCCTTGAACACCACAAGGTCTTAACAACCCAACCACTCTTCGGTTGCTCCCCGCAAATTGCCCTTCCTGACAATTTTGGAGTAACGAAGCAATTCAATGCTCCCTAACAACAACACATGGGATTCAACATCCCACAACCAAGGTCTCTGCATATTCCTTATATGCTCAGAACCCTGACATCCCATCATAGAGACAACCCGGCCCAAAACTCTGGCCCCCCGTCTCTACGATAAAATATACCCGTGGCGCCACGAAGCTATGACTAGCTGGCGGTGCCACTACCACCTCCTTCTGTAACTCGGAACACCTCGGCTTGAAATGCCCCGACTCCCTGCAGAGAAAGTACACTCGCGTAACCACACGCGCCTCGCCCTTCTGAGGAAAACCCGCAACTCTGTGATCCCTGCTCCCGCACCTGAAGCATCCTGGACCACTCTAAGTAACCCGCGAAGAATCCTCCATCCTCTGCTCCTGTCCTTGCAAAATAGTCGCTAAATTGGCGACTACTTTGCAACTATCTTTTCTTGCCTGTCCTTTAGTCGTAAAATAGTCACTAATTTACGACCACATAATTTAGTCGCAAACTAGTCGCCTAATAGTCGCTAAGTAGTCACTAAATTTGGCGACTATATATGTAGTCGCCATTTGTAGTCGGAGATTGCCTATTTTCTTGTAGTGAGGCAAAAGTTCATGTGTCACAACAAACACGTCAGACCCAAAAAAACAATTTGGGGTGTTTTCCGACGGTCTTCGACGCCCAAGTTAGGAAACAGAAAAATAACAGGGAGAAAGATCACGGGGTGAGATGTGGAGAGAGATAAAGGAAAGATGTCTGAAAATGGATGAAAAGAGATATTAAGTTCACACCAGACTAATATGAGATAATCTACAGTGTATACGTCGATTAAGAGAGTGGAAAATAAAGAAAGATTTGTTTAGGAGCAAGGGTTTGTAAAGGTATAGAGGGTAACACAACACACTGATTTCTCTTGGAACGGGCCAAGCCAACGCTTATCTACTTGTTTTATTGATAACACACGATCTTTTACAAGGATCTATATTATCTTGGCTCTTACTCAACCTATCCCGCTTAATAGGATTGAACCCAACTAAAACAAGCCTCAAGCCTAACTCTCTTCATTCTAATCACCCACCTGTGAAACACAAAGAGAATTAGCAGATCTCTGCGTTCTAATCACCTGCCCGTGATACACACAGAGACCTGAACACTCACCTTCTAAGCTTTATTTCTTTAGCTTCGAAGTTACAAATCTCACCAATATAGTTCTAGAGTACTTAAGCGGCTCATGGCCTCACCCTAAACTATATATACACACACGCAATCCTACTACTTAGGATCTCCACAAAAGGAATAAACTTGCTCCTCAAGTTTATCCTTTCCTTAAATTGTGCTAGAGAATATTTAGTGAATCTCTACACAACTCACGTCTTTATCTCTTTACCAAGTCAGCTACAACTTCCTTGGCTCGTCACATCATCGTCTCTAGCTTCGCCACGTCAGCTTACGTGTCCATGTCAGCATACAGACTCCTGATGCAGATACGCAGAGACCTGATGCAGATACAGACTCTTGTTGACATCAGCTAGGTGTTCAGATCTGCATCTTCAATCTCCCCGTTTTTAGCCTACTTTGATACTCAAGCATCCTTCTGGTTAAACCTGAAAAGACACTCAAACAAAAAACAACCTAAAACAGAGCAAGCAATATCTAGACAAAGAAAAATCATCATATAGCATAATCAGGTAACACCTTGTTCAAATAGAAGTATGTTTAAGAACCAAAAAATCAAAAGCCACAATGGGCTGCAACGGAAACCAAGTTCTTAATAGTTCTCTAACTAACCTTAACTAATCGGCATATTCATAATCTCTATCAACCGAAAATCAACCAAATGAAAACGTTAAGTCTCCCCCATAAACAATGATTCTCCCCCTAAAGCAAAGACCTCCATAAAGAATTCTCCTAGCAATAGGGATTATCAAAACCATATCAAAAACTAGAATCATCTCTCCCTGCTTGATTGAACTACTAGGTTAAAAAACAAATAGTTGTATCACAATAGTAAGCAGAGTTATGGGAATCACTTACCTGCTAACAGTGCATCCTGAAGCACTTAGAAGACAAAACTTATCGCCTTTCTCTTCTGCTTTACCTCAACTGGGTGTTGAGCCATAAGGAACTGATAGAAGAGACGTGACAACAGCAGGTAGGATTTCGACCGAGTAGATCGAACCATACTGAGAATGTGAACATACACAAGCATTCCAAGAGTAAATTGAAACTTATGTACCACTTTGTTGCCCTCTAGAAATCAGATGACCTAATCATGTTTCACTTCTCCATTCTGTCATATAGCCAGTTCCTAACCAGAACATCCACTGTCTTGATCGCAACTCTCACAGTTGGCAGATTAGCCCAAAAATCACATATAACTTAGGGTCCACAAAGCTTAATCTCAAACACAGTCCTCAGAAGTCCACCAGCTTGAATTATCCCTGTACACCATCATTGCTGCCAAACCCAACTGTCTGTTCTTGAATTAAATTATTAGGATTCTAAGAGTGGACATCATACCTCCACTTTGATTGGAGCACCTCATAGTTTGCTGCGCTTGCAGATCGTTGAGGGCAACCTGATCTCCTTTCACCCTTATGTTGGCTCCCAAACACTAAACCGTCAACACTCTTCTGCTCTCGCTTCTCAGACTCAATGAACAGACACCCGTGTTACATACGATATCACACGTCAATAACTTGTGAAACTCACTCTCTTGTTGAGTAAGATGATCCAACGTAAGATGGCAGTTCTTCACATCAGTAAATCACTTGTAAATCACTACTGATCAGAGATGGGACTTGATGAACAACTACTGATTATTCAAACAAGATGGACACGTCAATAGCTGGTGAACCATAGTCTTTTGCTAAAAATATGTAGATGATTTTGGCCCAGGCCTTCTGAGCATAACCATAGTTAGAGGTAGGCAGCCAGTTGTTGCAACAGATCTTAGACAGAGTCTTGTATTCAGTAGAGAACTGAGAAAAAAGAATGTCTGATCAGTCACTCACTGCTGTAGTTGAAATGAATACAACCAGTTCCTCATCTGACACACTTGACATATTCATCCGATAAGTTTCCTCATCAATCTCAGGAAGTTCAAACAGCCGATTGATTCCTGGAACAGAGAATTTATACACCCAGTCCCGAACAAAAACCTCCACTTTACCCGCTTCAGCCTTGATCTTAAGAAAATTTGCCTAAAACTCCCAATCTACCTCAGGAACAAAATCCTCAATATCAGTGACAGTACGCATCATCCCAGAACCCACTATCACATCCTTAACCGGATCCTCATCCCCAAACATGACTATCTTTTCGAGAATGAACCTATTCTTCCCTTGAGGAAAACCCTCAAACCTCAGTTTAGCAATTGCTGAGACAAACCTGATGCGATCAAACTCCTGTGCTGCTTCATCCGGCTCAGCCGCCTGCTTCCCCTTATCAGCTTTCGGATGCTTGGTTTTCTCAGACCTCTCATCGATCGGTTTCTTTTCGTTTACGCAGCCGAAAGGACACTGACGGACCAGTTGATGAAATTTGAGGCGTTAATTCGGACACATCTGCAATGTGTATCACCCGAGGTTTCAGAGTGTGGATTGGCTCCAGTTCCTCATCGCCTTGATTCTGCGTCTCAATTTGCCCAGTGCTTCAGATCCATGAGCCAGCGAATCCTCAGAATCATCCTCATCCATCAACTCGATGATCACTGGAGAATTTCACACTGCTGCCTCTTGTTCTTTCTGATTGCGTATTCTGAACGAACCAGAGCTATCCGATGTGGCAGAGGACTTCAGATCAATGAACAGAACCATTGTAGAGTTCGGATCAAGAGCCGGTTCAGAATCTTGTGATGGTTCTTCCTTCGCTGTCGATTCAGACATTTCTGGCGACGTGTTCTCAGCTTTCGGTACAAGTATCTCAACTCCTTCACATCATGAAACAATATCATGGCCATTTCTGAATCCATACCAGCATCAGTCGTTTGATAGCTTTTCGATTGTACTGCCTTGATCAATCCCATGTTCAATATATCAACTCCTTGATTCACTTTTCCCTTTAGGATTCACAGTTTAGAGATTCAAGGCTATCACAGTGAGCTGAAAGAAATGAACTTAATCCTGAAATACTTAACAAACAGATTAATGCACACTTGTAGAAAACATATACGATTTTTTCTTAACAACAATGTTTTTCACAAAATCAGACTCGTGTTTCAACAATCAACCATTTAATTTCAGCTACAAGATGTTGATTTTTTTAGCATATTTTCTTTTTTTTTTCAACCTTTCACACATAATCTCAGACTCCCAAACATAGTTACACACAGGAAGTGAGGGAACCAGAAAAGCACCAGACCATCAAAAGCACTCCTTTTATTTTTAAACCAGAAATTTCATACCTTGAGATCTGTTTGCGATGTGTGCCAATCATTTGTTGAGGACTTCATCAGAAACTACCACAACCTTTTTGAATCTTCAAGGAATCAGCTCTGTGATCAGTGGTTAGTCTTTCACACTGTCATGCCATTGATCCCAATGGTTCACCATCAACATGAAGCTGGCAGCTAGAATTTCCTTTGGAGAGGTCAAGATCAGGAGTGTACCAAGTCAACATTTTTCCTTTTTCCCCTTTTTTTTTGACTTTTTCATGATACACTTCCTTGGAGCTTAGATCCAACAGACATGAATGATCTTCGCAATTTATGACGTTAATGATCTTCTGTTGAATCTCCTGATTTGTATCAGCAGTATCACTTGACTTCTCGACCGCTAATATTTGTGCATTCCCTTGTTATTGATTTTCCTCAGGGCTCTATTGCAGACGTACCAGACATATCACTTGTTTTCTTAACCATCTGGTACTCTTTTGATTGAAATGCACACACATGCCTCTCCTCAGCTCTTTGACCTCCTTCTTAACGGCAACGTTTTATGAGGTGATCATAAGGATTGGCATGACAGGCAGCTATTTCCCATAGATTCTTGATTGAAACAGAATGCTGATCCTTTATACATCCTTAGGAATATCATGGCCTGTTCTGATGCATGTCCCTGTTTCTGATCAGCACAACTCACAAAACAAATTAGATCTCACAAACCCCAATGACTTTTCTCAGAATTATAAACCGATCAAAGTCCAAAGAATTTGTAACCAATTCAGCAATTTTTCAATTCAGTGCTCAGATGTTCTACTATTCAGTTTCTCCTCCACTAACCTATGAATAAACTGATATCTAGGGTCTTGATTATCAGTTTCAATTTGTGATACTTTTGTTACAGCAATATTAGCAAAAACTTGATTATCACACACAGTTGAAATAGGGTTAAAGAAAATATCGTACGCAGTTTCCATTCGTTTCATCCTTATCAGGTGATTGAAACAGATTCCTAAGGCATTAATCTCAGATTTAACAATCGATTGAGGTACTTTATCAAGCTTATAAACGTAGCTGAAGATCATATTCGTTCCTAGAATAAAACAGCCACCACTTGATCCTTCATTGTTGTTCAGGGAGTAGTAGGCTTTCAGGTTTCTGTCTGTTCCTTTGGAGTACAGTAAACCCATATCCTTTGTGCCCTTGATATATCTCATGACCCTTTCACCAGCTCTCATATGTAACACTTTAGAGTTCTCACTGAATCGACCATAGCTTCTAACTGCATAACTGATGTTTGGTCTACTTACAATGAACCACTTGAGTTCACGAATCAGAACTTTGTACAGACATCCATCCACATGGTACAACATAGTCTACAACCATCTGTTTCACCTATATGAGTTGTGTGCAGTAGCTCCCAAGTGCAATGTACTCAGCCTCTACAGTTGACATCGACTTGTGCTTCGATCATCCAAGGATCTGATTTTAAACTTCTGAGTCACTGTCTTCACAAACTGTTTTAGTTCATCTTGTATAGCAGCTATCTGATATTCATCAACCAACTGTTGATCAATCTGCTCTCCAGTAATTCTACTCCCTTGAATCCCTCCAGACAACTGAGTGATTAGAGTATAAAACATAGTATCCTGACCTGATAACTCAGCAGCATTAGATACCTTGTCTCTATACTCAACTGGTTCGTGAACAGTCAATCGTTGAACAAACACATCATGACTATTTCCTGCAACCCATCAACAACATCAACAGACTTGATAACTATATCCTCTTGAATCCTTTGTACACCCTCCTGTTAAATGGATACACGGTTGTTAAATATCTTCAACTCATCAATAACATCAGCAGACCTAGTAACTTTGCCCTCCTGAATCCTTCCTATTACCTCTTGTTGGAAGTGATTCTCACTGTTTCCTGACTGCTGTAGGTTGGAACCAACAGAAATTTTCTGGCTCAGCACACATTCTGAAAATTTAGCATCTTTCTGAATTGACTCCAGTGAATTCGATAATTTCCACATGTAGCAGTTATGACCAGATCGCTGACCTTGAAGTCTTACACTACCTGGTTTATCAACAGCCTTACATCCATCCTTGGTGAAGGTTACATCCAATCCATCATCACACAGTTGACTAACACTGATAAGATTAGCCTTCAAACCATCAACAAGATACACATCCTTCAGACTTGGTTGAGATTCACCACTGGTTGTACCTTTGCCTTTGATTTTTCTTTCAGCTCCATCTTCAAATGTCACTCTACAAGCTGAGACATCTTCATACTCAGTCAGATTATCTTGTGATATAGTCAAGTGTCTTGAACAGCCACTGTCGAAATACCATTGTTTTCTTTTTGAACACGTTTCTTTTGATGTAAACGCAACATGACAGTACATGTCACTCTTCCTGATGTATTTCTAATTTCCTCGCCTAGTATCTCGGTAGTACTGTTTCTGCTGCATAACTTGAGTAACCCGATTCAGAAAGCTGTAACAATCAGCTTTATAATGATTATGACTTCCGCAACACCAGCATCATGTTCTTTTGCTTCGCAGGTGGTTGAAAGCAATTCTCTGTCCTGACGTTCTCCTGTTGTGAACAGTCACATCCCTGATCAGACCATTACCAACTCTTGTACATGCAGTACTCTGCTATTCTGCTAATGGTCTTCTTGTTTTTCTGTTCAGCTTTCTGACACCCTGCTGGTTAACATTTCCTTCTGAGCTGGATTTTGCAGGAACTTCTTCCCTCACAAACTTAGTTGTAGTACTTGAAGATACACAACGACAATACAGATCATTCATCTTGATGTAGACTAGATTGTGCCGTCGACCATCTCTGTGAAACTTTTTCAGTCGCATGAGCTGATTTACACGACTTAGAAAGCTGTAACAGTTAGCCTTGTAATGATTAGGGCTTCCACAATACCAACATTTTGTTCTTCTACTTCTCAAATGATTGTGATTAACATGATGTTCTGATCTCTTCCAGTTGTGAGCATGCATACCTCTGATCATACTATCTCGAACTCCTGTAGGTACAGTTTTCTGATTTCGTCCAGAAGATTTATTTCCTTCAGGTGGTTGCACAGCTAAAGTTGTCCTTTTGACAAACCGAGTTACACCGCTTGAGTTTCCTCCTTGACAGCTCAGACCCCAACTGAAATTTGAGGTTCTTCCAATAGTAAGAAGTTTATCCAAATCCTTGGTTCTTTTGCTCAGCATCTTGATGTTTTTCATCTGATCTTTCAACTGTTTCTCTAAACCCAGTGATTTAATTTTCTCCTCAGAAACTGACTTTTCTAAAGCAGAGATTTTATCTAGCAAATCTCTCTTTTATGAAACAAGATCATTTATCTCCTTCTTCTTCTGAACTAGATCCTCAACCAAAGTGATGACTCGTTCTTCTGAAGACAATCCAGACTCACCCTCTTCTGATTCTGTATCAGATTTTTGATTCATTACATTCTGACCCTTTAGAGCATTAGCTACCACAACAATTCCCTTTTCTGAAAATTTTCTTTTCTTCAGCTGCAACTCATCCGCCTGCATTATTCTCACAACCTGATCAGAATTCAAAGCAACTTCAACAGTAGATATTTGGGACTGAAATTTGGGTGACAGACTCCTGAGACACGTCTTGGCCATTTTCTTATCCTTGTACATCTTCCCAGGCACTTCAGCATCCTGACGGAGAGAACTCAGATGATTGCTGAATACATCAGTAGGCTTAACATCTCCCATGGTCAAGTTGTCAACCTTAGACGACAGTATATCAGATCTGGTCTGCTTCACACTGTTGGTTTCTTCAACAGAGGCCTCCAAAATATTCTAAGCTTCTTTTGCAGACTTGCAATCTTGCATTTTTGGGAATTGATCCAATGATAATGAGCTGAGAATAACAGAAAATGCTTGGGAGTTATGTTTTGCCTCTGTCTTCTCATCAGCAGTCCATAACTTAATAGGTTTTTTCACAATTTCCCCTTTCTCGTTCGTAATTGTTGGTTGTGACCACCCATATTCCACAGCGAACTAAGCTTTCATATCAATACTCTGAATCATTTGTCTGATCTGTATTTTCCAGTCGCCATAGTGCTCAGCGTCAAACATCAGCAATTTGTTCACAGCAGCGTACTGTTGTGGATTCTCCATACCTCGTCGCAAGATCTCTCCTGTTGAAAAGACAAACTAATTCTTTGATCAGGTGTCCACTCTGATACCAATTGTAAAGGTATAGAAGGTAACACAACACACTGATTTCGCTTGGAACGCGCCAAACCAACGCTTATCTACTTGTTTTATTGATAACACACGAACTTTTACAAGGATCTATATTATCTTGGCTCTTACTCAACCTATCCCGCTCAATAGGATTGAACCCAACTAAAACAAGCCTCAAGCCTAACTCTCTTCGTTCTAATCACCCACCTGTGAAACATAAAGAGAATTAGCAGATCTCTGCGTTCTAATCACCTGCCCGTGATACACACAGAAATCTGAACACTTACCTTCTAAGCTTTATTTCTTTAGCTTCGAAGTTACAAATCTCACCAATATAGTTCTAGAGTGCTTAAGCGGCTCATGGCCTCACCCTAAACTATATATACACACACAAAATCCTACTGCTTAGGATCTCCACAAAAGGAATAAACTTGCTCCTCAAGTTTATCCTTTCCTTAAATTGTGCTAGAGAATATTTAGTGAATCTCTACACAACTCACGTCTTTATCTCTTTACCAAGTCAGCTACAACTTTTTTGGCTCGTCACATCATCGTCTCTAGCTTCGCCACGTCAGAATACCGACTCGTGATGCAGATACGCAGAGACCTGATGCAGATACAGACTCTTGTTGACATCAGCTGGCTATTCAGATCTGAGACCTAGAAACATCATTTAAGTATGACCGAAAAATAGTCAGAAAAGGGAACTTATGAACGATCTCTACAGAGCGTAGGTAGAGTGTTTAAGCTCTCTAGAGTAAAAGCAAATAATACTTAAAGTAATGAATTAAGTTCTAATCAAATCCCTTTCTCGTTGGAGAAAGAGTTATATTTATAGTGTTACCTCCTTGCGCTATGATAAAAGGCTGAACAACCCGATGTAGAATAATGAGGTTCGTTCAAAGGGCCAGCAATACACTCTAATCTTTTGAGATACAAATTCAGCTAAGTGATCAAAATAGTTTTAATTTGTAGTTGTCACAAATAGCAAGCAAATTAAATAAAATCGATTTAAACAAATATTAAAAAAAAATGTTAGGCTAAGGGAGATTATCTCAGAGATTGGATCATCTAGAACCAAGCAATTATTAAGGATAATAATTTAGAACCAATCTAGAACTCAACCATAGAAATAAGAGGATCCACTGTCGTGGTATCAACCACTTTATCAATCAATCTAACACCCTAAACTGTCGTTTGAGTTTACAAAGAATGATAAGCATTATATAGGATGGGATCGAGTTGTTCACAACTCGCCTTAGCATCAACTGTCGTTGGTTAAGGACAAATCGCCTATCTATGTTCTTTCAAGCAATTCACAACACTTTTGATGAGTAAATTAAACCTAAAATCAGAGGCTAGGTGATTAAGTTAGTCAAAGCATTTAGAACAACGATAGATGAAGATATAAATATATATGATCCTATTTATGCTTAGTTCATGAGTCCCTAATCCCTTTGAAACCCTTAACCTAACTAGTAGAACTACTCAGACATGACAGATCGAACAACAGCAAGAGAGATAAGAGAATTCATGGATAAAATAATGAAAGAGGTAAAGAGTTTAGAAATCTTCTCCAAAGGGTGGAAGACAATCTTCAAATCTTACAAATTCAAGATTTTGTAGAAACGGTGGAAGACAATCTCTCTCGAGTTCTCTCTCAACAGTTCGATAAAAATTCGATACTGGATGTCACTCGAGGTCTAGGGCGGCTAGGATTAATTAAAGAAAAACCCTAGGTGGCGAAAATTAGGTTTAATGAAATTTCTAAAAATAGATTTTCCGCCGGAGCAGGTGCTCCTTTCTTCAAAACTTTCCAAAAAGCTTCACTTCCCCTCTATTTTCGCCAAGTCTCTTCATGAGCTCCAATCTTCCATTTCAGCCACCTTTTAGACCTAAAATGTCTCAAAATCAAATAAAAGACTCGATAAAAACCTATAAAACAAAGGTTAGAATGCGCTAAAAACACATTATGTCAATTCCCCCAGATTTAGATCTTTGTTTGTCGTCAAACAAATTCAAGACCAAGTGAAAGAGAAAAGTTTGAAAACGCGGGAACTCTCTCATCCTCAGTGAACCAAGTAAATAACCCTCAACCTGCAGACCACATCATCCAAAATATGAATTGCAAAGCTTTACCAAAACCTCTCAATACATTCTCATCCCAGATTCATATTCTAAACATAAACTCTTCACATTCATTAAAGGTTGCGTGAGCTTCTCGCTACAAGCACTATTCAGGGTAGACGACGTTAAGGGATTTAAGTCCATTTAGAAGTGGAGTTCAGAGTGTTTAAGGGTTACCCGGCGCTCGTAGAGGATGCAGGATATCGCACAAAATTGCAAGAGAGAATGGGTCCATTTGAGTTCTACATTCTCTAAACCACTCTTTCCTTCTTTCAATATCTCTAAATGCTCATCTAGCGATCATCTTCTTTGGGTATACTTACTGTGCAGAGAGACACATTTTTTATATCACAAACTTACCACTCTTCATCATCAAGAGTTTATGATGATGAAGAGGGTTTTAATTACAAGCATGTGTCTCTCAAGCACGAAGATAATCAGAGTTGTTGTACATACCCTAATGAAGCTCGTCATTGCCATTCCTTCCTTGTGGATTCTTTTGTTCCAACTCTTTGTAAATCATCCTCTGAAAATAGGAGCGGATGCTCTGTAATGGGAGCAGGTGCTCTGATTTTCAGAAAGAGTGATTTAGAGGCTGTTTCGACCCATGTCTATTTGATCTTTTTGCACTTATCTACACATATAACAGTGAAGTAACACGAGTGCAAGAGGTCTGAAAAAGGTACGGTTTAAGGAGGGTACTTGCTAAAAATGAGCTCGCTATTCAGGAACAACAAGAGTGATGCAAAGAATAAGGAGTCCTGAATATGATTCGTTTCCCTAATCTAGTGCCAATAGCGAGAAAAATTTCAGTCAATATTAGGTTCAGTTATAATGAAAGTTTAAGTTCTTCAGATGAAACCTGGAAGATAGGATATTGAGGTGTTCAAGCTATTCCATGCACCTAATATTCCTTAAAAATGGTCAGTAAAGAAAATGTTAAACGTAAGTGGTTCAATAATCATCCTAGAATGAGGTCATAATTCTCAACAAAGTTTTGACTCAATAAAACAAAAGAAAAACTGACTTAACAAAGAAAAAAAAACAAACAAAATAAACAGAATTAGTAGCAACTCCCCCCAACTTACTTCACACCATCTCGGTGTGAGAATAAATCAAGGGAGACAAAGAATTAAAAACAGAAGTAAAAGCAATAGGTAAATAGTTTTAGTGAATACAAAGTTTGGACAGAGATGAGAGGGCTAATTGCTGGCGGTGGCATCAGAGTCCTCGCCGTCCTTCTTGGATCACTCTTTGCGCTTAGTAGAGTGTGTGGTTCGACCAGTAGTAGTGGGAGCGCGAGCAGGAGATGTTATAGCAGGTGCGGTGGACGGCATCGTCTGGGTTAAGTCTGACCCTTTGCAGCCTTTCTGCAACATGTGCAACTTCCGGCGGAGCAAGCTGTTGTTCTTCTTTGTTGCATCTACCATCCAGCGACGGTACTCAGCGTCTTCGGGGTTGGCTGCGATATCATTGAGCAGGTACTCACTTCTATAAGGCCTACGCATGCCAGCCTTTGACCTCATTGTGGCCGCGGTCTCTTCCTCAAGGTCTTCGATCTCCTCAGCACTCAAGTGAGAATCAGGAGCGGATGGTGCAGAATAAGCTCATCAATCCTCACATTGCTTGCATCATCTTTGGAGAAGAGGATGGTGCTGATCGCCTTGGCAGCGATGCGAAGTGCCGGGCTGAGCGGGAGAAGTAATTGCCGCTGGAGATGAAGTCCCAGAATGTATTGACGATGGCGAAACGGTTGGGAAGGGCCACATTTTCCTCTCCTGATTCAAAACCGTAAAGGTCGCAGAGCTCATTGATGGGGATCACATACTTCTTTCCTCCAGCAAAGAAAGAGAACACACCCTCGGAAGCAACTGGCTTAGTTGGGTTTGCATAGGTCAACTTGCCCGAAGCTATGCATTGTTTGACCAGGTCCGGGTGGAGCACGTCTGGCTGATGAGCAATGTCAGTCAATTGCGTAGCTGTGAGGATGCTGCTCACATCGTGAAGCAAACCCAACCGCTTCAGAGTAGTCCCGTACAAAAATCTGGTTGGCTCTATAGCAATCTCCAACCAGTTGTTGTAGTAGTATGTATCGGACTGGTCCAAGGTTTTTTCTGAACTCATCGGCTGGCGAGCATCAGGAAGAATGAATCGTTGGCCTTCTTCACGCGGCCACGGGTTGTGCTCTGCTCCCGAGGAAGAAGATTCTCCCCTCGTTTTTACGGTTCGGGGTGGCTTGCCAAAAGAGGTTTTAGGACCTGTCATCCTGCAATACCAAAAACAACAACCATCCAACATAAATCGGGTTCCAAAAATTAACACAAACACATCGATATTAAAAACGAAAAATTCCTCTGTTTTTATAAGCATGTAATCGATTGTGTTTATGTTATAGCGAGTTTAATCCGATCTCTAAACATCCCTAAAACAAGAATCTTGCTCCAACCCGCACTCAATTTCTTTAATCCTCGATTTTTAATCTAAAAATTAGGGTTTTCAAAATCGGTGTATGTGCAAAATTCCACAAGTGTAAACATCTGAAATCAACACCAAACTAGTTTAGAAACTACCCAAATAGACTTAGCATGAGAAATCGAAAGATTCAAGCCCTAACTTCACTTTTTACTCAAAACAGCGCGAATTAAAAAGGGGGTTTTCGAAGTGCTACCTTGCTTGTCGTGAAGAACGAAGTGGATATTTAGAAAGAGGATGAAAAATCCTTCGATTTTAAGCCAAAGATATCTTAAATCGGTTAAGAATTTGAGAAATTGTGTTTTAACAAAAGTTTGAAAACCGTTTAATGGAGAAAAAAGGAAAAAGGAAGAAGATGAAGAGGGAAGACAGAGAGAGGCGCGAGATATAGGCAATAGGTTGGTCTCATGTGTCAGTTATTTCCTTTTCTATCTTATTTCACGGGCCTACTCGCTTCTCTCTATTTGACTAACCTCTTGGTGGGCCTTAATTCGAAATTCGAATTTTTTTCCAAGGGAGCAGGTGCTCCATATCGGGAGTAGGTGCTCTCTTCCTCTGGAACTTCCGATTTATGTCTCCTTTGAATTCACCTATTTTTTTTTTTTTTTAGAAACAAAAACAACTAAAAAAAAAGTTAGAAATAAGGGAAATCAAAATCAAAGAGTTAGTAAATTTACCAGTGGGTTGCCTCCCACCAAGCGCTTGGTTAAAGTCACTAGCTTGACTCGTTTAGCCATGTTAGGTTTGAGGTGCATCGCCTAAGGGGATAAATCCACCTTCGGCTTGGTCTGTGTCAGCAAGATATGGCTTGAGCCGCTGACCATTGACCACAAATTCATTGCCTTTGGTGTCCAGCAACACCACGGCTCCATAGGAGCGGACCTCTTTAATGACAAAGGGTCCGGACCACCTTGATCTTAACTTTCCTAAAAAAAGTTTAAGTCTAGAGTTGAAAAGGAGTACCTGGTCGTTTGGCTGAAAGTTTCTGGTGAGTATCCTTTTGTCATGATACACCTTAGTTCTTTCCTTGTAGATTTTAGAACTTTCATAGGCCAGGTGCCTAATTTCTTCCAACTCGTTTAGCTGCATAGATCGCCTCTCAAAAGCTGATTTGACATCATAGTTCATCAACTTGATAGCTCATACACCAAGTGGAAAGGCGTTGTCCCCAACAGTGTCTTATACGCAGTTCGATAGGTCCAAAGAGCGTCATCTAACTTGGCAGCCCAATCTTTTCTAGTGGTTCCCACCGTTTTTTGCAGAATACTCTTGATTTCCCTGTTGGAATCCTCAACCTGACCACTAGTTTGTGGATGATATGGTGTGGCTACCTTGTACTTCACACCATTCTTTCTCAATAGGCCCTCAAAGACCTTGTTGATGAAGTGAGTGCCTCAATCGCTTATGACAACTCGTGGCACTCCAAACCTGGGGAATATCATGGACTTAAACATCTTCACCACTACCTTGGCATCATTCGTTGTGAAACAATGGCTTCCACCCACTTAGACACATAATCAACAGCCACCAAGATGTATTGGTTTCCTTAGGAAGATGGGAAAAGTCCCATGAAATCGATTCCCCACACATCAAACACTTCAACTTCTAGAATGAAGTGTTGAGGCATCTCATTTCTCCAAGAGATGTTTCCTTGCCTTTCGCATGTATCGCACTTTGAAATGAAAGCATGTGCATCCCTGACCATTGTCGTCCACCAAAATCCAGTTTGCAGCAATTTAGATACTGTCTTGGATGTTGCGAAGTGACCGCCATAGTTCGAACTATGGCAATGGAAGAGAATCCCTGAAATCTCTTTGTCAGGCACACATCACCTAAAGATACCATCAGAGCATTGCTTGTAGAGGTATGACTCATCCCAAAAATACCTTCTTATGTCTTTTAGAAACTTCCTCTTTTTATCACCCGAAAAATCAGATGGTTCCTGTTCAGCAGCTAAGTAGTTTGCTATCTCCTCAAACCATGGAAAATTCAGAACAGTCCTCTTGGATATAGCACCATGAATCTTCTCTGAATTTTAGAGCAAGTTCTCTTGTCTGGACCGGGTGCTCTAGCACACATATGCTAACCGTATAGATATGTTCATCAGGAAGTATGTCATCAAGAGGTACCTCATCATCAATTTTCATGCGAGATAGATGATCAGCAACCCCATTCTCGCTTCTTTTCTTGTCAATAATCTGCAAATCAAACTCCTGGAGCAAAAGGATCCACCGCAACAGTCGCGATTTTGCATCTTTTTTAGTGAGTAGGTGCTTTAGAGCAGCGTGGCCGTGTCAACCACCTTGGAACTGACAAGGTATGACCTTAACTTCTCAAAAGCGAATACTACTTCCAGCAGCTCCTTCTCGGTTGTAGCATATTTGCACTGAGCCTCATCCAAGGTACGGCTGGCGTAGTAAATCACATGGAGCTTTTTGTCCTTCCTCTGACCCAAAACTGCACCTACAGCATAGTCACTCGCATCTGTCATCACTTCAAATGACATATCCCAATCAGGTGGTTGAACGATGGGTGCGCTTATCAAAGATCTTTTTATGGTGTGAAAAACCTCGAGACAAGCCTCATTGAAGCCATACTTTGTTTCCTTGCACAATAGCTGAGTTAGCGGTCTTAATATTTTGGAAAAGTCTTTGATGAACCTCCTGTTAAACCAGCATGACCCAGAAAACTCCTTATGCCCCTGACTGAGTCTGGTGGCTGAAGACTCATCATGACCTCCACCTTTGCTTTGTCAATCTCAATACCATTCTCAGATATCCGATGACCCAATACAATACCGTCTCGAACCATGAAGTGGCATTTTTCCCAGTTTAGCACGAGATGCTTCTCCTCACATCGCTGTAACACCCTGCACAAATTTGACAAACACACAGAGAAAGAGATTCCATAGACAGAGAATTCGTCCATGAAAACTTCCATTATATCCTCAATAAAATCAGTAAAAATTGACATCATACACCTTTGGAATGTCGCTAGGGCGTTACACAAACCAAATGGCATTCTGCGATACGCAAAAGTGCCATAAGGACATGTAAATGTCGTCTTTTCCTGATCGTCTGGATGGATAGGAATCTGAAAAAAACCTGAGTAACCATCTAAGAAACAGTAGTATGGATGGTTAGCCAATCTCTCAAGCATTTGATCAATAATGGACAAAAGAAAAAGATCTTTTCTAGTGGCAGCATTCAATTTCCTGTAATCAATACACATCCTATGACCAGTTACTGTTCTAGTTGGTATCAACTTATTCTTTTCATTTGTGATCACAGTAATTTCACCTTTCTTAGGTACCACATGAACTAGACTAACCCAATTAATATCTGAGATTGCATAGATTACACCAACTTCTAGAAGTTTCATTATCTACTTCTTTACAACATCTTTTAGATTCGGGTTTAACCTCCTCTGATGTTCTATAAAATTCCTCGATTCATCTTCTAAATGTATTCTATGCATGCAAAGATTAGGCGAAATTGCAAGAATATCATCTAGCGAATATCTTAGAGCCTTTCTATACTTTCTAAGTTCACACAAAAGCAAGGCAGTTTCTACATTGTTCAATTCAGTATTTATGATCACAGGGTAAGTAGAATTAGAACCTAGGAATGCGTACTTTAGCCCAGCTGGTAGGATTTTGATTTCGAGCTTAGGAGCTCTTAATTCGCTCCAAAGACCATCAACAGAGTTTTTAGGAGCAGGTTTTTTTCCTGGAGCAGGTGCTCCGTCAGCATTCTCTGTTTCGAGGTTCAAGAACCTAATTAATTTTTCCATCGTTTGGCTCGAATCCAGCATCCTTGCAAACCTAACTGTGTCCTCACTCAAGTACCCATGCTCACCCTCAGCCTTTGTCAAAGGTACATCCAACGGATCATCAGCCAAAATCTTCTCAATCTCTCCCTCAGAGGCTTCGAGATTATCTTCTATGGTAAAAGTTTACCCATCAATGGTTGGCTTTTTGAGCATTCTATCCATCTCAAATTCCATGATAATGTCTCCCAGCTGGAGACTGATTGTACCATTCCTCACATCAATAATCGTACCAGCTGTGCGCAAGAAAGAACGTCCCAAAATCAAGAGATCCTTCGGTTCCTCATCAATTTCCAGTACCACGAAATTTGCTGGAATTAAAGTATTACCAATTCTAACATGTAAATCCTCAAGAATCCCCATGGGCAACTTTACTGACTAGTCAGCAAACACCACTGAAATTCTTGTTGGTTTGAAATTTGTATACCCAAATTTCCTAGCAACCGAATAAGGCATGAGGTTCACACCGAACCCAAATCGCATAGAGAACAAGCGAATCGCATATGACCAATCTGCACATATAGAACAAACTTCCATAGGTCATCTTGCTTGTTAGGTATCTTGTTTTGTAGCACAACACTACAGTTTTTAGATACCATCACAGATTCTGAAGAAATTTTTCCGACCCTTAACATACTTCTTCATAGCTGACATTATCTGAATCGCATCTACCAAAGGGAGCTTAATAGTCAAATCCTTCAATATCTCCTCGCACTTTGCCTCTTCCAAATCATTTTCAGATTTCCTTGGAGGGACTAGATAAGGAACTGGAGGTTTGTAGACACGAGAAACAATTTTATCAAAAAGCTTATTCGGTCGAAGTAACTTAGGAGTCGGTGCAGTAACTTCTTCACTATTTTCCTCGTCTAGAGCAGGTGCTCCTTCTTCTGGAGCAGGTGCTCCATTGTGGAGCGGGTGGTCTGTAGTATTTTTTGGGTAACTTTCAGCGTTATCCCTTACAACTTGTGGTAGAACCCTTCCAATTCTTAGTTCAACTGCATTCACAAACTCTCTGGGGTTTACAACTGGTTTACCTGGCAGTACTCCTTGTGGCCTCTTGATTGCCTCAGCAGTTTGAGCAACCTGAGTATCAAGCTTCATCACATGATTGCAAACAACTTCAAGTCTACCATTGAAATCAGAGTACATGCTGTCTATCTTTGTGTTGATTTCAGCGGCAGATTTCTGTTGATTAATCAACAGCTGCTTTATCATTTCCTTCAGTTCATCCTGAGAAGTACTTTCAGAGCTCACAGGAGCCTGAAAGTTGGTAAACTGTGGTTTCTGTTGAACTCCCCCTTGAAACTGATTCTGACTTTGGTAAGATAGGAATGTTTTGCTTTGGAAACCCTGAGGAAAACTCTTCTAAAAACCTTGATCCTGAGGTTTCTGGTTTTGGAGACCAGTTTGCTGCGGATAGACCTGGTCCTGAGGGTTCTCAATGTTTGTACTCCTGTGGGAGAAGTTTGGGTGACTCCTATAGTTCTGGTTGAACCCACGGTTTTATACAAACCCTTGACCACTCACAAAGCTGACTTCTTGCTGACCGCAATCTCCTTCTACACCCTTCTCCTTAGAAAGTGGATCACCATTCTCATCAACAAAATGAATCGTCCTTTGGTTCCCTTTTAGCAACAATTTGAGAATCCATACCACCAGTTTTCTTGGTTCTATCATACTCTTGAGACTTGCTGCTAGAACTTGCAGCCAAGTTTTCAATAAGCTTGTAAGCACCATCTCTGCTCTTAGTCATAAAATCACCATCACTCGCAGCATTCAAAGCATTCCTGTAATCCCAATCAACACCATCATAGAAGATACCCAGCAAGTTCTCATCGGTAAACCCATGGTGTGGATACTCTCTCCTGTATTCGTTGAATCGTTCCCATGCCTCACAAAAGGACTCTTCTGAATGTTGCTGAAACGTGGAGATCTTGTTCTTTAAGCTCGCGGTCTTGGTTTTGGTGTAAAAGTGGTCCAAGAACGGTGCTCTACATTGGGTCCAATTCGTGATGGATCCAGCAGGTAGAGACTTGAGCCATCGAGAAGTTTTGTTCGCAAGTGAGAAAGGGAAAAGCTTACACTTTAAGAAGTCCGGGTTCATCCCATTAGAACTCGTTGTGGAGCATATCTCCTCAAAGTTCTCTATATGGTCCATTGGTATCTCTGCGGAAAGTCCATGGAACAAGTGTTGCTTGACCAGCGATATCATCTGAGGCTTTATCTCATAGTCTTACCTCTCAACAGCAGGTGGAACAATAGCAGCTCTGTTTCTGTAGAAGGCATGAGGATTGTCTATATCTTCAATAGCACGTTATTGTTCACGCTCACGTTGCTGTTGTTGTTCGCGCGCATGTTGCTGTTGTATCTGAGCCATCTGCTCTTGCAACCTTTGTAGCTCAGCCGCCATATAATCATTCCCCTATTCGCCCATGTCGACGAGTTTAGGCTTGGTTCCATCTTTTGACTCGTTCAATTCTTGCAAGTTCCGTGTTACTCACGGTCAGAAGGGGTATTTAACGATTGCTCCTTGTTGACCTTGAGTTCATGCACCTGAAACACACGCAAGAGAAGAAAAAGAACGAGTCAGTAAAACTAGAGGTATCGAGTTGGTCCTTGTCGCAACGGCGCCAATTGATAAAAAGGCTGAACAGCCCGATGTAGAATAATGAGGTTTGTTCAAAGAGACCAGCAATACACTCTAATCTTTTGAGATACAAATTCAGCTAAGCGATCAAAATGGTTTTAATTTTTAGTTTTCACCAATAGCAAGCAAATTAAATTAAATTGGTTTAAACAAATATTAATAAAAACGTTAGGCTAAGAGAGATTATCTCAGAGATTGGATCATCTAGAACCAAGCAATTATTCAGGACATTAGTTTAGAACCAATGTAGAACTCAACCATAGAAATAGGAGGATCCACTGTCGTGGTATCAACCACTTTATCAATCAATCTAACACCCTAAACTGTCGTTTGAGTTTACAAAAAATGATAAGCATTATATAGGATGGGATTGATTTGTTCACAACTCGCCTTAGCATCAACTGTCATTGGCTAAGGACAAATCGTCCATCTATGTTCTTTCAAGCAATTCACAACACATTTGATGAGTAAATTAAACCTAAAATCAGAGACTAGGTGATCAAGCTAGTCTAGGCATTTAGAACAACGATAGATGAAGAAATCAATACATATGATCCTATTTATGCTTAGTTCATGAATCCCTAATCCCTTTGAAACCCTTAACCTAACTAGTAGAACTACTCAGACATGACAGATCGAACAACAGCAAGAGAGATAAGAGGATTCATGGATAACATAATGAAAGAGGTAAAGAGTTCAGAAATATTCTCCAAAAGGTGGAAGACAATCTTAAAATCTTACCAAAACTCTCAAAACAATGTATCTCTCAATCTCTCTCGAGTTTTCTCTCAACAGTTCGATAAAAATTTGATAATGGATGTCTCTCGAGGTCTGGGGCAGCTAGGATTAATTAGGGAAAACCCCTAGGTGGCGAAAATTAGGTTTAATGGAATTTCCAAAAATAGATCTTCCGCGGGAGCAGGTGCTCCGTTGAGTAGCGGGTGCTCCGTTGAGGAGTGGGTGCTCCGTTGAAGAGCGGGTGCTCCGTTGAGGAGCGGGTGCTCCTTTCTTCAAAACTTTCCAAAAAGCTTCACTTTCCCTCTATTTTCGCCAAGTCTCTTCATGAGCTTCAATCCTCCATTTCAGCCACCTTTTAAACCTAAAATGACTAAAAATCAAATAAAAGACTCGGTAAAAACCTACAAAACAAAGGTTAGAATATGCTAAAAACACATTATATCAAGCTAGTATATCAGGTTGAAAGCGTGGGTTTGGGTCAGATTGGGGTCTGGATCGAGTCTGTCAGTTTGAACCACTCTTGTCTTTACTCATCTGCAATGAGACCAACATATCCTTATGTTTGCAGGTGCATCACCCTATACTGTCTGCATGATGCGTGTATAGTTTTCACTAAACACATCATGTAGATAAAACTCTTAATTTCTACACGCATATAGACTGCAAGTGCACAACCATGAATCATATTATTTAAGGTATCGATCCACAGAGAATGATAATCGCAGAATGAATCTTGAAAAATAATTCTAGCTAGAAGGTAAATAAGAGTATGGTTTGTTTTTAGGATTTTGATTCTAGTAAGCGAATGACTGAAGCAAGTTAATATGATGAGAATTCAGGGTTTAATAAAGCGTTGGGCAGCATGGATATCACCGGGGTTCATAAATTTAGCTCTAAAAAATTAAGGTATAAGGAATCAACAATGAACGATCGAACTATTGAAGAGTTCGATCGATCTTGCTTGGATTTTGGTTTTTTCCTGAGAGGGGATCGATCGATCTCTTAACAATAGATTCTCCAACTCGAAACAAAAATTTATATTAAACTCTCTCTCGAAATACCTAACACTTATGCTTAAACAACTTGAATACTCAGCGTTAACTTAACTGGCAATCGCACATTTAAACATGCTTTATTTATAGGTTCGATAAGTTCACAAACCTCTATTACTTAGCGTTAATTAGTTATAGCGTAGTTCCTCATCTAAGCTTGTTCGATAACTTATCAACACTTTTGATGGATTGATTAATTCTGAGATCATATATTAGGTAATCAGTTTACTTCATGCATTAATAATAAACAAAGTGTCAAAATCTAAATTTGTTGAAATCTGAATCCTAACAATCTTAAATCAATTCATGAATACTCCTTCTAATCACCTTTTAATCCCAAAAATGGAATTACTTAGACATAGCGAAAGTAAGCATGGGTGATAGTGATGAAGAAAACATGATAAAGAATAAATGAATACTTTTACATTAAGAACATGGTTTTAGATGAAGAGAAGAATAACTACTAAACGTAAGGCAAAGCGTAAAAAAATTATCTGAAGGCTTATTATAGCTTCTTGAGCTTATGGGCAAGGCTCTCTTTTTATAGGGTCTTTAGGTCGGCCTAAATGAGATAGAGATGAATCGGCATCAAATCGAGGATATACCGTGAATATTCTAAAATATGTTACGAGGGAAAGTTCGATCGATCTCGTGCACCTATGGGTTTGGTCGATCTCTCTTTGGGATTGGTCGTGCATCTATTGAATCGATCGATCTCATCCTTTATTGGTCGATCTTTCTTTTGGTTTTTTTGTGTTTAGTTTAGTTGTTCGTCTGACATACATGGCTTTAGTGAAATAGTTATATCATGTGAGTACATTGTCTGATATTCTTCAGATAAATTGAAAATAAAAGCTAACATCTTCATCTATATCGTGATACAATAAGAGGACGATCCATCAGTGCGAAGTCCTTCATCTAATGTGAAACTTCTGACATACATAGTCTATCCTTTCTTAAAATGCTTGTTTTACTTAGTTGTAGGTCTTTTGTATAATTAACCTGAAAAGAGCTATGCGACCACATATGGTGGAAACATGCTTGAAAAGCATTAAGATTGCATTAAAGCCTTATTAAGAACATATCAAAATGATAATGAAAACAAGTAAAAAATACGGTTTTATTACTGCAACTTAAGATGCAACGGATCAGCCGAATGGACATCGAGTTGCTCCTCAATACCATCGCATGTAGCTTTAATTGTTTCTTGGAACAAAGATGAGTTGTTTCACCAATTACATGTGCAAGGTACATAATTTTTACCGTTTGACTTAAAAGTAATGGGTTGAAAGTAACCGAATATTCGAATATAATTTGAACATGTCGTAAAATAAACTCATAACCTGACCCGAGTTGTGCATCTTACTTCTAGATTGCTTGCTTTCCTTATTTGACCACCTAATTCTTTTCCTGTTTGGCCCCTAACGGCGTAGCCACACCATTAGCAAACAAGAAAATTCCAAGTGGCCATGTACATACCCAAACTCTTCTAGAGTTTTCCACTATAGTATAAAATGAAAACATGTGGCGTTAATCGACTCGTTCAGAGTAAGGAAGCAGATTTATTCCAAACATATATAATATATTTAAGTGTATTTTAAATCATATATATATATATATATATATATATATATATATTTGAGTGAAAATGTTAGTCGATGAAGATCTATTCAGTTTGGTTACGAAAATTCATTAACGTAAAACCAAACCACATTTCAAATAGTATGAGCGATATTTAAATTCTTATACCGAACCGAATATGAATTTATGTTAGTAAAAGTTTATTTGGTTCAATCACACAAAATTTATTAACGTAAAGCTAAACCAAATATTTGTAATATTACAAAAAGTAAATAAATTTCCATACTAAAATATGTTCATTAGACCGAATAAATTAAGTAAACATTCATTAACAATTATGATTTCAATTTCAAAATATAAAATTAAGATTTACTAAAATTAAAATATGATATACTTTTAGTTATTTATTATTTAACTAAATTTTTATCCAAAACTGAACCAAATCCAATCGAATGTAAATTTTCTTATAATTTTGACACATTTTCTTAAATCCAAAACCTAGAAAAACTGAACAAATTCAAACCAATATATCGAATTATCTAACCTATAAATTTTTAGTTTACATAACAATTTCTAGTAGTAACGAAACCGATTTACCTGATATCAACTAAAAAATTGAATAAGCAAAAAAAAAAAAAAAAAAAAAATTGGAAAGAAAAATCGTAAATTCTGAATTTGATTATTAATGATTATTAAAGACTAGTAGTAATTTTTATATTAATGATTATTTTACCATTTATTAAAAGGTGAGTGGGTTTTAAATGTTTTTGGGAAAGGTGAAGGTTTTATTTTACTCATTTTCCCAAGATTTAAGAGTGATTTAATAGGGACTTCAGGGATAAAACCAAAGTACAAAATTTTATACAAATAAATAAAAACTATTAAAATTGAAAATTCTTAATTCCAAATGGATGAACTTCGATCTCTTCTTAAATAAAACTACACTTCGAACTCCAAGCAAAGGAGCATGCCGGCTCCGACGACGGAGGTCGAACCCATTGAACCACAGTTCCTAAAAAAACCTCAATTTTCAAATCTTGAACACTTTGATATTTTCTCCCCCATCCATGGCAATTCGCTATTCCTGACCCGGAATCGTTAGTTTTGAATCCCACTTGATCGTAAGAAGTTTATTCCAATTTCTATTTAATTATGAATTAATAAACATAAAATTCAAATGACCTTATCTAGTTATACCTCTAAATAGGACAAGAAGAGCAAAACATTAGAGAACATTTATATTGCATCAATTTTTTTAACAACCGACATCAATTGTCTAAATATTTATCCAAGTCTGAGTCATTGAAAATAAACAAAGAAAACAGAGCATCGATGTACTAATATAGAGATTAAGACAATACTCTGCTTCTATAACCTCAACAAACGTAGGGTTGAGTTAGAAAACTTTGCACACATAACAAAGAGGAATTACAACACGCTATTGGATCATTGTACGCAGAGACCCTAAAACACAATCACAATAAAAAGATGAAAAATTATCCTGATACTTAGGTGTGAGATTTTACATCCACAATTAGTTTCTCAAATTTTAACTTCATAGCTGGTACAAATGTTGCACTGATTCGAAAACTTCCACAACTATGGGCGTGATAATTTGTCGATGTAGAGTCTATGGACAGCCAAAAAAATTTCTACAACCTTTTAGTTAATCCAATCAAAAATTTCTCTTATTTCACAGCAAAAAGAAGATAGTGTTAATCAGGGACATTGTTGACTCAATTAAAAGCCTACCTGTCCCCGACACAAATGGCGGCAATGATAGTGTTATGTGGTGCTCCAACACGATGAAATTTATGTCTACCTTCTCCTCTGCTAAAACTTTCCAGCAAGTAAGAAGCAAAGGAGTAGAGGTACAATGGTCAAAAATTATTTGGTTCTCGCAAGCTATTCCAAGATTTGCTTTTATCTCTTGGTTAACAATTCGAGACAGACTTTTGGTTGGAGCGAGATCTAAAGTATGGGGCTGTATCCAACCATCTCTTTTCTGTGGCGAACCTGATGAGCCTCGAGACCACTTGTACTTTGCCTGCCCCTACACTTTCACAGTTTGGATAGGAGTGGTAGGCGATCTCCTCGGAACGACGGCTAATCCCGATTGGTGCGCCACAATCACACATCTCACCACACATCGGTTCGACTTCCTCACTTACATACTATTGCGCCTTGTTTTCCAAACTACCATCTACCTAGTTTGGAAAGAACGGAATAACAGGAGACACAATCGCAAGTTTCTATCTTCTGCTTTCCTCATCCGGTTGGTTGACAAGACGATCCGAAACCGCATTATCTCTACTCGATATAATGAAGACACCCGTCTGCAATTTCTTCTACAACGTTGGCTCGAGTCTAGGAGCTTCTCATAAAATTCACGTTCATTAGTTTCCTTTGTTCTATACCATTGTAATTTATGTCTACTTTTCTCCTATGTTGTATATTCCTTGGAATATTTTCAATCAATTTAACTTTTAAAAAAAAAGAAAAAAGATACATAGTTGTTATAGAACGCATTTTTTCCTACATCACTCCAATTGTTGGTTTAGCATTTACTTGCCTTTCTTTTTCTTCTCTCCCTCCATATATTACGTACATCTATCATATATAAGATGTCTGTAAAAATAGTTATATACGTGAATAACATATCTTTTGACAAAAAATCTGAATACACTTTGTCGACAAAAGTTATAACTACATAATTAGCAACATGTGTATATACATCTAATATATATACATATATATAAATAATAATATATTAGCACATCTCAACAGTATATATAATTTACGACAAATAATTTCTATATTTATTAACTTTTTAATAAATAGATTTAATATTTATTTAATTAAAAATAACATGGAAATTGTTAAAGATTTTAGTCTCTTATTTATTAATATTAATATATATATTTAGTATAGAAAAAATATAAATCTATAATCATACATAAAATATTTACAAATCAACATTTTATTTTTAAAAACTCACAGCCAAAATCTTACCGCAGAAAACCTATAGTCTAAATCCTCCCAAAAAAAAATATATTAAAGTTACGGCATTAACTAATCAATCAGGTCCTATTAATTGAATTATTCATGTAAACATATTTACACCTAACAAAAAGTACAAGAGATCAATACTAAACAATGGTGATGCATTACGTTGTGTAAGCAAACAAAGTAATTATGGGTCTGATTTTGATCTAATGATGTGGCTATTACTAAAAAGCTTATACACCACAGAATCGAGTTTCTAAATATAAAACTACACAACTCAAATTTAGAGGGGTTGTTTCAATATTTAGTTGGATACTACATTGCATATTAAATTGTTTATTATAGTAGTTCTCATTTGGTGAATCAGATTGAGAGAAAAAGAGTGAGAGTTTGATGTTTTAAAACCTTGATGTTTGGAATGCAATGTATAGTTTGATTACACAGTCAACGAAGTGAGATTATGATGTTAATTCTAAGATTCTTTGTCAGATTGTGAATCGTCTGTCAAATGTTTGAGCTTCTAAGATTTTAGAGTCTTTATCGGCAAGGCAGAGCCAACATTGCGAAATCAAAACCATATGATAAATGTTTAGGTTTTCTAAGATTCTAATGTTTAAACAAGTCTTATAAAACACCTAGAGATTCTATTTCAAAACTATATTGATTGTTGGAGGACTAAATATGGTCGATATAAACAAGCAAATTCTTAATCAAAACCAAATATCATTTTTCCAAATAAGGCATAAGCTTTAAAGAAAAATGCAACAAAACTTAAAAGGGTCTTCATTAAAATCAAAAACTACAAAAGTTTCAAAGCCAATTCATCGACGCCATCATGTTTGTGTATTATAAGCATCAATTAAGAACTGCTGCCTCATTAACGGTACTGCAGAGACAAGAAAACAGATCAGAATGAACAATCGTGCTAATGAAAGGAGATACAAATCAGCATATATTCATAATTGAATTTACCTTGATGAACCCGATCTCCTCATCAGCGCTGCTGCGGAAGCATTGTCTGCAGCAGTTCCAAACCATACTTCATGATCATCCCGTGGGAGTTCCTGCACACACGGCTAAAAATACAGACACGAATTTGCATAATACAAAGTCAGAATCTTTAAATGCCATATATAACACATAGCTAATCTCATACATAAAGCTAAACTCACATGCATCGTGAAGACAGAAGCCAAGTATGCCAATCTCATACATAAGCTAATCAGTACAATCAGTTACATACCTACAATATTTTGCAAATTTACAAAGTCAGAATCTTAAAATGCCTAACAAACACATAGCTAATCTCACATTTTACATTAAAGTCTCACATTTAGAGCAAAAAAAAATAAAAAAAAATCCAACAAATACTTCACAGCGAGCTATACTATTCACTATGATAACATACTTTTATTTATTCTTTACTAAAGCTCAAAAGAAAAGGATTACATTACTTTTTTAAAAATAATATATTTTTATCAGAAAATTATAAAACTAATTGCTAATCCTAAAAAATGTATAGTAAGATTATCGTCAAGAATATCACACTTGCTCCAAAAAAAAAAACTTTTACTTAAAAATAAAAGACTTATTTATTTTTAACTAAATCTGAAAGGAAATGATTATTATTACTATTTATATAATAAAACTGTAGAATTATTTAATAATTCTATAAAAAATTGTAGTAAATGAGTAAATTTTCCTAAAGAAAAACATTACCGAGAGCTCCACCATATAGCCGACCGAACAAAAAAAAAAAAAGAAAAAAACTTTTGTTCTACATTTTCACCCATCGACTGCATATTTTTCCTACATGCATCATTCACCATCTGAACGGTACCCACACCATAATCTACTTTCATTCTAAGTTCTTGTAGAGTATCAATAATATATGGTTCGCTAGCACTATAGTACTCCGGTCTTTTACCATGGAGAAACCAAATCTTGTAATCAGACATAAAACCATTGAAATAAAGGTGACCCTATACTAAATCAATCCTAATATTGTGAGAATTTCGACAAATCAAACATGGACATTTCAACTTACGGGTTTTCTTGGCGCTCAGTTGTTGAAAAGTCAAATCCATGAACTCGCCTACACCACAAGCGTACTTATCTCTCAGGTCGTTCGACTCTGGATCGAGTATTGGTTCGTCCATCCACGATCGAAAATAATTATAGGAAGACATTTTTCATTTTTTTTTCAAACAATTACTGAGTATGAGTGAGGTGATGAGAATGAGTGGTTTTAGGTACTTATAGAGAAACTAAATCTCTTATCCGTCCGTAATCCTTTGGTTTTTCGTCGGTTATTTTGAATTTTTAAACGACTACATTTGAAACGGCCACACCCGTTTTTTATTTATTTAAAACAACTAATACGCCCATACGTATTAACTAAAACGGTTTCAATTCAAACTCCGAATTATTAAACATTAACAAACCGTTAAACAACAGTAAACGCAATTCAACAAATATAAACAAGTTCTCACACCACATCAACAACAACAACAACAACAACAAACACCCGAGTCCTAATCATCCTCTCCTCAACGCCTTTGATTCTACGATCACACCTTATCCTTACCTGCAACTCAAAGACACACAGAGATGCGTAAGTATTAAAACAAATACTTAGTGAGGTGGTCCTCCCATCTACGAGCTATATACACAAGCAAGTAAGACGATAAACCGCTCACAATGCACAAACGCAATAATTACAAAACGATAAACAACCGGATCGATCGATCCGAGCACAACAGCAAGAACCAGCAACTTACGCCTTTCTGGATCGATCGATCCTCCCTTGGATCGATCGATCCCTTTACCCTCGAGCCAACAAGCCTTGGATCGATCGATCCCACCATGGATCGATCGATGCCCACGGTTCTGCAACCTCGAACACGACCTGCAAGCCTTGGATCGATCGATCCCACCTTAGATCGATCGGTCCTCGAGCTTCTACAACTCCGATCTCGACTTCCTCCACCGCACACGACCAACGATCACCCCAACCTTGCTTCCTATAGGCGATTAAACACAAACCCAATCCCCAAACAACAAGGAAACAAGCCACAAAACCACAGAAACAAGCATCATACCAAGGATTCGATAAATCTAATCCAAACACCAACAAGAACACACAAGTTTCTCAAATGCTTAGATAAGCTCAAGGTCATGCACTCACCTTGATTTCGGACGGACAACAGAGCCAAGAACAACCCACAACGAAACCGGTGAACCTCCACGCCGCAACAAAAGATCCTCTGCAACCCTAAACCACCAAGCTTCTTCCTTTCTAAGCAACCACAACCTTCTCTCTTTGATCTCTCACTCCCAACACCAAAACCCTTGAATCTCTCACTTCTTTTCTCTTTCTACCACAGCCAACAACCCACAGAAGAAGAACAAGAAGCCACAAAACTCGAACAAGGATGGTTAGGTGAGACCAAAGCAACAAAAAGATGTTGCCGACACCCTTGGATCGATCGATCCTGAGCTGGATCGATCGGTCCACTTACTCCACCGAACCAGATCGGCCACAACAACTTGGATCGATCGGTCCAAGCTTGGATCGATCGATCCCCTCTTTTTTCAGTCAAAAGTTTGACTTTCGATTCTCGATCAAACCGCTTCCCGTTCTCGAGAAAACTCTAATCCCGAAAAACTCAAGATCGACTCCAAAGAGAGAGATCACATTACCGACAACCTCAGTGAATCGAAACGCTAATAAACGATTCTTCTGTAACGATCTCGACAAAATTCCCTTTTTCCGGAACACGGACGTTACCACATTAACGTATATAAATTTATCGGTATCCGTCGGAGAAACAGATGGAATGACCGACAGCTTTAAATCCGTCGGTAATAACCGACAAAAAACCGAAGGATTCGAACCAAACTTTTTTCGTCAAAAATTAGTCGGTGAATTACCGACGGATTTAAGGTCGTCGGTAATTCTGTTTGTTACTTCCCTGTTTTCTTGTAGTGTTTGAAGAAGACGAGCACCAGAAGTATAGATATGTGGATATGACAGATCTCATCAGCGGGATACGCAACGTCAAGACCCTTCACTTGACTTCTTCTACTGTCAAGGTCAGTTTCAGTTTATGGTCTCTCATCATCTTTTGGTTAGAAACAGCAAAACATTCTTTGTGTGTTTGAGACAACCCGACCCGTTTTAAATAAGCACAACCATAATTAATACCCCATAATATTAATTATGCAACACGAGTCAAACACACGACATATCAAACACACGCTTTAACTCCACATAAAGCATCAATACGAAATCGCATTTATTAACACAATAAAATACGATCAACAACACACAATACCGAGTCCTAAATCATCCTCCTCCTCATCGCCTTGATTTCACGTTCACACTTTACCTTTACCTGCAACTCACAAAAACATAGAGATGCGTAAGTATTATCACAAATACTTAGTGATGCGGTCCACCCATCTACGAGCTATACACACAACCAAGAGATAAGGCCACAAACCGCTCACAACGCCAAGCCAAACAACCACAGGCAACAAAACAACCACATGGATCGATCGATCCACACCAGGATCGGTCGATCCAACAGCCTTCACCAGATCGATCGATCCAAGCCACACTGCTCCAGATCGATCGGTCCAACCTCCGATCGATCGATCCAAACTCACGACCAGATCGATCGATCCATGCATGGATCGATCGATTCACCGCTCACGAGACTCGTAGCTTACAGGACATGGATTGATCGGTCCAACCCCCTGGATCGATCGATCCAAGACCTCCTGCAACTCCGATCTCGACTTCCTCCATGGCCACACATGACCAACGACCACTCAGGGCCTCCACCTTGCTTCCTACAAACGATTAGGCTCACAAGCCCAACCCCAAAGACCAAGAAAACATGCAACACAACCAAGGATACAACCCCCACACACAAAGGATTCAACCCAATCCTCCCTAGCAACACACAACCACCTCAAAAGCTTAGATTAACTCATGGTCACGCACTCACCTTAGATTCGGATCGATTCAGGCGAAGAAGAGCTTCACAAGCTCAGGGACAAACTCCCTCTCTCTTTCCTCGCCTCTGTAAACCGATCTCCATCTCTTCCAAGCTCCACCAAGCTTACACCCTTCCATAAGCAACCACCAAACCTCAAGCTTCCTCCCTTCTCTCTTCCACTCTCTCGAGCTCCACACAGCCTCCAGAGAACGGCCACAACCCGCAAAACCAGAAAGAGGAAGAAGAACCCCCGAAACAAGTGAAAGAAAATCCACTTAATACCACTGCCGACAGTGCTGGATCGATCGATCCACATCCTGGATCGGTCGATCCACACCTCCTCAGCATCGGATCGATCGGTCCCCGACTTGCCAACACAACAGCTCGGCAGATCGATCGATCCACCCCAGGATTGATCGATCTACGCCTCAGCCACAACCAGATCGATAACGGTCCTGGATCGATCGGTCCAAGCTTGGATCGATCGATCCCTTCTCTTTTCTGGTCAAAAGTTGACTTTCCGACCCTCGATCAATCCGACTTCCGTTTCCGAGAAAACTCCATTCCCAGAACACTTAGGATTGACTCCAAAGATAGTGATCACCAACCGTCAACCCAATCGTATCAAAAACACCTTGATACGATCCTTCTGTAATTTTCCTGACCAAATTCTCTTTTCCGAAACACGGGCGTTACAATTCTCCCCCACTAACAAGGATTCGTCCTCGAATCTAGTGGTATAGTTCATCCGCAATGAACTCAACTCACAACCGTCGCCACGGTTCACGTGAACTTTGACCAACCAGGCCAACACAACACAATACGAGATCGAACATCATCAATCTCCGAGGTCTACAATCAGTCACTATGCTTATATCCACGTCATAGACAGTCATTGCTCCCAATACAACTCGTACTCGTACCTCTATACCCTCAGGACCAAAATCCCTTGAGCTATCGGCACAAAACCCGTACCACTCACACTCTTAGACACAAGGTCTTCGAGCTATCGGTACCAACTCATACCACTCGCACTCTCAGGTCACATGTCCTTCGGGCTATCGGTATATCGCTCATACCACTCGCATCCTCCGGCCACATGTCCCTCAAGCTATGGGTATCAAACACATACCACTCACAGTCTCAGGTCACATATCCCTCGGGCTATCGGTATAACACTCATACCACTCGCATCCTTAGGTTACCTGTCCTTCAAGCTATCGGTATATGGGAAACTAATCATCCCCTCACGAGTTATACAGGACCCAACCGTCCGTAGAGCAATAAATTCTAAACATCTATAAGCATCTCAGACCGAAACTACCTCACATAGTCTGCGTATAACATCGCAATGTCATACACCACCACCGATATTCCCAAACCTGGAATATCACTCCAACCACGACCAAACCTCTGGTCAACTCAAAACATCCCATCACACAGGGTTGTTTCACATAACCTCGCTCCAAAACTCATGACATCACAAGTCATACACAATAAGGAAAACTCATCTTATTGTAACTTTAAATGTATTAATCGTTTCCACCCCAAACGAAATACAAATGAAACCACCACAGGGCAACAACCTAAAACTCGAAACTGGAAACCATTGACGAAAAATTCAAGCCGCAGCTTGCTTCCATCCTCGCCTCCGGTTCCCAAGTTCCCTTCTCACAACCTTCATAGTCTCACAAGACTCATGACCACCACCATACAGGCGGCAGGATACGACATATCTACACAATGTCGTCATCTGCATAATTCTGAATCCCTTGTGCCTAAGCACCTTATCTATACTTGTGCAACATGATCTCTCGTGCCCCTTACACTTCTTCCGTGCACGACACGAGTCGATGGCTTACCTGCCACTCGACGACTAACCCGCCATCCTAATCTACTCGTGGAATCTGCGCTCATAGACCACCATACAACTACAAGGATTTCTCCTTGTAGTACTCCCTGCGGCTCACACGCGTCGACATGCCCTTGGCACTTTACCCATGTTCAGTCTCAAACCTCGGATTATCTTTGCAGTTTTCTGAACAAAAAAAATCCACACCATAAATGCTTCCCTCCCACACCATAAATCCACATCTTTGCAGTTTGGGTCCAGCATAACAGTGTACAACATGGCCTCCCATACAACACCTCATATGGAGCCATCCCACAGCGCAACACTTAACCAAACATCTTGGCGAACTCTCCAAGTCCCTAAAGATGATAGAACCGACCCGACCTTGGCAAATCCACTGATTCCCAAGATCGCAATCACAGACACGTAATGGCGAACTCAACTAGTTCCCACCGACGGGATCTCGTCAAGCATGATATCCTCCACAGATACTCATCAAGACACGATTCTCGCAAGAATCCAACCAACCCACTACAAGAACGAAACGACTAAACCACCGTCATGCTCTTTCCAGGCTCAATCTAAACCGTAGTCGAACAACCAATTTAATCAAGTCAATAAGACATGTCACACCCATACATGACAAGCAATTATCGACTGATCGAACCGATCGCTAGAAATGATTTAGACTTAACCACAACACTTTTGCCTTGAACACAACAAGGTCTTAACAACCCAACTGTTCCTCGGTTGCTTCCCGTAATGAAGCAATGAAGCAATGCGATGCTCCATAACCAAACAACACATGGGATCCAACATCCCACAACTAAGGTCTCTACATATTTCTTATATGCTCAGAACCCTGACACTCCATCATAGAGACAGCCCGGCCCAAAACTCTGGCTTTTCGTCTCTACGATAGAATACACCAGTGGCGCCACTAAGTTCTGACTAGCTAGGGTGCCATTGCCACCTCCCTCTGCAACTCAGAACATCTCGACTTGAAATGCCTCGACTCTCTATAGAGAAAGCACACTCGCGTATCCATACGTGCCTCGCCCTTTTGAGGGCAACCTGCAACCCTGTGATCTCTGCTCCCGCACCTGAAGCACTCCGGACCACTCTGGATAACCAGCGAAGAATCCTCCATCCTCTGCTCTTGTCCTTGCATTGGCCTACCGCCTCTGCTTGGACCAGACTGCTGCTGCGGCCTACTCGCCTGATAGTTGGGGATGGCTACCACCACCACATCTCTCAGACTTTCCTCCAGTCAAGCAGCTGTCTCCACCAACTCAGAAACCGTGCCACAAACCCTCACAAGGCAACGATCCCCCAGCTCAGCCCGAAGATCCATCAAGAATCTCCGAACTCGGGCCCACTAACTCTCCAACACTCGACCTCTAACCGGTCAAGAGCTTCTTGTGAAAAACTCCTCCACAAAAACTCACAGGCCATCTCCACCTGAACTCCCCTGGCCGCAACACCCCTCCACTAGAGATGTGCATCACCCTCCAGGTAATGACTACCAGGTCAACCCGGTATCCCACTGGACACCTAACCGAACGGAAACATCCGCTCCAACCTCAAACTCCACGTACCCGCGTGCTTAGGCTTGGCACCTCCCGGGACAAATTCCGTACCAATCCTCTGCAACGGCTCCATCATCTTAAGATAAGATGGGAGCTCCTCCGCAACCGCAACTCTCGGTTGCACCTGAACCACTGGTGGCACAACAAGAGCCTGAACTGGTACCCTCACTGGTAACCACTCCAACAGCAGAGCCAGCAACCCGTCATGCGATCATCTCAGGCCTGAGCAAAACCCCGCTGCAACACCCGCTGCAACACCCTCTAAAACTCTAGCCACACCGGCACTCACACCGGCCACACCCTCAGACCCCTCCTGATACACATGTGAATCCGCTACTCGCTCAACCATAGCACCCCGTGCTACACTCTTTGCCACCACTGGAACACAACTACGACCTCTACCACGGCCACAACCTCAGCCACCAACACGGCCACAACCCCGGGCACAGCCTTGGCCACCAATACGGCCACAACCCCGGCCACAACCTTAGCCACCAACACGGCATCTAGCACCTCTAGCCAACTGAACCACCAAGAACAGAGACTAAAGACACAAAACAACACAACAAAGTAAAGATAACTTACCGTGGAATCTCAACAGGCTCGAAGAGGATGATTCTAAAACTTCATGCTCAACCAAATTGATTAAATACCACATAATCAATTTCTACCACACCACAGAACAACGGTTCAATCAACATGCAACAAGCATCACGAAAAATTAATTCAACTCCAATTAATTTTTCTAAACCAGCCTAGAACCGTCTAAGATCTTATACCAATTTGAAACGACCCGACCCGCTTTAAATAAGCACAACCATAATTAATACCCCATAATATTAATTATGCAACACGAGTCAAACACACGACATATCAAACACACGCTTTAACTCTACATAAAGCATCAATACGAAATCGCATTTATTAACACAATAAAATACGATCAACAACACACAATACCAAGTTCTAAATAATCCTCCTCCTCATCGTCTTGATTCCACGTTCACACTTTACCTTTACCTGCAACTCACAAAAACACAGAGATGCGTAAGTATTATCACAAATACTTAGTGAGGTGGTCCTCCCATCTACGAGCTATTCACACAAGCAAGAGATAAGACCACAAACCACTCACAACGCCAAGCAAAACAACCACATGCAACAAAACAACCACATGGATCGATCGATCCACACCTGGATCGGTCGATCCAACAGCCTTCACCAGATCGATCGATCCAAGCCACACTGCTCCAGATTGATCGGTCCAACCTCCGATCGATCGATCCACCGCTCACGAGACTCGCAGCTTACAGGACATGGATCGATCGGTCCAACCCCCCGGATCGATCGATCCAACACCTCCTGCAACTCCGATCTCAACTTCCTCCACGGCCACACACGACCAACGACCACTCAGGGTCTCCACCTTGCTTCCTACAAACGATTAGGCTCACAAACCCAACCCAAAAGACGAAGAAAACAAGCAAAACAACCAAGGATACAACCCCCACACACAAAGGATTCAACCCAATCCTCCCTAGCAACACACAACCACCTCAAAAGCTTAGATTAACTCATGGTCACGCACTCACCTTAGATTCGGATCGATTCAGGTGAAGAAGAGCTCCACAAGCTCAGGGACGAACTCCTTCTCTCTCTCCTCGGTTCTGCAAACCGATCTCCATCTCTTCCAAGCTCCACCAAGCTTACACCCTTCTATAAGCAACCACCAAGCCTCAAGCTTCGTCCCTTCTCTCCTCCACTCTCTCGAGCTCCACACAGCCTCCAGAGAACGGCCACAACCCGCAAAACCCGAAAGAGGAAGAAGAACCCCCGAAACAAGTGGAAAAAAATCCACTTGATACCACTGCCGACAGTGCTGGATCGATCGATCCACACTCTGGATCGGTCGATCCACACTTCCTCAGCACCGGATCGATCGATCCAGCCCCGGATCGATCGGTCCCCGACCTGCCAACACAACAGCTCGGCAGATCGATCGGTCCAAGTTTGGATCGATCGGTCCAAGTTTGGATCGATCGATCCCCTCTCTTATCTGGTCAAAAGTTGACTTTCCGACCCTCGATCAATCCGACTTCCGTTCCCGAGAAAAATCCATTCCCAGAACACTTAGGATTGACTCCAAAGAGAGTAATCACCAACCGTCAACCCAATCGTATCAAAAACACCTTGATACGATCCTTCTGTAACTTTTCCGACCAAATTCTCTTTTCCGGAACACGGGCGTTACAGTGTTTGTGTGTTTCAGGTGATTTCGGTATGTTGCAAAGGTGGATTACCAATGCTCAACAACCTTGTTGAGTTAGTGTTTTTGGGTAAAACACGAGATTGGAAAGTGCTTCTGCCACTTCTACTAAAGCGTTCTCCAAGCCTAAAAACTCTGGTTCTCTCGGTATGAAGCAAACCTTGAAAAAGTCTTACTTTCTATCTATGACTGTGGCATGAAATTAAAATAGTCTCTCCTCTTGATGCTTCAGGGTCTGCATCGTTACACATTTGGACGAAGACATCGGTTTGTAGGAATTCAATTTCCTCGAATAACCAAATAAAGATGCTAAGTATCATGCAATATCAAGGAAGTGAAACTGAGCAGACATTAGCCATTTCTTACTGAATATGGAGTGTTTTGAAGTTGTGAAAGCTTAGGCTCGAAATCTTTTTCAGTGAAACCAAATGACAAGGAAGCTGAAGGATGTTCCTCCCGATTGATATGTGGATTTTTATTTATGATGAAATTGACTTTAACAAAAAGTTTACATACAACAAATTTTTAATTCAATTTATTGTTAAATTCAATTTCATCGTAAATAAAAACCCACACATCAAACGGATCTTAATCTAGGTATTATGTTGTTTTCTCTAGAACTTTCTTTTTGGTTAGGAATTTTTTTTCCATTAAATTAAGAACAAGAAACAAAGTTCCAACGAGTAAAAAGTGACAAGTAAGAATATGAAAAAAAAAAAACACAAACAAAATTAACTGTGAAAAACCAAAAGGAATTTCAAACAACTCACCAAGATGTGTTACAATTTGTATTCTGTTCTAATTTGGTGAATCAGACTGAGCAGTTTTGATGCTAATCATAAGTTTCATTTGTCAGTTTATAATGTTTAAACAAGTCTTATAAAACCCAAGCTGATCACAAAAGCATTGATTGTTGGAAGATTCTAATTCCGATAAATAAACAGGCATCTATATAAAAACCAAAATATGACTGATAAAAAGAAAAACGAGAATAACTAAAACATCATTACTGTCCAATATTACATAAGCTTTAGAGACAAATGCAACAACTTGAAAGGTTCTTCATTAAAATCAAAAACTAAAAAAGCTTCAAAGCCAATTCATAGACACCATCATGTTTGTGTATTATAAGCATCAATCAAAGAACTGGTGCCTCATTAACGGTACTGCAAAGACAAGAAAACAGATCAGAATGAACAACCATGCTAATGAAAGGAGATGCAAATCAGTATACATTCATAATTGAATCTACCTTGATGAATCCGATCTCCTTAGCGTTGCTGCGGAAGCATTGTCTGCAGCAGTTCAAACCATACTTCCTGATCAGCCCATGGGAGTTCCCGCACACACGGCTACATACAGACAATAATTTGCAAAAATTACAAAGTCAGAATCTTAAAATGCCAAATATAACACATAACTAATCTCACATGGTGAAGACACAAATACCATATATAACAATCTCATACATAAGCTAATCTCAGATGACACATCAAAGTCTCACAAACGCAATCACAATTAGAGCAAATAACAAAAAAATGCAATCAATACTTAACAGCGAGCTATACTCTTCACTAAAATCACTCATAACATGATGATGAAACCAAACATAATCAAATCTGATCAGATTCATCAATAGACAAGACAAATCTTGCGCAAGTCAAACAAAAAAAAACAATCGAGATTGTGTTCGTTCTATACTGCTAAGAACCAAATAAATCGGCGAGAGAGGAAGATGATTTTACCATGTGCGAGATCCAGGGCCGTACTTCTTTGGGTGAGAGTTCCAGACATTGGAGTGACCCATTTCGTCGATTTGATCACAGAGGAAGAAGGAACGGCGAATGAGAGAGACTATTCAAAACCCTAGAAATTTGTTTCGTTGAAGGAGAAGATTAAGTTTATCAACAGCGAATTTATCAAAGATTTAAATATATTAACAGACCGGGTTCTCTAGGCCCATTAATAGCCCAACATTAGCCTTCTCTTTTGATTCCATAAAATAAGCAAAGAAGACATGATGTACTGTAGACGAAGGTAAGGATTCCAAAATATATTAATCTTTGTTACTTAAATTTTTTATATAGCTATCAAAATGATAAATGTGTTTGTCGATAGAGAGGAAACATATGATTAGTTTTCCGAATTGATATTGTTTATGAGTTCATTATGTTTTTAGGCTTTTTTTTTGGGTTTCATCATTACAGGTTTTTATTAATTTCGCGATATTACAATAAAAATATATATATAATAGTTTATGGTTATCATTATTATTATTATTTTTTTTTGAATTGGTTTTGTTACTTTGATTATTCTTTATAACTATTTGATTTTTTTTTTGGTTATTCTTTCCAGTTGGTTATTAAATTTAGTTTTTATACAGACAAAATAATGATTTTGGTTCCATTATTGATAATGTCAATAATTTTTTTTTTCAAGGCCATGCACTGGCGTATTTTCTAATGGAATACAATTTGCGGTTAAGAGATTATCAAAAACGTCAGGAAAAGATGAAAAAGAGTTTATTGTTATGGTAAAGCTTCAACAAAAAATACTGGTCAAGCTTCTTGGATTTTGTTTGGAAAGAGAAGAGAAAGTATTTCACTACGGAAGAAAGCATCCCCACCACAAGGTAAAGAAAGCTTCCTCTCGGAAGTTAAGATGACATCTATCTTTGCATGGAATATACATAGGTTCAATAAACCGCGCAAACATTTTGCTGTTCGAGAATGGGTAAAGGTGCAAAAATTTTCAGTAGCATGTTTACTTGAAACCCGTGTCCAAGTGGACAACTGTAAGGACATTTTGGAGTCAACACTCCCTAGATGGCAGTGTATCACTAATTATTCGTTCCATAGGTTGGGGAGGATTTGGGTTTGTTGGTCAGGAGAAGTGGATGTTCATCTCATCCATATGAGTGCTCAACAGATCACTTGTTGGGTTAAATTCCAGTCTACGGGGGAATTCTTCATTTGCTCATTTGTGTATGCTTCAAATTTTGCGTCTGATCGAAAAACAATTGTGGCAGGAGTTATGTGATATTCAAGCTGGTTGTGTTCATCCAACCAACCCTTGGGTGGTAGTCGGTGATTTTAACGTAACTCTCTCTTCTACAGAGCACTCGAGAGCGGTGGATTACGCGAGTACTCTGGGGGCTATGAAAGAGTTTCAGAATGCTGTTCAAGTTTGTGGTTTGGAGGACTTGTCATATGTTGGTCCACACTATACATGGTTCAATAGTCAAGATGCAAACCCTATTAGCAAAAAGTTAGACCGTGCACTGGTAAATGGAAGCTGGTTAACAGCATTTCCTTATGCATCAGCAGTTTTCGAGTCGGGAGGAGTTTCCGATCATGCTAGGTTCTGGGTGCAGCTCAGGGCTCCTCCACAACGAAACAACCGTCACTTTCAGTTTTTCAATCACCTCACCATGCACCCCCAGTTCCTAGAAGTCGTGGCCCAGGTATGGTCCTCAACAGAACCACTATTCCACTCCATACTAGCCCTTACTCTGCTGCAAAAAAAAATGAAGCTCCTCAAAGTGCACTTAAGACGATTAAACAGAGAACAATATGGTTCGCTCCCCACTCGTGTCAAGGAGGCCTATCAAGATCTTTGTAACAAGCAAAATGATGCTCTTCATAGCACCAATACTTCTTCATTTAGAGAGGTTTCTGAAGCCTCGGAGCGGTGGCACCACTTAGCTTCTATTGAGGAACAATTTTTCTGCCAAAAATCCATAGTACAGTGGCTGAAGGCGGGGGATCAAAACACAAGCTTCTTTCACAAAGTGGCAGAGAGCAGGGCGGCAAAGAACTCCATTAAACAACTTAAAGATGCCAATGGAGAATGGTTGACAGAGTTGGATGATATTAAAGCAGAAGCAGTAAATTACTTTAAACAATTTCTTCAGCATCAGCCAGCCGATATAGAGATACCAACATCATCCACCATCTCACAGCTGGTATCTTACCGTTGCTCTGCTTTGGATGCAGCTTCTTTGATCAAGCCAGTGAGTGCGGCTGAAATCAAGGCGACTCTCTTCTCAATACCTCTAAACAAAGCACCAGGGCCTGATGGGTTTACAGTCGAGTTTTTTAAATCATCATGGTCAGTGGTTGGAAGAGAATTGGTTACGGCGGTTCAAGCTTTTTTCCACTATGGGTTTATGCCTACTGGAGTAAATGGTACTATCCCCACTTTGGTTCCTAAGGTCACAAACCCAGAGAGTATGAGGGATTTTCGTCCTATTGCTTGCTGCAATCTTATATATAAGGTGATATCTGAAATCCTGGCCCAACGACTTAAACAAAAGCTCCCAGACGCTATAGAATTAAACCAAAGTGCCTTTGTTGCTGGGCGCCTTCTGTTGGATAATGTTCTATTGGCTACAGAGCTAGTGAAAGACTACCACAAGACATCGGTCTCACCGCGATCAGCTATCAAGCTAGATATTTCCAAGGCTTTTGATACAGTCCAATGGCCTTTTATCACTGCAACACTAAGAGCAATGAACTACCCTGATCAGTTCATCTGGTGGGTTTCATAATGCCTAGCTACTGCATCATTTTCAATCTCAGTCAAAGGAGACCTGACAGGGTTCTTCACCAGTTCTCGTGGGCTGCGCCAAGGATGTTCGCTTTCACCATACCTCTATGTGATAGTTAGTAATGTTCTATCTGGACTATTGACCAAAGCTGTGACAGAAACGCGCATTGGAGTTCATCCCATATGCCAAGCACTTAACCTCTCACACCTTAGTTTTGCAGATGATATCATGGTATTTACTGATGGTTCTCCACACTCTCTCCGTGGAACACTTAGAACCTTTGATGAATTCGCCAAAATGTCAGGTCTTAGCATCAATGTGGCTAAATCATCTCTGTTTATAGCGGGCAGGGAATCACAATCCCTCATTCAAGAAGCCAGACTATCGGGACTAGAGGTATGTGCCTTACCCATTCGTTATCTGGGCTTGCTTCTTACGACTAAAGCAATGTCGCGGCTAGATTATGAGCCGTTGGTAGGGAAGATCCGGAATCGATTTTCGAGTTGGACAGCTAAGCATTTATCTTACGCGGGCGGAGTTCAAATAATCAAGTCTGTCATTGCGAGCATCACCAACTTCTGGTGCTCGGTGTTCTAGCTACCTAAGAAGTGTTTTAGAGAGATAGAAAGCATGTGCTCTGCTTTCCTATGGAGCGGCTCCCCACAAGACCACACCAAGTCGAAGGTTGCTTAGGAAGATGTTTGTACTCCAAAGGTAGAAGGTATCACGGATTGGCAAACAACCCTCCATACTCTGGCTACTCGTTCCTATGAAGGTATCACTTACATCTTAATACGGCTCGTGTTCCAAGCCTCGATCTATTTTATATGGAGAGGACGAAATGAGCGGAAACACAACAACAGGTTCAGAACGCAGGTGCAGCTCTCCAAGATACTTAGGCCATTTTCATACTAAATTAAGAAAAATGTAGACCTTTATTAATATACTAAAATTTTTCTCTCCCTCATTAATAATGTGAAATAGTATGGTTAAGATTAATTTTTAGTTATCAAATTTGCGTAGAAAATACAAAACGACATTTTTTGTAAAACAAAAATATAGTTTTAAAGTGACATTTTTTATGAAACGGAATAAGTGTTTATTATTTGAATATCTAATCACCACATATGCTAACAATAACTGAAGTCTAAAATTTTATTGGTTTATTGATTTGTAAATCCATATAGGATTTGAAAATCCTTATTGATTATGAAATCAAGACACATGAATTTTGAAATAACATGTTTTACCCACAGATTTGAATTCTTCTATTTTTCATTTTCAAATTCATTCAAATCCATTTAAAACATAATGTGGATTTTGAAATCCAAAAACAAATCACTAAAACGAATAACATAGGATTTTAACTAGTATTTATAAATCATAGAACCAATAACACATGATTTTGATAAAGATTTTAAAATCAATGATTAAATAACACATGGTTTTTGTTTGGATAAAATCCATGAACCAACAAACCCCCCCCAAAAGAAGAAAAAACCCTAAAATCTTAAGAATCTTGCAAAAGTGGCAATGCCAGTTGCATTAAAAATTCTGATAAGTTAGACGGATGTTTTATGATGACTTTTTGATAATCTATTATATATAAATATAAATAAATATTTCTTCCGCTCCAATTTAGATATCGTTTAGAGTTTTATCCCATATATCATTCATAAATAAAATAAGTTACTATCATAAATTCATCTATTACAACATATGGACTAGCAAATAAAATTTCAAAAATGGTACGTTATAGTGTGGTTGCATCTTTTTGACCACAAAGAAAAATCATATTCGAGTTATATATTCATGGAATGGCGTATATTAAAATTTATATTATGTTATTTATTAAAGATGGTGTATTTATCATGTTATCGCTAATCACGTTACACCGTTAGTGTATCATGCAATCAGTTCTTACGCAATTGCTCCTACTATATATCCTAAGGAGGATCATATATATCACACTCTTATTTATAACTTATGGGGTGAACATACCAGATTTCTCTATCTCTTATGACTACTTTCCGGCAGGTTGATAGTGATAAGACAATCTCAACAATTCAATTCAACTATGTTAAGAACCAAATTTTGTATAGGATCTCTACTTTTTTGTAGAGTGCTTTGGATGATATTAACACCAAACTGAAAAGAAAACCTTTAGGATTTTGTCATGTTTAATCAACCAAAATCTATAACCTAATATTTTTCTTAAAGGCGTGAAACATCAAAGTTTTTGATAATTAGGTGGCTACAAAGTCTCCTATGTTCTATGATAAAGCAAATTGTCCACAAATAAAAAACAATGACAGACATTATTTTTATTTATAATTTAATTAAATACATGCTAACACATGTAACCAATATGACTCTTTAAAAATATTTCGACTTCATAATTGAAGTTTTAGATAGTAAATCTTCAAAACAAAAGAAGTCATGATATGCATCATATCTTGAAAGAAAACTCTAGGATAAAAAATCCCTCTAACGATTAAGAAGAAAAAGAGGAGCAAGATACATTAGATATGTTATTTAAAGGTTTAGTATCTTCTTTAATCTTCGAGAGAATCTTTGCACCCAACACTTTTGGAGGTGAATCCAGCATCTTCCACCAATTTTGGTCCTTTTGATTCTTCAAAGTCGGCCTTTATTTCATCAAAAATTATTTTCTTTTTTTAAAAAAAGAGCTAATCTCAGTCACTTTAACATATCAAAATCACTAAGATGTGATTAATAATAAACATGAAGATTTAGGTTTACTGATATTGGTATAACATAAACATTCCAGTTTTAATTAAAAAAATCAGGTAGATTACCATTATTAGTTCATAGCCCTTCATCTTTATAACCTGTTCAGGTTTTAATTCTCCTTTGAGAAGTCGTTGAGCTAGCACTTGTGAGTTCTGCAAACAAACAATAAGATATCACAATTAAACACTCAAATACAAAAGTAAAAAATAAATGAAGAATCTAACTTCAATGGTCAATAATTATACTAAGAACACCTCTACACAATTTTTAATGTTCTCCAATATAAATAAGAATATTAGTGTAGAACTTACCTGGATCGTTTAATCGATGTGAATCAAGAGAATGCTATACAATGCATATTATATGTAAAATAGTAAATACCTACGATACCTATGAAATGTACGATCGTATATACGATGTATTTACCATGTATGGTAAGAACCCTAGGACTTCCATCAACACATGCGTGACAAAACAAATCAAAAACGCAATAGAAAAAAATGGAGGAAAAAACAGAACTAAACTAACCTCGAGTTTCTCAACCAGAAGCTCCAACTTGTAATTATACTTTGGTATATCATCTGCGAAAGTATCATATAAAGCCTCCTCAAGAGCAAATACCACCAGAATAACATTATCTGGTGACACAAAATCATAAACACCAGCTTGCTTTCCCGTACTTGTACAACACATGTGCTTAAGTACTGCTTCTAAAAGCTCCTCCAATCTCTTGTCACGATCCAAATCACTAGATGGTAACAACTCTAACTTCTCCCAGATCGGCTTAGAACTCATTCTCTCAGCTTTTAAGACACACCTTTTCCTAACAGATCTTTTACGCCTCGGAATCTTAGTCATTTGGACTTTCTCAATGTCAAGGAGATCACCAATTCTCGAAATCGTCTTTGCCACAAGAATATCAATCTCAAACTTTTGCTGCACGTCAAAGTATTTATCAGAGAACTTCCTCAACTTTTTGTTAATATTATCATAAACCTTTTGCACGATGAAGTCGGGATGCTTAGTACGGTTTGGGATTTGCTTATCATCTGGCACAAAATACACAAGGCACTTGTGCTTCACAGATTCAGCAAACACTTCATCACGATGGAAACTGAAGAAAATCTCCCTTGAGTCTTCGGATTCCCACTTCCCAACATGTTTTTTTTCTATATCTTCTCGGCGGTAAAGCCATTGCACCTCCAACTTCACAAGTCCATCTTTTTCTTGTACATAAATATCCTGTCCAACAAACAGTTGAAAAATCATATAAATTGTTGATTATGATAGGAACAACTGAAAATCATATAAAAAAAACTTTTCATCTTTTTTACCTTGATGACTGCAATGTAGGTGTTTTGGTTTAAGTTTTCTGGAACCAAAAGCACCGTGTCCTCCTACGAAAAAGAAGAAAAAAAATATAATGTAAATGGTACTACAATAAAAAAAAAAATTTGGTAAGAACTGGGAGGAACACTCCCAACTTTATTAAAACTTAAAGAGACTATAAAACGACCCTCCTTAGTCTCTGGAAACCATCATAGTCCTCCTTCCAAACCGAATACACATCAACAGGTATCTCATCGAAAACATGAAATCCTAATGGTAATAAGAAAGCATAGTTTGTTAATCCGTCCGTAAGGTGATTAGCCTCCCTATACACATGGTTAATACGGACTATCCAGTCCTTTGAAATGAAGCCGTAGCACAAACGTATTAGGAATGAGAGCGGATGAGTATTACAAACTCCCGCTTGTAGCCAGTTTACAACCAACTCTGAATCAAGTTCAACCTCTGATCTCGGGATCTTCTTCTCCCAGGCAATAAGCAATCCATAATAAACTCCCCACAGTTCTGCAAGTGGTGCCGAACAACGGCCAATGTTCAAAGCGAATCCTCCGCACCACTTACCTTCCCCATCCGGCAATACTCCTCCAGCCGTAGCTAGACCAAGGTTCCCTCTCGATGCACCATCAGTATTCAATTTAAACCAACGGCCAATGTTTTATATGTGTAATTATTGGTACTACAATAATTACACATATAAAACAGAAAAAGAAAATATGTTTCATTTTTTTTTTGTCAACCAAACATATATTAAAATGAAATTCCATGATTGGTTGCCCAATATGGAGGAAAATAGTTTACAAAAGAAATCTCAGATGAAAATAATCTTGATAATCTAGCTAGGCAATCCGCTTTGATATTACATAAATTAAGAAAATTGTTGTATGTCTAAACGTAACTCTTATTATTATTATTATTATTATTTTTTAAGAATTCTAGAAAATTGTTATAATCAGTCAAAACCTTTTAAATTAATTAACAAAGTCTTAAAACAAAACAAAACTCACCAGTCCATATTGTTTGCCATGAAACTCGAATGTCTCGTAATGACATTTCATCTTTTCTCTCTGACCAGTAAGCTTGATCAATTTTCCAATTGACTTTGCACAATCCTCCGGTCTCCACTCTAACTTTGCTTTCTTCTTCACTTGCATTTCCTCACTCTCCTCCCTCTTCTGCTTTATCCGCTTCATCTCCGTTTCTTTCGCGCTAAAATTCGAATCCCTTGACCTCGACAATGGAACATCGTCTTCATTTTCACTCATCAACACTTCATTCAATTGCTGGGTCCGCATCTCTTTGCTCCAAGACATGGGAGTCATAGTGAAATTTGAGCCTTTTCCGATTTATATTACAAATTCGTTTTTCACCCTACAGTTATTGAACCATAGCGAAAACAAATGTTAAAATCAACCTGATACATTAACAATTAATGACATAACATTTACTGAAATGAAAGATGATGTACGAGTGCAAGTACAAAATCTAGTAACCGTTGCATATGGGGTAGGTATGGTAACCGTATATATATAACTTAGATTATTCATATTACTCACTCAAATTTGAACCTGATTCTTATCCCACCTGACCAAAGTTTGGATATGTCTTGGCTTCGTTTAACAAATTAGATTGCCAAATTTATGGAGTAATGGTTTCTGTAATGCTTTTCTGAACCTGTTTCTTTTAAACTGGTTTTAACAATCATATCTCTGCATTATCATATACTACTAGTTTATATCAGTAAATGAATATTACTAGGTAAAAGACAAAACATATAAGGAATAAGTTCATACAATAAATGTGTTCTATTTTTTCACTTTTTAATAGATACTGAAAGAAGAAAGATAAGGAGGAAAAAAAGGAAAATGAAGAAAAAGAAAAACTAATCATATAGGGAGTCAACAACTCATTTTCCTTTTTTGTTGATTAAAATTACAGCGATTTAAAAATTCTGTGAACTGTCATTTACCATTTGTGCAAGTGCAATGTATTTGGTTTATGTGAGCTGTATAAAAGTAACGTCCTAAAATTGGCTAGTCACACAGTCATGTTTTTACCTTTTAATCGAACTCGAGAGTTTGCACACACAAAAATTAGAAAAATAAAATTGAACTCGAGTTATTTTTTTTATTTTTTTATTTTTTGAACAGACGAACTCGAGTTATTTTAAATGATGAATACACATGGGAGACAATGGTATCGAATTTTAATAATGTTAGATTAACATCTTAGACAATAATATGTATAGCGAGCACAATATAACAAATGTACAATGGAAACGGAGTTTATACACTGTATATTAAAGTAGTGTGTAGCAAAATCTAAAGTAATGTGTAAAGTGAAAACACCATATGTAATTCAAATTTGAACATATATACTATATATTTACAAAACAAAACAAAAATCATATTTAATATAGTTTAATATATTAAATATTATTATCAAATGTCAATCATAACATAAAAATATTATAATTTATTTAAGATCTAAAAATAATTTTGATTTCGTACATAGAACATTATCTAGTATATAAAAGAACAAAAGAAAAACAATTAATCCTCGCAATACTCCGAGTACAAAGATTTTTGGAGTTTTTTTGGGTAAAGAAACAATAGAACTCCCGCAATAGCTTATTAGTATAAACATGAACCCCATGCAATCGAAAAATAAAAAGTACATTTTCATCGGCTAAAATAAGTTTTGGTTTTTTATAAAGTGCAAAGGAGCATTCGAATTTTCTGAATATTTTAATTCGCATTCTCCAATGCACACATGGATTTTATTTGGAAGATCAATAAATAAAATAAGAGTATATGTAGTAACCAACTTTGGAATGAAAAATAATTAAGTAAGAAGCAACAGTGTCTGTTAGATGGCATTCTTTCTCCATCATTTCTAATCGTCAACCTCCAAAGCTCCAATTTAATTTTTCATCACCTACATCAATACCAACAACATCGTCACTCACCACCATTCTCTCCTCCTTTCCAACTGTTCCTCTTTCTCTAATTTTGTCGTCTCATCCGACATCACGGTGGAGCTCCGATATAATCTTCCACCAACACTAACATCGACACCTCCAACACCGCCGCCATTTTCTCCTTCACAAACTCTCCTCTTTCTCCAACTTCTTTATATTCTCCAACATCGTAGTGGAGTTCCGATTTCATCAGGAAATCAATACCATCACCGCCAGATCTATTTTTTCGCTAGCTATAGCACCAACTATTTTGTTCTATTATACAATACATTTTCACATGACACATTATCTTTTTAGATGCAATGCTTTTTTTTTTCATAAACACATTTTTTATTTCTAAAACACATTAGTTTTACAAATAACACGTTATTTATTTCAGTGTAACCAATTATTTTTATATTTTACATGTTATTTCTTAAAAATACAAAAAAGTTTCTCTCATCCGTCAAATGTTTCTCTCCCTGAATGTTACATGCTAGTTAACCCCAAAGTAAAAGAAATGTGATTTTGTCAATTGACTCCTTCTAAAATGTGGGTCATTTAGAAGTTCCTGACCAAATCAAAATAATTGGTTAACTATATTGGCTAATTAACCAATTATTTTGATTAACTAGCCAATAATACTCATCTTGTCAGGAACTTGTTAATACTCATGAATTAATTTGTTTTAAAATTTGGCTAGTTAGTAATAATACTCATGAATTAATTTGTTTGAAGAATTCTTAACAACAATTGAAAGAAATAATGCTATTAAAAACATATGAGGAATGTTTTGAGGATAAACATCATAATATCATGTTCAACGAGCTTGAGGATATAAATAATATATCGATGCATTGTCAATGGAAGTTGGTACCGACGTGCTCGTCGTAGATTGATCTGAATCAAGCGGGTTTCTACTCTGAATATAGTTTAAACTTACATATACAGCTTATAATTAATCTCAACTCTCAAGAACTAACAGTCTGAAGCTATAGACATAAGATTTCATTGAGAAATTGTCATGCCTCACATATTCAGGATACATATTTAACCGCTAAAATCCACAAGAAAACTTTGGTATATTGGCAAAATAATGAAGCAGTCTTTCCATGCGTCCTTCGCATCTTGCAATACTTTTGCCCTAACGTGGGAGACCAATTGTTGTGACTAAAAATTGTTGAATGTTTAGTTAAAATATTACTCAAACTTATGAATGTTTTTTTGCCTTCACTTTCTCTAACTCTTGTCAAAATCAGCTTTTTTTTTTCTTTTTTCTTTTTTTAAGGTGGGAGACTCCATTTGCATTCCCCGAAGAAATTTTATGAGTACAGGACGAATCGCATTAAATTTGCTAGGTCAAGAGGAGAAGGTGATTATCAAGGTTAGTGTGTTTTGAGATATTTACAAAGCTTTTTTTGGCACTTTACTTGGTTTCACATGGAAAAATGATACATAGATTGTTTCGACGAGCTAAGAACACGTGGTGTTGGTGTTATGAGCCAAAGCCTTAGCCTTAGTTTTTGTTATCGGATCCGTTGCTAGAGCTTAAAAAACAAAAAGATTTAAAGTTAAGCTTCCTCTTAACCCAAGTTTCTCTTAGAGAATTAGGTTAATTGTTGGAAGTTCCTTCTTTATTGATCATAACAAGTCTTTATATAGACCTTGGACAACTAAAATAAAAAGGAAAATCACCCAAACTTTAATCTAATGTAAAAAAGAAATACTTAATTGCTTTTAAACTAAAAAAATAATATTAAAAGTCTAATTCTAAAAGGAAAAGATTATAACATTATGGAAAATTAAGAAGCTTCTAACGTCTTCCTTTTCCTTTTCTGATACTTGATTCCATATCGCGTATCATTACTCTCTTCCTCGACTAAGAGCTTGTCCGCAAACTCTAATTCGAGATATGCTTCAAGGAGTTTTTCGGAATCTTCCCATGTTGCTTCGTCCTCCAAGTCCTTTGTCCATGTGACCAACACTTGACAAATCCCTCCCCGCTTTCGTGCCTTTAGTAGTTCCAGTGGTTTCATCGGAGCTAACCGCCCTTGCAACACAGGTGGTAAAACGGGCTTATCAGCAGGTCGTTCTCCCTTGTGACTCTGAAGTAGTGAGACATGGAACACATCGTGAATCTTCGAACCCTCTGGAACTCGTAAACGATATGACACTGTTCCTACGTGAGCAATGACTTCAAATGGTCCATAATACTTTGGTGATAGCTTCGTGAAAGCCTTCTTCGCCATTGTAAGTTGACGATATGGTTGCAAGTTGAGCCACACCCAATCCCCTATATTGAATTCCATAAATCGATGATGGCTATCATAAGCGAGTTTCATCCGCTGTTGAGCCTCTAAGAGCTGTTCACGCGTCATTGCCAAAAAGTTATCTCGTTGTTCTAACGTCACATCAATCACGTCGACCTTGGTGCTTCCCCTGTATAATATAAAAGTCGAGGTGGTTCTCTCCCGTATACGACCCGAAACGGTGTCGCTTTTAACTCTATATGGTACGAGGTGTTGTAACAATATTCAACCCACGAAAGCCAATGAAGCCATTGTTGTGGAGCATCTCCAGTCAAACATCGGAGATACATCTCTAACGTTCGATTAATGATTTCAGTTTGTCCATCGGACTGCGGCCAATATGCAGTTGTAAAACACAAGTCTGTTCCCACTAACCGAAACAATGCTCGCCAAAATACGCTTCAAAAAATCTTGTCTCAATATGGAACAATGGTCTCTGGAATGTCATGTAGACGCACAATCTCTTTAAAAAACACTTGGGCCACTGAACTTGCCGTATAAGGATGACTCAAAGCAATAAAATGAGCATATTTGGAGAACCGATCGACCACCACCAAAACTACGGTTTTACCCAATACATTTGGCAATGCTTCCACGAAGTCCATAGAGATGTCCAACCAAATTTGAGTTGGTACCCGAAGTGGCTGAAGTAAACCGCCCAGTTGCAAAGTTTTCCACTTATTCTGTTGGCAAATTTGACATGTTCTCACAAACGCCTGCACCGTTTTTTTCCAACCTTTCCAATAGAAATCCCGCCTTATTCTGTCCATTGTTTTTTGAACCCCTTCATGAGAAAAGTTATGAAATCTGGATACTACCTTACTTACTAAACCTGAATTTTTGACTAAATACGTGCGTTCTTTATGTAGTATCAACCCATTTCTAACACTCCATTCTCGCGGTATCTGATATAATACGTTTTTAGCGCATTCTAACCCTTGTTTTATAAGTTTTTATCGAGTCTTTTATTTTATCTTGAGTCATTTTAGGTTTAAAGGTGGCTGGAATGGAGAATTGTAGCTCATGAAGAGACTTGGCGAAAATAGAAGAAAAGAGAAGCTTTTTTGGAAGGTTTCGATGAAAGGAGCACCTGCACCTGCTCCAGAAGAAGGAGAACCTGCTCCTGTACCCGCAACCTGCTATGCGGAAAAGTTTATTGTCGGAAGGCTTCATTAAACAATTAATGCCACTTGGACTTTTCCACCACTACTCCCAACTGCCCAACACTTATGGGGTTTATTATTATTATATAAGATGAGTGGGCAACTATTACCAAGACTTGTGTGTTTTATTACTATTATATAGGATTAGAGTAGAAAGTGTGTCTTAGAAAGCTTTAATTTACGTAAACAAAGGGGAGACACACAATTTTTTCTACAGAGACACTTCTCACTTTAGATTTCTCAAGCTTTGTTTTATGTGAGAAAAAGAGAGAGAAAAACAGAGGAAGAAACCAACGAGTGAAAAAGTGTGGAAAGCTTTTGTAATATTGGAGAATTGTCTCTTCCCTTTGAAGAATTCTAAACTCTTACTTCTTTTAAATTATTGTATTATGATTTCTCTTATTTTTCTTGTTGTTCTTTGCTTTGCTATGATTGAGTAGTTCTTTAAGTTAAGTTAAGAGATTCAAGGGAATTAGAGAATTATGAACTAAGCATAAATAGGACCTCATATCTATTGATATCTTCATCTATTGTTGTTCTTAATGCCTAGACTAGCTTGATCACCTAGCCTTTGATCTTAGGTTTAATTCACTCATGAAAAGTGTTGTGAATTGCTTGAAAGAACATAGATGGGCGATTTGTCCTTAGCGAACGACAATTGATGTTAAGGAAAATTGTGAACAAATCGATCCCATTCTCTTTAATGCTTATCATTCTTTGTAACCTCAAACGACAGTTTAGCGTGTTAGATTGATTGATAAAGAGGTTGATACCATGACAGTGGATCCTCCTATTTTTATGGTTGAGTTCTAGATTGGTTCTAAATTATTATCCTGAATAATTGCTTGGTTCTAAATGATCTAATTCCCGATATAATTTCTCTTAGCTTAATGTCTTTATTATCATTTGTTAAACCGATTTTATTTCCTAACTTGCAATTGTGACAAACCAAAACCAAAACAAAATTGATCGCTTAGCTGAATTTGTGTTACAAAAGATTAGAGTGTATTGCTGGTGCCTTTGAACGAACCTACCACTATCACACTACATTCGGGAAATAACCAGTTTATCAATTGGCGCCGTTGCGACGGGGACCAACTCAATACCTCTAGTTTTAATATATGGTTTCAGACTAAGTTTACTTACTTGTTATTTTTCTTCTCTTGCGTGTGTTTCAGGTGCATGAACCAAAGGTCAACAAGGAGGAACCGTCCATTACCCCTTGTAATCTTGAGTAACATGGAACTCGCAAGACTAGAACGAACCAATAGACAAACCAGGTCTAATCTCGTCGACATGGGTGACCAGGGCAACGGTGAAATGGCGGCTGAGCTGCAAAGGTTGCAAGAGCAAATGGCTCAAATACAACAGCAAATGGCTCAAATGCAACAGCAACATGAGCGCGTCCAACAACAACAACGTGCTCGCGAACAACAACATGCTATTGGGGATATGGACAACCCTCATGCTTTCTATAGGAACAGATCTGCTATTGTTCCACCCGCTGTTGAGAGGCAAGATTATGAGATTAAGCCTCAGATGATATCGCTGGTCAAGCAGCATTTATTCCATGGACTTCCCGCAGAAATTCCAATGGACCATATAGAGAACTTTGAGGAGATCTGCTCTACAACAAGTTCTAATGGGATGAACCCGGACTTCATAAAGTGTAAGCTTTTCCCTTTCTCACTTGCGGACAAAGCTTCTCGATGGCTCAAATCTCTACCCGCTGGATCCATCACAACATGGACACAATGTAGAGCAGCGTTCTTGGATCACTTCTACACCAAAACCAAGACCGCGAGCTTAAAAAACAAGATCTCCAACTTTCAGCAACATCCAGGAGAGTCATTTTGTGAGGCATGGGAACTATTCAAGGAGTACAGAGTGTCCACACCATGGGTTTACCGATGAGAACTTGCTGGGTATTTTCTATGATGGTGTTGATTAGGATTATAGGAACGCTTTGAATACTGCTAGTGATGGTGATTTTATGACAAGGACCAGAGACGATGCCTACAAGCTTATTGAAAACTTGGCTGCAAGTTCTAGCAGCAGGTCTCAAGAGTATGATAGAACCAAGAAAACTGGTGGTATGGATTCTCAAAAGATTGATGACCTAACGGCTAAGGTTAACTTGTTGCTCAAGGGAAACCAAAGAATGGTTCATTTTGCCGATGAGAATGGTGAACCACTTTCTGAGGAAATGGATGAAGGAAATTGTGATCGGCAAGAGGTCAGCTATGTGGATGGACAAGGGTTTGTGAGAAACTGTGGGTTCAACCAAAACTATAGGAATAACCCTAATTTTTCCTATAGGAGTACAAACGTTGAGAACCCGCAAGACCAAGTCTATCCGTAACAAACTGGTTTTCAAAATCAGAAACCTCAGGAACAATGTTTCCAGAAGAGTTTTCCTCAGGGTTTCCAAGGCAAAACGTTCACACCTTACCAAAATCATAACCAGTTTCAAGGCGGAGTTCAACAAAAACCACGGTTTAATAATTTTCAAGCTCCTTCGAGCTCTGGAAGTACTCCTAAGGATGAATTGAAAGGTATGATGCAACAGCTGATGGCAAATCAACAAAAATCGGCCACTGAAATCAACACGAAGGTCGATAACATGTATTCCGATCTTAATGGTAGACTCGAAGCGGTTTGCAATCATGTAAAGAAACTTGATACTCAAGTTGCTCAAACTGCTGAGGCAACAAAGAGGCCACAAGGAGTACTCCCAGGTAAATCAGTTGCAAACCCAGAGAGTTTGTGAATGCAATTGAGCTAAGGAGTGGAACGGTTCTACCACCGGTTGTGAGGGATAACTGATATGCTCAAATTTACCCTTGAGCTACTCTCTCAAATTAAGAGATCACTGTAGTATTTAGGGATCGAATCCACAGGGACTAATGTTCACACAATAGATTAAAAGTTTGGAAATTTAGCTAAACAGAAGAAACTATAAAATTAAAATAGCAAGAGAATTAGAAATCGGGTTGTAAGCTGAATAAAAGAAAAGCTAGGCTTAGGGAAATTCTCAGGAAATTTAGAATGGCAGAACAAACAATTATTAGAATTGTAATTAAGAACCATTCTAGAACTCAAATCACTAATATAAAATCAACCAACTTTCGTTGCGAAGATTATCTATGCCTAAATTTTAGAATCCCAAATCTCTTTGCGAATTCTTCAAATTAAACAAGCATTAAAGTTCAGATTTGATATGTTCACAAAATCCCTAAACCAAATTTCTTTGCGAATAGGATATTTTGCTCATCTAAGATAGTTCAGGCAATCAATTACACTTTCGTGTCAACTAATCAACCTAAGATCAGATTCTAGGTAGCTAAGTTAGAATAAGCAATAAACACAATCTAGATGAAGAACTCTATAGATTCAATCCTAATAATCTAACAACCTAGCAATTCATGAATTCCTTTGAAAACCCGAAACCTAACAGGGAGATTACTCAGACATGATAAATGAAACACAAATCATGAACTGAATAAATTGCATTAAGAACATAAAAAGAAGAAGAAAGGAGTTTAGAAATCTTCTCCAAAAATCCCTGAAGAGGTGGCTGCTCAAAAACCAAGTATTCTAAAGCATAGGTTTAAACAATGACCTTAAAATCATATAAATAGGCTAAAACACGATTTGGGCTTTATTTGTAAACATGGAACAATTCTGGGCAGAATTTGCAATTTTTCAAAACTTCAAAAAGATGAGAAATTCGATTGCCGTCAGATATTAGTGTCGACCGACACTAAGGGCTAGTGTCGATCGACACCCACACCAATTTTGCTCTCCAAGTTCGTTTCTTCAACGTAGCTTCTCGGTTTACTACAAAACGTCCCATAATCTCCAAATAAGTCCAAAACGCTCCTAGACCTGCAAAGATTCTAAAAGACTCGAAAGACACTAAAAAGACTCTAAAACAAGACTAATATCATGGTTAAAAACCGTAAAAACCATGATATATCAACTCCCCCAGACTTAGCCTTTGCTTGCCCTCAAGCAAAACAGAAACTTAACCTGTGAAAGAGGTTTGAAAAACGTGGAAACTCTCTCTCTCTGTAGACTATTGCATTGAGCATTCAAACCAAATCCATATGCTTAGCAGACAAATCCAAATCGAACCACCATGTACTTCTCCGTATACAACTCAACACCCCAAATTTAACCCACAACTTCGCAACATTCTCCACAGCCTTCATCGCTGGGTCTCATCCGCAAAATCAGTACCAAGAACCTTCTAGACTCATTCCCATTCAATACCATGACAAACCAGCCTATTTTCCACATCTTTTTGGTACTCCTTCTCTCCCCCAGACTTATTCTTTTCTCAACATCTTTTGTGTTGTTTCTCTTTTTTTCTTTTTTTATCCTCAAAAGTGTAGGCGAATAATGGTATCATAGGAAATTTTCCTAACCTCGCTTCCAACTTTCGTGTGATCATTCCTTTCAAAGTAAAACAATGGAGTCGTTGGAAATTTTCCTATCCCTTTACTCAAAAGAAAATCATCTCATCTTTTCTACTTGTAAACACACATTTTTTTTACTGAATAAGGGAGAGGAGTACCATCACTTTTGCTTAGGCTTTCGTTTGTCAGGTAGGAATGGGGAGTCAAGTCCTATGAACACCAGTTGCATTGATGAGGTAAAAGGAAGAGCTCAGAAATTAGCTCTGGCTCTAGTGGATTCTGTTGCGAAGTATGGATCGCTCTGGGTCATCGATCAGTCTTTGGATTTTCCATTAGTCGGATTTGAATTAAATCTGCAGCATTAATCACTCAGGCAAATAGACTAAGAAGAGAGGTCGTTATTTCCTAACCAAAGTTTTGACTCAATAAAAACGAAATAAAACTGACACGACTGACTCTAAAAAACAAACACAAAGTCAGCGACTACCTCCCCCAGACTTAAGTGACACTGTCCCCAGTGGCACCAAACGAAGGGTTGGCAAAAATAAAGAAATACAATGGAATTGAGTGGAAAAATGAAGATCCAAGAATAACCTGTTGTCGGTGTCGAGCGACACCAGTGAGTAGTGTTGAGCATCACTCGATGTTTGTGCCTAATGGTGTGTCGGATGGGATGTCGGTGTCGATCGACACCAGAAGTTGGTGTCGATCGACATCCTGCCTGAAAGCAGAGACGATTTCTAGCAAGAAAAATCATAACGTCGATCTAAATCCATAAAACACTGTAAACACGCACACACAGATTAAAAGTAGTGACATAAAGCATCATAAATCCACACAAGTTCCAAATAGAAGGTGACTGACTGACTCAAAGAAAAATAAAAATAACTCAAGAAAAAGAAAAAGAAAAGCACTACCACAGTGGGTTGCCTCTCACTAAGCGCTTGTTTTCAGTCATTAGCTGGACTGTAGCGGAGCTCAAGTATCAGGTGGAGCAGAGGGTGGCAATGAATGCTTCCGCGAAATTAGTCTCATCATCCATGGTGGTGTATAAGCATTGGGTGCGTGAGAACGACCAAGGAAGTGAGAAATAGGAGCAGGGCGGAACTTAATCTTGGATGGTACATTCCTTTTCCCTGCACAATCATCAAAAGAAAAAACAAGCGCTCTACGAGAATCTCGTAGCTTGCTTAACTGCAAAACAGTTTTTGTACCTTTGAAATTCTTATTGATGAAAGGAGATGGTTTGAGATTAGGATGTATGTACCTTTGCTTTCCCTGAGGTGAATGGAGTGTGGGATGTGGAGCTTTTTGTTGTACAACAGGTCTCGGACGAGCAGCAAGAGAATCCACCCGAAAACAGTGTTTTGAAGGTAAATTTGGGTCAACTCGTGGGGAGTGTCGAGCGATACCAGTGGTGGTGTCGATCGACACGATGTCTGTATCTCAGATCTCTGCATTTTTTCTGCAACTCATCTTTGCAATTCCTATCTCCATCTCAAAAACATCATCCCCTGGCAACTTGTCACTGAGTAGAACCCCTGCCTGTAGCCTAGTACTGAAAAGATGATCACCACACCAATCCTCAAGCTCAATAGCTTGCTCATTCACCTGCTCACTTGGACCCAACTCCTTGACATACCCAGCAGTAATGTCTGTAGAGATATCTACAGAGAATGTCTGTCCATCAATGGTGTGTGTCCTCCTCATCTTGTCCATGTCGAAATTCATTATCACATCACCCACATTCAGAGCTATGCGTCCCTTTCTTACATCAATCAGAGCCCCTGCTATAGCCAAAAAGGGTCGTCCCAAAATTAAAGGATCTTTGGGTTCCTCCTTATATTCCAAGACCACAAAATCCGTAGGAATCATACATTCACCAATTTATACTGGAACATCTTCTAAGATACCTTCTGGAATCCTTTTGGATCGATCTGCTAAGATGAGAGAGATCCTGGTCGGCTCGAAATCAGTCATCCCCAGGCGTACAGCAACAGAGTAAGGCATCAGGTTAATACTGGAACCAAGATTACAGAGAGAATGTAAAAATCGTCCTGTGAAGATTGAGCAATCGAGCACAAAACTTCCCGGATCAGGTAGCTTCTCTGTAATCTTACTCCGAATCATGGCACTGACTTGTTCAGAGACAACCACTTTCTGCTACGTTGCTTTCTTTCTCTGTGGGGTCTTATGCGAGATATGCGCGCAGATGTCCCTGGTAAGTAAAGCTCGTTCCTCAGGACTCAGACCATTAGAAACCATTCTCTTCACATACCTGTTAAGTGGAGGTGAAATCGTGACTGCATCAGCTTGAGACATCTCAATCACCACCTTGTCCATGATTTCTTTGCATCGAGCCTCCTCTATCTCCTGTTTAGACTTCCTAAGACCCTTTGGGAAAGGAACCTTAGGCTGATAGACTCTTTCTCCTACTTGAGGAACATAGTTGATAGGTTGCGGTTCAGTCTGCTCAGGGTGTTGTTCGACACTATGTTGGTGTCGATCGACACTGAGCTCTGGTATCGACACTCTGGTGTCGAGCTCGATCGATTTTGGTCTGTCTTGCGTCGAATTCTCTTCATCCTCTGAGGGGTGTCGATCGACACCCAGGTGGTGTCGGTCGACACTGACATCCTGTATCGAGTCCTTTGTATCGACCGGGGTCGATTTCTCTCTGTCTCGACTCGAATTCTCGTGAACGTAGGCTGTGTCGATCGACACAAAGTGTTGGTGTCGATCGACACTGAGTGGGAAACATCAAAATCTGCACCATCACTGAAATCATCCATATCGGCCACCAGGACAGCATCAGTCCTTCCAGGAAGGAATCTCTCTTGTCTTTTGACAGACTCAGCGGTCTGAGCAACCTGAGTGTCCAGCTTCTTGACATGAGTGCTCAGAGTTTCAAATTTTCCATTCAGGTCAGTGTACAGAGCTTCGATCTTTCCATTGAAGTCCACTGTAACCTTCTGTTGACCCTCTAGAATCCGCTCCAGCATAAACTTGACCTCACTCTCTGAATTGGGTGGAGGGGGGGCTTGGTAAGAAGAAGAACCATAGTTCCTGGTGAAACTACTCCTCTGATACTCAGGCATCTGGTTTCCTGTGAAGGCAGTCCTCTGTGTATTAACATATCTCGGACCCTGAAATCCAGCTCCATTGGCATAGTTGCAATCCGCTTCCACAGGCTCAAAAGTCTCAACCTCAGCAGCAAAGTGAACTGATCTCTTACCTATGAGAAGATTGTGCACAGAATCCAACTTGGCTTTTACCTCAGCGATTTGACCACCTTCAGAGTTTCCTGCTAGCTTCTTTCTCTCGAAATCTGCATTTTTTGTGCTGTTGCTAGAAGCTAAGTTCTCAATCAAGATAACAGCGTCCTCGGGATACCTGGTGTTGAAGTTACCATTGCTCGCAGCATCTAGAGCCATCTGAAACCATGATGCGGACAATCTCTCTGATAAGCTCTGAATCTTACCCAAGCAGCCTTGAATGCTTCGGCTGGTTGTTGAGAAAAAGTAGAGATCTTTGTTCTCGCATCCTCTGACCTTGCATCATCATAGAAGTTGTTCAAAAATACATTCTTGGTATCCCACCAAGTTGTCAGAGATCCTGGCTTCAATTGCTTGAGCCAGTAGGCTGCTTCCCCACCAAGAGAGTACGGGAAGAGCTTACAGAACAAGAAATCATTGGACACCCCATTAGCCTTAATGCTTGTAACTAGGTCCTCAAACCTCTCAATATGATCCATGGGTTGTTCATGAGGAAGACCTTGGAAATGATGCTGTCCCACCAGAGTGTAGTATGCGGGTTTCAGCTCAAAGTCATTCCTCTGAAACTGAGGGGGTCTAATCGCGGATCGGTTGGCATAGAACTGATCCGGCCTGTTGTACTCACCCAGTGTCCTCCCACGAACCACTGCAGCACCAGCTGCTGCATCATTCAAAACCCGAGCCTCAATAGCAGGAGGGTGTCGAGCGACAGGTCTGCGTTCTGCAATCACGTTGCCTTCAGCATCCAGTTTCTGACCCTGCTCGTTTCGCACGTGGCCCTCTTGATCACGCAGAATTCCAGTCTCATCCCTTACTAACACAACAAGGTTGTCCATCGCAGCAAGTAAATCTATAAACCTGAAACACAAAAGAAAAGAAAAACAAAAATAGAGTAAGTAAATAAATAAAAAAAATTTAGACTAAAATCTAACTGAAATCTAATGGTGAATCAAAAGCCCCGGCAACGGCGCCAAAATTTGATATGCTCAAATTTACCCTTGAGCTACTCTCTCAAATTAAGAGATCACTGTAGTATTTAGGGATCAAATCCACAGGGACTAATGTTCACACAATAGATTAAAAGTTTGGAAATTTAGCTAAACAGAAGAAACTATAAAATTAAAATAGCAAGAGAATTAGAAATCGGGTTGTAAGCTGAATAAAAGAAAAGCTAGGCTTAGGGAAATTCTCAGGAAATTCAGAATGGCAGAACAAACAATTATTAGGATTGTAATTAAGAACCATTCTAGAACTCAAATCACTAGTATAAAATCAACCAACTTTCGTTGCGAAGATTATCTATGCCTAAATTTTAGAATCCCAAATCTCTTTGCGAATTCTTCAAATTAAACAAGCATTAAAGTTCAGATTTGATATGTTCACAAAATCCCTAAACCAAATTTCTTTGCGAATAGGATATTTTGCTCATCTAAGATAGTTCAGGCAATCAATTACACTTTCGTGTCAACTAATCAACCTAAGATCAGATTCTAGGTAGCTAAGCTAGAATAAGCAATAAATACAATCTAGATGAAGAACTCTATAAATTCAATCCTAATAATCTAACAACCTAGCAATTCATGAATTCCTTTGAAAATCCGAAACCTAACAGGAAGATTACTCAGACATGATAAATGAAACACAAATCATGAACTGAATAAATTGCATTAAGAACATAAAAAGAAGAAGAAAGGAGTTTAGAAATCTTCTCCAAAAATCCCTGAAGAGGTGGCTGCTCAAAAACCAAGTATTCTAAAGCATAGGTTTAAACAATGACCTTAAAATCATATAAATAGGCTAAAACACGATTTGGGCTTTATTTGTAAACATGGAACAATTCTGGGCAGAATTTGCAATTCTTCAAAACTTCAAAAAGATGAGAAATTCGATTGCCGTCAGATATTAGTGTCGACCGACACTAAGGGCTAGTGTCGATCGACACCCACACCAATTTTGCTCTCCAAGTTCGTTTCTTCAACGTAGCTTCTCGGTTTACTACAAAACGTCCCATAATCTCCAAATAAGTCCAAAACGCTCCTAGACCTGCAAAGATTCTAAAAGACTCGAAAGACACTAAAAAGACTCTAAAACAAGACTAATATCATGGTTAAAAACCATAAAAACCATGATATATCAACTCCCCCAGACTTAGCCTTTGCTTGCCCTCAAGCAAAACAGAAACTTAACCTGTGAAAGAGGTTTGAAAAACGTGGAAACTCTCTCTCTCTGTAGACTATTGCATTGAGCATTCAAACCAAATCCATATGCTTAGCAGACAAATCCAAATCGAACCACCATGTACTTCTCCGTATACAACTCAACACCCCAAATTTAACCCACAACTTCGCAACATTCTCCACAGCCTTCATCGCTGGGTCTCATCCGCAAAATCAGTACCAAGAACCTTCTAGACTCATTCCCATTCAATACCATGACAAACCAGTCTATTTTCCACATCTTTTTGGTACTCTTTCTCTCCCCCAGACTTATTCTTTTCTCAACATCTTTTGTGTTGTTTCTCTTTTTTTCTTTTTTTATCCTCAAAAGTGTAGGCGAATAATGGTATCATAGGAAATTTTCCTAACCTCGCTTCCAACTTTCGTGTGATCATTCCTTTCAAAGTAAAACAATGGAGTCGTTGGAAATTTTCCTATCCCTTTACTCAAAAGAAAATCATCTCATCTTTTCTACTTGTAAACACACATTTTTTTTACTGAATAAGGGAGAGGAGTACCATCACTTTTGCTTAGGCTTTCGTTTGTCAGGTAGGAATGGGGAGTCAAGTCCTATGAACACCAGTTGCATTGATGAGGTAAAAGGAAGAGCTCAGAAATTAGCTCTGGCTCTAGTGGATTCTGTTGCGAAGTATGGATCGCTCTGGGTCATCGATCAGTCTTTGGATTTTCCATTAGTCGGATTTGAATTAAATCTGCAGCATTAATCACTCAGGCAAATAGACTAAGAAGAGAGGTCGTTATTTCCTAACCAAAGTTTTGACTCAATAAAAACGAAATAAAACTGACACGACTGACTCTAAAAAACAAACACAAAGTCAGCGACTACCTCCCCCAGACTTAAGTGACACTGTCCCCAGTGGCACCAAACGAAGGGTTGGCAAAAATAAAGAAATACAATGGAATTGAGTGGAAAAATGAAGATCCAAGAATAACCTGTTGTCGGTGTCGAGCGACACCAGTGAGTAGTGTTGAGCATCACTCGATGTTTGTGCCTAATGGTGTGTCGGATGGGATGTCGGTGTCGATCGACACCAGAAGTTGGTGTCGATCGACACCCTGCCTGAAAGCAGAGACGATTTCTAGCAAGAAAAATCATAACGTCGATCTAAATCCATAAAACACTGTAAACACGCACACACAGATTAAAAGTAGTGACATAAAGCATCATAAATCCACACAAGTTCCAAATAGAAGGTGACTGACTGACTCAAAGAAAAATAAAAATAACTCAAGAAAAAGAAAAAGAAAAGCACTACCACAGTGGGTTGCCTCTCACTAAGCGCTTGTTTTCAGTCATTAGCTGGACTGTAGCGGAGCTCAAGTATCAGGTGGAGCATAGGGTGGCAATGAATGCTTCCGCGAAATTAGTCTCATCATCCATGGTGGTGTATAAGCATTGGGTGCGTGAGAACGACCAAGGAAGTGAGAAATAGGAACAGGGCGGAACTTAATCTTGGATGGTACATTCCTTTTCCCTGCACAATCATCAAAAGAAAAAACAAGCGCTCTACGAGAATCTCGTAGCTTGCTTAACTGCAAAACAGTTTTTGTACCTTTGAAATTCTTATTGATGAAAGGAGATGGTTTGAGATTAGGATGTATGTACCTTTGCTTTCCCTGAGGTGAATGGAGTGTGGGATGTGGAGCTTTTTGTTGTACAACAGGTCTCGGACGAGCAGCAAGAGAATCCACCCGAAAACAGTGTTTTGAAGGTAAATTTGGGTCAACTCGTGGGGAGTGTCGAGCGATACCAGTGGTGGTGTCGATCGACACGATGTCTGTATCTCAGATCTCTGCATTTTTTCTGCAACTCATCTTTGCAATTCCTATCTCCATCTCAAAAACATCATCCCCTGGCAACTTGTCACTGAGTAGAACCCCTGCCTGTAGCCTAGTACTGAAAAGATGATCACCACACCAATCCTCAAGCTCAATAGCTTGCTCATTCACCTGCTCACTTGGACCCAACTCCTTGACATACCCAGCAGTAATGTCTGTAGAGATATCTACAGAGAATGTCTGTCCATCAATGGTGTGTGTCCTCCTCATCTTGTCCATGTCGAAATTCATTATCACATCACCCACATTCAGAGCTATGCGTCCCTTTTTTACATCAATCAGAGCCCCTGCTATAGCCAAAAAGGGTCGTCCCAAAATTAAAGGATCTTTGGGTTCCTCCTTATATTCCAAGACCACAAAATCCGTAGGAATCATACATTCACCAATTTATACTGGAACATCTTCTAAGATACCTTCTGGAATCCTTTTGGATCGATCTGCTAAGATGAGAGAGATCCTGGTCGGCTCGAAATCAGTCATCCCCAGGCGTACAGCAACAGAGTAAGGCATCAGGTTAATACTGGAACCAAGATTACAGAGAGAATGTAAAAATCGTCCTGTGAAGATTGAGCAATCGAGCACAAAACTTCCCGGATCAGGTAGCTTCTCTGTAATCTTACTCCGAATCATGGCACTGACTTGTTCAGAGACAACCACTTTCTGCTTCGTTGCTTTCTTTCTCTGTGGGGTCTTATGCGATATATGCGCGCAGATGTCCCTGGTAAGTAAAGCTCGTTCCTCAGGACTCAGACCATTAGAAACCATTCTCTTCACATACCTGTTAAGTGGAGGTGAAATCGTGACTGCATCAGCTTGAGACATCTCAATCACCACCTTGTCCATGATTTCTTTGCATCGAGCCTCCTCTATCTCCTGTTTAGACTTCCTAAGACCCTTTGGGAAAGGAACCTTAGGCTGATAGACTCTTTCTCCTACTTGAGGAACATAGTTGATAGGTTGCGGTTCAGTCTGCTCAGGGTGTTGTTCGACACTATGTTGGTGTCGATCGACACTGAGCTCTGGTATCGACACTCTGGTGTCGAGCTCGATCGATTTTGGTCTGTCTTGCGTCGAATTCTCTTCATCCTCTGAGGGGTGTCGATCGACACCCAGGTGGTGTCGGTCGACACTGACATCCTGTATCGAGTCCTTTGTATCGACCGGGGTCGATTTCTCTCTGTCTCGACTCGAATTCTCGTGAACGTAGGCTGTGTCGATCGACACAAAGTGTTGGTGTCGATCGACACTGAGTGGGAAACATCAAAATCTGCACCATCACTGAAATCATCCATATCGGCCACCAGGACAGCATCAGTCCTTCCAGGAAGGAATCTCTCTTGTCTTTTGACAGACTCAGCGGTCTGAGCAACCTGAGTGTCCAGCTTCTTGACATGAGTGCTCAGAGTTTCAAATTTTCCATTCAGGTCAGTGTACAGAGCTTCGATCTTTCCATTGAAGTCCACTGTAACCTTCTGTTGACCCTCTAGAATCCGCTCCAGCATAAACTTGACCTCACTCTCTGAATTGGGTGGAGGGGGGGCTTGGTAAGAAGAAGAACCATAGTTCCTGGTGAAACTACTCCTCTGATACTCAGGCATCTGGTTTCCTGTGAAGGCACTCCTCTGTGTATTAACATATCTCGGACCCTGAAATCCAGCTCCATTGGCATAGTTGCAATCCGCTTCCACAGGCTCAAAAGTCTCAACCTCAGCAGCAAAGTGAACTGATCTCTTACCTATGAGAAGATTGTGCACAGAATCCAACTTGGCTTTTACCTCAGCGATTTGACCACCTTCAGAGTTTCCTGCTAGCTTCTTTCTCTCGAAATCTGCATTTTTTGTGCTGTTGCTAGAAGCTAAGTTCTCAATCAAGATAACAGCGTCCTCGGGATACCTGGTGTTGAAGTTACCATTGCTCGCACCATCTAGAGCCATCTGAAACCATGATGCGGACAATCTCTCTGATAAGCTCTGAATCTTACCCAAGCAGCCTTGAATGCTTCAGCTGGTTGTTGAGAAAAAGTAGAGATCTTTGTTCTCGCATCCTCTGACCTTGCATCATCATAGAAGTTGTTCAAAAATACATTCTTGGTATCCCACCAAGTTGTCAGAGATCCTGGCTTCAATTGCTTGAGCCAGTAGGCTGCTTCCCCACCAAGAGAGTACAGGAAGAGCTTGCAGAACAAGAAATCATTGGACACCCCATTAGCCTTAATGCTTGTAACTAGGTCCTCAAACCTCTCAATATGATCCATGGGTTGTTCATGAGGAAGACCTTGGAAATGATGCTGTCCCACCAGAGTGTAGTATGCGGGTTTCAGCTCAAAGTCATTCCTCTGAAACTGAGGGGGTCTAATCGCGGATCGGTTGGCATAGAACTGATCCGGCCTGTTGTACTCACCCAGTGTCCTCCCACGAACCACTGCAGCACCAGCTGCTGCATCATTCAAAACCCGAGCCTCAATAGCAGGAGGGTGTCGAGCGACAGGTCTGCGTTCTGCAATCACGTTGCCTTCAGCATCCAGTTTCTGACCCTGCTCGTTTCGCACGTGGCCCTCTTGATCACGCAGAATTCCAGTCTCATCCCTTACTAACACAACAAGGTTGTCCATCGCAGCAAGTAAATCTATAAACCTGAAACACAAAAGAAAAGAAAAACAAAAATAGAGTAAGTAAATAAATAAAAAAAATTTAGACTAAAATCTAACTGAAATCTAATGGTGAATCAAAAGTCCCCGGCAACGGCGCCAAAATTTGATATGCTCAAATTTACCCTTGAGCTACTCTCTCAAATTAAGAGATCACTGTAGTATTTAGGGATCAAATCCACAGGGACTAATGTTCACACAATAGATTAAAAGTTTGGAAATTTAGCTAAACAGAAGAAACTATAAAATTAAAATAGCAAGAGAATTAGAAATCGGGTTGTAAGCTGAATAAAAGAAAAGCTAGGCTTAGGGAAATTCTCAGGAAATTCAGAATGGCAGAACAAACAATTATTAGGATTGTAATTAAGAACCATTCTAGAACTCAAATCACTAGTATAAAATCAACCAACTTTCGTTGCGAAGATTATCTATGCCTAAATTTTAGAATTCCAAATCTCTTTGCGAATTCTTCAAATTAAACAAGCATTAAAGTTCAGATTTGATATGTTCACAAAATCCCTAAACCAAATTTCTTTGCGAATAGGATATTTTGCTCATCTAAGATAGTTCAGGCAATCAATTACACTTTCGTGTCAACTAATCAACCTAAGATCAGATTCTAGGTAGCTAAGCTAGAATAAGCAATAAATACAATCTAGATGAAGAACTCTATAAATTCAATCCTAATAATCTAACAACCTAGCAATTCATGAATTCCTTTGAAAATCCGAAACCTAACAGGAAGATTACTCAGACATGATAAATGAAACACAAATCATGAACTGAATAAATTGCATTAAGAACATAAAAAGAAGAAGAAAGGAATTTAGAAATCTTCTCCAAAAATCCCTGAAGAGTTGGCTGCTCAAAAACCAAGTATTCTAAAGCATAGGTTTAAACAATGACCTTAAAATCATATAAATAGGCTAAAACACGATTTGGGCTTTATTTGTAAACATGAAACAATTCTGGGCAGAATTTGCAATTCTTCAAAACTTCAAAAAGATGGGAAATTCGATTGCCGTCAGATATTGGTGTCGACCGACACTAAGGGCTAGTGTCGATCGACACCCACACCAATTTTGCTCTCCAAGTTCGTTTCTTCAACGTAGCTTCTCGGCTTACTCCAAAACGTCCCATAATCTTCAAATAAGTCCAAAACGCTCCTAAACCTACAAAGATTGTAAAAGACTCGAAAGACACTAAAAAGACTCTAAAACAAGACTAATATCATGGTTAAAAACCGTAAAAACCATGATATATCAATAACGCTGATAGTAGCCCAAAAAATTCTGCAGAGCACCCGCTCCCGAAAATGGAGCACCTGCTCCAGACAAGCAAAAGAATGAAGAAGTTGCTGAATCAACTCCTAAGGTACTTCGACCGAATGAGCATTTTGAAAAGGTTTTTCCTCGTGTCTACAAACCTCCAGTTCCTTACCCAGTCCCTCTAAGGAAATCTCAAAAGGATTTGGAAGAAGCAAAGTGTGAGGAGATGTTGAAAGATTTAACTGTTAAGCGCCCTTTGGTAGATGCAATTCAGATGATACTAGCTATGAAGAAATATGTTAAAGATCTGGTTGCAGGAAGAGTTTCTTCAGAACAAAGTGCTATGATGGTATTTAAGAGCTGTAGTGCTGTGCTACAAAACAAGATGCCTAAAAAAGAAGAAGACCCAGGGAAATTTGTTCTATCCATGCAAATTGGTACCACGCAAATTGCTTGTTCCTTATGCGATTTGGGTTCAAGTGTGAACCTCATGCCATATTCGATTGCTAGGAAGCTTGGGTACACAAATTTCAAACCAACAAGGATTTCATTGGTATTTGCTGGCAGGTCAGTAAAGTTACCCATAGGGATTCTTGAGGATCTGCATGTTAGAATTGGCAACATTTTAATTCCAGCAGATTTTGTGGTGCTGGAACTTGATGAAGAACCAAAGGATCCCTTAATTTTGGGACGTCTTTTCTTGCGCACGGCTGGTGAGATTATTGATGTGAGGAATGGTACAATCGGTCTCTACCTGGGAGACATTATCATGGAATTTGAGATGGATAGAATGCTCAAAAATCCAACCATTGATGGGGAAATTTTTGCCATAGACGATAATCTCGAAGTCTCTGAGGAGATTTTGGCTGATGATTCGTTGGATATAGCTTTGACAAAGGCTGAGGGTGAGCATGGGTACTTAAATGAGGACACGGTTGGGTTTGCAAAGATGCCGGATTCGAGCCAACCAATGGAAAAATCGATTGGGTTTTTAAACCTCAAAACAGAGAATGCAGAAGGAGCACCTGCTCCAGAAAACGAATCTGCTCCTGAAAACTCAATTGACGGTCCTTGGAGCGAATTAAGAGCACCTAAGCTCGAACTCAAAACCCTACCAGCTGGACTAAGGTACGCATTCTTAGGTCCTAATTCTACTTACCTTGTGATCATAAATGCTAATTTGAACAATGTGGAAACCGCCTTGATTTTGTGTGAATTAAGGAAGTATAGAAAGGCTCTAGGATATTCACTAGATGATATTCCTGGAATTTCGCCTGATCTTTGCATGCATAGAATACATCTAGAAGATGAATCAAAAAATTCTATAGAACATCAAAGGAGGTTAAACCCAAATTTAAAAGATGTTGTAAAGAAGGAAATCATGAAACTTTTAGAGGCTGGTGTAATCTATGCAATCTCATATAGTAATTGGGTTAGTCCTGTTCACGTGGTACCTAAAAAAGGTGGAATTACTGTGATCACAAATGAAAAGAATGAGTTGATAGCAACTAGAACCGTAACTGGCCATACGATGTGTATTGATTACAGGAAATTGAATGTGGCCACAAGAAAGGATCATTTTCCCTTACACTTTATTGATCAAATGCTTGAGAGATTGGCTAACCATCCATATTACTGTTTCTTAGACGGTTATTCAGGATTTTTCGATATTCCTATCCATCCGGATGATCAGGAAAAAACGACATTCACATGTCCTTATGGCACTTTTGCGTATCGCAGAATGCCATTTGGTTTGTGTAACGCCCCAGCGACATTCCAAAGGTGTATGATGTCAATTTTTACTGACCTCATTGAGGATATAATGGAAGTTTTCATGGACGATTTTTCTGTCTATGGAAGCTCTTTCTCTGTGTGTTTGTCGAATTTGTGCAGGGTGTTACAGCGATGTGAGGAGAAGCATCTGGTGCTGAACTGGGAAAAATGCCACTTCATGGTTCGGGATGGCATTGTATTAGGTCATCGGATATCTGAAAATGGTATTGAGGTTGACAAAGCAAAGGTGGAGGTTATGATGAGTCTTCAGCCACCTAATTCAATCAGGGGCATAAGGAGTTTTATAGGTCATGCTGGTTTCTACAGAAGGTTCATCAAGGACTTCTCCAAAATAGCAAGACCGCTAACTCAGTTATTGTGCAAGGAGACTAAGTATGACTTCAATGGAGCTTGTCTAGAGGCTTTTCACACCATAAAAGGAGCCTTGATAAATGCGCCCATTGTTCAACCACCTGATTGGGACTTGCCATTTGAAGTGATGACAGATGCGAGTGATTATGCTGTAGGTGCAGTTTTGGGTCAGAGGAAGGACAAGAGACTCCATGTGATTTACTATGCCAGCCGTACCTTGGATGAGGCTCAATGCAGATACGCTACAACCGAGAAAGAGCTGCTGTCAGTGGTATTCGCTTTTGAGAAGTTCAGATCCTACCTTGTTGGTTCTAAGGTGATTGTACACACCGACCACGCTGCTCTAAAATACCTTCTCACCAAAAAGGATGCAAAACCGAGACTGTTGAGGTGGATCCTTTTGCTTCAGGAGTTTGATTTGCAAATTGTTGACAAGAAGGGAAGCGAGAATGGGGTTGTTGATCATTTATCTCGCATGAAAATTGAGGATGAAATACCTCTTGATGACACACTTCCTGATGAAAACGTCTATGCGGTTAGCATATGTGTGCTGGAGCACTCGCTTCAGACAAGAGCACCTGCTCTTAATTTCAGAGCACCTGCTCCAGAAAAGTTTTGTGGTGCTATCTCCAAGATGACTGTTCTGAATTTTCCATGGTTTGGGGAGATAGCAAACTAATTAGCTGCTGAACAGGAACCATTTGATTTCGTAGGTGATAAGAAGAGAAAGTTCTTAAGAGACATAAGAAGGTATTTTTGGGATGAACCATACTTATACAAGCAATGTTCTGATGGTATCTTCAGGCGATGTGTGCCTGATGAAGAGATTCCTGGGATTCTGTTCCATTGCCATAGTTCGAACTATGCCGGCCACTTTGCAACATTCAAGACAGTGTCTAAAGTGCTGCAAGCTGGATTTTGGTGGCCGACAATTTTGGTGGCTTTCATTTCAAGGTGCGATACATGCCAAAGGCAAGGAAACATCTCTAGGAGGAATAAGATGCCACAACACTTCATTCTAGAAGTTGAAGTGTTTGATGTGTGGGGAATCGATTTCATGGGACCTTTCCCATCTTCCTATGGAAACCAATACATCTTGGTGGCTGTTGATTATGTGTCCAAATGGGTGGAAGCCATTGCTTCACCAACGAATGATGCCAAGGTGGTGGTGAAGATGTTTAAATCTTTGATATTCCCTAGGTTTGGAGTGCCACGAGTTGTCATCAGCGATGGCGGCACTCACTTCATCAATAAGGTCATCGAGAGTCTATTGAGAAAAATGGTGTGAAGCACATGATAGCTACACCGTATCATCCACAAACCAGTGGTCAGGTTGAAGTTTCCAACAGGGAAATCAAGAGTATCTTGCAGAAAACCGTAGGAACCACCAGAAAAGATTGGACTGCCAAGCTAGATGACGCTCTTTGGGCCTACCGCACTGCACATAAAACACCGCTGGGAACAACACCTTTCCATTTGGTATATGGGAAGTCTTGTCACCTCCCTGTGGAGCTCGAATACAAGGCAGCATGGGCTGTCAAGATGATGAACTATGACGTCAAATCAGCCTTTGAGAGGCGATCTATGCAGCTAAACGAGTTGGAGGAAATTAGGCACCTAGCCTATGAAAGTTCTAAAATCTACAAGGAAAGGACTAAGGTGTATCATGACAAAATGATACTCACCAGAAACTTTCAGCCAAACGACCAGGTACTCCTTTTCAACTCTAGACTTAAACTTTTTCCAGAAAAGTTAAGATCAAGATGGTCCGGACCCTTTATCATTAAGGAGGTCTGCTCTTATGGAGCCGTGGTGTTGCTGGACACCAAAAGAAATGAATTTGTGGTCAATGGTCAGCGGCTCAAGCCATATCTTGCTGACACAAACCAAGCCGAAGGTGGATTTATCCCCTTAGACGATGCACCTCAAGCCTAAAATGGCTAAACGAGTCAAGGTAGTGACTTTAACCACGCGCTTGGTAGGAGGCAACCCATTGGTAACTATACTAACTCTTTGATTTTGATTTCTATATTCTAACTTTTAGTTTTAGTTTTCTTTGTTAAAAAATAAAAAAAATAATAAAAAAAAACGAACGTAAAGATAACGTATGGATCGACCTAATCTCTAGAGTGATCGAAGTTGTGCTCGACAAGGCCAAATCATCGGAAGACCTACCGATCGACCCAGTCAATAAGGAACGATCGATCCGTTCCCCCTCCCCCCCCAGGTCAGTATTTATTTATCTTTTGGGTTAACAACGACGAGGGAGCACCCCTCCACCAATAGGAGCACCTGCTCCTTTGGGCGCACTCTACAAATCGGAACAACTGCTACTGTCGGCCAAAAATTCAAATTTCAAATTTAAGCCCACCAAGAGATAAGTTTATAGAGAGACGTTACTGGACCCGAAAAACAAGCCAAAAAGCAACTTGCACAACTTTCAAAGGCATTAACCGACGAATCTGCCCAATTAAATATATATATATATCTCTCTCTCTCTCTACTTTACTCTTCATCCTCTTCATTTCTTTTTCATTTAAGCAATTTTTCCTCTGCTCTTTTTCACACAAACTATTTCTCACAATCTTCACGGATTCGAGAGAGTTTTTGTTCGAAATCGAAGAATTTCTCATCCTTAATCCGAAATTTAACTCCACCTTTCAAGACAAACAAGGTAAAACTTCGTAAACCCGGTTTTAATTTGCGGATTTTGAGCGATTGCATGGTGATATATGACTTCAATATCCCGATTTCTTACCTGGGTTTGCTTGGGTCGTTTCTAGGATAAATGGGATTTAATTTGGGGAGTTTAAATCTTTGAACTTTCATGGATTTTGAGATAACCTGAACTTAGGAGAAAATTCGAAACTTTGATGAAAATCAAAATGTTTAGAAAATGAACTTTGTTTTAGGAGAATTTGGAGATAGGAGTTGGTGTAAATCACATATTGTTGCTTCAATTGCAGATGACAGGTCCTAAGACATCTCACGGAAAGACACCAAAACCCGCACCAGCGACGGGCCAAGCATCCTCCTCCCGAACGGAATTCAATCCATGGCCGCGCGATGAAGGCCAGCGATTCACTCTGCCGGATGCTCGCTTGCCTGTGATCTCTGACAACGTATGGGATCAGTCGGACGCCTACTATTACAATAATTGGTTGGCAATTTCGGTGGAGCCAACAAGATTCTTATGCGGAACAACGTTGAAGAGCCTGGGATTACTGCACGATGTGACGAGCATCCTCACCGCTTCGCAATTAACAGACATCGCTCTCCAACTGGATCTGCTCTACCCGGACCTCGTCCGTCAATGCCTCGCCTCGGCCAAACTCACTTATGCACATCCAACAAAGCCGATCGCTTCAGAGGGTGTCTTTTCTTTCTTCGCCGGAGGGAAGAAATACGAGATATCAATCCCTGAACTGTGCGATCTGTATGGGTTTGACTCCGAGGGGGAAAAAGTGGCATTCCCCACCCGTTTCAACATCGCCAATGTGTTCTGGGACTTTATTGCCCAGGGTAATTATTTCTCTCGCTCCGCCGCTCAGCCCGCGATCAGAAACCCAGCCCTTCGCATCGCCACCAAGGCGATTAGCACCATCTTTTTCTCGAAGGATGATGCGAGTAAGGTCCGGACTGATGAACTCATCCTGCTCTACAATGCAGTACGAGACAACATTGAGGCGGAGAGCGGTTTGAATGGTGGGGATAATCTGAATGTCAACTTGGGAGCAGTGTTTGCAGAGCAGGTCGCCAACAAGAGGACCAAAGTCGCTAAAGGGAAGGGTGCACAAGGAACAGAGAGAATCGGCAGCCTACTCACTCGCCTGTTTATTCATTTGGGAGTTGATCTCAGCACCTCTACAAGCAACGAGGAGACCGCATTCCTAGACACCAACTTCCTCATTACATGCGAGATCCTCCACGATGAGACCACCTACCGGTTCACTTCACGGGATAGGCGTCAACTGTCTTGCGTTTAACATTCTCTCTAGTGACCATTTTTCAGAATATTGGGTGCATGGAACTGTTGGAACACCTCAATACCCTACCTTCTAGGTTTCATCAGAAAAATATAAACTCTCATCATATTTGAACCTAATATTGACTGAATTCTTCTCGCTATTAGCACTAGATTAGGGAAACGAATCATATTAAGGACTCCTTATTCCTTGTATCACTCTTGTTGTTCCTGAATAGCTAGCTCATTTTTAGCTAGTACCCTCCTTAAAACCATACCTCTTTTCAGATCTCTTGCACTCTTGCTACTTCATTGTCATATGTGCAGATATGTGCAAAAAGGCCAGAGAGACATGGGTCAACACAGCCTCCAAATCACTCTTTCTGAAAAACAGAGCACCTGCTCCCACAAAGAGCACCCGCTCCACTTTTCAGAAGATGGTCTACAACGAGGTGGGATAAAATTCCATAAGGAAGGAAAGGCAATGACGAGCTCCACTTGGGTATATACAAATACTCTTATCATCTCCGTGCCTGAGAGACACACGCTTGTAATTGAAACCCTCTTCATCATCATCATCTAAACTCTAAAAAAAAAAAAAAAAAAAATTATAATAATAATAATAATAATTTCGATGATGAAGAGTGGTAAGTTTGTGAAATAGAAAAAGGTGTCTCTCTGCATAGTGAGTGTTCCCAAGCAGGATGCTCGCTAGATAAGAAGGTAGAGGGATTCAAAAAGAAAGAGTGGTTTAGAGAATGTGGAACTCAAATGGATCCATTCTCTCTTGCAATTTTGTGCGATATCCTGCATCCTCTGCGAGCGCCAGGTAACCCTTAAATATTCTGAACTCCACCTCTAAATAGCTTTAAATCCTTAGCATCGTCCACCCTGAATAGTGTTTATAGCGAGAAGCTCACGCAACCTTTAATGAATGTGAAGAGTTTATGTTTGGAAAATAGAACTAGGTTAAGAATTTATTGGGAGGTTTTGGTAAAGTTTTGCTATTTATATTCTAGATTATGTGGTCTGCAGGTTGAAGGTTATTTACTCGGTTCACTGAGGATGAGAAAGACCCATGTTTTCAAACTTTTCTCTTTCACTTGGTCTTGAATTTGTTTGAGGACAAACAAAGATCTAAGTCTGGAGGAATTGATATAATGCATTTTTAGCGCATTCCAACCCTTGTTTTATAAGGTTTTATCGAGTTTTTTATTTTATCTTGAGTCATTTTAGGTCTAAAGGTGGCTGGAATGGAGAATTGTAGCTCATTAAGAGACTTGGCGAAAATAGAAGAAAAGAGCACCTGCACCTGCTCCAGAAGAAGGAGAACCTGCTCCTGCACCCGCAACCTGCTCTGCGGAAAAGTTTATTGTCGGAAGGCTTCATTAAACAATTAATGCCACTTGGACTTTTCCACCACTACTCCCAACTGCCCAAGACTTATGGGGTTTATTATTATTATATAAGATGAGTGGGCAACTATTACCTAGGGCTTTGTGTGGTTTTATTATTATTATATAGGACTAGAGTAGAAAGTGTGTCTTAGGGAGCTTTAATTTACGTAAACAAAGGGGAGACACACAATTTTTTCTACATAGACACTTCTCACATTAGATTTCTCAAGGTTTGTTTTACGTGAGAAAAACAGAGAGAAAAAGAGAGGAAGAAACCAACGAGTGAAAAAGTGTGGAAAGCTTTTGTAATATTGGAGATTTGTCTCTTTCCTTTGAAGAATTCTAAACTCTTACTTCTTTTAAATTATTGTATTATGATTTCTCTTATTTTTCTTGTTGTTCTTTGATTTGCTATGATTGAGTAGTTCTTTAAGTTAAGTTAAGGGATTCAAGGGAATTAGAGAATTATGAACTAAGCATAAATAGGATCTCATATCTATTGATATCTTCATCTATTGTTGTTTTTAATGCTTAGACTAGCTTGATCACCTAGCCTTTGATCTTAGGTTTAATTCACTCATCAAAAGTGTTGTGAATTGCTTGAAAGAACATAGATGGGCGATTTGTCCTTAGCCAACGACAGGTGATGTTAAGGCAAATTGTGAACAAATCGATCCCATTCTCTTTAATGCTTATCATTCTTTGTAACCTCAAACGACAGTTTAGGGTGTTAGATTGATTGATAAAGAGGTTGATACCACGACAGTGGATCCTCCTATTTTTATGGTTGAGTTCTAGATTGGTTCTAAATTATTATCCTGAATAATTGCTTGGTTCTAAATGATCTAATTCCCGATATAATTTCCCTTAGCTTAACGTCTTTATTATCATTTGTTAAACCGATTTTATTTCTTAACTTGCAATTGTGACAAACCAAAACCAAAACAAAATTGATCGCTTAGCTGAATTTGTGTTACAAAATATTAGAGTGCATTGCTGGTCCCTTTGAACGAACCTACCACTATCACACTACATTCGGGAAATAACCAGTTTATCAGTATCTCCCCACGAATAATCTTGTCCCGAATGGTAGCGAGAAGTGGTTGGCCATCGATATCCTCCCGTAGCCAAGCTATGATACCCGAATCTGAACCTGCTACAGTATAGACGCATCATTCTTTCTCAGCATCGTCTTCATCTCGTCTAGATAATGCGTCAGCAACCTTACCGAAGCAAAATTCCACCTGAAAATTAAACCCCAACAACTTGCTAATCCAATAAATTTGTGGCGATGTCAAGAGCCGTTGTTCCAATAAGACTTCAAACTATAGTGATCCGTACGTATGAGGAACTTTTGACCCCATAGATATGGTCTCCAATGAAGCTTCGCTTTTGAAAGGCCAATGAGTTCCCTTTCATAGGCTGTTAATATGTAGTGTCGTTCTGCCAATTTCCGGCTAAAAACACTATATTCGGAGAATGGCTCCACTACCACTACCTGAAGCATCGCATTCAACAACAAATTCTTTTCCAAAATCGGGTAATGACAACACCGGTGCTTCAGTCAATGCCCTTTTCAACCTGGTAAATGCCGTTTCAGCCTCTTCGCCCCATAAAGTTTTACGGAGAATATTTGTCAATGGGGTTGCTATCACTCCATAGTCTTTTATGAATTTTTGGTAATATCCCGACAACCCCAAGAATCCTCGTACTGCTCTCGTCGTCATTGGTTTCGGCCTTCATGGATTGCCACAATCTTAGTTTCGTCGACCGTTACTCCATCATAGGAAATAACATGGCCAAGATATCCCACTTCTGTTTTTCCGAAAAAACACTTAGAGTGTTTCAAGAGCAATTTATGCGATCGCAAAAGTTCAAATACCTTCCGCACATGCTGTATATGCTCCTTCCATACAGGAATTTAGATGAGATTATCATCAAAAAAAAATGAGAAAAAACTTCCTAAGCACTCCTTGGAATACCAAATTCATGAGACTTTGAAATGTCGATGGGGCATTGGATAATCCAAATGGCATCACCAGAATCTCGTAATGCCCGTGGTGCGTTCTGAATGCTATCTTCTAGATATCTTTCTCAGAAATTCGGACTTGATGATACCCAGACGTAAGGTTGAGCTTGGTAAAGAAACGAGTCCCATGTAATTCATCGAGGAGCTCATTCAGAACCGGAATCGGAAATTTGTCATTTACTGTCACCTTATTGAGCTCTCGGTAGTCAATACAAAATCGCCAAGACTTATCACTTTTTTTAACCAACAAAACCGAAGAAGAATAAGGTGAGAAACTTGGCCGTATAACCCCACTTCTAAGCATTTCCGAGCATTGTCTCTCGATCTCATCTTTCAACAAATGTGGATAACGGTAAGGGCGAACTGCAATCAGGTTAGTACCTTGGAAGAGGTTAATTCGATGATCACATGTCCTTTGTGGTGGAAGTCCTGTTGGATTGGTAAACAACTCGCCAAACTCCACCAATAAATCGCTCAAATCTTCTGACGTAGTTTGTAACGCCAGCAACCTCATTGACTCACTTCTCACCGGTTCAGGCTGGAGAATGTTTCCCCCACTCGCCTCATAGGTTATGAAAATCTCTTCTCCTTTGTCAAACCAATCTTCAAGAGTCCCACCCGGACTTATATTATTTAATCGAGGCTCGTCATGTCCCCTTGAGTCAGCATTTCTTTGCCATTTAATTAGTGCTCCTGACTGCTCAAAACTCTATTGTGTGTGCCGGTCCATCCCATACTACTCTGCCCAGAGAATTCAACCAACGTATGCCTAATACTATGTCAAATCCACTCAGTGGTATGGCAAAGCAATCCGTCACAAATCGATGGCCTTGTACCATCAAAAGGAGGTTTTTGCAAACACCATTGACCCGACACTTGCTTCCATCCACCAATGACACCATTCTTCCTATACGTTGGTGCATTGGAATCCTTAATTTTTTAGCCACGCTACTTTTGATGAAATTATGCGTGCTGCCGGTGTCCAACAATATCCATCCCACTCCGTTCGCAATCTCCGCGTTAACTTGGAATGTACTATCATTTTGCTCTCCTTTCATCGTATTTAGCGAGAGTTCTAAATTCTCTTCTTCGAAGTGCCCATCCCCTGATCGTCATCCTCCATAATCGGCAAGATGTGAAACAAAACCGGTTTAGACATATGTCCTGGAGCATACAAGCCATCGCAATTGAAGCAAAGCCGTTTTGACCTTCTTTCTGCCATCTCGAAATTTGTCAACTTCTTCCAAACTGGTTTTGTAACGTTTTATTTTTGAATGCCTTGTCGATCCTTTTGAGCATCGCCCTCTCATCTGCTTGAAGTTCTCCGATATCCATTTCCTGTCGCCCTCAATCTTATATTCATTATCCCTTGCATACTCTATTGTTTAAAAGATAGTCTCGGGTCATAAATACTCCACTTTTTTCATTAGATTATAGGCTAGCCCAGCGCAAAAGTGTCATAATTGCTAATCTCCAGTTAATCTTCTTTGCCTACCAAGACAATCTTCAAACCGATTACAGTACTCCTGTGTGTCGTAGATTACTTAGCTCACCTACCGGATTAACAGCATCTGCTCTCCCAAATTTACTTTTGCAAATCCTCTTAAACTCCACCCACCCCAATCTATGCGTGATCAACCTTCGTAAGTTTGCATTCCATTGGTAGGCTTGTCCCGTTAATACAAAGGTAGCTTGTCTAACCCTTGCGTCATCATTGAATACCCCTTGGTCTTCAAATTAATCCTCTCACTTCTACAGCCATTCAATCGCATTAGTTGTTGCCACATAAGGTGGAAATTCTATCTTCGCCGGGTTAACCATATAGTTCTCGGTTTCTTTCCCGTCGAGTTTACTCTTCCAACTCGTCTTTTTGTAACCTTGATAGTCGCTTGGTTCAAATCCGGACTTCTCCTCCATCAAACTAATGCCAATTTGCCTCACGGGCCACTATCCTCCTCCATCAGTTAGACAATGTCCCCTTTCCATACCCAACGTTCGTCTCGTCCAAGGTCCTCCTGACTGAACCATCTTCTGTTCTCTGCCTCCATCGCTCGCTGCTACTCCTCCTCGCGGTTTTGTCTGAGACACAGATGTCGGTTCCTTGTCTTCCCCAACCATATCACCTCCCAGCCCTGAAGTTAGAGAGCAGACTGTGTTGAATAGTTCTTGTTGTTCTGCTGCTACGACCTCCTTGAGTTTGTGTTGTTCTTCCCGTAGCTCCTCCACGATGGATTTTATTTGTGTTCGTTCCTCTTGTTGGGCGCCAATTGTTGATGCTAGGGCTGCTTGTTTTGCAGTCAAAGCTTTTTTGAGTTCTCCCACGGCGTCGCGTAGTGGAACAACTTTCTTATATAGGTTGGTCGTCATAGCCTCGAGCATCTGTTTCAGCTGCTCAAACTGGGATGTTTTTACCGCTCCATCTCCCATTGAATCGATTTTCTTTGATACCAATTTGTTATGAGTCAAAGCCTTAGCCTTAGCTCTTATTATCGTACCCGTTGCTAGAGCTTAAAGAACAAAGAGATTTTAAGGTAAGCTTCCTATTAACCCAAGTCTCTCTTAGAGAATTAGGTTAATTGTTGGAAGTTCCTTCTTTATTGATTATAACAGGTCTTTATATAGACCTTGGTACAACTAAAATAAAAAGGAAAATCACTCAAACCTTAATCTAATGTAAAAAAGAAATACTTAATTGCTTTCAAATTAAAAGAAAAATATTAAAAGTCTAATTTTAAAAGGAAAAGATCATAACATTATTGAAAATTAAGAAGCTTCTAGCGTCTACCTTTTCCTTTTCTGATACTTGATTCCATATCGCGTATTCGTTGGGAAAAGATTTCGAAGTGGGTCATGGACTTGTGAGTCGCATCTCAAGGAGGTCTACCGATTCATTCAGAAAACAAAATTTGTATGTTTTTGCATGATCAATTTGTTATGAGCCAAAGCCTTAGCCTTAGCTCTTATTATCGGACCCGTTGCTAGAGCTTAAAGAACAAAGAGATTTAAAGGTAAACTTCCTCTTAACCCAAGTCTCTCTTAGAAAATTAGGTTAATTGTTGGAAGTTCCTTCTTTATTGATCATAACAGGTCTTTATATAGACCTTGGTACAACTAAAATAAAAAGAAAAATCACTCAAACCTTAATCTAATGTAAAAAGGAAACACTTAATTGCTTTTAAATTAAAAGGAAAATATTAAAAGTCTAATTTTAATAGGAAAAGATCATAACATTATTGAAAATTAAGAAGCTTCTAGCGTCTTCCTTTTCCTTTTCTGATACTTGATTCTATATCGCGTATCTGTTGGAAAAAGATTTCGAAGTGGGTCATGGACTTGTGAGTCGCATCTCAAGGAGGTCTACCGATTCATTCAGAAAACAAAATTTGTATGTTTTTGCATGATCAACTCTCAGTCCAGCCCACATGGTTGTGATCGAATGGTTGGTGAGATATGGGAATGCGCTAAAACACTTCCTTTGGGGTTCGAGTTTCCCTTAAAACAGAAACATATCCATGTGAGAAGTATGGGCTTGGTGTTCAGCTCAGGTAATTTACCCGGTAGTCCGGTAACAGGCAATCCGGCTACCTAGCCTAATATTAGTTGGAAAGCATTTCAAACTCGGGTTAGGCAGTGTGTTGGCCTTTCGGGGAGAAGTCTACCCTGTAACACTTCTGTGCGTACCAAAGCTGACCGGATTAGCCGATAGAGTATATAAAAAAAACTTCTCAGTCCGAGATCAATAGTTGGTTAAAATAATCATTGCTACCAGAGGTCGCTAGCTCGAGTAGAAATGTACCCTGAAAAATTTCAAGAAATCACAAGATCAAATAACATCTGTTACGGGTAAAAATATTAAAAACTACCCCGAACATAGATGTAGAGCCTCGGTCCGGAACTTCTTAGTTTGAAAAAAAAAATCATACAGCTTTTAACGATGCTGTAATATTGAATTTCCCATAACTTGCGACTCAAGTTAATATAAGCAGTGCAAGACTTAGCATTCAAGTTTCCAAAGTGGGAAAAAGTAAGAAGAAGTTAGCAAGAAATATTTGCTACTATAAGTACGTAGCGTATTGTTTTGTTGTCAAGTAAGTTACGTAATTTGAGTATGTGACTTTTGCTTCGCATCTCTCTGATTTGTTTTTATATTTTAAAGAATTTCCAATGGTTAAACTATAACTAATGACTCCTTCTCAAATAAGATATATGAATCGTTTGAACATAAAATTAAGAAATTAAGAAAATCACTTATCCAAAGAATCAATGAAAACTAAGGAATATAGGACAAAGAAACTTAGCCTCTCTGGTTCGTTCGCGGCTTTTGTGGTGGCGACTCTCTGATTCGGAGCTTCACGGCGGCTGCGCCTGTGGTGTTGTGGAGGTGTTTAGAGCGGCTCTGATTTTTGTCGATCCGTTTGAGGCTTCGTTGTGGCTCCGTTGGTGGCTCAGTTTGTCTGTTGCCTTGTGTGTAGCTGTTTGTTGTTGTTGTTGTAGGTTCAGGGTGCGAACTTGTGTCTGTCTTGAAGCTGTGAATTTTGCTTCGTTTGGCCTCTGTCTTAAGGTTCTTGCCTTTGACTTTGCGCGTTGCTAGCGGGTCAACGGGAAAAAGCTCTATCGACGGATCTCCCCTAACTCTGAGCAGCTTGGAGCTGCCGAAGGTGCTAGTGCTGGAAGGTTGCTAGGATGATGCGGGGTCCCTACTGGCGGTGTCGGAGATCCCGGTTGCTTCACTTGACTTCAATGTGTGAGTACGATTTGCTCGAGGAGAAGCTGTAGGCTCTATGATCTAAGGTTTTGAGGACTGGCCTAGGATCGCGGACGCTCGTGGCAACTCCGATACTATGTTAAACTCGTTTCTTTGCCAAGACGATTTCTTCGTCGTAAAGTCCTTGCTTCGTCTGATGTTGTTAATTTTGTTGGTTTAGCGCATTGTGTTTACTGTTTTGTTGTTGTAAATTCCTTGTTTCGTAGATTTTGGTATTTTTCTGTTCTCGTGTATCACTGTAACCTTCTGTCAAAAATTTGAAAACGGTATAAAACTTAACATTCATACCAAAAAAAAATACGAAACTTAGCCTCCTCATCATCAATGCATCGTATAATTGTATCACATCAAGCTACAAGAAAAAGGCAATGAACAAGTAACAAATGCAACTTCTTTTTTTCTTTTGTCAACAAATTTCATTATATTTAAATCAACCAATGATTCGGAATGTTGTTTCCATATGTGGTGAGATCCGATTCTGATCGCACATTTCGTGCCAACCTGTCTGCTTTCCCATTATCTGTTTGGGAGACCAAAGATAAGGAAAAATAAGAAAACTCATCCTTGTCACATTTAATCGCCTCCAGATAGGGTGTGAACGCTGGCCAATCTTCCGGAGATGACACCATCTTCACGATGTCTGAACAATCTGTTAGGAAGGCTAATTCTCGCTTATCTTGGCCTATCATGTATCTCATTGCCCAGATTAGTGCTTCTACCTCTACATGTAATGGAGTAAAACTTCTTCGTAAATTTGCGGCTCCCATACTTTGTGTGTCCTCACTCAAATGAGAACAAAACCATCCTAGTCCAGAGAACTTATCCCCCTCCTTCCAAGAACCATCCAAAAAACACCGATATGTGATATATCTAGTATTTTACCTATTTTACTTATGTTTTAGGATTAGTTTTTGGAGTCTTTTTAGTGTTTTGGTATGTTTACAGGTTAGGTAATGCTTGGAGCTTACTTGGAGCAAAACTATGGAATTCGGTGTATTTTGGAGCTTAATTGAAGATTTGAAGACTTAAGAAGATTTGCAGTCAACACTGTCCAGAATCGGAGTCGGTGTCGATCGACACCACTTACCAGTGTCGATCGACACTCATCGTGAGAACAGACTGCAACTTGAAGTTCGAAGCCCAAATCGATACCGAGAAGCCCACAATCGTTATGATCGAAGCCCAGCACGTCCTTAGCCGTGTATATATTGTTTTTATGTTTTAGAACAAGGAGGGAGCTGGCTATTGTTTTAGGCTTTTGAGAAGAGAGCTTTGGGGAGATCTTTCTGTAACCTGTTCTTCTGTAGTTCTGATTTTGAACCCTGTTACTTCTTCTCCTTACTCTTAATGATGATATCTTTCTTTATCTCTTGTGTTTTTACTTTGATTATGACCGAGTAATTCACCTGTTAGATTTAGGGTTTCTCATAAGGGTTTGATGGTTTGATTGAATGGATTGATTAGTTAAGGATTGTCTATCTTATTGTTCTTCATCTGTGGATGTTCTTATTGCTAGTTCTAGACTGATCATCTGGAATTTAGATTATAGGATAATTGGTAGACATGAAAGTGTTATTGATTTCCTGAATTAAATCCGGATGAGCAAAATACCTATCTGCGACGACATTTGATTTAGGGATTTTGTGAACATATCGAACTTGGATTTAATGCATGTTTTGACTGCTGAATTTGCAAAGAAATTTGAGATTCACTGTTATAGACATAGATAATCTCTGCAACGAAATTTGATTGGTTTGTATTTCGTGTTTGAGTTCCAGAACTGTTCTTAATTTTTCCTGACTAATCATTCATTTATCATTCCTGATTTTCTGAGAATTCCCTGGATCTAACGTTTTCTCTGATTTGTTTACAACCTTATTTACATTCTGCAATTTGTCTTTTTAATTTCATCTTTTGGTTTAGCTTAATCTAAAATTGATAACCTATTGAGTAACTGAGTCCCTGTGGATTCGATCCCTAAGTACTACAGTGATCTCTTAATTTGAGAGAGTAGCCCAAGGGTAAATTTGAGCATATCAAATTTTGGCGCCGTTGCCGGGGACTCTTTGTTTACCATTAGGTTCTAGTTTAGGATTTTGTCTAAACTCTTTATCTTTGTTTTACTGATTTTTCTTTTTCTTCTTTTTTTTTGTGTGTTTCAGTTGCATGCCTAATCGCAAAACCAGAAGCACCAACGATCTTGAGTTACTGAATCCGTCGAATCAAGAGCTAAGGGAAATTGAAAGGAGAGGGAAAAAGACCAAGCAATCAGCTGAGATGGAACAACAACAAGCTGATTTGATTCATCAGGCTGATGGGACCTACAGGAATGCAGAGGGTCAGACTTGCAATGAGCATGGCCAATTGATCGAAGTTGCAGGAAATCAGCTGCCACTGGCTGCCAACGCTGATGGTGTCGCTCGATACCCTCTCGATGGTGTCACTCGACACCCCTTACCAGAGCAGCCTGCAGGCGCTGCAAATGTTGTTGCCAATCGTGCAAGAACTCTTGGAGAGTACAACCGTCCAGACCAATTCTATGCCAACCGATCTGCTATTCGTCTACCAACATTCCAGAGGAATGATTTTGAGCTGAAGCCAGCGTTCTACTCTCTTGTAGGACAACATCCATTCCATGGTTTGTCGAGTGAGCACCCAATGGACCACATAGAACGATTTGAGGACCTGGTCATGAGCATTAAAGCTAATGGAGTCTCCAATGACTATCTGTTCTGCAAGGTTTTCCCATACTCACTTGGTGGGGAAGCAGCTTATTGGCTGAAGCAATTACCTCCTGGTTCTTTGACTACCTGTAAAGAGACGAAGAACGCATTTTGAACAATTTCTATGATGATGCGCGTTCTGAAGAGCTAAGAAACAAGATCTCTACGTTTTCTCAGGGAGCAACAGAAGCATTCAAGGCTGCTTGGGTGCGATTCAGGTCATATAAAAGAGAGATTGTCCTCATCATGGTTTTAGTGATGTTCAACTTTTGGGTATCTTTTTCAGAGGAGTTGATTGGAGGTATCAGATGGCTCTAGATGCAGCTAGCAATGGAAATTTCAACACCAGATATCCTGACGATGCTTTGATTCTGATTTAGAACTTGGCTTCTAGCAATAGTACCAAGAATGCGGACTTTGAGAGAAAGAAACTAGCAGGAGGCATGTGTGGAAACGAAATTGTTGAGGTTAAAGCTAAGATAGATTCAGTTCACAAACTTCTTGTGGGCAAGAAATCGGTTCAATTTGCTGAACATGTTGAGACACTTGAAACAGAGCAACAGGTCTGTGAGGACGAGAACGTCAACTATGTGAATGGTGCAGGTTATCAGGGACAGAGGTTTGGTAATCAGCAGGGAAGCAGCGGCTACAACACAGGTGGTCAGAGAAGCGGTTCTACCGGTTTTCAGGGTTCACCAGGTTATGTTCCGAAGCCAGACTATCAAAAGACCTTCCAGCCCAATAACAAAAACACTAGCTACACCAGGAACTATGGTAACTCTTCTTACCAAGCTCCTCCACCTCAGAATGCAGAGAGCAAAATCACAGCCATGTAAAGCAGTTGATAGAAGGCCAACAGAAGCTCACTGTCTCTATTAATTGCAAGCTTGATAATGTCTACACAACTCTGAATGACAAGATTGAAGCTCTAAACACTCATGTTAAGACACTTGACATTCAAGTTGCTCAGACTGCTGAGTCTGTGAAACGTCAAGAGGGTTTTCTTCCAGGCAGACCCGATCCAAACCCTAAGCACACCTGCAATGCCATTTTGATCAGTGAAGGTGATGATGTTTGGGAAGAAAAAGAGAGCGATGAAGACGAGTTTGATGAGGATGCTTCCAATGAGATTTCTGGAGTCTGTATCTCCACTTTGGCTAAGTCAAGAGCTTTGAAACGCCAAGAAATTGCTACTGTTTCTGTTTGCCAGCCGCTGAAACAGGTTAGTGTCGATCGACACATCTCTCTTGGTGTTGATCGACACCACTCGGGATTTGAACCTGCAAGCAGAAGCCAACCTTCTAAGGATTCTTCGACACCCGATGGTGTCGAGCAACACCCCATCCATAGTGTCGATCGACACTATACACGTACAGAGCTGCCTTACGTTGTGATTCCACCATCCGTTGAGTCCACTGAGTACAAACCTAAGGTACCCTATCCTAGGCCACGTCGATCCAAGCAAGAGATCAAAGATGAAAAGTGTAAGGCGATGTTTGATAAGATTGATATATCATGGTTTTTAAGGTTTTTAACCATGATATTAGTTTTGTTTTAGAGTCTTTTTAGTGTCTTTCAAGTCTCTTAGAGTCTTTGCAGGTCTAGGAACGTTTTGGACTTATTTGGAGATTATGGGACGTTTTGGAGCAAGCCGAGAAGCTGCGCTGAAGAAACCAACTCGGAGAGCAAAATTGGTGTGGGTGTCGATCGACACTAGCCCTTAGTGTCGGTCGACATCAATATCTGACGGCAATCGAATTTCCTATCTTTTTGAAGTTTTGAAGAATTGCAAATTCTGCCCAGAAGTTGTCCCTGTTTACAGAAAAAGCCCAAAACATGTTTTAGCATATTTATAGGATTTTAAGGTCATTGTTTAGACCTATGCTTGAGAAGGCTTGACTTTTGAGCAGCCACCTCTTCAGGGATTTCTGGAGAAGATTTCTAAACTCTTTTCTTCTTCTTCTTATTTTCTTAATGCAATTTATTTCATTCATGATTTGTGTTTCATTTATCATGTCTGAGTAATCTCCCTATTAGGTTTAGGGTTTTCAAAGGAATTCATGAATTGCTAGGTTGTTAGATTATTAGGATTCAATCTATAGTGTTCTTCATCTAGATTGTGTTTGTTGCTTATTCTAGCTTAGCTACCTAGAATATGATCTTAGGTTGATTAGTTGACACGAAAGTGTAATTGATTGTCTGAACTATCTTAGATGAGCAAAATACCCTATTCGCAAAGAAATTTGGTTTAGGGATTTTGTGAACATATCAAACCTGAACTTTAATGCTTGTTTAATTTGAAGAATTCGCAAAGAGATTTGGAATTCTAAAATTTAGGCATAGATAATCTTCGCAACGAAAGTTGGTTGATTTTACATTAGTGATTTGAGTTCTAGAATGGTTCTTAATTACAATCCTGATAATTGTTTTGTTCTGCAATTCAGAATTTCCTGAGAATATTCCTGAACTTAGCTTTTCTCCCATTCATCTTACAACCCGATTTCTAATTCTCTTGTTATTTTAATTTTATAGTTTCATCTGTTTAGCTATATTTCTAAACTGTTAATCTATTGTGTGATTAGTCCCTGTGGATTCGATCCCTAAATACTACAGTGATCTCTTAATTTGAGAGAGTAGCTCAAGGGTAAATTTGAGCATATCAAAGATCAAGGCCGAGATTCCACAAGTTGACACCAATGACAGTTCACCTCCAATGAAGCGTCAAGTGAAGAGAATGGTTTTGAATGGTCTAACTCCTGAAGAGGGAGCTTTGCTTACACGTGATATCAGTGCAGTCTTCTTTACTCAGGCTCCTAAGAAGAAGAATGAGAAGATGCAGGAAGTTGTGGTTTCCGAACAGGTCAGCGCAGTCATTCAGAAGAAGCTTCCTGAGAAGTTACCTGACCCCGGCCGCTTCGTCTTGGATTGCTCAATATCAGAAGAGAGGTTTTCTCATTCTCTTTGTGACCTTGGCTCCAGTATCAATCTGATGCCCCATTCAGTAGCCAAAAGACTTGGGACGACGGACTTCAAGCCTACACGGATCTCTCTCATCTTAGCGGATCGCTCCAAAAGGATTCCAGAAGGTGTCTTAGAAGACGTTCCAGTGCAAATTGGTGAATGTATGATTCCTACAGACTTCGTGATCTTGGAATATAAGGAGGAATCCAAGGATCCTTTGATTTTGGGACGACCCTTTTTAGCTACAGCAGGTGCTCTGATTGATGTGAAAAAGGGACGCATAGCTCTGAATGTGGGTGATCTGGTCATGAATTTCGACATGGACAAGATGAGGAAGCCACACACCATTGATGGACAGACATTCTCTGTCGAGATCTCCAAAGACACTACTGCTGGGTATGTCAAGGAGTTAAGTCTGAGTGAGCAAGTGAATAAGCAAGCTGTTGAGTTTGAGGATTGGTGTGGTGATCATCTTTTCAGTACTAGGCTTCAGGAAGAGGTTCTACTCAGTGACAAATTGCCAGAGGATGATGTTTTTGAGATGGAGATAGGGATTGCAAAGAAGAGTTGCAGAAAAAATGCTGAGATCCGAGCTACAGACATGGTGTCGATCGACACCACCATTGGTGTCGCTCGACACTCGCCACGAGTTAACCCGGATTTACCTCCAAAACACTATTTCCGGGTTGATTCTCTTGCTGCTCGTCCGAGACCTGTTATACAACAGAAAGCTCCACATCCCACACTCCGTTCACCTGAGGGAAGGCAAAGGTACGCACATCCTAATCCCAAACCATCTTCCTTCATCAATAAGAATTTCAAAAGTACAAAAACTATTTTGCAGTTAACCAAGCCACGAGATTATCGTAGAGCGCTTGTTTCTTCTTTTGATGATTGTGCAGGCAAAAGGAGTGTACCACCCAAGATTAAGTCCCGCCCTGTTCCTATTCCTCATTTCCTTGGTCGTTCTCACATACCCAATGCCTATACACCACCATGGATGATGAGACTAATTTCGCGGAAGTATTCATTGCCACCCTCTGCTCCACCTGATACCTGAGCTCCGCCACAGTCCAGCTAATGACTGAAAACAAGCGCTTAGTGGGAGGCAACCCACTCGTACGTTTTTTCTATTTTATTTTGATTATTCATGTTTTCTCTATTTTATTTTATTTTGCCAAGCCTGGGTTTAGTACCACTAGAGACAGTGTTACTTAAGTCTGGGGGAGGAAAATACTGATGTATCTTTCTTTGTTTTGGTTTTTGATTTTTGACTAACCATTTGAGTCTTTTGAGTCTTTTTTTTTGGTTTTATTGAGTGAAAACTGGTCAGAAAATTATGATTTTTCTTCTTATTCTATGTGCTTGAGTGATTAATGATGCAGATTTAATTCAGATGCGACTAATGAAAAATCCAAAAGCTGATCAGTAAACCAGAGAGACCCATATTTTGCAACAGTTTCCACACAAGCTGGAGCTAATTTCTGAGCTCTTCCTTTTACCTCATCAATGCAGCTGGTGTTCTTAGGGCTTGACTCCTCGTTCTTACCTGACAAACAAAAAGCCTAATTGAAAAGTGATTGTACTCCTCTCCCTTGTTTAATAAAAGAGTGTGTTTATTCGCAGAAAAGATGATATGATTTTCTTTAAAGTAAAGGGATAGGAAAATTTCCAACGACTCCATTATTTTACTTCAAAAGGAATGATCGCACAAAAGTTGGAAGCGAGGTTAGGAAAATTTCCTTTGATACCATTATTCGCCTACACTTTTGAGATAAAAAAAAGAGAGAGAGAAACAACACAGAATGATGTTGAGAAAGAAACAATTCTGGGGGAGAGAAAGAATACCAAAAAGATGTGGAAATTGGCTAGTTTGTTATGGTATTGAACGGGAACGAGTCTAAAAGGTTCTTGGCACTGATTTCATTGATAAGACCCAGCGATGAAGGCTAATGGAAATTGTTGTGGAATTGTGGGGTGAATCTGGGTACGGAAAGGCTTACGGAGAAGTACATGGAGGTTGAATTTGAATTGGTCTGCTAAGCATATGGATTTGGTTTGAATGCTCAATGCATTGGTTTAAGAGAAAGGGAGTTTCCGCGATTTTCAAACCTCTTTCCACAGGTTTAGTTTCTGTTTTGCTTGAGGGCAAGCAAAGGCTAAGTCTAGGGGAGTTGATAGATCTAGTATTTTACCTATTTTACTTATGTTTTAGGATTAGTTTTTGGAGTCTTTTTAGTGTGCAACTTGAAGTTCCGGAGATGACACCATCTTCACGATGTCTGAACAATCTGTTAGGAAGGCTACTTCTCGCTTATCTTGGCCTATCATGTATCTCATTGCCCAGATTTGCGGCTCCCATACTTTGTGTGTCCTCACTCAAATGAGAACAAAACCATCCTAGTCCAGAGAACTTATCCCCCTCCTTCCAAGAACCATCCAAAAACCACCGATATGTGATATATAGTATTTTACCTATTTTACTTATGTTTTAGGATTAGTTTTTGGAGTCTTTTTAGTGTTTTGGTATGTTTACAGGTTAGGTAATGCTTGGAGCTTACTTGGAGCAAAACTATGGAATTCGCTGTATTTTGGAGCTTAATTGAAGATTTGAAGGCTTAAGAAGATTTGCAGTCAACACTGTCCAGAATCGGAGTCGGTGTCGATCGACACCACTTACCAGTGTCGATCGACACTCATCGTGAGAACAGACTGCAACTTGAAGTTCGAAGCCCAAATCGATACCGAGAAGCCCACAATCGTTATGATCGAAGCCCAGCACGTCCTTAGCCGTGTATATATTGTTTTTATGTTTTAGAACAAGGAGGGAGCTGGCTATTGTTTTAGGCTTTTGAGAAGAGAGCTTTGGGGAGATCTTTCTGTAACCTGTTCTTCTGTAGTTCTGATTTTGAACCCCTGTTACTTCTTCTCCTTACTCTTAATGATAATATCTTTCTTTATCTCTTGTGTTTTTACTTTGATTATGACCGAGTAATTCACCTGTTAGATTTAGGGTTTCTCATAAGGGTTTGATGGTTTGATTGAATGGATTGATTAGTTAAGGATTGTCTATCTTATTGTTCTTCATCTGTGGCTGTTCTTATTGCTAGTTCTAGACTGATCACCTGGAATTTAGATTATAGGATAATTGGTAGACATGAAAGTGTTATTGATTTCCTGAATTAAATCCTGATGAGCAAAATACCTATCTGCAAAGACATTTGATTTAGGGATTTTGTGAACATATCGAACTTGGATTTAATGCATGTTTTAACTGCTGAATTTGCAAAGAAATTTGGGATTCACTGTTATAGACATAGATAATCTCTGCAACGAAAGTTGATTGGTTTGAATTTCGTGTTTGAGTTCTAGAACTGTTCTTAATTTTTCCTAACTAATCATTCATTCATCATTCCTGATTTCCTGAGAATTCCCTGGATCTAACGTTTTCTCTGATTTGTTTACAACCCTATTTACATTCTGCAATTTGTCTTTTTAATTTCATCTTTTGGTTTAGCTTAATCTAAAATTGATAACCTATTGAGTAACTGAGTCCCTGTGGATTCGATCCCTAAGTACTACAATGATCTCTTAATTTGAGAGAGTAGCTCAAGGGTAAATTTGAGCATATCAATATGCCGTAATTTGTACTGTTCGGAGTACCCCTCGTGATAGCCTTTGATTTGTCATGTCCAATGGATTCTCAACTTCCTTTGTTTCCTCTTGTTGAGCTAATCTCCATGCTATTTCTTCATCTGCAGCCAATTTTAAGACCGTCCGTGGATCCTTATGAATATTATCATAAATCTTTTCATTCCGAGCCTTCCATATATACCATAGTATCCAAGATACATAGAGCTGTTGGACGCCGTTGGTGTCCGCCAAAATAAATAATCCATATTTGTATAAACTGAACTGGATGGAAAAACCTCTGGTTGTGTTGGAATATCTGATAATGCCCACGTCTGTAATGCTGGCGGACATTCAAAAAGTGCATGATTTACTGATTCTTCCAAACCCCCACATCGCATACAGCCGCAGTCACAATTGATGCCTCGATTCTTTAGGTTACTGGCACCGACACACAACCTGTGATAACTTGCCATATAAAATGTTTTAATTTCGGAGGACACTTTACTTTCCATACATAGGCCTGCAGGGGTCGAGTATTCGGTCCCAAGTTTCTAACACCAGGCACATCTGGCTTGCATAACCGCATCGTCTGATATCCCGATTTTACCGTATACTTTCCTGATTTTGTAAAATACCACCCTACTGTGTCTGCTCTCGTGAGTGACCCCAAAGCTAGTGCACAAATCAATTCAACATCGTTAATATCCACAGAAGCTATAAGTCGCTCCATATTCCATGTATTGTTTTGGTAATCAATAAGGTTTTCTACGCGGAGCAATGTGTCAGTAGGTAACCCATTGCTTTTAGCTGGCCTCGGGAATTGAGATGGTATCTAGGGATCAGTCCAGACTGAAATAGATGACCCTGAACCTACTCTTTTTATTAGTCCTTTGTTAACCAGAGGGCGAGCAGATATTATACTTCTCCAGCCATAAAATGGATTGTAAGCTTTAATTGGGTCCAGAGGGTTTGAGTTTCGAAAATACCGTCCTCTGAAGACCTTAGCAAATAACAAATCCGGTACCGATAATAACCGCCAAAGTTGTTTTGCTAGTAACGCTGTGTTAAAATCATCCGCATTTCGAAATCCTATGCCACCCTCATATTTACTGTCACATAATTTATCCCAAGCCAGCCAGTGCATTCCGCGTTGTTGACCATTCGAACTCCACCAATATTTTGCTATTGTACTTCTCAGTTTCGACGTGACTGTTTTCAGCAATCTGAAGCAAGACATTACACAAGTTGGTAAGGCAGCTGCCACCGATTTAATCATAATTTCTTTTCCACCCTTAGAGAGGAATTCCGCCGACCATCCATTAATTCTATCTTCTAATCTTTCTTTAACGAAAGAGAAGATCTTTGTTTTGGATCCACCCAAACTTTCTGGTATTCCCAAATAAGAATCCATACCACCAACTTTTGTAATCCCCGTTAATTCCTGTAAGTCCGTCTTTTGTGTGTAACCTATCTTGTGGCCAAATTGAATTGATGATTTCAACAAATTAATTTGTTGACCTGACACTGATTCATACCTCTTTAAAATACCTAAAATAGCCATACACTGTGACGTAGTTGCTTTAAAGAAGAACAAACTATCATCCACAAATAGTAAATGAGTAATCGGTGGACTTGAAATTGCCACTTTTATTCCAATTATTAATTTATCCTGTTTTGCTTTCCTGATATTTGCCACCAAAACCTCTGTGCATAGAATAAATAAATAAGGGGAAAGTGGGTCACCCTGTCGAAGTCCCCTTTCTGGTACTATCATTCCCCTAGGTTGGCCATTAAGGAGCACTCGATACTGTACTGATGTTACGCACCACATTATCCATGAGATCCATTTCTCACAGAACCCCATTTTCTTAAGTAATTGTTCAATAAAAATCCACTCCACGCGATCATAAGCTTTGCTCATATCTGTTTCAATGGCCATAAAATTTCCTTTACAAGAAGGATTTGTACGGAGACCATGAAATATTTCCTGTGCTATAAGGATATATCAGAAATCAATCTTCCTTCAACAAAGGCCGACTGTGTTTCTGAAATTAATCCTGGCAAGACCTTCCGTAACCTTTGACAAAAGAGCTTCGAGATAATTTTGTATCCCACATTACATAAACTAATTTGTCTCAACTCCGTCATACGAGTAGGTCTTTTCGTTTTTGGCATCAGACAAATATTTGTCATGTTTAACCGCTTGTCAAAAGAGCCATTTTGTAAAAATGAGTTAACCAGTAAAACCAGTTCCGATTAAATAATATCCCAAGCCTTCTGGTAGAATAGAGCTGTCATACCATCCGGACCTGGTGCCTTCTCCAGGTGCATCATAAACAAAACTACTTTAACCTCCATTTCCATAGCCGGTGTCGTTAAAAAAATATTAACATCTTCAGTTATCAATGTTTTAACCTCCCTCAATGTATCATCCAATTCATCCGGATTTGAAGTCAAGAAAAGATTATTAAAGTAGGACGACGCTATCTGTTGGATATCTTTTTCCTTTGTCAACCAAGAGCCATTTTCATCATGTAGACCGATTATGCTATTCCTAGCTCTTCGCTGTTTTCTTACCGGATGGAAAAATTTTGAATTTTGATCCCCTACCCTCATCCAAAGGTTTCTACTTTTCTGATGCCAATACAACTCTTCCTCCCGATAGGCCGCTTTCAACCGGAGTGTTAAATCCATGATGTCCTTAGGTGAAGTCGTGTCATCTGCCTGAGCCATAGCAATGTTATTTTTCAAATCCTCAATAGTTTGCCGACCATAAAGTGTTTGATCCTTCCTCCATTTAGATATCGCACGTCGACAGTTGATAATCCTCTCCACAAAATTACCTTCAGTCTGTACCTTTTCTAAAAACCACCCTTCTGAGATTGCTTCCAACAGACCTTCTTTGCCAACCCATCTTTTATCAAACCGAAAATTCCGTTTTCCCCTTATTTTATTTTTTGCGAAATTTACAAGGACTGGTTTGTGATCCGACGCTATCATTGCCAAGTACTCTATATATGTATTACAAAACTGGTCATGCCACTCCTCCTTAGCTAAAGCTCTATCTAGCTGACATCGAATTGGTTTTTTATCTCGCCAACCCCGCCATGATAGCCCATCCCCGAGATATGGGAATTCAATCAACCCACAATCTCGGATCATCAAATTGAAAGGAATAAACGTAGATGCATTTCTCAATTTGCCTCCTCTTTTCTCATGATTACCTCTTATTTCATTAAAATCACCTATTAAAAACCATGGTTGATTCCGACTTAAACCAGTCCTTGTTATCCGTTCCCATACTTGTTCTCGATTTTTTCGAACCGGGTCTCCATATACAAATGTCAGAAAAACTTTTTTCCCTTGAACGATAGCCTCAATGTCTATTAATCTAGAAGATTCAAATAAAATTGAAACATTAAAATTATTATTATAAAATAATGGTAAACCGCCACTACAACCGATATGATTAACCGCTTTTAAATTACTATAACCGAAATGACATAAAAATTTCTCCAAAAAAGGGGACAATTGTTTCGTTTCCGAGAGGAACAGAAAATCTGGCCGATGACGCTTCCATAAATCCCGAAGATACCCGATTGTTGCCTTATTCCAGAGCCCTTGACAATTCCAACTTAGAATTTTCATTTATCTTGTTGTGGTTTTGGTGGTTTAGCTCCACCTAACTTACCCTTCTCCACATCCTGATTCTTCGGGTATTCTCCATCACCTTTCACCTCATTCTCTTTTGGAGTTGGCCTTTTCCTAGGTGTTGTTAGCCTCTGAACATTTCTCTTTTTGGAACTAACCCCCTTGAAAATCAGCCCGCCTTTATTTTTTTTGCCTTTCTCCACAACACCACCTGTATTTAATACCTTTATGTCCTCCATAATTGCATCGCTCGACGCCGTAACATGACCTGATAATTCAGATCCACCAGCAACATTGAGCGAGTTTATACCATTATATACCATACCTTCCGATTCATCTACAGCTTGGTTCACGCCCGTCTATTCAGTCACCATCCCATTATCCTCATCAGTCCTAGCTACTCCCTGTTCAAGTAAGGTTTGATTTGATGAATCAAAAATCGTATCCATAACAGCCCCCTCCGCTGAGCCAGCGACCAAGTTAGCCAGTGCCCCACATACCTCAGCTGTTGTTTCTGTAACCAATACCTGGTCATCCATTTTCTGCATGACCTGAACCAACTCCTCCTCCTCCCAAACAGCATCCAACGCCTCCTCACCAACCTTATTTAGCAGTTCATTCCCAGTTATGGGTTCGCTCATCCCAGGCATCAAGTCTACCTCCGCGGTCACCTTGTTCCCCTCATCCGTCCCCTCATCTTTGAACAAGGCCTTCCTCACCAGTGTTGGTTTTTTAACCTCTCCAACTGCCTCCTTTTTCGCCTCCCCTGTTACTCCCACCACCTGCTCCAATACACGATGATCATTAAGCTGGGCATAATTATTGTACCTCCTATGCCGAGAGGAAGGCTCCCCTTGATAAGGTACTTCTCGAGGCTTTAAGCCCCTTGCATAATTTCCATATATGGAACGCCCCTCTTCTTTATACTGACCCGCAGATGACTTACCTCTAAAGCCCCCTTTGAATTTACCTTCCTGAATATAACCTCTACCTCTGACATTTACTACCGCGCCCTTGTAGCTCTGGTTTTGTCCCTCTGCGTTACCCTCTCCTGAGTCACTTATGAAACCTGTATGGAACCCGGTAGTTAATTGGGTACAGTGACCTGAGTCATGGCATAAGCTTGAGCAGACTTTGCAATATCCAAACAGACGCTCATATATCAGCTTGACTATGGTTTCTTCACCATTCCCAAACTCTATCACCGTCTCAAAACAGAGGGGCTTAAAGCCATCCACTGTTACCTGAACTCTGCCCGGCCCCATCAATATCAACTGCCTCCACTTGCCCCAGATCCTGACCAATATCCCTGAAAGTAGGCTCTACCCAGAACTGGAGTGGAACTCCCAGGACACGTATCCAGAATTTCAACGTGGACGGATAGGCAGGGTCTATTGTTGGCCGCCATCTCACCATGGACACTATCCAGTGATCAAAGTGGAACGGCTCCATCTTAAGGATTTCGACAATGTCTGCTTCATTGTCAAAATCGAACTAGAATTTCCCCAGCCCTAGATCTGCCCCCACCACCTTTCCCTCGATTTGCCAGATTCGTGGGAGCATGAACAAAAGCGATTTCATATCTTGCACTCTTGGATTCAGACACCTTCCAATCACAGTCTTGGAGTAGCCGCGATAAGAGCCGAGTTCTCAAAATTCGAGATCTTGATTCTCCGCATTGGAGCCTTGCCACCCGGTTTCTGCTCCGCATAGTTTAGCCCCACCAAGTTGTTTTGCGACATCGTCAAAAGCACAGACCAGACAAACTCCAAACGGAACCAGCGAGATATGGAAATAACCATGAAAGTTAAGAAAAAGATGTTACAAGGCGAGTTTGTATGAACGACCTCTCTAGCTTTCTGATCGATTTTATAGACCTTCAACCCCATCGAGATACCTATTGAACTCGCTTCGAAATCTCTTACCAAATATTGCCTCATTAACTCCCGAATCTCAAATTCTATAAACCTTGCTACCCAAGGTCTGCTAGATCGTTGAAATCCCGCACCAACACCATAGGAGGTTACCAAAAGTTGGGAATTAGGATCATCGAGATCCGCTTCAAATTTCCTTACCCGATCTGTATTCCAAAGAAAACGAATCGCCCAGATCTCAAGCTTCTGTATCCCCAGATATTGGGCGGATTTACTTTCCAGATCCCCAATATCTCTTCGACCCATCTCAAATCCATCATCCCCACACCAGATCCATCCCTGGATATGCAAGGATTGAGTCCCCAATATACCCAGATTGCGATTCCCATAATTTGGAAACCAATTCCTTCTGAAATTAAATCTCCACCACCACCAATTTATCTCAAAGTGTGAGATCCCGCAAATAAACCGAACATCAATAGCCAAAATCCACCATCTCATTGTTGGATAAAGAACCCTAAGATCGCCTGAAAATCGCCATCGCTCTTAGAGAGAGAGATCTAGAACTCTGTCATTGTTTAACAAATGCAACTTCATTCAGAAGCTTTTTCTTGTTTTCGAATTAGTAAAAATAGCCATCAATTCATGCATGTTTGAGTTATCTTCTTCTCCGAGTTTGTCAGAGAGTGTGGAAGCTTCTTGAAAATTGCCCATACATCGCCCACAGCCATGCCTAACCTTGTATATACATTGACTTTTTTTTTTTTTTTTTTTGACATCATAAATTGACTTTTTATTGTATTTGTTTTGTCCCTAATACGTTAGAAACCCGCAGAGCTTGGAAAAATTTTAATGTGGTCTGATCAAAACCCATATCAACGACCTCCTTGATGGCTTTTTTGTATTTTTCTTTTCCATTGACAGATTCTAAGGTATTGGAGTTGAGCAAGGGGATTAACAACTCGTGAGGCACGCCTAATACTTTCAAAATGAATACATCTCCGATTATATTGTCCGCTTCTTCTTCTTCTTCCCGTAAAATGTTTCTAACGAAATCATTGTAGAAGCTGATAGAGCTTGAAGCTCCTCTGAACTGAAGAAATAACTCAAGTTTTGGGCTAAGGGCTTTCTCAGCAGCATCTGCTATAAGACGCCGTGGAACACAAGTAATGTTTCTGGATATATGACAATGACTTCTAAAGAGATTCGAAACGGAATCAGAATCTGCCTCTTCCTCTTCCTCGAGAACCCATTCTGAAGTTTTTTTAATCCAACCACATAAATCAATGAGATTAGAGATAAAAAAAAATTTCATGAGGGTTCACGTGTGATGTAGCACTAGCAGAATTGGAAAAAGCGGATGCGTTTTGCTCAAGCTTTACTGAGGATCTCATCAAACTACACCATTTATGTAACTCTAAAGACTTTCTTCCATGGCGCATCAGAAGATTCATGAGAATAAAAAGCGATTAAACCTAAAGAAACATAAGAGAAGGTATTGGCCAGCTCTCGAGCGATGTGAAACCTCCAATTTCACCAAATCGATCTTGTGATTCACGGATTCAAAGAAACTGTAAGATTATGAATCTCCGTGGAGATTTATGATATTAACACAAGCCTTATATATAGGCGTATTAAGAGTGCTCTACAAGTATATAGTTTAAATATTTGACATTATCATAAATAAGGAAATATTCTATATTCCTATATTCTAACATAAACAAGTGTTTTGGGTGAACGCTCACTCGATTTTCACACACCCAAGACTTAAAAATTGTGAAAGGTTCGAGTAACTGATTTTTCAGGTACCAAGTCTCTATTGTTTAGTCAATTAAGAAAGGGTGATTTGCACAATGGGACACTTTTTAAAGAACTTCTTGCATTTAACACACTTTCTAAAATTGAGACACTTTTTTCACTGTACACTCTTTTTCAATAACAATATGCCCTCGTTTTAATCGTCAGAAACAAACCAATTTAGTTAAGAGCTTTCAATATGGATCGTAAAAGTGGATACTTTAGATAAAAGAAAAAACACTTTAACTCCCTCATCTCAATCGCCTCTCTCTCTCTCTCTCTCAACTATTCAGTTTCAATTTCAAAATTCAGAAACCAATCTCTCTCTTCTTCTTCATCTCAGTAATGGAGACTTTGTCAGCGACCTCGATCGGATGTGAAAGAGTTTTGCCCAATCAACCATGTTTGTTCTTCTCATGTAATCATAGAATAATTGTGTACAGATCAGATCTAAGGTTCCTAAAAAAAAAAAGTTGTACTCAGAGAGCCATATTTGAGATTAGCCTACTATTATAGTGATTCACCATGAGTAGTTTTTGCTTGTTTCGTAGATTGTGGATCGGAAGAAATGGATGTCGTGACCACGAGTTTGGTTCGATCTTATGTCTTACCGGCTGGAAATTCCGACAACGATCGAAGAAATGGATGTCGTGACGACGAGTTTGGTTTGATCAAGTTCCTTACGGCCAGTGGCTATGGGTTCACGTGTTCTGGTTTGGGACTTCAAATTCATATCATGGTATGTTCTGAATCTTTTTGGGTTTTAATTTGATTTGATGAAAATGTTTGGTGAAAACGTTTTTGTCTTGTGATTTATCTTTGTGGGCTCGTTTCTAGAATTGAAAAATCTATGTTTCATGTGTGGCTTTCTCAGGCGCTTTTGATGATTTAAAGGATCTCAAACTTACTCAAATGTTGCTTCTTTTCTCACAGTCTCTCCATATCTTATGACATAGGGTTAGCTTCACAATCTCATTTTCTATGAGCGATGAAATCGATAAATGAAAATTTTGTTCAAGAGGTGAAATCATTTGGGTATATAGTGTTTGATTTCCCTATAAACTGAAAAAAACCATAAATCAATCATGAAATGGATATTCTTACTTGATGAGGCATGCCATAAATGATGTATATACTTACTAAAGTGGTGGCTACGATGTAGTGGCTATGATGCAGTGGATGCGTCGCGGTGGCTTCGATACAGTGGCTGCAATGCGGTGGCTTCGATGCAGTGTCTGCAATGCGGTGGCTTCGTCGTGGTGGCTTTGATGCGGTGGCTCCGATGTGGTGGCTGCGATGCGGTGGCTGCGATGCGGTGGCTGCGATGCTGTGGCTGCGATGTGGTGGCTGCGATGCGGTGGCTGCGATGTGGTGGCTGCAATGTGGTGGCTGCGATGCGGTGGCTTCGATGTGGTTACTGTGATGTGGTTACTGTGATGCGGTGGCTTGGATGTGGTGGATTCGATGTGGTGGTTGTGATGCAGTGGTTGCGATGCGGTGGTTTCAATGTGGTGGATGTGACGCGGTGGCTATGATTTTTTGGCTTGGATGTGGTGGTTGCGTTGCAGATTCATATCCATATGGCTATATTCAAAATTGTCATTATACTACGCATACCGTCCATTTTTAGTTGAAAACAAAAGCATTCATTCACTTGTGGACCAAATACTTGCGGAATTGAATTGTAATTTTGGTTTGTTCTTCTTATATTTGTTGAATCCAGTTTCTTATTTCACTTAAGGAACTCAGACTCTTGTTGGTTGCTGATCCAATTTAAGCAAATTTCGCTTTAACATTGTCAGCTAATAAAATTGTAGTTAGTTAGTACACACCTCATGGTACATGTGTTCGTTTGCTTTGTTTGCAAATGTGTTTTATCGCTTATTAATATTATCACTTTTTTTGTATGCTCATTCAGCAATGACATTAGTTTCCAAGTGTCATTTAACAGATTTTGGGACATGAATTTGCAAGGGAATAAGAAAATTTGGATAAAGTTTTCTCGTGAGCCTTCTAGTCTCATCGACACTACAATAATGTTGTCCACAAAATCATATCCACTTGTCCACGGAGCCTGGTTGTTCACAAATCCATGTCCAGTCGATGTATTCCACATGAACAAAATTTTATCTATCCCTTCTTAATTGTATGAACTATACTACTATTGATGGATATATTACCAGGAAATATGAACTTTGTGACCAATAGCATACACAAGGTTCATATGTCATCCATGTCAAATCCATAAAGACGTATGCACGAGTATATGAGTTTTAATTACCCAAGTCCACATAAATCTATCCATTATACAATGTCCATAATAATATGAGTTTACGATTCGATGGATGCGATGTTTAGGGAGTTGCGGATTCGAAGCGGCAAGGATTTTGGTTCGGTGAAGTTCATTACTGCGATAAAGGTATAATGGTATCTAATTCACATGTTAATTTGAAATATTAGATTGAATTTGACTAATTTTTTTTGCTCATCTCGTCTCATTAGTCCAAGAAAGACATGAAATTACTAAATTGAAGAAAAGTATCATGCAAGCCTGGAAAAAGCCACAACTCAGTCCCATCACGAGAAGCTGATCATATGGTTATGGTTATTTAGATTTCAGATTTTGCTTATCTTTTTCTGGTCACGTAAATGTGATAATGCAAAAATGTTTTTGATTGGTCATGTAAATGCAGAACATGTGACTATATTCATATGCTTATATTCAAAATGGTCATTATATTATGCATACCATCTATTTTTTGTTGAACATTTGTTCGCTGCCATATGAACAAAAAAGGTTGTGATGGTAAATCGAATCCACGATTCAAAAATACAATAATTTGGACACACTTTAGGATTCAGAAACATGATGATTTGGAACAATGAGAAAACCACGACATCCATAAGATTTCATCCATACATGATTATCCATCATACACAATCCATCTCATCAAATCCATCCATACATGAACATTTGCCCGTAAACATTTAGATGGGACCTTCGAAGTAGCAACCTAAAACATTTAGATTTATTTTTCTCAAGCTCACCTTCACATATCTGATCGTGTGTCATGCCTCTGTGCTTGACATTCATTCACATTCATTCCCACACAACGTAGTAGTTTTATATAAATCACCTCCACAATAGTTATGGATAATATGGTGCTATGATGTGATCCTGTGGATGAGAAGGTATGGATGTGATACTGTGGATGAGGTGCTATGGCCAAAAGGAGCTATGTGATCATTTGGATGCAGTGGTGTGGATGCGATCATGTGGGTGAGATGTTATGGCCAAAATGAGCTATGCGATCATGTGGATGAAGTGATATGGATGCGATCTTGTGGATGAGGTGCTATGGCCAAAAGGAGCTATGTGATCATGTGGATGTAGTGTTATGGATGCGATCCTGCGGATGAGGTGCAAGGCTCTAACTTCTCCAAATATAACCAGCTCCATAAGAATCATCACTCGTAAACTAATAAGAATAAATATAGAGATGACTCGGTTTCTCATAGCATAATTTCAGTGTTCTTAATATTTTTATTCTCCAAAAATTCTCTTTCAAAATGGTGAAACAACAACTTAACAAAAAGAAACTAATGTAGTCACTACTATCAACACAATCCAGTAATGCCCCATAGAGGTTTCATATTTTTTGTAACAAAATACAGCAAAAGAAAAAAGCAGAGATTACCGGTTGAGTAATGTAGCAAACTTGGCCCATAAGAGATTATATCCAACTTTCTCGGATAGGAGCCAAAATTCAGTAGAAGAGACTAGCAAAGTGGCTGCACCACTCCGGTTTCTCCATAGCAACAAATTAGCAACTGCAAAATTGCAGTACCCAAAGATTCAAATTCAGATTTTGCCTTTAAGAACATACAAAGTCACATGGCAATATATTTTTAAGTGTTTTTAAACACGTCAAATTATTAAAACATATTCCCAATTATGATCAATTTAAAAACTTCCCCAAACACGTAATTGGTCATGGAAGTCGAGAAGAGGTAGAAGATTACTAAATGGCTGAATTGAACCCGTAAATTCGGACCATATTTTTCTTATTCCACATGTACCACTTTATCTATAAAAGACTAGCCATTATACATAATTCATCTCATCAAATGCATCTAATCATCAAACAACATTGAACATTTTTCTAGTCCATACATGACTAGTCATCATATACAATCCACCAACAACAAATAGTAACAGTAAAAGTGCCAAGATAGATGGAAACAAAAAGAAATAGGAAGAAGTAAGCAAACTAGCTATGTGTGTCCTTCTGCATCATAGTTGTCTATTCGTGATTGTCCAAGCAGTATAGTCCATATGGTCATCCTGTGACCTATATGTAACATCAAAAAGTAGACTCACTGTTATTGGACTAAATGAAAACTAAATTTTTATATCTCAAGAACAAACATCAAGCAGAGAAAACAAATCCATCTACTATATATGGTGAGCCAAAATCGTTATTAAAATCAGAGATGAAATCAAAAATCAAGATAGCCAAAACTGCTTATCTTTTCTTGCTTAATTTTTTTTGTGGTGGTGTATCTCCAAGTCTAGGTACATTTTGCAACTGTACAAAGCAAAAAAAAAACAGAGATCGTTTGTCAAATAGCAAGAGCATCTTAATTACACTTAAAACCTCAAATAGCAAGAGCATCTTAATTTCACTTAAAACATGTGTCTAGTATATTAATGACTAACTAAAGTGAAGAATGTTTTGATCTGGTCCTATAAAATCTGTCTAGATCCTATTTTAAAGAAGTAACTTCACTCTTCTATGATTTTGTTCCAAAACTACTAAGAGTAGGCAATGATTTCTTCCACTTGATCATTCATCATATTTTATATTTAACAATTGGTTCAATTAGGAAGCTAGAACCAAATACTAAAAAACCAGCTCATCGAATATCCCATGAACTTTCAATCACAATAATTTCTCAGGAAAATTATAGTTTGCTAAGTAATTACTAAGGAGAAATAATCACTTGAAACCTAATGACTATACAGAACAAATTATATGCAAATTTTCCAGATTTGTACCTGAAGCAAACCCTTCGATGAGAATGACACCACCAATCCCAAGCCATGTGAGAAGAAACGTGTTTTCGTTCCGTCTCAGCTTCGTTGCTCCATATTCACTCATGACCACATGTTTCTACACATGATAATGACGAATCACTTTTCTCTAGCTGAACACACGCGATTTCTGAGATTGAGTATCGAATCTGGGAAATAGTTTCCTCCTTCTTCTTGTTAATTCTGTAATTTATGTTTCATAGTGGTTTGATGTCGATGAAAGGAGAGGAGTAAGAGGAGTCCGACAAAGACGGAGAAGGAGAAGACGGTGACTGTGAGGGTTTTTCAATCGATATGTTCGCGGCTTGGGGAGATGAGTATGATGAGGAATTGGAGAAAAGCCGAATCAAAGATGGGTTTGATGATAACCTTTGTTGGCGATATGAAGCGCCATGATTTTTGGTTGCTTCGAAGGATTTAGGTCTTTAGGTGTGTGTAAGTGGAAGTGGTGACGATAACAGATCAAAGGAGTATGGAGTTGAGAGAGAAATGAGGGGGAGATGAGAGAGATGAAAAAGATCGAATGAAAAGTAAAAGAGGAGTTAACGGATATTAGGGTTTGGCTAGGGGGGATGTTTAAAGTTCTCGTACCAGTTAGATATTTGGTTAGTTGTGTTTGAGGGTATAATAGATATTTAACATTATAAAAGTGTGTCAAAAGTGAAAAGTGTATTATAGTGAAAGACAACTTTTAAAAAGTGTGCTAGAGTGCAACTAACATTAAAACTAAAAAAATTAATGTTAGACAATATGGGAATGGAAGAACTCATAAAACAATATGTAAGTCATAAAAGTACAAAAAAAATTATAAAATAAAGGAAATTCTAGAAGAATATGGATTACAAAGATTTTTTTTTTAAAAAATATATTAATAAATAAAAGGAAATTCTAAAAGAATATGGAGTAAAGAAAATTTTTTAAAGTATATAATTAGGTAAATCTCTCTATAAATTAATAATTATTAATTTATCAATAAATTAATACTTTTATATGTTTTCTTCGATCAATAAAAAATAAAATTGTTCTCCCAACTTCTTCTTCGGAAAAAAAAAACTCTAACCGTTTTGAGAGAGAGGCGTTTCAATCGACTCCAATTATCAAGACAATCTCAATCATCGATCGATCCCATGCCTAACACTCGGATTAAGTCACGACGTCTGAACTGTTAAGGTATAGAGGGTAACACAACACAATGATTCTACTTGGAACGCACCAAGCCAACGCTTTAACTTGTTTTAGTAACAATGTAATCTCTACAAAGATCTATTTTTTTCGGTGTTACACAATTTATTCTTCCTAATAGACTTGTCCCCGACTAAAACAAATCCTAAGCTCTAACTCTCCTTTGAATCAATCCTCCAAAGATATCAAAGTCGAGTAACACCCAAATCAACCCTAGTTATGTATCTACCCACACGAAGATAACAAAACCCTAGTTGATGCAGATCTCTGCGTTCTATTCACCCGCCCGTGAAACACACAGAGAACTGAACATTCACCTTCTAAGCTTTATTCTTTCGCTTCGAAGTTTACAACCTCACCATAATAGCTCTAGAGTGTCAACCACGACCTATGGCCTCTTTAGACTATTTAAACGAAAACCCTAATACCTTAGGTGGAGAATCTCGCCAAATATCCAAAGGAATAAACTTGCTCCTCAAGTTTATCCTTTTCTTAAATCGCTGCAGAGAATATCTAGTGAATCTCTACAACAACTCATGTCTTTATCTCTTTGCCAGGTCAGGTACAACTTCCTTGGCTCGTCACACCATTGACTTTAGTTTCGCCACGTCAGCTTACGTGTCCACGTCAGCATACAGACTCTTTATGCAGGTACAGACTCCTGTTGACATCAGCTGGTTGTCTTCAACATCAGCTTGTTGTTTCAGATCTGCATCTTCAATCTCCCTCTTTTTAGTCTAGTTTGATACTGAAGCATCCTTCTGGTTAAACCTGAAAAGATACTCAAACAAAAACCAACCTAAAACAGAACAAGCAATATCTAGAAAAAGAAACATCATCATCTAGCATACTCAGATAACAGCTTGGTCAAACAAAACTATGTTTAAGAACCTAAAAATCAAAAGCCACAATGGGCTGCAGCGGAAACCAAGTTCTTAACATTTTTCTAACTAAACTTAACCAATTGGCATATTCCTTATCACTATCAACCTGAAATCAACCAATTAAAAATGTTAAGTCTCCCCCATAGACAATGATTCTCCCCCTAAAGCAAAGAACTCCCCTAGCAATAGGCATTATCAAAACCATATCAAAAACCAGAATCATCTCCCCCTGCTTGAGTGAACAACTAGATTAAAAACAAATAGTTGTATCACAACAGTAAACAGAGTTAAGGGAATCACTTACCTACTAACAGTGCATCCTGCAGCACTTAGAAGAGCAAACTCATCACCTTTCTCTTCTGCTTCACCTCAACAGGTCGTTGAGCCATAAGGAACTGATAGAAGAGACGTGAAAATAGCAGGTAGAACCTGAACTGAGTAGATCGAACCATACTGAGAATGTGAACATACATGTAACGCCCGTCTCCTAGAAATTGGAATTTTTGGATGGAGAAATATATATATAGAGGATATATTTTTTGGATGGAGAAATATATATATAGAGAAATAACGCCCGTACGCAGTTCCCATTCATTTCATCCTCATCAGATGCTTGAAGCAGATTCCTAAGGCAGTGACCTCATATCCAACACTCGATCGAGGTACTTTACCAAGCTTCTGAACGTAACTGAAGATCATATGCGTTTCCAGAATAAAACCGCCACCCCTTGATCCTTCATTGTTGTTCAGGGAGCAGTAGCCTTTCAGGTTTCTGTCGGTTCCTTTGGAGTACAGTAAACCCATATCCTTTGTGCCCTTGATATATCTGATGACCCTTCCAACAGCTCTCATATGTAACACTTTAGGGTTCTCACTGAATCGATCACAGCTTGCAACTGCATAACTGATGTCTGGTCTACTTACAATGAAACACTTGAGTTCACCAATCAGAACTCTGTACAGACATCCATCCACATCAACTCCTGATTTATCCTGAGAAAGATCATCTTCTGTTTCAGTGAGTGTTTCTTCCTCTTCACTTGACTTAAGACTACACACAGTGACTAAACTCTGACATACTTGCACTGAGATATGAACACTCCATCATCCGTCTAATGAATTTCCAATCCCAGATACTCCGACAGTTTTTCAAATTCACTGATCTTGAATTTTTGCAGCGTATTGCTCTGAAAATGATTCAGCAGATTCTGACATGTAGCACCAAAGATCATTATCCATGCACTGATCTGAGCAACCACCATATCTCCTGAGTTACTACGAACAAACAAAGTTTCATCATCTATGTCTTGTTTGTACCTTGTTTAAGTAATGACCACATCAGACACTTGTATCCAGTTCTCCGACCATATTTAAAGACTTGAAACGCCTTTCTCAGCAGGTAAATATGATCAAGATGATAAAGATCTTCAAAGCCCTTTGGTTGTTCCATGTCAACAATCTTCTGAAAGAATTCATCCTGAGCAATCCTCCTAACATCCACCTGGTACAACTTGAAATCATGTGCACATGCAAACTCCATCAAAGTTCTGATTGCCTCAGGACAAGTGAAGGTGTCGAGTGTACCCAATCCGCTTCTGGTCTTTGAACTACCAATCGTGCTTTGTTTCTCACAATGTGACCTTGTGCATCTCTCTTGTTTTTGAATACCCATTTCAAGACAAGACCTTTTGAAGATGTATCATTCATGGAATCAGACCTTGGAACTACGATCCAATCATCGTTGCGATTCAACAACTCTAGTTCTTCCTACATAATAGCAACCTACTCATCATCGTTTATTGTTTCTTTATAATTCTTAGGCTCTAGACTTGACACAAAACAAAAGAAATGTCTTGGCTCAGTGTTCTGACATTTGATCAGTCTGCTCTCAAGTACTTATACTTCCCTGAATCCTTCCAGACATCTGAGTGATTGGAGTATAAAACATAACATCCTGACCCGATAACTCATAAGCATTAGGTACCTTGTCTCTATACTCAACAGGTCTGTGAACAATCAATCGTTGAACAGATACATCATCAAGACCCACCTTGACTATTTCCTGCAACCCATCAACAACATCAACAGACTTGATAACTATGTCTTCTTGACTCTTTTGTACACCATCTTGTGAAATGGATACACGGTTGTTGAATATCTTCAATCCATCAATAGCATCAGCAGATCTTTTCCCTCCTGAATCCTTCCTATAACCTCTTGTGGGAAGTGATTCTCACAGTTTCCAGACTGTTGTAGGTTGCAACCAACATAAATTTTCTGGCTAAGCACACATTCTGAAATTCTAGTACCTCTCTGATTTGACTCCTATGAAATAGATAATTTCCATATGTAGCAGCTATGACCAGATCGCTGACCTTGAAGTCCAACATTGCCCTGTTTGTCAATAGACTTGCAACCATCCTTGGTAAAGGTTACATCTAATCCATTATCACACAGTTGACTAATGCTGATCAGATTAGCCTTCAGTCCATCAACAAGATATACATTTTTTCAGACTGGGTTGAGATTCACCACTGGTTGTACCTTTGCCTTTGATTTTTCTTTCAGCTCCATCTCCAAAGATAACTCTTCCAGCTAAGACATCTTCATATTCTGTCAGATTGACTTGTGATCCAGTCATGTGTCTTGAACAGCCACTGTCGAAATATAATTGTTTTCTTTCTGAACACGTATTTTCTGATGTATACGCAACATGACAATACAGGTCACTCTTCCTTAAGTATACCTGATTTCCTCGCCTAGTATCTCGGTAACAGTGTTTCTGCCGCATACCTTGCGTAACCCGATTCAGATAGCTGTAACAATCAGCCTTATAATAATTTTAACTTCTGCAATACCAACATCCTGTTCTTCTGCTTTGCAGATGATTGAGAGCAATTCTCTGTTTCGACAATCTCCTGTTATGAACAGTCATATTCCTGATCAGACCATTATTAACTCCTGTACATGTAGTACCTTGCTTTCCTTCTAACGGTCTTCTTGTTCTTCTGTTCAGCTTTCTGACACCCTCCTGGCTAACCTTTTCTTCTGAGCTAGATTTTGCAAGAACATCTCTCTTCACAAACTTAGTTGTAGTACTTGAAGATCCATCACGACAATACAGATCTTTCTTCTTGATGTAGACTCGACTATGCCATCGATCATCTCTGTGAAAACTTTTCAGTCGCATGAGCTGAGTTACACGACTCAGAAAGCTGTAACAGTCAGCCTTGTAATGATTAGGGCTTCCACAATACCAACATTCTGTTCTTCTATTTCTCAGATGATTGTGAGTAAACTGATGTTCTGATCTCCTTCAGTTGTGAGCGTGTATACCTCTGGTCATACTATCTCGAACTCCTGCAAGTACAATATTCTGATTTCGTCCAGAAGTTTTATTTCCTTCAGGTGATTTCACAGCTAAAGTTGTCCCTTTGACAAACCGAGTTACACCGTTTGAATTTCCTCCTTGATAGCCCAGACCCCAACTAACATTTGAGGTTCTTCCAACAGTAAGAAGTTTATCCAGATCCTTGGTTCTTTTGCTCAACATCCAGATCTTCCAACTATTTCTCTAAGCCCTGTGATTTGATTTTCTTCTCAGAAACTGATTTTTCTAGAGCTAAGATTTTACCCAGGAAATCTTCCTTTTTTGAAACAAGATCATGAATCTCCTTCTTCTTCTGAATCAGATCCTCAACCAGAGTGATGACTTGTTCTTCTGAAGACAATCCAGACTCACCATCCTCTGATTTTATATCAGTTTTTTGATTCATTAAATTCTGAGAGCATTAGCTACCCCAGTAGTTCCCTTTCCTGAAATTTTTCTTTTCTTCAGCAGCAACTCATCCGCCTGCATTATTCCCACGACCTGATCAGAACTCAAACCATATTCAACAGTAGATTTCTAGGACTAAAATTTGGGTGACAGACTCCTGAGAAACGTCTTGACCAGTTTCTTATCCTTGTACATCTTCCCAGGCACTTCAACTTCCTGATGGAGAGAACTCAGCTGATTGTTGAATACATCATTAGGCTCACCATCTCCCATGGTCAAGTATTCAACCTCAGACGACAATATATCAGATCTAGTCTGTTTAACACTGTTGGTTTCTTCAACAGAGGCCTCCAAAATATTCCAAACTTCTTTTGCAGACTTACAATCTTGCACCTTTGTGAATTGATCCAATGATAATGAGCTGAGAATAACAGAAAATGCTTGGGAGTTATGTTTTGCCGCTGTCTTCTCATTAGCAGTCTATAACTTAATAGACTTTTCACAATTTATCCTTTCTCGTTCGTAATTGTTGGTTGTGACCACCCATATTCCACAGCGAACCAAGCTTTTATATCACTACTCTGAATCATTTGTCTGATCTGTATTTTCCAGTCGCCATAGTGCTCAGGGTCAAACATCAGCGATTTGTTCACAGCAGCGTACTGTTGTGGATTCTCCATACCTCGTTGCAAGATCTCACCTATTGAAAAGATAAACTAACTCTTTTATCAGGTGTCTGCTCTGATACCAATTGTTAAGGTATAGAGGGTAACACAACACACTGATTGTACTTGGAACGCGTCAAGCCAACGCTTTAACTTGTTTTATTAACAATGTAATCTCTACAAAGATCTACTTGTTTCGGTGTTACACAATCTATTCTTCCTAATAGACTTTTCCCCGACTAAAACAAATCCTAAGCCTTAACTCTCCTTTGAATCAATCCTCTCAAAGATATCAAAGTCGAGTAACACCCAAATCAACCCTAGTTATGTATCTACCCACACGAAGATAACAAAACCCTTGTTAATGCAGATCTCTGCGCTCTATTCACCCGTCCGTGAAACACACAGAGAACTGAACACTCACCTTCTAAGATTTATTCTTTAGCTTCGAAGTTTACAACCTCACGATAATAGCTCTAGAGTGTCAACCATGACCTATGGCCTCTCTAGACTATTTAAACGAAAACCCTAATACGTTAGGTGGAGAATCTCGCCAAATCTCCAAAGGAATAAACTTGCTCCTCAAGTTTATCCTTTCCTTAAATCGCTGCAGAGAATATCTAGTGAATCTATACAGCAACTCACGTCTTTATCTCTTTTCCAAGTCAGGTACAACTTCCTTGGCTCGTCACACCACCGACTCTAGCTTCGCCACATTAGCTTACGTGTCCACGTCAGCATACAGACTCCTGATGCAGATGCAGACTCCTGTTGACATCAGTTGGCTGTCTTCAACATCACCTTGCTGTTTCAGATCTGCATCTTCATGAACGATCTCAATGATCACGAAAGACTTCAAGATAGGTATCGATCATTTGTTTTTGTTCAACTCTTTTTGCACGTTAATTACCTCTATCCTGGGGCGTAGGTAAAAGAGAGAATAGGGGTCAGCTGACCCCACCAATTTTTTAAAAATATTTGTTTTTATTTAGAAAAAAATTGAATGACTCCACTTAATTTTTTTTTAATCCCATAAAAATATAACCACAAAACATAATGGGCTTACGTTTATGGTAAAAACTAAAATTTAGTTATGATACTAATAGACTTAAGTTTTCTAAGGATTAAAATTTGGGCTTATATTAAATTTAAACCCAACTTTTATGGGTTACTATTAAATATTAGTTAATTTCTATTTTTGAAAAACAGCCTAAAACTGAAAAAAAAAAAAACAATTGTCGACAACTTTCTGCTTCTCTCTCCTTGTGTCGTCTCTCTCTACATGCAGCCATCCACCAAGCATATTTGTTTAAATTTCAGGTTTGATTCTTTTATTTTTTATGCTATACTTTAATCTTCTAATTCATACTTTATGTTTCTATTAAACTAGAGATGCATATGACTCATTCACTGAAAATCATAGATATATTTAGGGTTTATATTTGTGATCTAGATATCATTAACGTTTACTTTTGTATCTAATAATAAACTATCTTTTTATCAGATAACTAATGTATCGATTTCTGAATCTGAAAAGAAAATCTCCATCAACAGAAGATATTGGTTTAGATGATCTGCCGTATGATCCCGGTGAAAGAAAATGAATACTAGAATATCATCCTAATCAAAGAGATGAGGTACGACGCAAGTATCTAACTAGAGGACCTTGTCAACCTCGTGGTCATAATTTTAAACAACGAATTATAACAAATACACCACGGCGGTTTAATCCTTGTTGGTTTGATAAGTATGGTGATTGGTTGGAATACAGTATGAAGAAAGAAAAGGCATATTGCTTGTCTTCTTATTTGTTCAACGAGAAAAAGAGTGGCAGTATTAGATTTGTCATAGAGGGATTTGATTGCTGGAATAAGTCTGAGAGATTGTCTGGTCATGTAGGTGCAACAATAAATAGCTTTCATAACATAGCCAAGAAGAAGTGTGAGGATTTGATGAGGCAAGGTCAATCAGTCAAACATGATATGCACAAGCAAACTGATGTCGTAAAAAATGAGTATCGTATTCGATTAAATGCTTCAATCAATGCTTCTAGATACTTACTGAGACAAGGATTACCTTTCCGTGGTCATAATGAGACATTGGATTCTAGTAACAAAGGTAATTTCTTGGAATTAGTGAAGTACAATGCTGAACAAATGAAGTTGTGAACAAAGTTGTGCTGAAGAATGCTCCTGGAAATAACCAAATGGTGTCTCATCCAATTCAAAAAGACATTGTTAATTGATTTTCGGAAGAAGTAGGTAGCTTCATAGTTCAAGAGATGGATCATGATGTGTTTGCTCTGTTGGTGGATGAATCTGCAGACTGTTCTAAAAAATAGTAGATGGCTATAGTTTTTCGTTTTGTTGATAAACAGGGTATAGTGAAAGAGAGATTTGTTGGTCTTATCCATGTGAAGGATACATGTTCTTTATCTCTGAAATATGGAATTGATTCATTGTTTGTTAAATATAGTTTAAGTTTGAAGAAGGTGAGAGGACAAGGCTATGATGGAGCAGGAAATATGAGAGGTGAACTGAATGGGCTAGAGCATTGATTTCAAGAGAAAGCAGTTTTGCATACTATGTAAATTGTTTTGCTCATCAGCTTCAGTTGGTTATTGTTGCAATTGCAAAGAAACATTTTAAACTTGTAGATTTCTTTGATAAGATTTATGTGTTAGTGATTGTGGTTGCAGCTTCTTGCAAAAGAAAATATAAGATGGTAGAAGTTCAGCAGGATACAATTGAAAAGGGAGTAGAGAGTGGTGAAATCAAGACTGGAAAAAGATTGAATCAAGAGTCTTCACTTTCAAGACCAGGAAATACACGTTGGGGTTCTCATTATAAAACGGTGTAGCGGTTAGTTGAGATGTTTTCTTCTGTGAGTAAGGTGCTTGAGTTTGTCGAGGATGAAAGTATTGACAATACTCAAAGATGTCAAGCAAATGGCCTCCGAAATATATCCACACTTTTGATTTTGTATTCTACCTACATGATATGCTCAAATTAACCCTAGAGCTACTCTCTCAAATTAAGAGATCACTGTAGTATTTAGGGATCGAATCCACAGGGACTAATGTTCACACAATAGATTAACAGTTTAGAAATATAGGTAAACAGAAGAAACTATAAAATTAAAATAGCAAGAGAATTAAAAATCGGGTTGTGAACTGAATGGGAGAAAATCTAAGTTTAGGGAAATTCTCAGGAAATTCAGAATTGCAGAACAAAACAATTATCAGGATTGTAATTAAGAATCATTCTAGAACTCAAATCACTAATGTAAAATCAACCAACTTTCGTTGCGAAAATTATCTATGCCTAAATTTTAGAATCCCAAATCTCTTTGCGAATTCTTCAAATTAAACAAGCATTAAAGTTCAGGTTTGATATGTTCACAAAATCCCTAAACCAAATCTCTTTACGAATATGGTATTTTGCTCATCTAAGATAGTTCAGGCAATCAATTACACTTTCTTGTCAACTAATCAACCTAAGATCAGATTCTAGGTAGCTAAGTTAGAATAAGCAATAAACACAATCTAGATGAAGAACTCTATAGTTTCAATCCTAACAATCTAACAATCTAACAATTCATGAATTCCTTTGAAAACCCTAAACCTAACAGGGAGATTACTCAGACATGATAAATGAAACACAAATCATGAATGAAATAATTTGCATTAAGAAAATCAAAAAAAGACGAAAATAGTTTAGAAATCTTCTCCAAAAATCCCTGAAGAGTGGCTGCTCAAAATTCAAGCATTCTAAAGCATAGGTCTAAACAATGACCTTAAAATCCTATATATATGCTAAAACACGATTTGGGCTTTTTCTGTAAACAGGGACAACTTCTGGACAGAATTTGAATTCTTCAAAACTTCAAAAAGATAGGAAATTCGATTGCCGTCAGATATTGGTGTCAACCGACACTAATGGCTAGTGACGATCGACACTCACACCAATTTTGCTCTCCGAGTTGGTTTCTTCAGCGCAGCTTCTCAGATTGCTCCAAAACGTCCCATAATCTCCAAATAAGTCCAAAACGTACCTGAACCTGCAAAGACTCTAAAAGACTCGAAAGACACTAAAAAAACTCTAAAAACGACTCTTATATCATGGTTAAAAACCGTAAAAACTATTATATATCAACTCCCCCAGACTTAGCATTTGCTTGCCCTCAAGCAAAACAGAAACTTAACCTGTGAAAGAGGTTTGAAAAACGCGGAAACTCTCTCTCTCTGTAGACTATTGCATTGAGCATTAAAACCAAATCCATATGCTTAGCAAACTAATCCAAATCGAACCACCATGTACTTCTCCGTAGACATTTCAACACACCAAATTTAACCCACAACTTCGCAACATTCTCCACAGCCTTCATCGCTGGGTCTCATCAATGAAATCAATGCTAAGAACCTTCTAGACTCATTCCCATTCAATACCATGACAAACCAGCCTATTTTCCACATCTTTTTGGTACTCTTTCTCTCCCCCAGACTTATTCTTTTCTCAACATCTTTTGTGTTGTTTCTCTTTTTTTTTATATATATCGAAAGTGTAGGCGAATAATGGTATCACAGGAAATTTTCCTAACCTCGCTTCCAACTTTCATGTGATCATTCTTTTCAAAGTAAAATAATGGGGTCGTTGGAAATTTTCCTATCCCTTTACTCAAAAGAAAATCATCTCCTCTTTTCTGCTTGTAAACACACATTTTTTTTACTGAATAAGGGAGAGGAGTACCATCACTTTTGCATTCAATTTTTCGTTTGTTAGGTAGGAACGGGGAGTCAAGCCCTATGAACACTAGTTGCATTGATGAGGTAAAAGAAAGAGCTCAGAAATTAGCTCCGGTTGTAGTGGATTCTGTTGCGAAGTATGGATCGCTCTGTGTCATCGATCAGTCTTTGGATTTTCCATTAGTCAGATTTGAACTAAATCTGAAGCATTAATCACTCAGGCAAATAGACTAAGAAGAGAGGTCGTTATTTCCTAACCAAGGTTTTGACTCAATAAAACGAATAAGACTGACACGACTGACACGACTGACTCTCAAAAACAAACACAAAGTCAGCGACTACCTCCCCCAGACTTAAGTAACACTGTCCCCAGTGGTACCAAACTCAGGGTTGGCAAAATAAAATAAAATAGAAAAAACATGAATAATCAAAATAAAATAGGAAAATGTACGAGTGGGTTGCCTCCCACTAAGCGCTTGTTTTCAGTCATTAGCTGGACTGTGGCGGAGCTCAGGTATCAGGTGGGGTAGAGGGTGGCAATGAATGCTTCCGCAAGATTAGTCTCATCATCCATGGTGGTGTATAGGCATTGGGTGCATGAGAACGACCAATGAAGTGAGAAATAGGAGCAGGGCGGGACTTAATCTTGGGTGGTATATTCTTTTTGCCTGCACAATCATCAAAAGAAGAAACAAGCGCTCTACAATAATCTCGTGGCTTGGTTAAATGCAAAACAGTTTTTGTACTTTTGAAATTCTTATTGATGAAAGGAGATGGTTTGGGATTAGGGTGTACGTACCTTTGCTTTCCCTGAGGTGAATGGAGTGTGGGATGTGGAGTGTTCTGTTGTACAACAGGTCTCGGACGAGCAGGAAGAGAATCAACCCGAAAACAGTGTTTTGGAGGTAAATTTGGGTCAACTCGTGTACAGTGTCGACCGACACTAGGGGTGGTGTCGATCGACACCATGTCTGTAGCTCGGAGCTCTGCAATTTTTCTGCAATTCTTCTTTGCAATCCCTATCTCCATCTCAAAAACATCATCCTCTGGCAACTTGTCACTGAGTAGAACCTCTTCCTGAAGCCTAGTATTGAAAAGATGATCACCACACCAATCCTCAAGCTCAATAGCTTTTTCACTTGGACCCAACTCCTTGACATACCCAGCAGTAATGTCTGTGGAGATCTCTACAGAGAATGTCTGTCCATCAATGGTGAGTGTCCTCCTCATCTTGTCCATGTCAAAATTCATGACCAGATCACCCACATTCAGAGCTATGCGTCCTTTTTTCACATCAATCAGAGCCCCAGTTGTAGCTAAAAACGGACGTCCCAAAATCAAAGGATCCTTGGGTTCCTCCTTATATTTCAAGACCACAAAATCTGTAGGAATCGTACATTCACCAATTTGCACTGGAACATCTTCTAAGATACCTTTTGGAATCCTTTTGGATCGATCCGCTAAGATGAGAGAGATCCTGGTCGGCTTGAAATCGGTCATCTCCAGGTGTACAACAATAGAATGAGGCAACAAGTTGATACTAGAACCAAGATCGCAGAGAGAATGCATAAATTATCCTGTGATTCCTAAGATTCTTTGGATAGGGAACCTTAGGTTTGTACACCCTTTCTATGACTTGAGGATTGTTGACAGGTTTTGGTTCAGATCGCCCCTGGTGTCGATCGACACTAGGTTGGTGTCGATCGATACTGACCTCTGGTATCGACACTCTGGTGTCGAGCTCGATCGATTTTGGTCCGTCTTGCGTCGAATTCTCTTCATCCTCTGAGGGGTGTCGATCAACACCCAGGTGGTGTCGGTCGACACGGACATCCTGTGTCGAGTCTTTTGTATCGACCGAGGTCGATTTCTCTCCGTCTCGACTCGAATTCTCGTGAACGTAGGCTGGTGTCGATCAACACATAGTGTTGGTGTCGATCGACACTGAGTGTGAAACATCAAAATCTGCACCATCACTGAAATCATCCATATCGGCCACCAGAATAGCATTGCATGCATTAGTCCTTCCAGGAAGGAATCCCTCTTGACTTTTGATAGACTCAGCGGTCTGAGCAGCTTGAGTGTCTAGCTTCTTGACATGGGTGCTCAGAGTTTCGAATTTTTCATTCAAATCAGTGTACAGAGCATCGAGCTTTCTATTGAAGTCCACTGTAATCTTCTGCTGACCCTCTAGAATCCGCTCCAGCATAAACTTGACCTCACTCTCTGAATTGGGTGGAGGGGGGGCTTTGTAAGAAGAAGAAGCATAGTTCCTGGTGAAACTACTCCTCTGATACTCAGGCATCTGGTTTCCTATGAAGGCACTCCTCTGTGCATTAACATATCTCGGACCCTGAAATCCAGCTCCATTGGCATAGTTGCAATCCTCTTCCACAGGCTCAAAAGTCTCAACCTCAGCAGCAAAGTGAACTGATCTCTTACTCACAAGAAGATTGTGCACAGAATCCAACTTGGCTTTTACCTCAGCGATTTGACCACCTTCAGAGTTTCCTGCTAGCTTTTTTCTCTTGAAATCTGTATTTTTCGTGCTGTTGCTTGAAGCTAGGTTCTCAATCAATGTAACAGCATCCTTGGGATACCTGGTGTTGAAGTTGCCATTACTTGCAGCATCTAGAGCCATCTGATACCTTCAATCTATACCTCTGAAGAAGATACCCAACAATTGTACCTCACTGAACCCATGATGCGGACAATCTCTCTGATAAGCTCTGAATCTTACCCAAGCAGCCTTGAATGCTTCAGCTGGTTGTTGAGAAAAAGTAGAGATCTTTGTTCTCGCATCCTCTGACCTTGCATCATCATAGAAGTTGTTCAAGAAGGCTTTCTTGGTTTCCCACCAAGTCGTCAAAGATTCTGGCTTCAATTGCTTAAGCCTGTAAGCTGCTTCCCCAGCAAGAGAGTACGGGAAGAGCTTGCAGAAGAGGAAGTCATTGGACACCCCATTAGCTTTGATGCTAGTAACAAGGTCCTCAAACCTTTCAATGTGATCCATGGGCTGTTCATGAGGAAGACCATGGAAAGGATGCTGTCCCACGAGAGTGTAGTATGCGGGTTTCAGCTCAAAGTCATTCCTCTGAAATGAAGGAGGTCTGATCGCGGATCGGTTGGCATAGAACGGATCCGGCCTGTTGTAGTCGCCCAGTGTCCTCCCACGAACAACCGCAGCAGCAGCAACAGCATCATTCAAAACCGGAGCCTCAATAGCAGGAGGGTGTCGTACGACACCCTGTTGGTGTCGATCGACACAGAACGGCGGGTCTGGGTTCTACAATCACATTGCTTTCAGCATCCAGTTTCTAACCCTGCTCGTTGCGCACATGGCCCGCTTGATCATGTAGTACCCCAGCTTCATCCCTTACCAAAACAACAAAGTTATTCATTGCAGCAAGTTTCTTTAAACCTAAAACACAAAAGAAAAGAAAAACAAAGATAGAGTAAGTAAATAAATAAGAAAAGATTTAGACTAAAATCTAACTGAAATCTAATGGTGAATCAAAAGTCTCCGGCAACGGCGCTAAAATTTGATATGCTCAAATTAACCCTAGAGCTACTCTCTCAAATTAAGAGATCACTGTAGTATTTAGGGATCGAATCCACAGGGACTAATGTTCACACAATAGATTAACAGTTTAGAAATATAGCTAAACAGAATAAACTATAAAATTAAAATAGCAAGAGAATTAAAAATCGGGTTGTGAACTGAATGGGAGAAAATCTAAGTTTAGGGAAATTCTCAGGAAATTCAGAATTGCAGAACAAAACAATTATCAGGATTGTAATTAAGAACCATTCTAGAACTCAAATCACTAATGTAAAATCAACCAACTTTCGTTGCGAAGATTATCGATGCCTAAATTTTAGGATCCCAAATCTCTTTGCGAATTCTTCAAATTAAACAAGCATTAAAGTTCAGGTTTGATATGTTCACAAAATCCCTAAACCAAATCTCTTTACGATTATGGTATTTTGCTCATCTAAGATAGTTCAGGCTATCAATTACACTTTCGTGTCAACTAATCAACCTAAGATCAGATTCTAGGTAGCTAAGCTAGAATAAGCAATAAACACAATCTAGATGAAGAACTCTATAGTTTCAATCCTAACAATCTAACAATCTAACAATTCATGAATTCCTTTGAAAACCCTAAACCTAACAGGGAGATTACTCAGACATGATAAATGAAACACAAATCATGAATGAAATAATTTGCATTAAGAAAATCAAAAGAAGAAGAAAAGAGTTTAGAAATCTTCTCCAAAAATCCCTGAAGAGTGGCTGCTCAAAATTCAAGCATTCTAAAGCATAGATCTAAACAATGACCTTAAAATCCTATATATATGCTAAAACACGACTTGGGTTTTTTCTGTAAACAGGGACAACTTCTGGGCAGAATTTGCAATTCTTCAAAACTTCAAAAAGATAGGAAATTCTATTGCCGTCAGATATTGGTGTCGACCGACACTAATGGCTAGTGTCGAGCGACACTCACACCAATTTTGCTCTCCGAGTTGGTTTCTTCAGCGCAGCTTCTCAGATTGCTCCAAAATGTCCCATAATCTCCAAATAAGTCCAAAACGTACCTGAACCTGCAACGACTCTAAAAGACACGAAAGACACTAAAAAGACTCTAAAAACGACTCTTATATCATGGTTAAAAACCGTAAAAACCATGATATATCACTACACTTGATGATGCATCTTTTGGGACTCATAGAGAATTTATCAATGGCACTCCAAAGAAAAAATCAAGACATCCTACATGTTGTCTCATTAGTGGAATCCACTAAGGGTCAACTACAAAAGTTCAGAGATGATGGATGGGATTCTTTTGTGAAGGAAGTTTCATCTTTTTGTGAGAAACAAGACACTGAAATTCTCAATATGGAGGACGAATTCATCGATCCAAGGAAGCCACGCAAAAAGACCAACATCACCAACTTGCATCAGTACCAGGTCAATTGCTTTTATACTGTGTTGGATATGCAGGTTCAAGAGTTTAATGATCGATTTAACGAGGTAAATTCTGAATTACTTTTTTTCTTATCGACTTTAAGTCCTGTTGATTCATTTCGTGAGTTTGATAAAGAAAAGTTGTTGAGATTGGCTAGATTTTATCTTGAGGATTTTAGTTGTGTGGAATGCAAATCTCTTGAGCAGCAACTTGACATTTATATTGATAATGTACGAGAAGGTGACATGTTTGCTGATTTGAAAAATCTTAGAGACTTATCGCGGGTGATGGTAGAAACCAGAAAACATCTTTCTCATCCTTTGGTTTATAGGCTTTTGAAGTTAGTTTTGACTTTGCCGGTTGTTACCGCAATTGTTGAGAGATGTTTTCAGGAATGAAAATCGTCAAGACAGTATTACGGAATCGCATCGGTGACCAGTTTTTAAGTGATTGTCTTATTTGTTTTATCGAGAAAAAAATATTTGAAAATATAACAAATGAAACCGTGATAAAAAAGTTTCAATCTATGAGTGATCGTAGAGTACATTTGTAGTTTTATTCGATAATATTTATAAATTTTATTTTTAATATTTTCTGACCCCAATACGAAAAATTCCCGGCTCCGCCACTGCCTCTGGCTATATATATATATATATTTCAGATTGGAGTGGGAAGGTTACTCAGAGATCAAGATGAAAAGTGATGGAAATTGCCAGTTCCGTGCTTTAGCTGATCAACTCTATAAAACCTCGGACTGTCATAAACGTGTTAGACAAGAAATCATAAAACAGGTACGTAAAATCACAAATTTTGAAACTTTTTCTAACTTTGCAGATGTGTTTTTTTAACGTATGATGATGATTAGTGATTGACCCTGTTTTTTTCCTAATCAGCTTAAATCTCATCCAAAAGTTTACAAAGGATTTGTTGATAAGATGGAATACTCCGAGTATGTAAAGAACATGTCCAATAACTCTGTTTGGGTTGATGAAGTCACATTGAAAGCAGCTGCAGATGTGTATGGAGTTAAAGTAGTAGTACTTATTACATCATTCAAACATATCACTTCCACTGAGATTCTTCCCAAGTCTCGAAAACAATCCGACATAGTCATTTACTTGAGCTATCTAGCAGGGATCCATTACAACTCCATCCACAAAAACGGAGGTTAACTTTCTCCTTCTTCTCCATTGCATACCGCACCGTTTCCTCTTCATAGCAATACTTATCATTCTTATTCTTCTGTCTTGTTGGCTGGATTAGGTTCATCCTCATCTTCAGGTTCAGATACAAAGGAGGAGAAGGAGAAGGGGAAGATTAAAAAGAATAAGAAGAAGAAGAAGAAGAAGGAGAAGAAGGAAGACTTGCTTTCATGATCAGGACGATTTGTTCAAAATGTTTCTTCAGAAGGTTCTTTGCCTTAAAAGAGGTTTGTGCATGGTCTACCTTTTGTTTTGGTTTTTTATGGTTCTAGTGTTGTACTTGTTTGAGGTAATCATCAGTTAGTTGTCAAACCAATCGTATATTCATATTGTCTTTTGCTTACCATTGTAGAGAAGAAACTTGACTATTAAGAAAGTACCTAAGGTATTGAATTGTCCTGTTAATCGCCAGATGTTTTTGTTTTGTTACTGATGGGTTTTGAAGTTATCGATCTGCTTTCTTCCTTGTTCTCTAATATTTTTTTGGGAGACACTTCTCTAAAATTTCACATTTGATGTTATTTTGTTTGCTTCAGTTGCGGGATCTATCTTTGGCTAACATTGGTTCGGTTCACAAGAGTTCTGATCTGAGATTCTAGAAGATATACAAGAAACTGTACCACATGTGAGGCATTAAGACCAGAGGAAGCTGATAAAGCTACTTGTTCCTTAGTGGCCTGGGCTTCAGTATGTTTGTGGTTGTGAAATCATTGACAGATATCCGTGATGAGGAGGGTAATCTGCTAAATGATCTTACTGGAAGAGTTAAATGAGGACTCTGACTGACGCTTTAGATGCTGCACAGTATCACATAGCTGTTACAACATTACTGAAAAAGATGCTGAGGATGTGTATAGGGTGCTAATAATGAGGAAACCGAAGGAGAACAACTTCAAGGCTACTCTCATGAATGAATATTGTATTGTGCGGGAGTGGTTACATAATGTTTTGCTTGGGTATGGCAACCCTTCTATGCCATAGCCTGTTGGAAACAGTGGACTTCAAAGATACTTTCCTTGATGCAAATCATCTCAGTGAAAGTTTTCCAAAGACACAAAAAGGAAATGGTAATCGAGTTGGACTTTTGGACGTTTTAAAGGGATTCAAAATCTTGATGGACATATTTGCGCGTAAATGAGCCTACCATCACCACTTCACAATCTTTTTGTCTTAAAGATTCGACAAGGATGTATGTAACTTGTCCCGTTAAAGATATGATGTTAATAAAGCTTTGCCAATACAATAATCTGTAATTGACATTGAAAAATATTAATGACCGGATGACCATATCAAACTTGCTTTTAAAACTTTTCACCTTGAAACTTTTATTATGTCTGAAATCAAGTGTTTTAAAAAACCAACTAATGTCAATTCAAGAGATTCTATTGCAATATCATATGAAATTTTAAGACTGATAATAATAATATGCAAATTCTTAATCAAATTTGACTGATAACACAAAAATACGAGAATAACTAAAACATCATTAATCCAAATAAGACATGCTTAATGAGAGGTTCAACAACTTAAAATAACAAAGTAAAAATATCAAAACTACAAGAGCTTCAAAGCCAAACCCATCGATGCCATCATGTGTGTATTATAAGCATCAATCACGAAGTTGGTCCCTCATCAACGGTACTGTTAGAACAAGAAAACAAAACCCAAAATAAACATATATGCACAAAAAGTCTAAAATAAACACAAGTCATAGAGATTGAAATTTAACCTTGATGAATCCAATTTCCTTAGCATTGCTGCGGAAACACTGTCTGCAGCAGTTCAATCCATACTTCCTGATCAGCCCGTGGGAGTTCCCACACACACGGCTACATACAACAATTGCATAATACAAAGTCAGAATCTTAAATGCCAGATATAACACACAGCTAATCTCACATGATGAAGCCAAAAGCCAAGTATAACAATCTCATACATAAGCTAATCACTCTACAATCAGCTACATATAGACAAGAATTTGCAAATTACATAACACATAAGCTAATCTCACAAGGTGAAGACAAAAGCCAAATATAACAGTCTCATACATAAAGCTAATCACTACGATCAGCTTCATACAGACAAGAATTTGCAAATTACAAAGTCAGAATCTTCAAATGTCAATTATAATACATAGCTAACTAATCTCACAAGTAACCGCAATACACAAATCGTCAAAGCTAAATCTCTCAGTCTCAATCGATTCATCACAAAACATAACTCATAGACGATCTGATTCATCAGAGAATAAGGAAATGGTGTGCGAGTTCTATACTTCTTAAGAACCAAACAAATCAAAGCAAAACGCGAGAGAGAAAGATGAATTACCAGGTACGAGATCCAGGTCCGTACTTCTTCGGATGAGAGTTCCAGACATTGGAGTGACCCATTTCGTCGATTTGCTCACAGAGGAAGAAGAAACGGCGAATGTGAGACTTTTCAAAACCCTAGAAATCTGTTTCGATGACGAAGAAGAAGCTCAATTTTATAACTCATCGGTTTTATCGTCCAAACAAATGGGCCAGATTCTAAAGGCCCATTAGGACCACTAGGCCCATTGATTCTTTTTTTTTCTCTTCTCCATCCACATGTTCTTCGCTATGATCCTCTTTGAGTTTTTCTTTAGTGAATCCATGGCCACTCGACCTCTCATCTCTCTGCAACTCCGTTCTTCTCCTTCTTCTCTTTCATCTTCTTCGTTAAACCCAACACCACAAGTTCTCTTCTTTCAAAAACCTGAACTAATCAGCCACCATAGAAACCATAACAAGTGGCGGACAAGTGTTCATCAATCCTCAGCTAATCTCATCATTCACCCTTCAGTTCTCTTCCTAAGTGGCGGCTTCGATGGCAGTGGCGGATTCATCGATACACAAACGTTCATTGTCACCATTAGTCTCGTTGTAGCCATTGCCCTATCTCTCTTCCTCGGCTTCAAGGTTCTTAAGCTCTCATTATGATTCTTTCTCTCTGCTTAAATCATTCATTTACTTGAGAAATTTGTGGGGTTTTGATCTTTGATGTCTCATTGATTGTTGCAGGGAGATCCAGTTCCATGTGAGAGATGTGGTGGAAACGGTGAATCTCTTAATTCTTTCATTTTCTTTTACTCTGTCTCTTTTGTAAATGATTAAATCTTTAGTCACCTTAAAGAATAAATTAAAAGTTCTTGGTGTTAATAAACAGTTCGTGATTCTTTATTCACTGGGATTAGAAATTGTCTTTCAGAAAAAAACCAATACTAGTGTTACTCTGTACCATGCTTCTCTTTTTGATCGGATACTTATTTTATGCATTGTTCAATGGAATTAAGTAATGTTTAGTATAGTTTCACAAGTATTCTCATTCTCTTTTCGAGTCTAATTGTCGTTATAATCATTTTTGTTTGACGGGTTTGCACGAAAAGGCGGAACGAAATGTGTATTCTGCCTAGAAGGGAAGATGAAGGTGGAATCTGGCATGGTTAACTGCAAAGTCTGCAAAGGTTCAGGTACTTAATTACTTAACCATTTTTCCTAATCATTTCTGTGCTAATAACAGTAGTTTCTTAATAAACATATGATTAGTTTTGTTTTGTTAATAATGTAGGTTTGATTTTTTGCAAGAAATGTGGAGGTACCGGATATTCTCGCCGTTTATAAGTCCTTACTCTGTTCAATATCCACCGTTGGTCCTTTGGACTATTATGATAAATATTCTAACTTGTTTATAGTCATATAACAAAACTGTGGTGCATTTTCTTGTTTAGTTGTCATCCACAGTTTTTCAATTTCACTTGTTACATCGGTTCAAATACGAGTAAGTGACTGGTACAAAAGAAATAGTTTCCTAGACAAAATCCAAACGCAAGTTGATTCAAGGTACAAAAGATGTAAACTCATGAGCTTAACAATGTTTTGGTTATTCTCTTCCTTAAAATCAGTCATATATGGTTTTGATCAAGATTTGGCTGTTCTTATTAACCTTACTGGAATAAGATTCTTCCTAAAAATGAATATGATCGGCCTTTTCGTTTACTTGCGGGTAGATTGCTTTGTTTTTTTCTATACATAAGTTTTTGTTCTAAATAATGTTTGGAATGAACTTAAATAAAAATTAAGCCCATCGAAACCAAGTATATTTATGTTTTAAAATGGTTTTACTTAATTAATAAATAACATTTGAAAGTCTCGCAGACAGTTCTTGATGATTTTATAAATAGAAATCAAAACGATTTTATTGTTTGTTCTTGATGCATAGTTTATCTTGCGTTTGCTTTGGGATGTAGATTTAACATTATTTTATTTTTTTTCATGAGTTAAAAAGTCCATATAATATCTCCCTATATTTCAGCTTGGGTGTTAGGAAAAATACATTAGAAAGACGTATGTGAGAATTGATGACTTAGGATCACTTTATTTTGGAACAAAACTTTTGAGGCGTCTGTTCGAGCTTCTCTCCCAAGGTCGTCGAAGTCGGTTTTTAGAGCATCTTCCAATTCACACAAAGTGACGGACGTCAACTCAAAGAATTTCAGAAGAAGGAATCAAGGTAAAAACCATTAATGTCTGGATTTTTCTGGAACATTAGAGGATTCAACAAATCAAAAAAACATTCAGTAGTAACGGATTGGATTCAAAAGACTGGTATGGAATTTGGAGGTCTGTTGGAAACAAGAGTCAAAGAGCACAAATCTCAATATTTGGCCTCGGTTTTTAAGGATTGGTCTATGGAGGCTAATTACGATTTTAATCGGCAAGGATGGATTTGGGTGGTTTGGAGTAAAAAGTTCAGTTAAAGGTGGTTCATAAAAGTAGTCAAATGATTACGTGCGCAGTTGAGAAAGATGGTGGGGATGAGTTCATTTGTTCTTTTGTCTATGCTTCGAATTTTGAAGAAGAAAGGAAGGACATTTGTGCTCTACAGAATTCAGCTACTTTCAGAGGGAAACCATGGTTGTGTTGTGGGGATTTTAACGAAACACTACATATAGGAGACCACTCGAACTTCGCTCATAACCCTTCGATCACTTCGGGTATACGCGATTTTCAGGATGTAATACGGCATTGTTCGTTTCTGGATATGAAGGGACATGGACCACACTTTACTTGGTGTAATAAGACGGAAAATGGGCTGATATGTAAAAAGTTGGATCGGATACTACTCAATGTTGTCTGGTTGCAACATAATCCTAACTCATACTGTGTTTTCGATTCGGGAGGCTGCTCTGACCATCTGCGAGGTCGATTCATTCTTAGTGACCAAGTTCCAAAACCAAAAGCTCCCTTCAAGTTTACAAATGTGCTAGCAACGTTCCCTGAGTTTCTACCCATCGTGGACTCTATCTGGTCAAGTTCAGGGCCTTTATTTCACTCGACATCAGCATTATTTTTCTTTACTAAGAAGCTAAAGCAACTAAAGCCACTTTTAAGGCAACTAGGCTAGACAAAGCTTCATAATCTTTCTCGTCGGGCAGCTGATGCTTATGAGGCTCTTTGTTCTTGCCAAACTACAACTCTTACAAGTGCTGACTCGCAAGATGCCATTAAAGAATCTCTAGCTTACGATCGATGGGAGCACATATTAGCATTAGAGGAGAATTTTCTTAGACAAAAGTCTAAGATTCACTGGTTAAAGGTGGGGGATCGAAACAACAGATATTTCCACAATGCTATCAAGATGAGGCAAGTAAATAATGGGATTAAGGAAGTCGTTACTTCGGACGGGCTGCGACTAACAAGTCAAGATGATATTCAGGCAGAGGCAATTCAGGTATTCTCACGGTTATTGATAGCCCGACCAGAGGAGTATCAAGGCTGCTCTACGGAGTTCATTGGCGAGTTAATTGATTTCCGATGTTCTAGCACTCAGCGGGATCAACTCATCTCAAAAGTTCGGGAAAATGAGATAAGACAAGTTTTGTTCTCTTTACCTTTAAATAGATCTCCTGGTCCGGATGGTTACTCAGGGGAGTTCTTTAAGGAGGCATGGCCTCTAATTGGCAAGGATCTTACCATTGCTATCCAATCCTTCTTCATCTTCGGGTTCCTCCCAAAAGGGCTCAATACAATTATCCTCACTTTGATCCCGAAATCGCCAGAGGCAAAAGAAATCAAAGACTACCGGCCTATCTCTTGCTGTACTATAAGGTTATCTCGAAGATCATTGCAAACCGTCTCAAAAGCATCCTCCCAGATTTTATAGCTCCTAACCAATCAGCTTTTATCAAGGATAGATTGTTAATGGAAATCTCCTTCTAGCTTCAGAACTGGTCAAGGACTATCACAAGGACTCGATCTCAGCGCGATGTGCAATAAAGATAGATATTGCAAAAGCCTTCGACTCTGTCCAATGGGATTTCGTTTTGAATATCTTCACTTCACTGAACTTCCCTTCAAAGTTTATCTATTGGATAAAACTTTGTATCTCCACTCCGTCTTTTTCGATTCAGGTGAATGGTCTTCCGGAGTGCGAGAGGCTTATGACAAGGTTGTTCACTGTCACCCTACATTTTTGTCATGTGTATGAATGTCTTATCACATATGCTAGACAAAGCAGCGGCTGAGGGACGATTTGGTTATCATCCTAGATGTAGGAACTTGTCTCTCACACATCTGTGTTTTGCGGATGACATTATGGTGTTTGCGGATGGAACCATACGTTCAATGGAGGCAATTCTGGGGATATTTAATAAGTTCACTACAATATCAGGCCTGAACATAAGTCTTCTGAAGTCAACACTTTTTTCAGCGGGTCTACTAATACCACTCGAGATCGAGTACATGAAAATTTTCCTTTCACTAATGGCTCCCAGTCCGCTACTTGGGACTGCCCTTGATGACTAGAAGTATGACACTAGGGGACTGCCTTCCGCTGCTTGAGAAAATAAGGGGAAAAATAAGTTCCTGGCAAGGCCGGTTTTTATCCTTTGCAGGTAGGCTTCAACTACTAACGTCTGTCATTGCTAGTCTCACAAATTTTTGGATCTCTGTCTTTCGTCTCCCAAGCACCTGTGTAAAAGAGATTGAAAGGCTCTGCTCTGCTTTTCTATGGTCGGGTCTAGACCTAAACAATCGAAAGGCAAAACTATCCTGGAAGGATGTGTGCCAGCCAAAAACAGAAGGGGGCTTAGGACTGAGGTCATTAAATGAAGTAAATAAGGTAAGTTGTTTCAAGCTCATTTGGAATATTGTCGCGGGGAAAGATTCACTTTGGGTCAATTGGATCAAGCGATCCCTCATTAGAACGGGATCCTTTTGGTCGGTCAAAAAAACATCGTCTTTAGACTCCTGGATGTGGAAGAAGCTCCTAAAGTATAGAGCATCAGCAGAAGATTTTCATCATATGGAAATAAAATCGGGCTCACACACTTCTTTCTGGTTTGATAGATGGTGTGGTTTAGGACGCCTCCATGACCTATTGGTAGACCGTGGTTTCATTGATTTAGGAATCAAGGCTGCAGCTACTGTCGCCAAGGCTTTATCTTCACATCGTAGGCGAGTTCACCGTATTGAAACACTCAACCTTATCGAGGACGAACTGGCAAAACTGCGTGACAGCTCGAGTGGAAATACATTAAACCCAGACATCTCACTATGGCGACGCTCTGACGGTACATTTAAGACCCGTTTATATTCAAATGATACGTGGAACCAACTCAGAAATATAGGTCAATACGCCGACTGGTACAAAGTGGTGTGGTTCTCAAATGCCACCCCTAAATACTCTTTCTTGACTTGGCTGGCAGTTCATAACCGTCTAACCACGGGGGATAGAATGAGGTTATGGAACGTGAATGTGGACTCAAAATGTATGTTCTGTCAGATGGATATAGAATCTCGGGATCATATCTTCTTCTTGTGTATTTTTACATCTCATGTTTGGCAGCAGCTAACGGGAGGGCTTCTTGGCCACAGTTTCTCGGCCAACTTTGACAACATCTTATCAACCATTTCTGATTCAAGGCTTCCTCGACTGCACCGGTTTCTGATGAGGTATGTCTTCCAAGTCTCTATACACACAATTTGGAGGGAGCGTAATAGACGACAGCACGGAGAGGTACCAATCTCGCAAACTCTTCTCATCAAGAACATTGATCGTATTGTTCGAAACAGATTATCTTCGATCCATCCATCAGCCAAAGATCAAACAAATCTAGCGTTACAAGTCTGGTTCGCAACACGAGTCTAGCTTTCGATTGTTGTTTTCGGTTTTTATTTCGCTTTGTTTAATTAGTTTTCGAATTTAAACCCAGTCAAACTAAGGTCGCATTATTTGTATTTCCGGTTTTGTTGAATATATTTTTACATTCATACCAAAAAAAAAAAAAAAACTTTTGTTGGTGATGATAAATTTGGAGTTAGTCTCCAATCGAACGAATTTCATAAGTTTTTTCAAGATATTAAGATATCATATTTTTTCCAATGTTAGGGTCATTCACCATTCTAAAGTTTTTTATTTTCTCACACTAAATTCTCAAATCACCTTTTAGCTTCATTTTTTTCTTTTTTAACTACAATATTACGGTAAAGAAAATACTTTTACCCGTGAAATGGTAGAGAACAATTTGGATTTTTTTATTTTTAATTAAAATTTAATTGTTTTACTTGTTCTCCATTGCTTTTATGGTTGTTTGAACTCTTATAGTTGTTTTGCCATCAATCCATGCATGACTATTACCAATTTTCATGTTCGATTTTAAGTAACCATATGCAAATGGAAGTAATATACACCATTTTAAAAAATTGTCAAAAAAATTAATATTTAGAGCAAACAACTGTGCAACTAACCCTTTGAAAAAACAATCAGTGGTAGCCTGGTGTAAGAATTGACTTGAGGGAATGTGTAAATCCATCGGTCCTAATTTTAATTTCCGCCGGAAACTAAGTTCTTGCTGTTTGGCTAGATGGAAATGAGACCATGTTTTAATGAAGTCTAAAACATGGTCTCATTGGATGACAGAGTATAACTCTGTACAGAGTTCTAAAACATGGTCTAAAACATGGTCTCATTGGATAACATGGTCTAAAAATATGTATGTTTTGATGTATGATTCTTTGTTTATTTTTATATGGCTTTCTCATAAGCAACAAGTTTATTAAGATATCAGTATATCGGTAAATATTTGGATAAAGAGTTTATTCGCACGTGACGATAACAAAAGTATTCAGTAGACTACAAGATTCTTCTTCAATTAAATATCATTGATTTAAGTTTTACAATTGTATATTCTCGCTAAGGTTTTGTTTTATGTATAATATATTATTCTTCTTAATTCCCATTCACTAATATCCTAACTTGTTTTTTTTTTCTTTCCATTTACATGTTTGGCATTCTAAGACATTTTATCATCATCTATATTGTATTTTAATTGCTTGAATAATAATAAAAAAAAAAATTGGTCGAAAGAATGTATAAAAATGTTTCGGAAGTATGGAAGGATAAATCATGCACTTTGTGGTGCACCTATCGACGATGTCTCCATATTGTCGTTTTCCAAATATTTTCATAAAACGATATAAGTATGAAGCTTTCAATCTACAATGTTTGAAATTATCAAAAGCAAAATTCTATGTCTCCCAAGAAGATGATTTCACATTAAAGGATATATATGAAACTTGCTACAACTTTAAGAACATTTAATTAATTTTTTTTATTATAGACCCTTAATTTTTTTAACATGAAAAATTAAAAAATATATGTGTAAAATGCTTAAACCATGCAGACTTAGGCATACATTTCTAACTAAGGTCAAACGGCGTCGTTTTACATTGAATATAGAAAAAATAATATTCAAATATATGCCGAACTATAGTCCAACACACGACCACACATCTAAATTAGAGTGACATATTCATACCTACACAAAATATTGAATTTACTTGGTAACATGGACAAACAAACATAAGTTGTTTCTCGGTTCGTTGGGGTCTTTTGTTAACCAACACCAAACCATCATTTGTTGTTTCTCGATTTGACCTGGCATAAAATGACCAATACCATAACCATAACCATGATTTGTTGTTTCTCGATCTGACCTTATATTTATGGTGGATGTTATGTCATTCGTGAGAAATGTGCTTTCCTACAAGATGACTGATTCTTTCTTAGTTTTATGTTTATTTATGGATTTTTACATTTTTTTCATCGATTTCTTATTTTGGACTGATTTTGGTACTATTATTAAAACGAAAAATTTTGGTCAAAATCAAGACATTCATTTTTTGTTAAATATCTAGTATTTTGATTCACCTCTACTCAAGCACCCACAAATCACGATTTAAGATATGTTTATTTGTGAATCGCTGCAACAAACACTCGCGATACAAAAGATAAATGAAAACAAGAAGGAGAGATGAAGGTGAGAATGAGTAAGAGAGTCACTGATTTGAAGCAGAAAAAAAGAGAGAACTAGAGTCGCTGAGATATCCGGCGTGTCCGAAATCACCGAATTAGAATCGATACGACATAGATAAAAAAAAAGAAAAAGAGAAGTAAAGGAAATATAAGGTTTTTTTTTTTTTTTTCTGTTTTGTCGTTCTTAGCTGTCGCTGCGTCTCTTCACCGAACATGGCCTTATCCATCAGTTAGACTATGCAAATCAATTTGAGTTTGAATTTTTACTTAATTTCTATCTGAATTTGCATATATTGTTTTTCCCAATTATATGTATCCGACTCCATACTCAACAATATCCAACATAAATAAGTAGACTACACATCATACATTAAGTTTAGTAGCGAACAATATAAGATTTTGTAAATTGAAACCCCATAAATCTGATTTGTGAGGCTTGCTCTTTCTTTGAATTAAAACATAATGTCCGGTTCAAGTATCCCCGGTTTGGTCCAATTATAACCATACCGAAGTAATCCAATTAAGGAATTAAAAAAATAGAGGAGGCGCAACGTTTGAGAAGTCAAAAAGCCCCAACGTTCCGATTAATTTCAAAAACGTAAATAAATCACAGCCGTTCATCAACACGCTCCCTCCACCCTCCGATCATATCTCTCGTCTTCTTCACAACGTTTCCTTTACTCTCTCTCTTTCCCCCTTCAGACCCAAATTTCAAATTTCTCTCTTCTCTCTCTCTCACTGACTCAGTGATTCTCATCTTCTCTCATCACCCAACCCAATCGAATATGCCGTTTATCTCCGAGACTGCTAGCGCCATCAAGCGCCGGTTCGGATTCAACGACCGTCCCGCTCCGTCGGAGTCTCTACGCTCTGTGCCTTGCACGCCGGAAGCTAGCACCGTCTCGAGGGAGAACCACACACATCAGTCTTTGGTTTTCTCTTCCGCGGTTCGATGCATGTCTGAATTGGACGAAGATGGTGCGATTTGCGCTGGATCTGCTCAGATATCGAGGTCTCAAAGCTTTGAGTTCGACGAAGATCCCGCTTTCTGGAAAGATCACAATGTTCAGGTAGCGATCTTCTATATCCTTTGGGATTGGGAGATTTGGTGATTGATGATGATTCGAGTAGATTTGATTTCGCCTAGCTTCTATGTGGTAGGCACTGTGTTCTTGGTTAAATTGGTAGCTAATACACTCCTGCTACTTAATGCTTTCAATGAATCTTAATGTTCGTAATAATTTTCAGCTTCTGTGGTTTTAACTCAGAATCGAGGACTTTACATTGACGAATTAATTGATTTTGAAGAACATTTAGGGTTCACTGTTCAGAACAAGGAAACTAAGTTTAATCCATCGTTTCTTGGAATGTTGAAAATAGGTTATCATAAGAACCCGTCCACTTAGTAGTTCAGAGATTTCTACACAAGGCAACAACAAATGTGTAAGGCAAGACAATGGCCAGGCAATCACTTGGATTGGGAATCCAGAGTCTCGTTTCACATTTGATCTCGTTGCTGACGAGAATGTTACCCAGGTATCGCCTTTTGTTTCAGCGGTCCTTTATGCGTTCTTTTTGAAGCTCAAGACTGTTTCTGAGAATCTGTTTGCTTTCATTTGTCCTTACAGGAGCAGATGTTTAAAGTGGCTGGAGTGCCTATGGTGGAGAATGTCGTGGCTGGTTACAATAGCTGTATGTTTGCTTATGGTCAGGTGAGTTTTATTCTTTTTCTGACTGTGAGTTTTATCTGCATTTATTTCTAGTGTTTCCAGTCTGATGATAGTCTTAATTTGCAGACTGGAAGTGGGAAAACTCACACTATGCTTGGAGATATCGAGGGAGGAACACGTAGACATAGTGTCAACTGCGGGATGACACCTAGAGTTTTTGAGTATTTGTTCTCAAGGATCCAAAAGGTTTAGTGCCTTAGGTTTTTGTGTATGCATGTTTTTGCTGTAAATTGTTGTGTTCTAACTTATCTGTCTTTTCTGTACCAGGAAAAAGAAGTTCGCAAAGAGGAAAAGCTACACTTTACTTGTAGATGCTCATTTCTGGAGATATACAACGAGCAAATCCTTGATTTATTAGATCCATCATCTTATAATTTACAGGTATACATGCCAAATGTATCATCGAAACTTATGATCTGAATGTTGTGTCTTATGTGGAATTAACCAAACATCCTCTTTCGCAGCTAAGGGAAGACCACAAGAAAGGTATTCATGTTGAAAATCTAAAGGAGATTGAAGTCTCAAGTGCCAGAGACGTTATTCAACAATTGATGCAGGTAATTCACTTCTCTTCTCTTAGCTATTTTATATCAGGTGCACTTGGTCTGCTCTTCTATGTATTTCTGATTCTGACCTGTTTTTGTACTACTTTTTGTAAATATTAAAGCTTGATGCTATCCAAGTTTAAATTTCTTAAAGTAACCTGTTCTGTCTATGTTAAGTTTCAAATAAGTTTACAACAACTATTCTCTGAAATCTGAATTTGCATAATAAAATTAGTTCATTTGCATGGAGAAGCTTTATGACACTAGCTTTTTGAGCTTCCATCTTTTCTTTAGCGTTTATTAACTATTTTGCATGGTAGATGCTCTTCCATAGTCAGAAAAATATTCAAGAATTAGTTGACAACTTACTCATGTCATAATAGCTTTTTTATGCAACTTCCACAATACACGTGGGTTTGAACTTTTATGTGTAGGGTGCCGCAAACAGGAAAGTAGCTGCTACTAATATGAATCGTGCAAGTAGTCGATCCCACAGTGTATTTACATGCATCATTGAAAGCAAGGTAATCAATCTCATTTAACTTGTCAAAGTGAGTTTGCAGTCTGTATTTCTGAGATTGTTATTATTTTTATATCTTATCAGTTTCCCAAATTAAAAATTAATCTGACCTGTGTTTCTATTAGTGGGTATCTCAAGGTGTAACTCATCATCGTTTTGCACGGCTTAATCTTGTTGATTTAGCTGGATCTGAAAGGTAACATCAGCTATAAACTTCAATAAACATACTACCCTTTCTCTGTTTAAGATATTCCGCTAACATCTGAACTATAGGCAAAAGAGTTCAGGAGCTGAAGGTGAACGCCTAAAAGAAGCAACCAACATCAACAAGTCTCTTTCAACATTGGGGTAAGAATACATCTTGCACAAGCTTCAAGTATTCTAGTTTGGTCTTTGTTATATAGTTTTAATGATTTTGCCTTTACTGACTTTGTAGGCTTGTGATCATGAACCTCGTAAGCGTTTCCAATGGAAAATCAGTCCATGTTCCTTATCGAGATTCAAAGCTCACATTTCTGCTTCAGGTAAAATATCTTCTTTAATGATGAGAGTTCAACATGATTTATTAAGCATGCAGCATATTGAGCTTGGATTCCTGTATTGTGGTTCTCGCACCTAATTGCAGTGATCATTGACAGTCACTCTTATATATCTACAGGATTCTCTTGGAGGGAATTCAAAGACAATAATAATTGCTAATATTAGCCCATCTAGCAGGTACATTGGTACCCTGTGTCTATTTATCATTTCACGACCTTTCTCCTTCAAATCTTCGTTGGACTGTATCTCATGGTCCTTGTATGCTTGTCTTTTTCTCTTATGTAGTTGCTCATTGGAGACCCTAAGTACCTTGAAGTTTGCACAGCGTGCCAAGCTTATTAAGAACAATGTACGAAACTATTTCTTGGTGTTTGCTAAGTCATGGGTCTGATATAGTGCACTACGTTTAGTTATATTAATTATATTATACTCAACAGGCAATTGTCAATGAAGATGCATCTGGAGATGTTATTGCTATGAGGCAACAAATTCAACAGCTCAAGGTAATTTTCAGCAAAGACTGTTCCTTTTCTGTCTCACAAACTTGTTCTTAAGTGTTGTAATTCATATTCTACAGAAAGAAGTATCCCGCTTAAGAGGAATGGTTAACGGTGGAGTCGACATTCAGGACATGGACACTATCTCAATGGGCTGCCCTGCTTCTCCAATGTCTCTCAAATGGGATGGGTTCAATGGATCATTCACTCCTCTGACAACTCACAAAAGGATGTCTAAGGTTTAAAATTGGTTTCCCTGATAGGGAGTTTCTCTAAGCTAAGCTATTACCTTTTCTTAGGAATTTGGTCTCCATTCAGCATTTGGCTTGTTCTTTACATTTTCACTTGCATGGCTTTGTAGGTAAAAGACTATGAAGTTGCACTTGTTGGTGCTTTCAGGAGAGAGAGGGAAAAGGACGCTGCTTTACAGGCCTTGGCTGCTGAAAATGAGGCCTCAATGAAGTTGGTACGTTAAAAATAGAGTCCTCACTTGGAATTTCACATACAGAGGATAATGAAGAAAGGATGATGACATAAAAAAATTCTTGTCTCCAAACAGGAAAAGAAAAGAGAGGATGAAATACGAGGGCTGAAAATGATGTTAAAGCTCCGAGATTCAGCAATCAAGAGTTTACAAGGGGTAGCTTCAGGAAAGTTCTCTGTTGAAGCACATCTTCAAAAAGAAAAGGGTGACCTTATGAAGGAGATGGAGGTGTTACGTGCTCAAGTTGACAGAAATCAGGAAGTTACCAAATTTGCCACGGAGAATTTACGATTGAAAGAAGAAATCCGAAGGCAAGACTCTTTGAAAATTCCCTATTTTTTTCCCTCAGCAATATACATCTCTTCTATTGTGGTTAAACTTTCACTTGATACGCAGATTGAAATCACAATGTGAGGAAGGTGAACGGGATATCTTGAATCAACAGATTCAAGCATTACAAGCCAAGGTAAGTAATATATTCTGTCCTTTCAAGACATCGGAAGTTTGCTTACGATTTGAATTAGTATGTAACTTGACTTATATGTACAGTTGCTAGAAGCTCTTGACTGGAAACTCATGCATGAATCAGATTCCTCCATGGTGAAAGAAGATAGTAACATCAGCAATATGTTCTGCTCAAACCAGGTAAGGGCTTGATTCTCTTTCACCTGTGCTGATGGTGCCTCACAAACTCTGTTATTTTCTGGCACGCAAATAAGTTGTTTTTGTTTTGACACTTGTTTTTTTTTAATCTTTTTGCAGAATCAGGAATCAAAGAAACTTTCATCGATCCAAGATGAGAATGAATTCCTCCGGATGCAGGTTATTCTTGCCTTCAGTCTGTCTATTCAGTCAGAGTTTATGCCATTCCATTAAGTTGTCTAACTTCTTGCTTCGTTTTGCAATCTGAAGGCTATTCAAAACCGGGCAGAGATGGCATCTCTTCAGAAGTCATTAAGTTTTTCCCTTGACGAGAAAGAGAGATTGCAAAAGTAATTTACTTTACTGCACACAATATATATTTCAGTTTCAAGTTCAATCATTAAGCCTCAGCTCATCTCTTTGGATTTCTCTTGCAGGCTTGTCGACAATTTGTCCAAGGAGCTGGAGGGAAGAATAAGATCCTCAGGCTTGGTTGGCGATGATGATCAGATGGAGGTTAAAACAATGGTTCAAGCCATTGCATGTGCTAGTCAAAGAGAAGCTGAAGCTCACGAAACAGCAATCAAGTTGTCGAAAGAAAATGATGAACTGCGCCAGAAAATAAAGGTCTTGATTGAGGACAACAACAAGCTTATAGAACTGTATGAACAAGTAGCTGCAGAAAACAGTTCCAGAGCTTTGGGGAAGACCGAGACAGATTCATCAAGTAATAATGCTGAAATTGCACTGGAGGTTGAGAAAAATGCAGCAGAGGAACTAAAGAAAATGATAGGAAACCTGGAGAATCAGCTTAGCGAGATGCACGATGAGAATGAGAAGCTAATGAGTCTGTATGAAAATGCGATGAAGGAAAAGGATGAATTTAAAAGACTGCTCTCTTCTCCTGACCAAGAGAAGCCTATTGAAGTTGATGGTGTTGATACCAGTAGCTCCACTGATACCGAAATGGAGCTGTGCAACGTTTATTCTGAAACGTCCACAGAAGATTTAAACTCAGTAAGACTCAAACTTGAACAGGCACAGGAAAAGCTTTCAGTCTCTGCCAAAACCATTGGAGTATTCTCTTCGCTTGAAGAGATTGTTTTGGACATCATCAAGCTGTCAAAGCAAAGCAAAGAGGCCGAAGACAGAGTTAAGGAGCACCAGAATGAGCTAGGATCAATTGAAGCTGTATCTGATCAAACTAATGAAAGAAAAGAAGTTGCGGAGAAAAAGCTGGCGGCTCTCAGATGCTCACTATCAAACTTTGCATCATCTGCAGCTTACTTTCAACAGCGAGAAGAACGGGCAAGGGCGCATGTAAACGTATCTTCCGGTCATCTAAACCAGAAAAATGAGGAACTCGATGTTCTTCGTTCTTACAAAAGAGAAATCGACGCTGCTATGGGTAAGATTCAACAATCCGAGGCAGAGCTGAAGAGTAACATTGTAATGCTGAAAATAAAAGTGGATGAAGAGAACAAGAGGCACGAGGAAGAGAAGGTTCTTTGCACGATAGATAACATTGAGAAGATCAACACTCCTCAGCGCAACACTCTGCGTACAGGCAAAGCCACAGATTTGCTGAAATCCGAGGAAGAGAAAACAAAGCTCCAATCCGAGATGAAGCTTTCTCGGGAGAAGTTGGCTTTGGTTAGAAAAGAAGTTGACGACATAACCAAGAAGTCTTTGAAACTGGAGAAGGAGATCAAAACCGTGGAAACAGAGATAGAGAAGAGCTCAAAGACGAGAACCGAATCAGAGATGGACTTAGAGAACACAATCCAAGAGAAGCAAACTATTCAGGAGATGGAAGAACAAGGGATGGCTGAAATACAAAATATGATAATCGAGATTCATCAGCTTGTCTTTGAATCAGATCTGAGAAAAGAAGAGGCAATAATTGTAAGAGAAGAGCTCAATGCAGAGGAGCTTAGAGCGAAAGATATGAACAAGACTATGATCGAGAGGGTCGAGAATGCGTTGAAGACACTGGAGAATGAGAACAATAGCATATCAGGCAAAATCGAAGAAGAAGTAGAAAGTGTTTTGGGTTTAGTTCACGAAGCCACGAGGTTGCTTGAGGTTTCTCACTGATAGAAGTGACTTGAGTCGCACTTTAGAGATTCTGATTGTTGTGTATGAAGTATGACATATTAAGACATTTCTTTTGTTAGAAGCTCTAAATATCTTATTTTGGAATCAAGGGAAGGACATCACTTCCTTTCCTTTGGGAAACTCAGGTTTACTTCTTCACTTGTCTCTTTGTTCTTAATTTGTGTTTTGATTTTTTTTTGGCAGTGAAACCAATTAAGTCAAGCAGTTCCAAGTCTGATAAACCATATTTAACTAACCAATCCTCTATTTTTCCTCACATATGTGTGCTAATCCTTTTTGATCATATCTTTGCTACTACAACACATGACAATAATATAGAAGAATGGCAAAGTAATCTGTAATCCTTTTCGGTTCGTTTCCCGGGGAAAAGAGAGACATCATCAACTTTTGGGCAAAACCCATGATCACACTGTCATACATGATATATGGAGAAAAATTTATTAGACATTTCAATAAAAACAAAAACCCAGTACTGTATGATTTTTGAATCAGTACAATAAGTTACGGATGATGATCACATGACTTGGATCTTGACCTTGGATGAAGCTGTGGAAAGCTTCAAGAGATCATCTGTGAGATGCATCTTTTTGGGGTCAGTTATTGAAGCTCCAACGTAAACTTTCACCACTTCAAGACACTCCATTTTCAGTAAGAAATGGCTAATGTGTTTCAGCTCGTTTGGACTTCTTTGATATTGCATGATACTCAGCATCTTTATTTGGTTTTTCGAGGGAATTTGAATCCCCACAAACCTATGTCTTCGTCCAAATGTGTAACGATGTAGACCCTGAAGCATCAAGAGGATCCAAACTACTTTAATTACATGCCACAGTCATACATATAAAGTAAGATTTGTTCAGGGTTTGCTTCAGACCGAGAGAACCAGAGTTTTAAGGTTTGGAGAACGCTCTAGTAGAAGTGGAAGCACTTTCCAATCTCGTTTTTTACTCGAAAATATTAAATCAACGAGGTTGTTGAACACTGGTAGTCCACCTTTGCAGCATACCGAAATCACCTGAAACACACACACAACAAAATGAATGGTTTCATGTTTCTAACCAAACAGATGATGAGACCATACACTAATTAAAACTCACCTCGACAGCCGAAATAGTCAAGTGAAGGGTCTTGACGTTCCGTATCCCAGGGATGAGATTTGTCACATCGGCGCCATTTTGCAGCTGGCGATTGATATGTTCTGAAAAATGAAGGTCCAATGTAGCTTTGGCAAGTGAATCCAATTGACAACGTGGAGATTCACGCCGAGGATAATCAGAGTAGTAGAGGTCGACAACACTAGGTGTGTCAAGAAAAATAATGCTAGAACGATCAACATAACAATCACAGTTATAGGTAACCGAGATTATCTTAATGGTTTTGCTAGATATGACGTATGGAAATTCTCGATAATAGTTGTGATGAATGGTTAATTCCTCAAGTGCAGGGCAAGCAGCGAGAAACACGTTTGATAATTGATCACCCTTAAACAAGATTGAATCAAGGAGGAGAACCTTTAATGCTGGGAGACATGCATCCCGAGGAAAATTTGGGATGTATAATTGTATTCCCAATGACAGCTTAACCATTGTTGTGCTGGTGAAGACATTAAATGGAAAAATATCCCAAGGGTGGCAACAGGTTATGCGTAGATGAAGCTCAGTGACAAGTTCTAAGGCATTAAATATCCAGCTTCTAACACCAACCACGTGATCCCACCATCTATATGTTTCGTTAAGTTTTAGTGAGAACGTCTTTATATGGTTGCCGCCTTGCAAAGCCAATGTCCTATCCACGAAATCCCCCAAACTCTTTATATGTTTTCCATCTTCAGGGTACAAAAAGATAGAATCGTCAAAGTCAAGATTATGCCCGAGAGAAAACAGAGTCCTCCACCTCTTGGAGAGAAGAGAGGTCGAAACAGCTTGTTTCGTGGGAAGGAAGGATAAGATTTGGACAAGAAGCTCATCTGGAAGACAATCTATTGAAGCCGGATTCAACTGTTGAGACGCAACTTCTTCTCCATGTCCCATATCAAGAAGCTTCGATTTTGAGTCTTTGTTGTCTGCTCGGTAGGGTTTTAGGTCTTTTATATGGTGGAGGATAATATTATTGTTTCGATGAACACACACACAAGCTTATAAAAGAATAACTCTCTTTTATTGATGTTTAGAAAATATATCTCAAAAAACTAAACACAAAGCTTCTTATGCTTTCATCTTAATGTTTGCCACAACTCAACAAACACTTTATATAGAGATAGAACACCTTTCCTATTTCTATTCTAATTAGGATTTAGATATCTCCTAAATCTCTTTTATGCTTATCTTAAACCACCTTGTTTAAGATAACTTGGGCCTTAAGCTTCAAGAAGCTTACCCAACAGTCTCCCTCGTAAGCTTCTTCAATCCGATTTTGGACAAGTCTTGAACACCTATCAAGTTTCTCATCTCGCCGAATTTGACCCTCGCCAATGCCTTTGTTAGAATGTCTGCTTTCTGCTCATCACCCGGGACGTGCTCTACGTCAACAATGTCATTCTCGATGCACTCTCGTATAAAATGATAGCGCTTGTGAATATGTTTGCTTTTACCATGGAATACGTGATTCTTGGTTAATGCAATCGCTGACTTGTTATCAATCTTGATGAGTATCTTCTCGGTCTTCCATCCCGTGACTTCGCTCAAGAAGTCTTGTAACCAAATTGCTTGACGTGCCGCCTCTGTTGCTGCCATAAACTCAGCCTCACATGATGAAAGAGCGACCGTGCTCTGTTTTTGCGAGTACCAGCTAATCGGTGATGATCCGAAGTAGAAAATGTGTCCTGTGGTGCTTCTTCCATAGTCCTCGTCGATGTTATGGCTACTGTCGCTGAAGCCAACTATCTTCTCGGATCCTTCCCGACCAAATTTCAGACCATAAGCAACGGTTCCCTTTAGATACCTTAGGACTTGCTTCAATATTTTGCCATGAGACTTGCGAGGACTTTGCATATAGCGACTAGCAACACCAACTGCAAATGCCAAGTCCGGTCTTGTATGAAGTAAGTATCTCAAGCATCCAATATTTCTCATGTAGTTTGTAGCATCTATCTCTGGTTCTTCTTCAGCTTTTGAAACCTTAAGTCCGAAAGCCATGGGAATTTTGGTCGGATTACAAGCGTCCAAACCCGCTTCCTTCAGAATTCTTCTCGCATATGCTTCTTTTTGATCTCAATATCATCTTGTCCTTGATGAACTTCGATCCCGAGATAGTAAGTGAGCTTTCCGAGATCCGACATTTCAAACTTAGAAGACATACCTTTCTTGAATTCGTTGATTACTTCGAGCTTGTTTCCCGTGACAAACAAGTCATCTACATAGATTGCAATGATTAGTAGAGAGCCTTCCACTTCTTTGCGATACACATAATTCTCCTTGGAACATTTCTTGAATAGCATCTCTTTCAAGATTTGATCCAGCTTTGTGTTCCAAGTTCGAGGAGCTTGTCTCAAACCGTATAGAGCCTTCGATAGTTTGTAGACTTTGTGTTCCTCACCTCTTACTTCAAAGCCTTCCGGTTGTTCAACATAGACATCTTCCTTTAATTCTCCATGCAATAACGCCGTCTTCACATCTAAGTGATGGATCTCCCACCCATGTGACGCCGACAAAGCAATCAATAACCGTATGGTTTCAAGTCGAGCGACCGGTGCAAATATCTCTTCAAAATCAATACCGAATTCTTGTACATATCCCTTCGCCACAAGCCGTGCCATGTATTTGTTTATAGTACCATCAGCGTTTTTCTTGATTTTAAAAATCCACTTGAGTCCTATAACCTTTGCCTCAATCGGGTTTTCAACTAAAACCCATGTCTTGTTTTTGTTGATTGAATCGATTTCTTCTCTGCTTGCTATTCTCCATTCCGATAAGCTCTTTGCTTCTTTATAGCTTCTTGGTTCATCATTCATTAGGAGTAGAAGACTCTCAGCTTCTATTTCAGCTTGGAGTACATAATCTTCAAGATGCCGAGGCTGAATTGTTTGACGACCGGATCTTCTAAGTGGTGGCGCTTGTGGTTGTTGAGGTTCTTCGTCTTGATTCGGAAAGTTGTTGTTAGAGTTTGGGTTAGTCTCCTCCGTGTTGTCGTTGTCTGTTGGTTCATGATCATGATGATCGAAATCACCACTATTGCTTCCGGTTTCGTCTAGATCATTGTTTTGATCATTGTTGATAAGTACGGGACCTTCTCCAACATCTATTACTTCACCCCATCTCATGTGAAACATTCCTGGATCCTCTCTTGATCTGTTTACTTGCCTATCCCAGATCCATCCTTTCTTCTCATCGAACACCACGTCTCGACTCACTACCACTTTTCTTGTTGTTCGGTTGTAAATTCTATAAGCCTTTGTTCCCTGCTCGATCCCGAGGTGCACAAGTGTTTGCGATCTATCATCAAGCTTTCTAAGGTGAGTTGCTTCAACCTTTGCGTATGCTAAGCAACCAAAAACTCTCAAGTGGTCTAGGCTTGGTTTCTTCTCTCGCAAGCTCTCGTAGGGAGTCATGTTCTCGAGAGCTCTTGTTAGTATCCTATTGATGATATAAGTGGCGTGACATACAGCCTCTCCCCATAAGTAGTTAGGTACATCCATTGCCTTGAGAGTGCTCCTTGTCATATCCATCAATGTTCTATTTCTTCTCTCCACCACACCGTTTTGTTGTGGTGTATATGGTGCCATGAGATTTCTCTTTATCCCGTTCTTTTCACAAAAATCACTGAACTCCCTTGATGTAAATTCTCCACCTCTATCAGTTCTTAGAGTTAAGATATCTTTTGCAAATTCCTTCTCCACCTGCTGTCTAAACACCTTAAACTTTTCGAACGCATCTCCCTTCTCCTTCATTAGAATTGTCCACGTATACCTAGAAAAATCATTAATAATAACAAAGATGTATTTGTTATTAGCCAATGTCGATGGTGTTATGGGACCACATAGGTTGGCGCGTAGAAGCTCCAATGGTTTAGACACCCGGAATGTTGCAGTTTTTGGAAAAGAATGGCGAGCTTGTTTCCCGACAAGGCATGATTCACAAATTCTGGTTTCGTCTTTTACCCTTGGTAAGCCTTGAACCATATCTTGTTGAGACATACTCTTTATAGTCTTGAAGCTTACATGTCCCAGCCGTGCATGCCATCTCCATGTTTCATCATCTAGCTTTGCGTTTAAACACATAGGTTTTCCAATTTTCAGACTTACCTTGTATAGTCTGTTCGGTGATCGCGTAACCTTCACTAGGAGCCTTCCGCTTGGATCATGGAGTGTTAAATAGTCTTGCTTCATCCTTACGTCACAACCGGCTTCAGTAGCTTGCCCGAGACTGAGGATGTTGCTTTTCAAATCGGGAATGTAGTAGATATCTTTCACAAGTCTTTGCTCTTCGGTTTTACTCTAGAAAAGTATTGAACCTTTTCCTCCGATTTCAATGCATGATCCATCTCCAAATTTTACTCTCCCCTTGATCTTCTCATTAAGCTCTGAGAAATATGCTTTGTTTCCGATCATGTGATTACTTGCCCCGTTGTCAAGATACCAAACTTCTCCTTCCCCTTCTTTGATTTCGTAGTTCCGTGGAATTATTTTTTCTTCATTCAAAAAAACCACTTCATGCATGTCTAGAGCTGCGTTGGCTTCCTCTGTTTCTATCTTGTTTGCTTCATGTGTTCTTTGAATTCGATCTGGGCATCTAGAGGCGAAGTGGCCAGGTTTGTCACATCTATAGCAAATCACCGTCGATTTCTCCTTCTTCTCTTTGGAGTGACTTTGATCGGTTTTGTGTAATGACCTGTCTTGTGTGTTAAACCTACCTCTCCCTCATTCTCTAAATCCCTTTCCTCGTCCTCTCCCTCTTGACGTGGTGAAGCTTTGTTGATATGTGTTGGTGAATAAGAGCTTACTTTGCGTTTCTCCACTAGTCTCCTCATCGAGAATTCTCTCCTCATATGTCTTTAGTCTTCCAACGATATCTTCAAAGCCCGTATTGTTCAAATCTAGAATTTGTTCAAGAGAGGCTATAATCTGAATAAACTTGCTCCTTGGTAAGCTATTGAGAAACTTTTTCACGAGTTTTCGTTCCTCAATGGTTTTTCCAAGAGAAGATGATTTTGATGCAATCTCTGATAACTTCCCGGAGAAGCTATCAATGGTGTCTGAATCCTTCATCCTAAGTCTTTCAAATTTGGACATCAGGGTCTGAAGCCTAGCTTCCTTGACATGATCAGCACCAAGATGACGAGATTTGATAGCATCCCATATCCCTTTAGGTGATTCGTGTTCGCCGACTTGGAGGATGAGGATTTCAGGCATGCTTTGGAACAACAATCCTATCGCGATGTTGTTCTTGTCAATTTCTTCAGTTCTCGGTTTTATCGTATCCCATACCTTGTATATCTTCAGCAGAATCTTCATCCTCATGGCCCATACGGTGTAATTCGAGGTGTTGAGCATGGGACATTGGATAGACGGTGGTGTGAAGTCCTTCGATCGTGCTGCGTTGCCTTCGGCCATGACTCGGTCACGACGTTGATATGTCCGAATGATCTTCATGTTTTCTTTTCTTCAAGATCGATTTCCTTGAAGCTCTGATACCAATTATTGTTTCGATGAACACACACAAGCTTATAAAAGAACAACTCTCTTTTATTGATGTTTAGAAAATATATCTCAAAAAACTAAACACAAAGCTTCTTATGCTTTCTTTAATGTTTGCCACAACTCAACAAACACTTTATATATATAGAGATATAACACCTTTCCTATTTCTATTCTAATTAGGATTTAGATATCTCCTAAATCTCTTTTATGCTTATCTTAAACCACCTTGTTTAAGATAACTTGGACCTTAAGCTTCAAGAAGCTTACCCAACAAATGTAGCTCTTGCTAGGGTTTCATGTGTACCACATGTAGATTTTATTATTATATTATTAAATTTAAGACTAATCTCTCTTTTATTAAGAATGCATCCCGAGGAACATTTGAAATGTATAATTGTGTTCCCAATGACATCATAACCAGTTGTGCGTGAAGACATTAAATGGAAAAATATCTCAAGGGTAACAAGTTATGCGTAGATGATGCTCAGTGACAAGTTCTAAGGCATTAAATTGTAACAACCCAAATTTTTGGGCAAGGCCCATTTAAAATAACCGAAGCCCAGCCCAATCAAACCCAAAACCTACAAAGTCCAATTCTAAACGCTAGGTATTCTTCCCTCATTTCTCTATAAATACAACTCATTTCCACAAATTTTTCCACAAACTCTCCCGAGTAACGAACCGCTGTCGAATATCCGAGCCGGAGAGAGAGCCACCGCGAACCACCGTCGAGCTGTCTCCCGAGCCAAGGTCTACCAAGCCACCGCCGAGATTAGCCGAAGGTAATACCCAAAACTGGTTTCGTAAGCTTTTGGTTTTGGTACGTTTAGTATTTCCTAGATCTCTCTCTAACCGCTTCGAATCTCGCAAATCTAAGGCCACCATCGGATTTTTGACGACGAGACGAAGCCGAAGACACCAAGCTCGGCCAAAACTGCCATCGGACGCGCCTCCACGCGCTGCTCAAAGCCACCGCGTGTCTCCGCCGTTCGCCGGAGCAGCCGCGTAGCCGCCGTCCGTCGCCGATGAATTTTTCGGTAAGTTTCGCCGGAATTCTCGCCGCCGACCGGTTTATGTTAACCGGTCGGTTTAATTCAATTGTGTTTGATTTGGTTCTGGTTTAGGTTAACCAGTTCGATTTTGAAATTAATTTTCGGTTTAGCTTAACCGTACTGGTTTGACCGGTTTGACCGTCGACCGGTTTGGTTGACTATGACCGACCGTTGACCGTTGACTTTTCAGAGTTGACCGTTGACTTTGACCGGTTGACCCGAAAGCCATTTCGATTTTTCGTTCCGGTTTCAGATCCAGAGTTCGGTTTAGTTATTCGAGGTCCATATACCGTAGTTTCAGCGTTGCTAAGGTGAGGGCTATTCCCAGATTTCTGTATTTTGTTCGAGGAATCTAGTTACGGATAGTGTAGTAACTAAATGTGACATGTTTCCATGATCGAGTCTACCTAGTTTTCTTGTTTAAATTGGACATAGGGAAATAGATGATTCAACCTAATTGTTTGTTCAGACTGTTTATGTTAAGTGTTTGTTATATATATATGTATACGGTTATATGGTGATATGGTAGCGGGGGTACAAAGACGGACTTCTGTATCGCGTCGCACTGTGTGAGGGTTGGGGTGAGGGCAATCCATAGTTGATCTGTTGCCCTGCACCTTTAGATCGATAAGCGTCCCCTGGACGGTGAGATTGGGCACTATTCCATAGTTGACCTTATTGGAGGGTGTGATTGGGCACTATCCCATAGTTACCTCAAGGGTGAGGGTGTGATTGAGCACTATCCCATAATAGGACATTTGTTTGTTGGTTGAGTGATGCTGTAATATTGTGTGTCACACCCAATTAAATTATCGAACCACACGGAACAAAGAATCAACACACTAGGAATACACAAATTCACTTAATCTAAGCATGATATATATGGCTTTGGTTTCCTAAATGCGACTAACAAAATTAAAGAACTTATGAGATAAGAAACAAACAAGTCGCAAATGCGATTTAGAACAAGAATATAAAAGCAAGCCTTTAGGTTAAGGTAATTGATTAGGGTGACTATTGGCTAATCTATGATGCTAACAAGACCATACAATGCTAATCCTTAGCCTTAGAACACTAATTTAGACTAATGCATTTCCATGTCACTAATCCTATGCTAATCAAGCAATCAACACCAAATTTCCATTTTGTAATCACAAGATAAGCATGCATTAATTTCAAGTCTAATATGGCTACTAAACAACCTAGAACAATTCCCATTGGCAAGATTTAGTAAAGCACTCAATAAATTGGTTCGGGCATTTTCACAAACACCTTCCGGGCATGAAAATTCATATGCTTTAAATAGCATGATCAAGGCTAATCTAGCATTAAGAACATCTATTGAGAAAGGAAAATGAACTATCTAATCCTAAGCATCAAAGAACTAACCTCTAATCACCCATAATCTACCATACCCAAAAGCTCTAAAAGACTACTCACTAATCAATATATTAACACAAGATAAAGAAGATTTCATGGTTTAAAAGAAGTAGAAGAGATCTGAGAATTAAAACTTGAAACAACAAAGATTCATACAAAAATCCATAGAAGAACCTTAAGAACAACTTAAGAAAATAAAACTTTAGTCTAGACAAACTTCGCTCTCCACAAAATTAGGTCTCAAAGGTATTTAAAGGAAGAGGAAAAAACAACCGGGTCAACCCACGACAACCAGATCAAACCCGGTTTTAGCTTCCAAATTGCTGTCCAATCGACCAGTTGATCGATCGAGTCAAAACTTTTGATTCGCTACTCCGTTTGGCCTGAAATCACCACCATTAGCAAGCTTATTCAATTTCTATGACTTTGATGAAGGCTCCATGGCTAAAGCACAAGAGAAAGTCTTCATATGACGTGATATTTTAAGTGCTTCGAAGATATCAAACATAACCATCTCTCTTGTTCTTCCCTTCATTTTCCTTGGTCATGGCTTGTTCTTTGAAGCACCAAATCTCCTCTACAAGTTCTCTTCTTGATCCTCCAATGATGAGAATCTCCCATTTGGCATATTTCCTTCTTAGTCGTACATAGGGAACTGGCAGTCGTACATGGTAGACTGTGAGTTGTTTGGCAGACTTGAGAATTAACACAACAGACTTCTAAAATAACAAAGCAGACTTCAAACTTATTTTCTAGAACAGGTTCTGACTGTCCAGAATGAGTTAGGAAATGTTCCTAAGATCTCTTGAACGTCTTGGGCTTGCAATAACACCATTTGCCTCCAAAACTCCATGTTCCACTCCAATAACCTAAAATTCACAAACTTATGCAAATGCAACCTAAAACAAATCTAGATGCCACGAATGTGCAATAAACTATCAACAAAATAAACTTTTAAAACCCACAAAAACACAAGACATCAACTCCCCCAAACTTATCTCTTGCTAGTCCTCAAGCAAGAACTAAGAGACAATTCGAGAAAGAGGTTTAAAGGTGGGGATTCATAGCCACAAAAATATCGAGAATGGGATTAAACACATTGTCCTCAAAGATAGCCAATTGTTGCGGTAAACGATTTCTTAAAATCAATAACAAAGCATCTCTTTAATATTCATTTAAGTTTTTGGCGCGGTCTCGCAAATGGAAATCAAATCAATCTCAATCTGTTTTGGTAAAGGATTTTGAAGGTGGTTTCAAAAGATTCACATTTTTGGTGGTTTACTCTCAAGAAAAGGAATGCTAAACAATCATGAAATCCATCTAAGACCAAGAACAATTTATGCATACATATTTTTAACTCATATTGTTCTATCCGCCTTAAGATGTAAAATCTATCTTTCTACCCTTTGTATTCTTTTCCTTCTCTTTTTAAACCATTAATCCTCATGATCACTTTCATTTTCTATTTTTTTTTAGTCTCTTAGGGAAAAAAAAAACCTTCTTTAACACTTAGCTCATTTTTCTATCTCTTTTCCTTGTCCCCAATACTTATATTTGCAAATTTATTTTCTTTTGGAGAACTATTTTGATATTTTAGAGCTTTTTTTTCTTATGACTTTATTCCCTAGAGACTCCTTTCTTTCCATATGATCAAGTCTTTCCTTTATTCCCTTATTTTCTTCTTTCTCCCAAACCCAATCCCAAGTCTTCAATCTAACCACCTAAGTTCTTCAATCTTAATCTAGTAGCTAGTTTCAAGAGTTCCAAGACTTAGCTACAACAAGAGTGAAAAACCATGTCGTTCTCAATACTCTCAAGATTTCACAACCTATAGCATTTTCAAACAAGAGGCCTCACTCACAAATCAAAACATAGGATTGAAATAATAGGTTAAGGTTTAGGGTAGGGAGACATTTCGGGTTATTCAAAAGATTGGCAAAAAGATAGGATAACCCGATTTTTCAACCATGAGAATGCATTTGAATTCCATAAGCGAGAAAATTAGATTCGTTTAAGTCCAAATTCATAGCGATGCTTCAAGAATTCATGTAAGTTTTACAAGGCAACAATTAATTATGACTGAGGGCAATGATCTTAATCCTAAACTTGAACTTCTCCAAGGCAAATTTAATCATTATCCCCTATGCACATGCAAATACAACTACATGCTATTAGACTCAATCTTAAAACCAAAAATAAATTTGCCAAGCTATATGCATTTTTTTTTTATTTTTTTCAAATTTATCAAATTTTTCATGATTTTGTTTTTTTTTTTTTTTTTTTTTTAGAGAACAAAGCTATTCACAATGCATGACATGGAAAGATGAAAATCAAAATAGAACACAATGCTAGATGGTTAGCCTCCTCCCCCAAACTTATTTCACACCTTCTCGGTGTGAAAATAAATCCAAAAGAAAGACTAACAAAAATTAAAAATGGAAACAAAACTAAATGGTATATACAAGGGAAAGAAATGGTACCATGGAATGTCTATTGAGCGTTGCTAGCATTGTTCCGCCTAGATACTTGAAGTGAGCAGTGTGGAGGCTCATTCTCCATGGGAGTTCTCGAGGAGCATCCATGAACTCCCCTGAAACTTCATCAAACCCAAGACACAAAATAGACACAAAAACTTAGACAAAATAAAAAATTCGAAATATGTATAAGGATATCATGGGATTGCCTCCCAAGTGCGCTTGTTTTAATTGCCTAAGCTGGACATGCTCAAGCTTTTAGGCGGTTGGAGGATCTGAGAGAGAAACCGTTTTCTCATCTCCAATGAAGTCATTTGCCAAATAGGGCTTCATGCGTTGACCGTTTACTACAAACTCACTTTCATTCTTGTTCCACAACACGAAAGCTCCATAGGGTCTCACTTCCTTGATCTTAAACGGTCCCGACCATCTTGATTTCAGTTTTTTAGGAAAGAGTTTCAATTGGGAGTTAAACAACAACACAAGATCATCAACTTTGAAGTCTCTCGGGAGGATTCCCTTGTCGTGGAATGCCTTGGTTCTCTCTTTGTAGATGTTAGAGTTCTCATATGCATCAAGGCGTATCTCATCAAGATCACTCAATTGGATTAACCGCTTCTCCGTGGCGGTCTTGATATCAAAGTTCAAGAGCTTGGTTGCCCACAACGCCTTATACTCAATCTCTACCGGTAAGTGACATGATTTCCCATAGAGAAGGTTGAACGGAGTAGTCCCAATAGGAGTCTTGTAAGCGGTTCTATATGCCCATAGCGCATCATCAAGTTTAACCGACCAATCTTTTCTTGTAGTTCCAACCGTCTTCTCCAATATCGCTTTGATTTCCCGGTTTGAGATCTCAACTTGGCCACTAATTTGTTGGTGATATGGCGTTGCAACCTTGTGCTTGACCCCATGACGCTTGAGAAGACTCTCGAAGATCTTGTTGATGAAGTGTTTCCCTCCATCACTTATAACGACTCTTGGAATGCCAAACCTTGGGAATATTATGCTCTTGAATAACTTCAACACCACTCTTGAATCATTAGTAGGACTTGCTATAGCTTCAACCCATTTTGAGACGTAGTCAACCGCCACAAGTATGTATTGGTTTCCATAAGATGATGGAAATGGCCACATGAAATCAATTCCCCACACATCAAAGACCTCAACTTCAAAAATTGGATTGTGAAGTATCTCATTTCTTCTACTTATGTTTCCTTTCCTTTGACATGAATCACACCTAGAAATGAATTTTTGAGCGTCTTTAAACATTGTTGGCCACCAAAGACCCGCTTGAATAACCTTTGTAACCGTCTTAAATGTAGCGAAGTGACCACCATAGCTCGAACCATGGCAATGAGTTAAGATTCCATCTACCTCTTCTTCCGGAATGCATCTTCTGTAAATCTTATCCTTGCAAAGTGTGTAGATGTATGGCTCATCCCAATAAAACCGGTTCACATCTCTAAAGAATTTCTTCTTTCCATAAGCATCTAAGTTTGGCGGTTCCTTCCCACAAGCCAAATAATTCACAAGATCAACATACCAAGGGAATTTCTCTTCCATTGCTTCAATTTCTTCTAATTTCTTGCTTGTTTGATGACTAGCTTTAAACACTTTAAGCACCATCATTTGTTCTTCGGGAAGTGAATCATCAATGGGGATTGGTTCATCAATTCTCAACCTTGACAAGTGATCCGCAACAGCATTTTTGATCCCTTTCTTGTCTTTGATTTCTAAATCGAATTCTTGGAGAAGTAGAATCCATCTTAATAGCCTTGGTTTAGCGTCTTTCTTGGCAAGCAAATGTCTCAACGCCGCATGATCGGTATGGACTTTTACCTTAGAACCCACCAAATAAGATCTAAACTTCTCAAATGCAAATACTATCGCAAGGAGTTCCATCTCCGTCGTAGCGTATTTTACTTGTGCATCATCGAGGGTTCTACTCACATAGTAAATCACATGAACTTTCTTGTCCCTTCTTTGACCTAGTACCGCTCCAACTGCAAAATCACTTGCATCACACATGATTTCAAATGGTAAATTCCAATCCGGTGCTTGAACTATCGGGGCGCTAACCAACTCATGTTTGATCTTCTCAAATGCATCCACACACTCTCCATCAAACTGAAAGCAACCTCCTTACATAAAAGTCTTGTCAGCGGTCTTGCAATCTTAGAAAAATCCTTGATGAATCTTCGATAGAACACGGCATGACCCAAGAAACTCCTTATCCCTTTAACCGAGTTTGGTGGTGCTAGATTGGTCATCACATCGATCTTAGCCTTATCAACCTCAATTCCTTTCTCGGATATCTTATGCCCAAGCACAATTCCTTCTTTAACCATGAAGTGACATTTCTCCCAGTTCAACAAAAGATTTGTCTCTTCACACCTCTTTAATACCCTACAAATATTGGCAAAACAAGAGGCACAAGAATCTCCATACACGGAGAAGTCATCCATAAACACCTCAACAACATTCTCAATTAAGTCCGAGAAAATGAACATCATGCACCTTTGAAATGTTGTCGGTGCATTACATAACCCAAATGGCATCCTTCGATAAGCAAAGGTACCAAAAGGGCATGTGAATGTCGTTTTCTCTTTATCATTGGGAAGAATTGGGATTTGAAAGAACCCTGAAAATCCGTCTAGAAAACAATAATAAGAATGATTCGCTAGTCTTTCAAGCATTTGATCAATGAACGGTAAAGGAAAATGACCTTTCCTAGAGGCGGTATTCAATTTTCGATAGTCTATGCACATCCTATGATTATTGTTCTTGGAGGAATCAATTCATCTTTATCATTTCTAATAATGGTGACTCCACCCTTCTTTGGTACCACATGAACTGGAGAAACCCATGTGCTATCCGAGATCGGGTAAATTATCCCTGCATCCAAGAGTTTGAGAATCTCTTTCCGAACAACATCTCTAAGATTAGGGTTTAACCGCCTTTGATGCTCAACGGAAGTCATATATTCATTTTCAAGATGGATCCTATGCACACAAAGGGTTTCCGAAATTCCTTGAATATCATCAAGTGAATACCCTATAGCTCTTCTAAACTTTTTTAATTCTCCTAAAAGGGTGGAGATCTCTAATTCACTAAGCTCTTCATTAATTATCACCGGGTAAGTAGAGTTTGTTCCAAGAAATGCATACCTTAGCCCGGTTGGAAGTAGTTTGAGTTCAATTTTTGGAGCCTTGAGTTCACTCCAATCTCCATCGATGCTAGTCTTACCATTGCTAGCTTCTTCCACCTCAACAATGTTGATGTTGTGCTCCACTTGAGTCAACTCCAAAAATCTTGGTTCACCATCATAGACCATGTGAGAGTCTAACAATTTCTCAAACCCCTCGCTCTCAATCTCAAGCAAACCATGTTGACCTTGTTTCACCGTGAGAGCGCTTTGAAGAGAGTCTTCTAGTGCTAGTTCTTCCAAAAGCTCATCCGCTAGAGCATCTAGTTACTCAATGTAGAAGACTTGACCTTCAATGGTTGGCTTCTTCATGATCTTATTGATATCAAACTTCAAAACCTCATTTCCCAAGTGGAGATCTATCTTTCCTTTTCTCACATCAATCATAGCTCCGGCGGTGCTTAAGAAAGGTCTACCAAAGATGAGTGGATCCTTTGGTTCCTCAACTATCTCAAGGACTAGAAAGTTGGTGGGAATCTCAAAATTTCCAACAATGACTGGGAGATCCTCCAATAACCCAATTGGATGCCTAACCGACCGATCCACCAACACAAGTGAGATTTTACACTCTTTGTACCTTGTAAACCCAAGCCGTTTGCTACCGATAAAGGCATGAGACTGACACTTGCTCCAAGGTCACACAAACACCTTGTGAAAGCCAAAGGACCTAGAGCACAAGGCAATGTAAAGCTACCCGGATCTTCTAACTTCTTGGTGATCACTTTTCTTTTAATTATTGCACTACACTCATGAGTGAGAACAACCATAGCTTCTAGTTCTTTCCCTTTCTCCTTTACCGCATCCTTCAAGAAATTGTTGTAAATAGGAACTAACCAAAAGGCATCGATCAAAGGCATAGTCACTTGTACTTCACTCATTTGTTGCTTGAATAAGGCTCTATACTACTTCCGGAGTTGTTTCTTGAATCTTCCCGGGAAGGGAAGCTTAGGCTCATAGGGAGGAGGCACAAATGACTCTATGGGCGTTTTTCTTGAAGTAGTCCCATTTTCAACTTGTTCTTGACTAGATCCCTCAACAACTTTACCCTTTCCTTTGTCTTGAACAACCTTCTCAATATCCAAATCTTTTTCTTTACTCTTCTCATTCAAATCCTCATCTTCATCAAGATTAGTCACCCCCTCCCCTCTTGGTTTCTTAATGTCCCTATTGAGCTCTCTTGATGGTAGTTCTCTTCCACTTCTAAGGGTGATAGCATTTATATACTCTTTAGGATTTGGTTCGGGGTTACCCGGTAATGTTCCCATGGGTCTCTTGGAAGTAGAAGTGTGGTTGGCGACTTGTTTATCCAACGAACGCACTTGTGAAGTGAGGTTCTCAAATTTGGCATTTAAGTCACCATACATACCATCCATCTTGGAGTTTAAGTTCCCATAGAGCCCATCTACCTTGGTATTTATCGCCTTTATCTCAATAGCTCCTTTTCCTTGACCCTCTAAGAGTTTCTTAAGAAGCAAGTAGTTCTCATCTTCCTTAGACATTGGGTTTGAAGTGGTACCTTGGGGTTGTTGAGAGTAATAGGCTTGGTTGTTGGTGGGAAATTGAGGTTTGGTTTGAAAGTGGCCTTGTGGATTGTATTGAGGCTTAGCTTGGTAGGTCCCTTGGGTGAAGCCTTATGGTGGATGTTTCATAGGTGGGTATGTTTGGTCATGGGGATTCTCCACATTAGTGCTTCTATAAGAGAGGTTGGGATGGTTTTGATAGTTTGAGTTGTAACGTTTTTGGTAGCCTTGCCCACCAACAAAGTTAACCTCTTCTTTGCCTTCAATACACATCTCCACACCCATCTCTTGTTGACCATCTAAATCTCCAATGTAGTAGATAGGCCTTTGAGTAGCTTGTAAAACCTTGTCCATCTTCTCATGTAAGGCTTTCATTTCCTTCTTGTGATCACTATATTTATCACCACCATCTCTTGTAGATCGGTCATAATTGTCACCATAGTTCCCATCACTTTGAGCTAAGTTTTCAAACAATTGCATTCCGGCATTTGCTCCTTGGCCTAGAAAGTTCCCATTTGAAGCGGTGTCAAGAAGCATTCGGATCTTGGGAAGGACTCCTCGGTATAAAGTACTAAGGAGTGACTCACTGGAGAACCCATGATGAGGGCATTGTGAAGTGTAACCCTTGAATCTCTCCCAAGCTTCACAAAAACTTTCATTCCCACGTTGTACAAAACCCAATATTTCATTCCTCAAACGAGCGGTACGCGAAGTTGAGAAGAACTTGGATAAGAACACCCTCTTGCAATGACCCGAGCTGGTCTTGGTGGATGAACCGGTGCTTGGATTCCAAACCCATGAGCAACACCTTCTTGCACATTGGCACCACCTGGTGGAGGATCATTTGGATTCATCTGTAACCGGTGTAAGTGTTCAAGTCGCTCCTGTTCTCTTCTACCGCGTGTGTTCCCTCTTTCAAGCCGACCCAAATCCTCAACTCTATCAACTAGCTCTTATGGACCGTGGCTTCGTAAGTGCATGCACCTATAATAAAGAGAAGGAAATAGAGTATTATGTAACTTGCAAAATGTAAAAGCTTAGTCTTAAGCAAAGATAAAATCTTAATGGCTAAATGCTTTGAGACTCGGCAATGGCGCCAAATTGATGTTGTAATATTGTGTATCACACCCAATTAAATTATCAAACTGGGTCAAACCCGGTTTTAGCTTCCAAATTGCTGTCCAATCGACCAATTGATCGATCGAGTCATAACTTTTGACTCGCTACTCCGTTTGGCCTGAAATCACCACCATTAGAAAGCTTATTCAATTTCCTATGACTTTTATGAAGGGCTCCATGGCTAAAGCACAAGAAAAAGTTTTCATATGATGTGATATTTCAAGTGTTTCGAAGATATCAAACATAACCATCTCTCTTGTTCTTCCCTTCATTTTCCTTGGGTCATGGCTTGTTCTTTGAAGCACCAAATCTCCTCTACAAGTTCTCTTCTTGATCCTCCAATGATGAGAATCTCCCATTTGGCATATTTCCTTCTTAGTCTTACATAGGGAACTGGCAGTCGTACATGGTAGACTGTGAGTTGTTTGGCAGACTTGAGAATTAACATAGCAGACTTCTAAAATAACAAAGCAGACTCCAAACTTATTTTCTAGAACAGGTTCTGACTGTCCAGAATGAGTTAGGAAATGTTCCTAAGATCTCTTGAACATCTTGGGCTTGCAACAACACCATTTGCCTCCAAAAACTCCATGTTCCACTCCAAGAACCTAAAACTCACAAACTTATGCAAATGCAACATAAAACAAATCTAGATGCCACGAATGTGCAATAAACTATCAACAAAATAAACATTTAAAACCCATAAAAACACAAGACATCATTGAGCACTGTAGGTGCAGTGTTTGTTCATGTTTGGTTCTATTCTGTTTTGTGGTTAGTTTCTTAGACAGAGTCAGTGACTTGCGGATTTAGCATCCCATACCTCACTGAGTGACTCCCCTGTTGCTCACCCCTCTTTTGCCCCTTTCAGGTGAGCATGGCGAGTAGTTCGTACTTGACGTATCGGGGTGTTGTTTTGGATTTGATTCTCATTTTCTGCGATATTTTTATTAAAACAATTGTGTTATGGATTTTTATTGGAGTTATGGTAACACGCCGTTTCCGAGAGAGGGAGAGACACGTGTTACGCGTGGCACACCAGTCTCACCCTCTCTTGGGAACGGTGTGCCACGCGTAACACGTGTCTCTCCCTCTCTCGGAAACGGCGTGTTACAATTTGGTATCAGAGCGGTGAGACTGGTGTTACAATTTGGTATCAGAGCGGGGTTTAGCTGACCCGGTTCTGACCCGGGGCTGTTAAAACTTGGAAACATTTTTGATTCGGATTTGTTTTAAAATTGTTTTTTGGGATAAGAGAATTTGAAAATAAATGACACCCCTTTCTATTGAGTAGTAGTGTGTTAGTGGTTAGCACTCGGATCCTTGTTAAAGCTAATCGAGTCGAGATCAGAATTCGGGGACGAATTCCTTGTTAGTGGCGAAGAATTATACCAACCCAAATTTTTGGGCAAGGCCCATTGAAAATAACCGAGGCCCAGCCCAATCAAACACAAAGTCCACTAAGCCCAATTCTAAACCCTAGGTATTCTTTCCTCATTTCTCTATAAATACAACTCATTTCCACAAATTTCTCCACAAACTCTCCCAAGTAACGAACCGCTGTCGAATTTCCGATCCAGAGAGAGAGCCACCGCGAACCGCCGCCAAACTGTCTCCCAAGCCAAGGTCGACCAAGCCACCTCCAAGATTAGCCGAAGCTAACTCCCAAAACCGGTTTCGTAAGCCTTTGGTTTTGGTTCGTTTAGTATTTCCTAGATCTCTCTCTAACCGCTTCGAATCTCGAAAATCTAAGGCCACCATCTGATTCGTGACGACGAGACGAAGCCGGAGACACCAAGCATGGCCAAAACTGCCACCGGACTCACCCCCATGAGCTGCTCGAAGGAAGCGCGAGTGGTTCATGCACCGCCACGTGCTACCGCCGGTTCCGCGTGTGTCGTTCACGAGCCGCCGAGTGTCATCGGAGTAGCCGCCGTTCACCAGAGCCACCGTGTCGTCGCCCTCCGCCGCCGCCGCAGTTCGCTAGAGCCGCCGTGTCGTCGCCCTCGCCGGAATACTCGCCGCTGACCGGTTTAGGTTAACCGATCGGTTTAATTCAATTGATTTTGATTTGGTTTCGGTTTAGGTTAATCGATCGGTTTAATTCAATTGATTTTGATTTGGTTTTGGTTTAGGTTAGCCGGTCGGTTTAAATCGATTTGGTTTCGGTTTAGGTTAACGGGTTCGATTTTGAAATTGATTTCCGGTTTAGCTTAACCAGACTGGTTTGACTGGTTTGACCGTTGACCGGTTCGGTTGACTTTGACCGACCGTTGACCGTTGACTTTTCAGAGTTGACCGTTGACTTTAACCGGTTGACCCGAAAACCGTTTTTCGTCGTTCGAAAGCCGTTTGACTCGATTTTTTGTTCTGGTTTCAGATCCGGAGTCGGTTTAATCATTCGAGGTCTAGAAACCGTAGTTTCAGCATTGGTAAGGTGAGGGCTATTCCTTGACTTCTGTACTTTCTTCGAGGATTCTAGTTACGGATAATGTAGTAACTAAATGTGATATGTTTCCATGATCGAGTCTAGCTAGTTTGCTTGTTTACATATCACTGTAAGATTTCTGTTTTTCCCCTGTTACATATCATTTTTGTTTGTTCGACTACTCCTCTGGCATTTGTCTACACACCGAGACGGTGTGATTCAAGTGTGGGGGAGGATGTCACTTGTATACTAATCAAGATTGCATTTTGATGTTTCTTTTCTATTTTTCCTATTTTTATTGAGTATGTTTGTCGTTTGTTTTATCGAGTCAAAACTGTATCTTTTTATTTAGTCAAAATTTGTTGTTATTTGAGAACTAAGTTTTCGTAGGGATTGTACCATGCTAAGTTTCATTGCCTTAGGACCATTTTACATCGTTTAAGAACGATCCGGAATCACAGAAAAATTCATGGTTAGATCATTGTATTAAAATTTGTGTCACTTGAACTTAAATTTATTCACTTGAAATTAACTTGAACTTAATCATATCTCACTTAGGGGGTTGGAAATCATGTAATGGATCATACATTTGGAGTTCTCTTTGCATCTTTGATATCACTCTTTGCTAACTCCAAATGGCTAGACTCATTTTAAGTCTAGTATCACACCTCTCACCCAATCTATGATTCAAACTACATGCATTCTTATATCATCATCATCATGTGCATTCATGTGCAAAAACTACGGAGTATATAGACCGACATGGCTTTCCTTTCATTAGGATTGTGTTGGGTAGTTTTTATGGGATGTTATCATGAGATATTGCGCCTAAATAGCTAAGTGGTTGAATTCATGTGTTTTATTTGGAATTACAAATTTGAATCTCTTTTGATGCAATTCTAAAAATCGAAAACCGGTTTTTTCTTCTATAAAAAAAAAAAAAGCAATAACGAAAGGAAAAGAATTTTTTTTTTTTTAACATATTTCGTTAATAAAAAGAGAAGGAAACCGGAAAAAACTTAGACTTTGTTAGTCTCATGTTATTTGCATCAAGAACACTTGTAGTCTCATTTGAGGAATTGAGTTGATTAGGATGATTCGAACGAATAGGAAGCTATGTACCTCCAAATTGGTCTGTGTCTCTCTGTGATTTTGCATAATGATTTGCATTCGTTTGCATTGTTGGAAACCCAGAACACTGTAAGTCACCATAGATTGCCTTCATACCTAGACCATAATGTGTTCGATATCCCCTTTGTGAGAGTATACGCTTCTTAAATGAATGTTAAAAAGTTAAGTTTTATGCCTCTTACAGAGCCTTGTGATTTAGAGATTTGATATTGGTGTTCTAATCATGGCGAAGTACATTGTAGTATGATTTGATCTAAACTTCGTATTAAGTGGTTAGTAGGCATATGGTTCTTGGCATGATCCCGGAAAGCTTGTGTTAGTTTTCGTGTTTTTGTAAATTTGAGTTTCTCAAACCTCTTCTATTGGTTTAGAGTTTTTTTTTCTTGCTTGAGGACAAGCAAAGATCTAAGTCCGGGGGAGTTGATATATTGCGTTTTTACACGTTTTTGTACATTGTTTTCTTTTTGTTTTTGTTTCGTTAGTCATGTTTTTATCCTTCTTTGTGTCTTTTTGGTTGTGTTTTGAGTTTGTACATGTTTTAGAGTGTTTTGGAATAAAAGGAGCTGTTTTGGCCAAAAATACACATATGAGACGCTGGATCATAAACAACCGTAAAATGTTTCGCCACGAATGGAGGACTTTCCACCGTTGCATCTTCCTAAGATTTTCACACAACCTAGCTGCAGATGTTAGCTTTCATTTGCAAGCAATTTGAATAAACTCCAATGGTGTATTCAAGAGATACATCTGATTTTGTGAAGACAGGTCATTCTAGCGAGCGTCTGAAGCTGATGCAGAAATGTGTTGATGGATCGATTGATCTTCGAATTAGGTCGATCGATCCATTTCTCCAGATGATCTGCTGGAGGATCGATCGATCCCCATCTCGACGTCTAATACCGAAGCATTAGATCGATCGATCCGTCACCAGATCAATCGATCCACCCTTGTGATGGCCAGCAACAGTGTTTTATCATGACTTTAGTGTAAAAAAAGTGTGTAAATATAACCTTAAATACTCTAAGTGGGAGAGATCTCTGAGAATTATGTTTTTATTCTAAGTTTTTACAAGCTTTCTCTTTGTTTTTCTTCCTCAAGAACATCAAGAACACCAAGAACATCAATTTTATATATTGAAGAAGTTTTCTTAATTCCACTCTTAATCTCTTTGTCTTTTCATTATGAATGCTTCTATGGTTTTAGATTTTGCCTTAGTTATATGTGAGTAAACTTTTATTGGGTTTTAGGGTTCATAGGGGAATTTAGGATCGATGTGTTTGATTGAATGTTTATAGCTTTCAATATGCTTAAGTTTTTCATTTCATACAATCTTAATGCTAGAATTAGTTTCATCTTCTAATTCTTGAACCTAGAAAAGTTCATGCACCAAAAGTGAATTTGAAGTTCTTTGATTCTTGTGTTTATGAGCAATATGCTTCTAGCCAATGACAGTTGATGTTAGAATGTATTGTGAACAATGAACTCGCTTGTTAATGCTAATTCGGTTAGGAGAAATCAAACGACAGTTTAGTTTTTGAATAATCGAATTTAGAGCTTAATGCCACGACAGTGGGTTAGTCTACCTTATGTTCATGTTCTAGAACGGTTATGTAAGTTGTTAAGCTTAGTTCATTTCAGTTTTCCGTTAGTCTAGAATTCTCCAAAAAACCTTATTATCCAATGCTTTTAAATTATCAAATTCATTATCGTTATCATTCGTTTTCATGTTTACAAGTTACACAAAGAAACCAAAACTCATAGCTTTATCTAAGAATGAATCCCGTAAGCCTTTAGTATAACCATTAGTCCTTGTGGTTCGACCTAAGATATACTACCTAACGGTTAGTTGTATCGAATAATTGAGTACCGTAATAGGATACAATCATATTGTTAGATCAGAGAAGCCATTCTAAAAAAACTGATGAATTTGAAGCCTACCAAATGAAAATAAGACGGAAAAGGAAATCGTCTCGAACCGTTTTTTTATGAACATTAACTACATGTTCTATACAGGTTCAAGCATAATTTTGGCATAGAGATTTCTAGGTGAATCTTACATGTGTTTGGGAATCAAAGCACAAAATTGCTTGGTGCAGTCGGACAGGCCAGGTCATGAGTTTCGGTATAGACAGGAATCCAAAACGTGATCTTGTTTGATCTTATAAGTTTGAGTGATAGTCAGTCTCAACTCTAAAGTCGGATCTTCTTTGAATATTTCACTTCTTACTCATTATGAATCTAATGTTTATGTCTTCTTTGCTTTCTTTGATTTTCATTAGGGTTTATGATTGTGCAAAATGTTAGTTTTTTTTTTTTGGGTCTATCTCATAGTTATGTGATCCTTCGGATCCTGTTAACATCTAGAAAAACTGCCGATGTATGATAAGATTATAACCGAGCCAAGGAAGATTTGGTCAAAGAGACAAGAAAAACAAACGTTTAGTGCTTTCCTTAGTTTTAGGAAGATCAATCTCCACGTTTCCATGTTCCCACTTTGTTAGTTATGTATGTTCCCTTTGTGTATTTAAAGACTTAATAGTGAAGAGAAGTGGGTAGACTTGAAAATTGACAAAAACAGAGTTTTATCTCTTTCGTTACTTGTTCATGTGTTACACATAACTCATCTCTTAGCTTTGAGGAGGGACCAACGCAACAATGTACATATCGGAGCCTAATTAAGTGTAACCTCAGGCCTTATAAAAACTTAATAAGCTCATAGGTGAACTCTTGTTTTGCAGATTTTTCATTCTCCTTTATTACTTTCTTTTTGAGCGTTCATATAGGGAAATTGCATGGAAGCAAATCATAACAACGTGGGATTATAATTCCCTACAAAACAGGAAGTGGAAAAGTGCTTTGAAGATCTAAGTCCTCAATTATCATTGGAAACAAATAAAAATAGATAAATGAAGACTCGATCGTGACTTCATCAGTCCAAGAAACACATACCTGGAAACTCACTCACTCCAAAAAAGCTTTAATATTGCAAAAATTGCCCTTAACTTTTCTACGATTTTCTTTTGATACTCCTGCTTTCAAGATCGAAGGACTCTTCTTTTCCACGAATTCTTTAGCTTCTTTTAAACCCAAACCAGGTTATTTTAGTTTTTCTAGTTTTTATGATTCGCATGATAATAAATAAACACCAAATAATCACCAAACAAACACCAAATAAACACCAAAACAAACACATTCACATTCACATTCACAACAACAATTTATTAAAACGAAATATCAAACAGCCAATTCAGTCAACTCTTAAACAAATCAATCAAATATCAATTTCATTGTGACAACTAGCCTCTGTGTTCTGATGCAAACAAACAAAAGATGCAGGCAGAAGATGCAGGCAGAAGATCCGGTTGATGAGATGTGATTACCTTTCAATGTTTAAAACGGTCAAAAATCAAATACTAGTAAATAGTCAAGAACTCAAATACATCAATTGAATGTCGTATACCTTTCAAGTGGATGAGATCAGCTGAGTTCGAAGCTACTGAGACAGAGACGGAGAGAGACGGATATCGGCTGAGTCGAGGCTACTGAGACTGAGATCGGCTGAGCTACTGAGACAGAGACAGGGACAGAGAGAGACGGAGGCGGAGAGAGACTGAGGCGGAGAGAGACGGAGACAGAGAGAGACGGAGATACCGGAAAAAGAACTCAAAATCGATAGCTACACGGAGATTGATGGAGATTGTGGTATTGAGAATCGAGATTTCGTCAATGGGAATCAAGATTTCATGAAATGGGTATTGAGATTTCAGGATTGGAATCAAAAACTTTGAGATTAAGAAACCTGTAGGTATTCCTCCGCTGCCCTTTATAGCAGGGATTCCAGTCGAGGCTTCCCCTTTCGAATGATAAATTTTAGAGAATGCTTTTTGTTTTTTTTTGGCTAAGTGTAGAAGGATCTTTTTAGTATTGAGAATCGAGATTTTTTTGGTATGGGGGAAAAACCCAAATATTTTGCCTCCAAAATACCTTCCCAGCTATAATACTGATTTTTGTGTTCCCGCTTAATGAAAAATATATCCTAGCGTTAATATAATGCTACGAAATACTTGGCATCCGATTTTGGTACTTTTAGTAGCAGTTCGTAAATTCATGCTACAACGATCTACTACCGAAGCTCATATTTCTTGTAGTGTAACAATGTACATATCGGAGCCTAATTAAGTGTAACCTCAGGCCTTATAAAACCTTAATAAGCTCATAGGTGAATTCTTGTTTTGCAGATCTTTGGTTCTCCTTTAATACTTTCTTTTTGAGCCTTCATATAGGCAAATTGCATGGAAGCAAATCATAACAACGTGGGATTATAATTCCCTACAAAACAGGAAGTGGAAAAGTGCTATGAAGATCTAAGTCCTCAATTATCATTGGAAACAAATAAAAATAGATAAATGAAGACTCGATCGTGACTTCATCAGTCCAAGAAACACATACCTGGAAACTCACTCACTCCTGCTTTCAAGATCGAAGGACTCTTCTTTTCCACGAATTCCTTAGCTTCCTTTAAACCCAAACCAGGTTGTTTTAGTTTTTCTAGTTTTTATGATTCGCATGATAATAAATCATAAATCACTAAAACAAAGAACAATACTAATTATTTATTGAAGACATATAATAACTTACGGATGATGATGATCACATCACTTGTATCTTGAGCTTGGATGAAGCTGCGGGAAGTTTCAATAGATCATCTGTGAGTTGCATCTTTTTGGGGTCATCCATTTCAGCTGCAACAAAGACTTTTACCACTTCAAGACACTCCATATTCAGTAAGAAATGGCTAATGTGTTTCAGCTCGGTTGCACTCCCTTGATATTGTATGATACTTAGCATCTTTATTTGGTTTTTCGAGGGAATTTGAATCCCTACAAACCGATGTCTTCGTCCAAATGTGTAACGATGCAGATCCTGAAGCATCAAGAGGAGAGACTACTTTAATTTTATTTTATGCCAGAGTCATATATATAAAGTAAGATTTGTTCAGGGTTTGCTTCATACCGAGAGAACAAGAGTTTTAAGGTTTGGAGAACGCTCTAGTAGAAGTGGAAGCACTTTCCAATCTCGTTTTTTACTCGAAAATATTAAATCAACGAGGTTGTTGAACACTGGTAGTCCACCTTTGCAGCATACCGAAATCACCTGAAACACACACACAACAAAATGAATGGTTTCATGTTTCTAACCAAACAGATGATGAGACCAAACACTCACTTCGACAGCCGAAATAGTCAAGTGAAGGGTCTTGACGTTCCGTATCCCAGGGATGAGATTTGTCACATCGGCGCCATTTTGCAGCTGGCGATTGATATGTTCTGAAAAATGAAGGTCCAATGTAGCTTTGGCAAGTGAATCCAATTGACAACGTGGAGATTCACGCCGAGGATAATCAGAGTAGTAGAGGTCGACAACACTAGGTGTGTCAAGAAAAATAATGCTAGAACGATCAACATAACAATCACAGTTATAGGTAACCGAGATTATCTTAATGGTTTTGCTAGATATGACGTATGGAAATTCTCGATAATAGTTGTGATGAATGGTTAATTCCTCAAGTGCAGGGCAAGCAGCGAGAAACACGTTTGATAATTGATCACCCTTAAACAAGATTGAATCAAGGAGGAGAACCTTTAATGCTGGGAGACATGCATCCCGAGGAAAATTTGGGATGTATAATTGTATTCCCAATGACAGCTTAACCATTGTTGTGCTGGTGAAGACATTAAATGGAAAAATATCCCAAGGGTGGCAACAGGTTATGCGTAGATGAAGCTCAGTGACAAGTTCTAAGGCATTAAATATCCAGCTTCTAACACCAACCACGTGATCCCACCATCTATATGTTTCGTTAAGTTTTAGTGAGAACGTCTTTATATGGTTGCCGCCTTGCAAAGCCAATGTCCTATCCACGAAATCCCCCAAACTCTTTATATGTTTTCCATCTTCAGGGTACAAAAAGATAGAATCGTCAAAGTCAAGATTATGCCCGAGAGAAAACAGAGTCCTCCACCTCTTGGAGAGAAGAGAGGTCGAAACAGCTTGTTTCGTGGGAAGGAAGGATAAGATTTGGACAAGAAGCTCATCTGGAAGACAATCTATTGAAGCCGGATTCAACTGTTGAGACGCAACTTCTTCTCCATGTCCCATATCAAGAAGCTTCGATTTTGAGTCTTTGTTGTCTGCTCGGTAGGGTTTTAGGTCTTTTATATGGTGGAGGATAATATTATTGTTTCGATGAACACACACACAAGCTTATAAAAGAATAACTCTCTTTTATTGATGTTTAGAAAATATATCTCAAAAAACTAAACACAAAGCTTCTTATGCTTTCATCTTAATGTTTGCCACAACTCAACAAACACTTTATATAGAGATAGAACACCTTTCCTATTTCTATTCTAATTAGGATTTAGATATCTCCTAAATCTCTTTTATGCTTATCTTAAACAACCTTGTTTAAGATAACTTGGGCCTTAAGCTTCAAGAAGCTTACCCAACAGTCTCTCTCGTAAGCTTCTTCAATCCGATTTTGGACAAGTCTTGAACACCTATCAAGTTTCTCATCTCGCCGAATTTGACCCTCACCAATGCCTTTGTTAGAATGTCTGCTTTCTGTTCATCACCCGGGACGTGCTCTACGTCAACAATGTCATTCTCGATGCACTCTCGTATAAAATGATAGCGCTTGTGAATATGTTTGCTTTTACCATGGAATACGTGATTCTTGGTTAATGCAATCGCTGACTTGTTATCAATCTTGATGAGTATCTTCTCGGTCTTCCATCCCGTGACTTCGCTCAACAAGTCTTGTAACCAAATTGCTTGACGTGCCGCCTCTGTTGCTGCCATAAACTCAGCCTCACATGATGAAAGAGCGACCGTGCTCTGTTTTTGCGAGTACCAGCTAATCGGTGATGATCCGAAGTAGAAAATGTGTCCTGTGGTGCTTCTTCCATAGTCCTCGTCGATGTTATGGCTACTGTCGTTGAAGCCAACTATCTTCTCGGATCCTTCCCGACCAAATTTCAGACCATAAGCAACGGTTCCCTTTAGATACCTTAGGACTTGCTTCAATATTTTGCCATGAGACTTGCGAGGACTTTGCATATAGCGACTAGCAACACCAACTGCAAATGCCAAGTCCGGTCTTGTATGAAGTAATTATCTCAAGCATCCAATATTTCTCATGTAGTTTGTAGCATCTATCTCTGGTTCTTCTTCAGCTTTTGAAACCTTAAGTCCGAAAGCCATGGGAATTTTGGTCGGATTACAAGCGTCCAAACCCGCTTCCTTCAGAATTCTTCTCGCATATGCTTCTTTTTGATCTCAATATCATCTTGTCCTTGATGAACTTCGATCCCGAGATAGTAAGTGAGCTTTCCGAGATCCGACATTTCAAACTTAGAAGACATACCTTTCTTGAATTCGTTGATTACTTCGAGCTTGTTTCCCGTGACAAACAAGTCATCTACATAGATTGCAATGATTAGTAGAGAGCCTTCCACTTCTTTGCGATACACATAATTCTCCTTGGAACATTTCTTGAATAGCATCTCTTTCAAGATTTGATCCAGCTTTGTGTTCCAAGTTCGAGGAGCTTGTCTCAAACCGTATAGAGCCTTCGATAGTTTGTAGACTTTGTGTTCCTCACCTCTTACTTCAAAGCCTTCCGGTTGTTCAACATAGACATCTTCCTTTAATTCTCCATGCAATAACGCCGTCTTCACATCTAAGTGATGGATCTCCCACCCATGTGACGCCGACAAAGCAATCAATAACCGTATGGTTTCAAGTCGAGCGACCGGTGCAAATATCTCTTCAAAATCAATACCGAATTCTTGTACATATCCCTTCGCCACAAGCCGTGCCTTGTATTTGTTTATAGTACCATCAGCGTTTTTCTTGATTTTAAAAATCCACTTGAGTCCTATAACCTTTGCCTCAATCGGTTTTTCAACTAAAACCCATGTCTTGTTTTTGTTGATTGAATCGATTTCTTCTCTGCTTGCTATTCTCCATTCCGATAAGCTCTTTGCTTCTTTATAGCTTCTTGGTTCATCATTCATTAGGAGTAGAAGACTCTCAGCTTCTATTTCAGCTTGGAGTACATAATCTTCAAGATGCCGAGGCTGAATTGTTTGACGACCGGATCTTCTAAGTGGTGGCGCTTGTGGTTGTTGAGGTTCTTCGTCTTGATTCGGAAAGTTGTTGTTAGAGTTTGGGTTAGTCTCCTCCGTGTTGTCGTTGTCTGTTGGTTCATGATCATGATGATCGAAATCACCACTATTGCTTCCGGTTTCGTCTAGATCATTGTTTTGATCATTGTTGATAAGTACGGGACCTTCTCCAACATCTATTACTTCACCCCATCTCATGAGAAACATTCCTGGATCCTCTCTTGATCTGTTTACTTGCCTATCCCAGATCCATCCTTTCTTCTCATCGAACACCACGTCTCGACTCACTACCACTTTTCTTGTTGTTCGGTTGTAAATTCTATAAGCCTTTGTTCCCTGCTCGATCCCGAGGTGCACAAGTGTTTGCGATCTATCATCAAGCTTTCTAAGGTGAGTTGCTTCAACCTTTGCGTATGCTAAGCAACCAAAAACTCTCAAGTGGTCTAGGCTTGGTTTCTTCTCTCGCAAGCTCTCGTAGGGAGTCATGTTCTCGAGAGCTCTTGTTGGTATCCTATTGATGATATAAGTGGCGTGACATACAGCCTCTCCCCATAAGTAGTTAGGTACATCCATTGCCTTGAGAGTGCTCCTTGTCATATCCATCAATGTTCTATTTCTTCTCTCCACCACACCGTTTTGTTGTGGTGTATATGGTGCCATGAGATTTCTCTTTATCCCGTTCTTTTCACAAAAATCACTGAACTCCCTTGATGTAAATTCTCCACCTCTATCAGTTCTTAGAGTTAAGATATCTTTTGCAAATTCCTTCTCCACCTGCTGTCTAAACACCTTAAACTTTTCGAACGCATCTCCCTTCTCCTTCATTAGAATTGTCCACGTATACCTAGAAAAATCATTAATAATAACAAAGATGTATTTGTTATTAGCCAATGTCGATGGTGTTATGGGACCACATAGGTTGGCGCGTAGAAGCTCCAATGGTTTAGACACCCGGAATGTTGCAGTTTTTGGAAAAGAATGGCGAGCTTGTTTCCCGACAAGGCATGATTCACAAATTCTGGTTTCGTCTTTTACCCTTGGTAAGCCTTGAACCATATCTTGTTGAGACATACTCTTTATAGTCTTGAAGCTTACATGTCCCAGCCGTGCATGCCATCTCCATGTTTCATCATCTAGCTTTGCGTTTAAACACATAGGTTTTCCAATTTTCAGACTTACCTTGTATAGTCTGTTCGGTGATCGCGTAACCTTCACTAGGAGCCTTCCGCTTGGATCATGGAGTGTTAAATAGTCTTGCTTCATCCTTACGTCACAACCGGCTTCAGTAGCTTGCCCGAGACTGAGGATGTTGCTTTTCAAATCGGGAATGTAGTAGATATCTTTCACAAGTCTTTGCTCTTCGGTTTTACTCTAGAAAAGTATTGAACCTTTTCCTCCGATTTCAATGCATGATCCATCTCCAAATTTTACTCTCCCCTTGATCTTCTCATTAAGCTCTGAGAAATATGCTTTGTTTCCGATCATGTGATTACTTGCCCCGTTGTCAAGATACCAAACTTCTCCTTCCCCTTCTTTGATTTCGTAGTTCCGTGGAATTATTTTTTCTTCATTCAAAAAAACCACTTCATGCATGTCTAGAGCTGCGTTGGCTTCCTCTGTTTCTATCTTGTTTGCTTCATGTGTTCTTTGAATTCGATCTGGGCATCTAGAGGCGAAGTGGCCAGGTTTGTCACATCTATAGCAAATCACCGTCGATTTCTCCTTCTTCTCTTTGGAGTGACTTTGATCGGTTTTGTGTAATGACCTGTCTTGTGTGTTAAACCTACCTCTCCCTCATTCTCTAAATCCCTTTCCTCGTCCTCTCCCTCTTGACGTGGTGAAGCTTTGTTGATATGTGTTGGTGAATAAGAGCTTACTTTGCGTTTCTCCACTAGTCTCCTCATCGAGAATTCTCTCCTCATATGTCTTTAGTCTTCCAACGATATCTTCAAAGCCCGTATTGTTCAAATCTAGAATTTGTTCAAGAGAGGCTATAATCTGAATAAACTTGCTCCTTGGTAAGCTATTGAGAAACTTTTTCACGAGTTTTCGTTCCTCAATGGTTTTTCCAAGAGAAGATGATTTTGATGCAATCTCTGATAACTTCCCGGAGAAGCTATCAATGGTGTCTGAATCCTTCATCCTAAGTCTTTCAAATTCGGACATCAGGGTCTGAAGCCTAGCTTCCTTGACATGATCAGCACCAAGATGACGAGATTTGATAGCATCCCATATCCCTTTAGGTGATTCGTGTTCGCCGACTTGGAGGATGAGGATTTCAGGCATGCTTTGGAACAACAATCCTATCGCGATGTTGTTCTTGTCAATTTCTTCAGTTCTCGGTTTTATCGTATCCCATACCTTGTATATCTTCAGCAGAATCTTCATCCTCATGGCCCATACGGTGTAATTCGAGGTGTTGAGCATGGGACATTGGATAGACGGTGGTGTGAAGTCCTTCTATCGTGCTGCGTTGCCTTCGGCCATGACTCGGTCACGACGTTGATATGTCCGAATGATCTTCATGTTTTCTTTTCTTCAAGATCGATTTCCTTGAAGCTCTGATACCAATTATTGTTTCGATGAACACACACAAGCTTATAAAAGAACAACTCTCTTTTATTGATGTTTAGAAAATATATCTCAAAAAACTAAACACAAAGCTTCTTATGCTTTCTTTAATGTTTGCCACAACTCAACAAACACTTTATATATATAGAGATATAACACCTTTCCTATTTCTATTCTAATTAGGATTTAGATATCTCCTAAATCTCTTTTATGCTTATCTTAAACCACCTTGTTTAAGATAACTTGGACCTTAAGCTTCAAGAAGCTTACCCAACAAATGTAGCTCTTGCTAGGGTTTCATGTGTACCACATGTAGATTTTATTATTATATTATTAAATTTAAGACTAATCTCTCTTTTATTAAGAATGCATCCCGAGGAACATTTGGAATGTATAATTGTGTTCCCAATGACATCATAACCAGTTGTGCGTGAAGACATTAAATGGAAAAATATCTCAAGGGTAACAAGTTATGCGTAGATGATGCTCAGTGACAAGTTCTAAGGCATTAAATTGTAACAACCCAAATTTTTGGGCAAGGCCCATTTAAAATAACCGAAGCCCAGCCCAATCAAACCCAAAACCCACAAAGTCCAATTCTAAACGCTAGGTATTCTTCCCTCATTTCTCTATAAATACAACTCATTTCCACAAATTTTTCCACAAACTCTCCCGAGTAACGAACCGCTGTCGAATATCCGAGCCGGAGAGAGAGCCACCGCGAACCACCGTCGAGCTGTCTCCCGAGCCAAGGTCTACCAAGCCACCGCCGAGATTAGCCGAAGGTAACACCCAAAACTGGTTTCGTAAGCTTTTGGTTTCGGTCCGTTTAGTATTTCCTAGATCTCTCTCTAACCGCTTCGAATCTCGCAAATCTAAGGCCACCATCGGATTTTTGACGACGAGACGAAGCCGAAGACACCAAGCTCGGCCAAAACTGCCATCGGACGCGCCTCCACGCGCCGCTCAAAGCCACCGCGTGTCGCCTCCGTTCGCCGGAGCAGCCGCGTAGCCGCCGTCCGTCGCCGATGAATTTTTCGGTAAGTTTCGCCGGAATTCTCGCCGCCGACCGGTTTATGTTAACCGGTCGGTTTAATTCAATTGTGTTTGATTTGGTTCTGGTTTAGGTTAACCAGTTCGATTTTGAAATTGATTTTCGGTTTAGCTTAACCGTACTGGTTTGACCGGTTTGACCGTCGACCGGTTTGGTTGACTATGACCGACCGTTGACCGTTGACTTTTCAGAGTTGACCGTTGACTTTGACCGGTTGACCCGAAAGCCATTTCGATTTTTCGTTCCGGTTTCAGATCCAGAGTTCGGTTTAGTTATTCGAGGTCCATATACTGTAGTTTCAGCGTTGCTAAGGTGAGGGCTATTCCCAGATTTCTGTATTTTGTTCGAGGAATCTAGTTACGGATAGTGTAGTAACTAAATGTGACATGTTTCCATGATCGAGTCTACCTAGTTTGCTTGTTTAAATTGGACATAGGGAAATAGATGATTCAACCTAATTGTTTGTTCAGACTGTTTATGTTAAGTGTTTGTTATATATATATGTATACGGTTATATGGTGATATGGTAGCGGGGGTACAGAGACGGACTTCTGTATCGCGTCGCACTGTGTGAGGGTTGGGGTGAGGGCAATCCATAGTTGATCTGTTGCCCTGCACTTTTAGATCGATAAGCGTCCCCTGGACGGTGAGATTGGGCACTATTCCATAGTTGACCTTATTGGAGGGTGTGATTAAGCACTATCCCATAGTTACCTCAAGGGTGAGGGTGTGATTGAGCACTATCCCATAATAGGACATTTGTTTGTTGGTTGAGTGATGCTGTAATATTGTGTGTCACACCCAATTAAATTATCGAACCACACGGAACAAAGAATCAACACACTAGGAATACACAAATTCACTTAATCTAAGCATGATATATATGGCTTTGGTTTCCTAAATGCGACTAACAAAATTAAAGAACTTATGAGATAAGAAACAAACAAGTCGCAAATGCGATTTAGAACAAGAATATAAAAGCAAGCTTTTAGGTTAAGGTAATTGATTAGGGTGACTATTGGCTAATCTATGATGCTAACAAGACCATACAATGCTAATCCTTAGCCTTAGAACACTAATTTAGACTAATGCATTTCCATGTCACTAATCCTATGCTAATCAAGCAATCAACACCAAATTTCCATTTTGTAATCACAAGATAAGCATGCATTAATTTCAAGTCTAATATGGCTACTAAACAACCTAGAAAGATTCCCATTGGCAAGATTTAGTAAAGCACTCAATAAATTGGTTCGGGCATTTTCACAAACACCTTCCGGGCATGAAAATTCATATGCTCTAAATAGCATGATCAAGGCTAATCTAGCATTAAGAACATCTATTGAGAAAGGAAAATGAACTATCTAATCCTAAGCATCAAAGAACTAACCTCTAATCACCCATAATCTACCATACCCAAAAGCTCTAAAAGACTACTCACTAATCAATATATTAACACAAGATAAAGAAGATTTCATGGTTTAAAAGAAGTAGAAGAGATCTGAGAATTAAAACTTGAAACAACAAAGATTCATACAAAAATCCATAGAAGAACCTTAAGAACAACTTAAGAAAATAAAACTTTAGTCTAGACAAACTTCGCTCTCCACAAAATTAGGTCTCAAAGGTATTTATAGGAAGAGGAAAAAACAACCGGGTCAACCCATGACAACCAGATCAAACCCGGTTTTAGCTTCCAAATTGCTGTCCAATCGACCAGTTGATCGATCGAGTCAAAACTTTTGATTCGCTACTCCGTTTGGCCTGAAATCACCACCATTAGCAAGCTTATTCAATTTCTATGACTTTGATGAAGGCTCCATGGCTAAAGCACAAGAGAAAGTCTTCATATGACGTGATATTTTAAGTGCTTCGAAGATATCAAACATAACCATCTCTCTTGTTCTTCCCTTCATTTTCCTTGGTCATGGCTTGTTCTTTGAAGCACCAAATCTCCTCTACAAGTTCTCTTCTTGATCCTCCAATGATGAGAATCTCCCATTTGGCATATTTCCTTCTTAGTCGTACATAGGGAACTGGCAGTCGTACATGGTAGACTGTGAGTTGTTTGGCAGACTTGAGAATTAACACAACAGACTTCTAAAATAACAAAGCAGACTTCAAACTTATTTTCTAGAACAGGTTCTGACTGTCCAGAATGAGTTAGGAAATGTTCCTAAGATCTCTTGAACGTCTTGGGCTTGCAATAACACCATTTGCCTCCAAAACTCCATGTTCCACTCCAATAACCTAAAACTCACAAACTTATGCAAATGCAACCTAAAACAAATCTAGATGCCACGAATGTGCAATAAACTATCAACAAAATAAACTTTTAAAACCCACAAAAACACAAGACATCAACTCCCCCAAACTTATCTCTTGCTAGTCCTCAAGCAAGAACTAAGAGACAATTCGAGAAAGAGGTTTAAAGGTGGGGATTCATAGCCACAAAAATATCGAGAATGGGATTAAACACATTGTCCTCAAAGATAGCCAATTGTTGCGGTAAACGATTTCTTTAAATCAATAACAAAGCATCTCTTTAATATTCATTTAAGTTTTTGGCGCGGTCTCGCAAATGGAAATCAAATCAATCTCAATCTGTTTTGGTAAAGGATTTTGAAGGTGGTTTCAAAAGATTCACATTTTTGGTGGTTTACTCTCAAGAAAAGGAATGCTAAACAATCATGAAATCCATCTAAGACCAAGAACAATTTATGCATACATATTTTTAACTCATATTGTTCTATCCGCCTTAAGATGTAAAATCTATCTTTCTACCCTTTGTATTCTTTTCCTTCTCTTTTTAAACCATTAATCCTCATGATCACTTTCATTTTCTATTTTTTTTTAGTCTCTTAGGGAAAAAAAAAAACCTTCTTTAACACTTAGCTCATTTTTCTATCTCTTTTCCTTGTCCCCAATACTTATATTTGCAAATTTATTTTCTTTTGGAGAACTATTTTGATATTTTAGAGCTTTTTTTTCTTATGACTTTATTCCCTAGAGACTCCTTTCTTTCCATATGATCAAGTCTTTCCTTTCTTCCCTTATTTTCTTCTTTCTCCCAAACCCAATCCCAAGTCTTCAATCTAACCACCTAAGTTCTTCAATCTTAATCTAGTAGCTAGTTTCAAGAGTTCCAAGACTTAGCTACAACAAGAGTGAAAAACCATGTCGTTCTCAATACTCTCAAGATTTCACAACCTATAGCATTTTCAAACAAGAGGCCTCACTCACAAATCAAAACATAGGATTGAAATAATAGGTTAAGGTTTAGGGTAGGGAGACATTTCGGGTTATTCAAAAGATTGGCAAAAAGATAGGATAACCCGATTTTTCAACCATGAGAATGCATTTGAATTCCATAAGCGAGAAAATTAGATTCGTTTAAGTCCAAATTCATAGCCATGCTTCAAGAATTCATGTAAGTTTTACAAGGCAACAATTAATTATGACTGAGGGCAATGATCTTAATCCTAAACTTGAACTTCTCCAAGGCAAATTTAATCATTATCCCCTATGCACATGCAAATACAACTACATGCTATTAGACTCAATCTTAAAACCAAAAATAAATGTGCCAAGCTATATGCATTTTTTTTTTATTTTTTTCAAATTTATCAAATTTTTCATGATTTTGTTTTTTTTTTTTTTTTTTTAGAAAACAAAGCTATTCACAATGCATGACATGGAAAGATGAAAATCAAAATAGAACACAATGCTAGATGGTTAGCCTCCTCCCCCAAACTTATTTCACACCTTCTCGGTGTGAAAATAAATCCAAAAGAAAGACTAACAAAAATTAAAAATGGAAACAAAACTAAATGGTATATACAAGGGAAAGAAATGGTACCATGGAATGTCTATTGAGCGTTGCTAGCATTGTTCCGCCTAGATACTTGAAGTTAGCAGTGTGGAGGCTCATTCTCCATGGGAGTTCTCGAGGAGCATCCATGAACTCCCCTGAAACTTCATCAAACCCAAGACACAAAATAGACACAAAAACTTAGACAAAATAAAAAATTCGAAATATGTATAAGGATATCATGGGATTGCCTCCCAAGTGCGCTTGTTTTAATTGCCTAAGCTTGACATGCTCAAGCTTTTAGGCGGTTGGAGGATCTGAGAGAGAAACCGTTTTCTCATCTCCAGTGAAGTCATTTGCCAAATAGGGCTTCATGCGTTGACCGTTTACTACAAACTCACTTTCATTCTTGTTCCACAACACGAAAGCTCCATAGGGTCTCACTTCCTTGATCTTAAACGGTCCCGACCATCTTGATTTCAGTTTTTTAGGAAAGAGTTTCAATTGGGAGTTAAACAACAACACAAGATCATCAACTTTGAAGTCTCTCGGGAGGATTCCCTTGTCGTGGAATGCCTTGGTTCTCTCTTTGTAGATGTTAGAGTTCTCATATGCATCAAGGCGTATCTCATCAAGATCACTCAATTGGATTAACCGCTTCTCCGTGGCGGTCTTGATATCAAAGTTCAAGAGCTTGGTTGCCCACAACGCCTTATACTCAATCTCTACCGGTAAGTGACATGATTTCCCATAGAGAAGGTTGAACGGAGTAGTCCCAATAGGAGTCTTGTAAGCGGTTCTATATGCCCATAGCGCATCATCAAGTTTAACCGACCAATCTTTTCTTGTAGTTCCAACCGTCTTCTCCAATATCGCTTTGATTTCCCGGTTTGAGATCTCAACTTGGCCACTAATTTGTTGGTGATATGGCGTTGCAACCTTGTGCTTGACCCCATGACGCTTGAGAAGACTCTCGAAGATCTTGTTGATGAAGTGTTTCCCTCCATCACTTATAACGACTCTTGGAATGCCAAACCTTGGGAATATTATGCTCTTGAATAACTTCAACACCACTCTTGAATCATTAGTAGGACTTGCTATAGCTTCAACCCATTTTGAGACGTAGTCAACCGCCACAAGTATGTATTGGTTTCCATAAGATGATGGAAATGGCCACATGAAATCAATTCCCCACACATCAAAGACCTCAACTTCAAGAATTGGATTGTGAAGTATCTCATTTCTTCTACTTATGTTTCCTTTCCTTTGACATGAATCACACCTAGAAATGAATTCTTGAGCGTCTTTAAACATTGTTGGCCACCAAAGACCCGCTTGAATAACCTTTGTAACCGTCTTAAATGTAGCGAAGTGACCACCATAGCTCGAACCATGGCAATGAGTTAAGATTCCATCTACCTCTTCTTCCGGAATGCATCTTCTGTAAATCTTATCCTTGCAAAGTGTGTAGATGTATGGCTCATCCCAATAAAACCGGTTCACATCTCTAAAGAATTTCTTCTTTCCATAAGCATCTAAGTTTGGCGGTTCCTTCCCACAAGCCAAATAATTCACAAGATCAACATACCAAGGGAATTTCTCTTCCATTGCTTCAATTTCTTCTAATTTCTTGCTTGTTTGATGACTAGCTTCAAACACTTTAAGCACCATCATTTGTTCTTCGGGAAGTGAATCATCAATGGGGATTGGTTCATCAATTCTCAACCTTGACAAGTGATCCGCAACAACATTTTTGATCCCTTTCTTGTCTTTGATTTCTAAATCGAATTCTTGGAGAAGTAGAATCCATCTTAATAGCCTTGGTTTAGCGTCTTTCTTGGCAAGCAAATGTCTCAACGCCGCATGATTGGTATGGACTTTTACCTTAGAACCCACCAAATAAGATCTAAACTTCTCAAATGCAAATACTATCGCAAGGAGTTCCATCTCCGTCGTAGCGTATTTTACTTGTGCATCATCGAGGGTTCTACTCACATAGTAAATCACATGAACTTTCTTGTCCCTTCTTTGACCAAGTACCGCTCCAACTGCAAAATCACTTGCATCACACATGATTTCAAATGGTAAATTCCAATCCGGTGCTTGAACTATCGGGGCGCTAACCAACTCATGTTTGATCTTCTCAAATGCATCCACACACTCTCCATCAAACTGAAAGCAACCTCCTTACATAAAAGTCTTGTCAGCGGTCTTGCAATCTTAGAAAAATCCTTGATGAATCTTCGATAGAACACGGCATGACCCAAGAAACTCCTTATCCCTTTAACCAAGTTTGGTGGTGCTAGATTGGTCATCACATCGATCTTAGCCTTATCAACCTCAATTCCTTTCTCGGATATCTTATGCCCAAGCACAATTCCTTCTTTAACCATGAAGTGACATTTCTCCCAGTTCAACAAAAGATTTGTCTCTTCACACCTCTTTAATACCCTACAAATATTGGCAAAACAAGAGGCACAAGAATCTCCATACACGGAGAAGTCATCCATAAACACCTCAACAACATTCTCAATTAAGTCCGAGAAAATGAACATCATGCACCTTTGAAATGTTGTCGGTGCATTACATAACCCAAATGGCATCCTTCGATAAGCAAAGGTACCAAAAGGGCATGTGAATGTCGTTTTCTCTTTATCATTGGGAAGAATTGGGATTTGAAAGAACCCTGAAAATCCGTCTAGAAAACAATAATAAGAATGATTCGCTAGTCTTTCAAGCATTTGATCAATGAACGGTAAAGGAAAATGACCTTTCCTAGAGGCGGTATTCAATTTTCGATAGTCTATGCACATCCTATGATTATTGTTCTTGTAGGAATCAATTCATCTTTATCATTTCTAATAATGGTGACTCCACCCTTCTTTGGTACCACATGAACTGGAGAAACCCATGTGCTATCCGAGATCGGGTAAATTATCCCTGCATCCAAGAGTTTGAGAATCTCTTTCCGAACAACATCTCTAAGATTAGGGTTTAACCGCCTTTGATGCTCAACGGAAGTCATATATTCATTTTCAAGATGGATCCTATGCACACAAAGGGTTTCCGAAATTCCTTGAATATCATCAAGTGAATACCCTATAGCTCTTCTAAACTTTTTTAATTCTCCTAAAAGGGTGGAGATCTCTAATTCACTAAGCTCTTCATTAATTATCACCGGGTAAGTAGAGTTTGTTCCAAGAAATGCATACCTTAGCCCGGTTGGAAGTAGTTTGAGTTCAATTTTTGGAGCCTTGAGTTCACTCCAATCTCCATCGATGCTAGTCTTACCATTGCTAGCTTCTTCCACCTCAACAATGTTGATGTTGTGCTCCACTTGAGTCAACTCCAAAAATCTTGGTTCACCATCATAGACCATGTGAGAGTCTAACAATTTCTCAAACCCCTCGCTCTCAATCTCAAGCAAACCATGTTGACCTTGTTTCACCGTGAGAGCGCTTTGAAGAGAGTCTTCTAGTGCTAGTTCTTCCAAAAGCTCATCCGCTAGAGCATCTAGTTACTCAATGTAGAAGACTTGACCTTCAATGGTTGGCTTCTTCATGATCTTATTGATATCAAACTTCAAAACCTCATTTCCCAAGTGGAGATCTATCTTTCCTTTTCTCACATCAATCATAGCTCCGGCGGTGCTTAAGAAAGGTCTACCAAAGATGAGTGGATCCTCAAGGACTAGAAAGTTGGTGGGAATCTCAAAATTTCCAACAATGACTGGGAGATCCTCCAATAACCCAATTGGATGCCTAACCGACCGATCCACCAACACAAGTGAGATTTTACACTCTTTGTACCTTGTAAACCCAAGCCGTTTGCTACCGATAAAGGCATGAGACTGACACTTGCTCCAAGGTCACACAAACACCTTGTGAAAGCCAAAGGACCTAGAGCACAAGGCAATGTAAAGCTACCCGGATCTTCTAACTTCTTGGTGATCACTTTTCTTTTAATTATTGCACTACACTCATGAGTGAGAACAACCATAGCTTCTAGTTCTTTCCCTTTCTCCTTTACCGCATCCTTCAAGAAATTGTTGTAAATAGGAACTAACCAAAAGGCATCGATCAAAGGCATAGTCACTTGTACTTCACTCATTTGTTGCTTGAATAAGGCTCTATACTACTCCCGGAGTTGTTTCTTGAATCTTCCCGGGAAGGGAAGCTTAGGCTCATAGGGAGGAGGCACAAATGACTCTATGGGCGTTTTTCTTGAAGTAGTCCCATTTTCAACTTGTTCTTGACTAGATCCCTCAACAACTTTACCCTTTCCTTTGTCTTGAACAACCTTCTCAATATCCAAATCTTTTTCTTTACTCTTCTCATTCAAATCCTCATCTTCATCAAGATTAGTCACCCCCTCCCCTCTTGGTTTCTTAATGTCCCTATTGAGCTCTCTTGATGGTAGTTCTCTTCCACTTCTAAGGGTGATAGCATTTATATACTCTTTAGGATTTGGTTCGGGGTTACCCGGTAATGTTCCCATGGGTCTCTTGGAAGTAGAAGTGTGGTTGGCGACTTGTTTATCCAACGAACGCACTTGTGAAGTGAGGTTCTCAAATTTGGCATTTAAGTCACCATACATACCATCCATCTTGGAGTTTAAGTTCCCATAGAGCCCATCTACCTTGGTATTTATCGCCTTTATCTCAATAGCTCCTTTTCCTTGACCCTCTAAGAGTTTCTTAAGAAGCAAGTAGTTCTCATCTTCCTTAGACATTGGGTTTGAAGTGGTACCTTGGGGTTGTTGAGAGTAATAGGCTTGGTTGTTGGTGGGAAATTGAGGTTTGGTTTGAAAGTGGCCTTGTGGATTGTATTGAGGCTTAGCTTGGTAGGTCCCTTGGGTGAAGCCTTGTGGTGGATGTTTCATAGGTGGGTATGTTTGGTCATGGGGATTCTCCACATTAGTGCTTCTATAAGAGAGGTTGGGATGGTTTTGATAGTTTGAGTTGTAACGTTTTTGGTAGCCTTGCCCACCAACAAAGTTAACCTCTTCTTTGCCTTCAATACACATCTCCACACCCATCTCTTGTTGACCATCTAAATCTCCAATGTAGTAGATAGGCCTTTGAGTAGCTTGTAAAACCTTGTCCATCTTCTCATGTAAGGCTTTCATTTCCTTCTTGTGATCACTATATTTATCACCACCATCTCTTGTAGATCGGTCATAATTGTCACCATAGTTCCCATCACTTTGAGCTAAGTTTTCAAACAATTGCATTCCGGCATTTGCTCCTTGGCCTAGAAAGTTCCCATTTGAAGCGGTGTCAAGAAGCATTCGGATCTTGGGAAGGACTCCTCGGTATAAAGTACTAAGGAGTGACTCACTGGAGAACCCATGATGAGGGCATTGTGAAGTGTAACCCTTGAATCTCTCCCAAGCTTCACAAAAACTTTCATTCCCACGTTGTACAAAACCCAAAATTTCATTCCTCAAACGAGCGGTACGCGAAGTTGAGAAGAACTTGGATAAGAACACCCTCTTGCAATCCTCCCAAGTAGTGATGGATCCTTGAGGCAAGTTCTTTTCCCAAATGTGTGCTTTATCCCCAAGTGAGAAGGGAAAAAGTCTTAGCTTGAAGGCATCTTCGGAGATCCCATTAATCTTCACCGTGCTACACAACATGTCAAATTGATCAAGGTGATCTAGAGGATCTTCCATAGGCAAACCATGAAACTTGGACCCTTGTACCATATTGATTAAGCTCGCCTTGATCTCAAAGTTGTTGTTCTCGACCGGTGGAGGGCGGATTCCAGTTCGATTCCCATGCATATGTGGCTCATCAAAAGCTCCAATGACCCGAGCTGGTCTTGGTGGATGAACCGGTGCTTGGATTCCAAACCCATGAGCAACACCTTCTTGCACATTGGCACCACCTGGTGGAGGATCATTTGGATTCATCTGTAACCAGTGTTAGTGTTCAAGTCGCTCCTGTTATCTTCTACCGCGTGTGTTCCCTCTTTCAAGCCGACCCAAATCCTCAACTCTATCAACTAGCTCTTATGGACCGTGGCTTCGTAAGTGCATGCACCTATAATAAAGAGAAAGAAATAGAGTATTATGTAACTTGCAAAATGTAAAAGCTTAGTCTTAAGCAAAGATAAAATCTTAATGGCTAAATGCTTTGAGACTCGGCAATGGCACCAAATTGATGTTGTAATATTGTGTATCACACCCAATTAAATTATCAAACCACAGGGAACAAAGAATCAACACACTAGGAATACACAAATTCACTTAATCTAAGCATGATAGATATGGCTTTGGTTTCCTAAATGCGACTAACAAGATTAAAGAACTTATAAGATAAGAAACAAATAAGTAGCCAAATGCGTTGTAGAACAAGATGATAAAAGCAAGCCTTTGGGTTAAAGTAATTGATTAGGGTGACTATTGGCTAATCTATGATGCTAACAAAACCATACAATGCTAATCCTTAGCCTTAGAACACTAATTTAGACTAATGCATTTCCATGTCACTAATCCTATGTTAATCAAGCAATCAACACCAAATTTCCACTTTGTAATCACAAGATAAGCATGCATTAATTTCAAGCCTAATATGGCTACTGAACAACCTAGAACAATTCCCATTGGCAAGATTTAGTAAAGCACTCAATAAATTGGTTCGGGCATTTTCACAAACACCTTCCGGGCATGAAAATTCATATGCTTTAAACTAGCATGATCAAGGCTAATCTAGCATTAAGAACATCTATTGAGAAAGAAAAATGAACTATCTAATCCTAAGCATCAAAGAACTAACCTCTAATTACCCATAATCTACCATACCCAAAAGCTCTAAAACACTACTCACTAATCAACATATTAACACAAGATAAAGAAGATTTCATGGTTTAAAAGAAGTAGAAGAGATCTGAGAATTAAAACTTGAAACAACAAAAATTCATACAAAAATCCATAGAAGAACCTTAAGAACAACTTAAGAAAATAAAACTTTAGTCTCGACAAACTTCGCTCTCCACAAAATTACGTCTCAAAGGTATTTCTAGGAAGAGGAAAAACGAATCGGGTCGACCCACAACAACTGGGTCAAACCCGGTTTTAGCTTCCAAATTGCTGTCCAATCGACCAATTGATCGATCGAGTCATAACTTTTGACTCGCTACTCCGTTTGGCCTGAAATCACCACCATTAGAAAGCTTATTCAATTTCCTATGACTTTTATGAAGGGCTCCATGGCTAAAGCACAAGAAAAAGTTTTCATATGATGTGATATTTCAAGTGTTTCGAAGATATCAAACATAACCATCTCTCTTGTTCTTCCCTTCATTTTCCTTGGGTCATGGCTTGTTCTTTGAAGCACCAAATCTCCTCTACAAGTTCTCTTCTTGATCCTTCAATGATGAGAATCTCCCATTTGGCATATTTCCTTCTTAGTCTTACATAGGGAACTGGCAGTCGTACATGGTAGACTGTGAGTTGTTTGGCAGACTTGAGAATTAGCATAGCAGACTTCTAAAATAACAAAGCAGACTCCAAACTTATTTTCTAGAACAGGTTCTGACTGTCCAGAATGAGTTAGGAAATGTTCCTAAGATCTCTTGAACATCTTGGGCTTGCAACAACACCATTTGCCTCCAAAAACTCCATGTTCCACTCCAAGAACCTAAAACTCACAAACTTATGCAAATGCAACATAAAACAAATCTAGATGCCACGAATGTGCAATAAACTATCAACAAAATAAACATTTAAAACCCATAAAAACACAAGACATCATTGAGCACTGTAGGTGCAGTGTTTGTTCATGTTTGGTTCTATTCTGTTTTGTGGTTAGTTTCTTAGACAGAGTCAGTGACTTGCGGATTTAGCATCCCATACCTCACTGAGTGACTCCCCTGTTGCTCACCCCTCTTTTGCCCCTTTCAGGTGAGCATGGCGAGTAGTTCGTACTTGACGTATCGGGGTGTTGTTTTGGATTTGATTCTCATTTTCTGCGATATTTTTATTAAAACAATTGTGTTATGGATTTTTATTGGAGTTATGGTAACACGCCGTTTCCGAGAGAGGGAGAGACAGGTGTTACGCGTGGCACACCATTCCCAAGAGAGGGTGAGACTGGTGTTACAATTTGGTATCAGAGCGGGGTTTAGCTGACCCGGTTCTGACCCGGGGCTGTTAAAACTTGGAAACATTTTTGATTCGGATTTGTTTTAAAATTGTTTTTTGGGATGAGAGAATTTGAAAATAAATGACACCCCTTTCTATTGAGTAGTAGTGTGTTAGTGGTTAGCACTCGGATCCTTGTTAAAGCTAATCGAGTCGAGATCAGAATTCGGGGACGAATTCCTTGTTAGTGGCGAAGAATTATACCAACCCAAATTTTTGGGCAAGGCCCATTGAAAATAACCGAGGCCCAGCCCAATCAAACACAAAGTCCACTAAGCCCAATTCTAAACCCTAGGTATTCTTCCCTCATTTCTCTATAAATACAACTCATTTCCACAAATTTCTCCACAAACTCTCCCAAGTAACGAACCGCTGTCGAATTTCCGATCCAGAGAGAGAGCCACCGCGAACCGCCGCCAAACTGTCTCCCAAGCCAAGGTCGACCAAGCCACCTCCAAGATTAGCCGAAGCTAACTCCCAAAACCGGTTTCGTAAGCCTTTGGTTTTGGTTCGTTTAGTATTTCCTAGATCTCTCTCTAACCGCTTCAAATCTCGAAAATCTAAGGCCACCATCTGATTCGTGACGACGAGACGAAGCCGGAGACACCAAGCATGGCCAAAACTGCCACCGGACTCACCCCCATGAGCTGCTCGAAGGAAGCGCGAGTGGTTCATGCACCGCCACGTGCTACCGCCGGTTCCGCGTGTGTCGTTCACGAGCCGCCGAGTGTCATCGGAGTAGCCGCCGTTCACCAGAGCCACCGTGTCGTCGCCCTCCGCCGCCGCCGCAGTTCGCTAGAGCCGCCGTGTCGTCGCCCTCGCCGGAATACTCGCCGCTGACCGGTTTAGGTTAACCGATCGGTTTAATTCAATTGATTTTGATTTGGTTTCGGTTTAGGTTAACCGATCGGTTTAATTCAATTGATTTTGATTTGGTTTTGGTTTAGGTTAGCCGGTCGGTTTAAATCGATTTGGTTTCGGTTTAGGTTAACGGGTTCGATTTTGAAATTGATTTCCGGTTTAGCTTAACCAGACTGGTTTGACTGGTTTGACCGTTGACCGGTTCGGTTGACTTTGACCGACCGTTGACCGTTGACTTTTCAGAGTTGACCGTTGACTTTAACCGGTTGACCCGAAAACCGTTTTTCGTCGTTCGAAAGCCGTTTGACTCGATTTTTTGTTCTGGTTTCAGATCCGGAGTCGGTTTAATCATTCGAGGTCTAGAAACCATAGTTTCAGCATTGGTAAGGTGAGGGCTATTCCTTGACTTCTGTACTTTCTTCGAGGATTCTAGTTACGGATAATGTAGTAACTAAATGTGATACGTTTCCATGATCGAGTCTAGCTAGTTTGCTTGTTTACATATCACTGTAAGATTTCTGTTTTTCCCCTGTTACATATCATTTTTGTTTGTTCGACTACTCCTCTGGCATTTGTCTACACACCGAGACGGTGTGATTCAAGTGTGGGGGAGGATGTCACTTGTATACTAATCAAGATTGCATTTTGATGTTTCTTTTCTATTTTTCCTATTTTTATTGAGTATGTTTGTCGTTTGTTTTATCGAGTCAAAACTGTATCTTTTTATTTAGTCAAAATTTGTTGTTATTTGAGAACTAAGTTTTCGTAGGGATTGTACCATGCTAAGTTTCATTGCCTTAGGACCATTTTACATCGTTTAAGAACGATCCGGAATCACAGAAAAATTCATGGTTAGATCATTGTATTAAAATTTGTGTCACTTGAACTTAAATTTATTCACTTGAAATTAACTTGAACTTAATCATATCTCACTTAGGGGGTTGGAAATCATGTAATGGATCATACATTTGGAGTTCTCTTTGCATCTTTGATATCACTCTTTGCTAACTCCAAATGGCTAGACTCATTTTAATTCTAGTATCACACCTCTCACCCAATCTATGATTCAAACTACATGCATTCTTATATCATCATCATCATGTGCATTCATGTGCAAAAACTACGGAGTATATAGACCGACATGGCTTTCCTTTCATTAGGATTGTGTTGGGTAGTTTTTATGGGATGTTATCATGAGATATTGCGCCTAAATAGCTAAGTGGTTGAATTCATGTGTTTTATTTGGAATTACAAATTTGAATCTCTTTTGATGCAATTCTAAAAATCGAAAACCGGTTTTTTCTTCTATAAAAAAAAAAAAAGCAATAACGAAAGGAAAAGAATTTTTTTTTTTTTAACATATTTCGTTAATAAAAAGAGAAGGAAACCGGAAAAAACTTAGACTTTGTTAGTCTCATGTTATTTGCATCAAGAACACTTGTAGTCTCATTTGAGGAATTGAGTTGATTAGGATGATTCGAACGAATAGGAAGCTATGTACCTCCAAATTGGTCTGTGTCTCTCTGTGATTTTGCATAATGATTTGCATTCGTTTGCATTGTTGGAAACCCAGAACACTGTAAGTCACCATAGATTGCCTTCATACCTAGACCATAATGTGTTCGATATCCCCTTTGTGAGAGTATACGCTTCTTAAATGAATGTTAAAAAGTTAAGTTTTATGCCTCTTACAGAGCCTTGTGATTTAGAGATTTGATATTGGTGTTCTAATCATGGCGAAGTACATTGTAGTATGATTTGATCTAAACTTCGTATTAAGTGGTTAGTAGGCATATGGTTCTTGGCATGATCCCGGAAAGCTTGTGTTAGTTTTCGTGTTTTTGTAAATTTGAGTTTCTCAAACCTCTTCTATTGGTTTAGAGTTTTTTTTTCTTGCTTGAGGACAAGCAAAGATCTAAGTCCGGGGGAGTTGATATATTGCGTTTTTACACGTTTTTGTACATTGTTTTCTTTTTGTTTTTGTTTCGTTAGTCATGTTTTTATCCTTCTTTGTGTCTTTTTGGTTGTGTTTTGAGTTTGTACATGTTTTAGAGTGTTTTGGAATAAAAGGAGCTGTTTTGGCCAAAAATACACATATGAGACGCTGGATCATAAACAACCGTAAAATGTTTCGCCACGAATGGAGGACTTTCCACCGTTGCATCTTCCTAAGATTTTCACACAACCTAGCTGCAGATGTTAGCTTTCATTTGCAAGCAATTTGAATAAACTCCAATGGTGTATTCAAGAGATACATCTGATTTTGTGAAGACAGGTCATTCTAGCGAGCGTCTGAAGCTGATGCAGAAATGTGTTGATGGATCGATTGATCTTCGAATTAGGTCGATCGATCCATTTCTCCAGATGATCTGCTGGAGGATCGATCGATCCCCATCTCGACGTCTAATACCGAAGCATTAGATCGATCGATCCGTCACCAGATCAATCGATCCACCCTTGTGATGGCCAGCAACAGTGTTTTATCATGACTTTAGTGTAAAAAAAGTGTGTAAATATAACCTTAAATACTCTAAGTGGGAGAGATCTCTGAGAATTATGTTTTTATTCTAAGTTTTTACAAGCTTTCTCTTTGTTTTTCTTCCTCAAGAACATCAAGAACACCAAGAACATCAATTTTATATATTGAAGAAGTTTTCTTAATTCCACTCTTAATCTCTTTGTCTTTTCATTATGAATGCTTCTATGGTTTTAGATTTTGCCTTAGTTATATGTGAGTAAACTTTTATTGGGTTTTAGGGTTCATAGGGGAATTTAGGATCGATGTGTTTGATTGAATGTTTATAGCTTTCAATATGCTTAAGTTTTTCATTTCATACAATCTTAATGCTAGAATTAGTTTCATCTTCTAATTCTTGAACCTAGAAAAGTTCATGCACCAAAAGTGAATTTGAAGTTCTTTGATCCTTGTGTTTATGAGCAATATGCTTCTAGCCAATGACAGTTGATGTTAGAATGTATTGTGAACAATGAACTCGCTTGTTAATGCTAATTCGGTTAGGAGAAATCAAACGACAGTTTAGTTTTTGAATAATCGAATTTAGAGCTTAATGCCACGACAGTGGGTTAGTCTACCTTATGTTCATGTTCTAGAACGGTTCTGTAAGTTGTTAAGCTTAGTTCATTTCAGTTTTCCGTTAGTCTAGAATTCTCCAAAAAACCTTATTATCCAATGCTTTTAAATTATCAAATTCATTATCGTTATCATTCGTTTTCATGTTTACAAGTTACACAAAGAAACCAAAACTCATAGCTTTAGCTAAGAATGAATCCCGTAAGCCTTTAGTATAACCATTAGTCCTTGTGGTTCGACCTAAGATATACTACCTAACGGTTAGTTGTATCGAATAATTGAGTACCGTAATAGGATACAATCATATTGTTAGATCAGAGAAGCCATTCTAAAAAAAACTGATGAATTTGAAGCCTACCAAATGAAAATAAGACGGAAAAGGAAATCGTCTCGAACCGTTTTTTTATGAACATTAACTACATGTTCTATACAGGTTCAAGCATAATTTTGGCATAGAGATTTCTAGGTGAATCTTACATGTGTTTGGGAATCAAAGCACAAAATTGCTTGGTGCAGTCGGACAGGCCAGGTCATGAGTTTCGGTATAGACAGGAATCCAAAACGTGATCTTGTTTGATCTTATAAGTTTGAGTGATAGTCAGTCTCAACTCTAAAGTCGGATCTTCTTTGAATATTTCACTTCTTACTCATTATGAATCTAATGTTTATGTCTTCTTTGCTTTCTTTGATTTTCATTAGGGTTTATGATTGTGCAAAATGTTAGTTTTTTTTTTTTTGGGTCTATCTCATAGTTATGTGATCCTTCGGATCCTGTTAACATCTAGAAAAACTGCCGATGTATGATAAGATTATAACCGAGCCAAGGAAGATTTGGTCAAAGAGACAAGAAAAACAAACGTTTAGTGCTTTCCTTAGTTTTAGGAAGATCAATCTCCACGTTTCCATGTTCCCACTTTGTTAGTTATGTATGTTCCCTTTGTGTATTTAAAGACTTAATAGTGAAGAGAAGTGGGTAGACTTGAAAATTGACAAAAACAGAGTTTTATCTCTTTCGTTACTTGTTCATGTGTTACACATAACTCATCTCTTAGCTTTGAGGAGGGACCAACGCAACAATGTACATATCGGAGCCTAATTAAGTGTAACCTCAGGCCTTATAAAAACTTAATAAGCTCATAGGTGAACTCTTGTTTTGCAGATTTTTCATTCTCCTTTATTACTTTCTTTTTGAGCGTTCATATAGGGAAATTGCATGGAAGCAAATCATAACAACGTGGGATTATAATTCCCTACAAAACAGGAAGTGGAAAAGTGCTTTGAAGATCTAAGTCCTCAATTATCATTGGAAACAAATAAAAATAGATAAATGAAGACTCGATCGTGACTTCATCAGTCCAAGAAACACATACCTGGAAACTCACTCACTCCAAAAAAGCTTTAATATTGCAAAAATTGCCCTTAACTTTTCTACGATCTTCTTTTGATACTCCTGCTTTCAAGATCGAAGGACTCTTCTTTTCCACGAATTCTTTAGCTTCTTTTAAACCCAAACCAGGTTATTTTAGTTTTTCTAGTTTTTATGATTCGCATGATAATAAATAAACACCAAATAATCACCAAACAAACACCAAATAAACACCAAAACAAACACATTCACATTCACATTCACAACAACAATTTATTAAAACGAAATATCAAACAGCCAATTCAGTCAACTCTTAAACAAATCAATCAAATATCAATTTCATTGTGACAACTAGCCTCTGTGTTCTGATGCAAACAAACAAAAGATGCAGGCAGAAGATGCAGGCAGAAGATCCGGTTGATGAGATGTGATTACCTTTCAATGTTTAAAACGGTCAAAAATCAAATACTAGTAAATAGTCAAGAACTCAAATACATCAATTGAATGTCGTATACCTTTCAAGTGGATGAGATCAGCTGAGTTCGAAGCTACTGAGACAGAGACGGAGAGAGACGGATATCGGCTGAGTCGAGGCTACTGAGACTGAGATCGGCTGAGCTACTGAGACAGAGACAGGGACAGAGAGAGACGGAGGCGGAGAGAGACGGAGGCGGAGAGAGACTGAGGCGGAGAGAGACGGAGACAGAGAGAGACGGAGATACCGGAAAAAGAACTCAAAATCGATAGCTACACGGAGATTGATGGAGATTGTGGTATTGAGAATCGAGATTTCGTCAATGGGAATCAAGATTTCATGAAATGGGTATTGAGATTTCAGGATTGGAATCAAAAACTTTGAGATTAAGAAACCTGTAGGTATTCCTCCGCTGCCCTTTATAGCAGGGATTCCAGTCGAGGCTTCCCCTTTCGAATGATAAATTTTAGAGAATGCTTTTTGTTTTTTTTTGGCTAAGTGTAGAAGGATCTTTTTAGTATTGAGAATCGAGATTTTTTTGGTATGGGGGAAAAACCCAAATATTTTGCCTCCAAAATACCTTCCCAGTTATAATACTGATTTTTATGTTCCCGCTTAATGAAAAATATATCCTAGCGTTAATATAATGCTACGAAATACTTGGCATCCGATTTTGGTACTTTTAGTAGCAGTTCGTAAATTCATGCTACAACGATCTACTACCGAAGCTCATATTTCTTGTAGTGTAACAATGTACATATCGGAGCCTAATTAAGTGTAACCTCAGGCCTTATAAAACCTTAATAAGCTCATAGGTGAATTCTTGTTTTGCAGATCTTTGGTTCTCCTTTAATACTTTCTTTTTGAGCCTTCATATAGGCAAATTGCATGGAAGCAAATCATAACAACGTGGGATTATAATTCCCTACAAAACAGGAAGTGGAAAAGTGCTATGAAGATCTAAGTCCTCAATTATCATTGGAAACAAATAAAAATAGATAAATGAAGACTCGATCGTGACTTCATCAGTCCAAGAAACACATACCTGGAAACTCACTCACTCCTGCTTTCAAGATCGAAGGACTCTTCTTTTCCACGAATTCCTTAGCTTCCTTTAAACCCAAACCAGGTTGTTTTAGTTTTTCTAGTTTTTATGATTCGCATGATAATAAATCATAAATCACTAAAACAAAGAACAATACTAATTATTTATTGAAGACATATAATAACTTACGGATGATGATGATCACATCACTTGTATCTTGAGCTTGGATGAAGCTGCGGGAAGTTTCAATAGATCATCTGTGAGTTGCATCTTTTTGGGGTCATCCATTTCAGCTGCAACAAAGACTTTTACCACTTCAAGACACTCCATATTCAGTAAGAAATGGCTAATGTGTTTCAGCTCGGTTGCACTCCCTTGATATTGTATGATACTTAGCATCTTTATTTGGTTTTTCGAGGGAATTTGAATCCCTACAAACCGATGTCTTCGTCCAAATGTGTAACGATGCAGATCCTGAAGCATCAAGAGGAGAGACTACTTTAATTTTATTTTATGCCAGAGTCATATATATAAAGTAAGATTTGTTCAGGGTTTGCTTCATACCGAGAGAACAAGAGTTTTAAGGTTTGGAGAACGCTCTAGTAGAAGTGGAAGCACTTTCCAATCTCGTTTTTTACTCGAAAATATTAAATCAACGAGGTTGTTGAACACTGGTAGTCCACCTTTGCAGCATACCGAAATCACCTGAAACACACACACAACAAAATGAATGGTTTCATGTTTCTAACCAAACAGATGATGAGACCAAACACTCACTTCGACAGCCGAAATAGTCAAGTGAAGGGTCTTGACGTTCCGTATCCCAGGGATGAGATTTGTCACATCGGCGCCATTTTGCAGCTGGCGATTGATATGTTCTGAAAAATGAAGGTCCAATGTAGCTTTGGCAAGTGAATCCAATTGACAACGTGGAGATTCACGCCGAGGATAATCAGAGTAGTAGAGGTCGACAACACTAGGTGTGTCAAGAAAAATAATGCTAGAACGATCAACATAACAATCACAGTTATAGGTAACCGAGATTATCTTAATGGTTTTGCTAGATATGACGTATGGAAATTCTCGATAATAGTTGTGATGAATGGTTAATTCCTCAAGTGCAGGGCAAGCAGCGAGAAACACGTTTGATAATTGATCACCCTTAAACAAGATTGAATCAAGGAGGAGAACCTTTAATGCTGGGAGACATGCATCCCGAGGAAAATTTGGGATGTATAATTGTATTCCCAATGACAGCTTAACCATTGTTGTGCTGGTGAAGACATTAAATGGAAAAATATCCCAAGGGTGGCAACAGGTTATGCGTAGATGAAGCTCAGTGACAAGTTCTAAGGCATTAAATATCCAGCTTCTAACACCAACCACGTGATCCCACCATCTATATGTTTCGTTAAGTTTTAGTGAGAACGTCTTTATATGGTTGCCGCCTTGCAAAGCCAATGTCCTATCCACGAAATCCCCCAAACTCTTTATATGTTTTCCATCTTCAGGGTACAAAAAGATAGAATCGTCAAAGTCAAGATTATGCCCGAGAGAAAACAGAGTCCTCCACCTCTTGGAGAGAAGAGAGGTCGAAACAGCTTGTTTCGTGGGAAGGAAGGATAAGATTTGGACAAGAAGCTCATCTGGAAGACAATCTATCGAAGCCGGATTCAACTGGTTCGGCAACTTCTTCTCCATGTCCCATATCATGATATCAAGAAGCTTCGATTTTGAGTCTTTGTTGTTGATTTGCTGCTCGGTAGGCTTTAAGTCTTTTATATGGTGGAGGATAATGTAGCTCTCGCTAGGGTTTCATGTGTATGATATATGATTAGGGATGTTAAATGTAGGGTTAGGGCTGAGCCCATCCTTGGTTAATATAAGCCATTTTAGAATCAATTACAATTGTTTCTTTTTTAATGGCATTTGGAAATTTTGCCTTTTTGCCTTAAAATTTTCAGATTTTCAGATTTGTATTTTTAAAGATTTAAAAACACAATTTTACACATTAATTATGCTTGAGTTTATTTGGTTCCAATTTTTTTTAGAGTTTAGTGTTTGGTATTAAGAAAATATTTTATAAAAAAAATTCACAAATGTATTGATTTTCAAGTGGCCAAAAATGACAAATCTACAAAGTCTTTAAAAAAAGGCAAATCCAAAAGATTTGAGTGACAAAATTGCATTTTCAACAATAATTCCATTTAATAACAAAATTTACGTTCAATCTCTAATTACTTTTAAATAGGCTTTTAAACCACATGTCGATAGAGATCTAATTATAAGGATAATAAGGATCGCATTATAAAATTTTTATATAATATTATATAAATTATATAAAGCTCCACATTCTACAATTTACATTTTATTTTTTATTAAGAACTAATCATTATATAAAGCTAATCATATTTTTTAACTACGTGGATAGATATATTATTTTATAAAGTTTGATCCTTCTCATAAAAATTTATCACAAGATAAAATTTTAATTATAAGGATTGAAGTTAGTTAGTCGATTAGATTTTGACAAGTATCAAACATATTTTCCAAACAATGAATTTTTTTTTTATAAAAATATATGTGAATCCTAAGTAAAAGATTTAAAAAATAACCTGACCTGTGTTTTCTATTAGTGGGTATCTCAAAGTGTGACTCATTGTCGTTTTGCACGGCTTAATCTTGTTGATTTAGCTGGATCTGAAAGGTAACATAAGCTATACTTCAAGAAAGACACTACCCTTTCTCTGTTTAACATATTCTGCTAACATCTGGAATATAGGCAAAAGAATTCAGGAACTGATCAGGTGAACGCCTCAAAGAAGAATTCAAGTATTCTAGTTTGGTCTTTGGTATATAGTTTTAACGTGTTGCAGACGCTGGAGAAGAATAACAATGGCATATCAGGCAAGATTGAAGAAGAAGTAGAGAGTGTTTTGGGTTTGGTTCACGAAGCCACGAGGTTGCTTGAAGTTTCCCAGTAATAGAAGTGACTTGAGTCGCACGTTAGAGATTCTGACTGCTGTGTATGAAATATGAAATATAAAGACATTTCTTTTGTTAGTAGCTCTAAATATTTAAATATGGAATCAAGGTAGTACATCACTTCCTTTTCTTGGGAAACTCAGGTTTACTTCTTCACTCTATCCATGAAATCTTTCTTTAATTTTTAGTGAGAACTTCTTTATATGGTTACCGCCTTGGAAAGCCAATGATCTATCCATGAAATCCATGAAACTCTTTTGGGCAAAACCCATGATCACACTGTCATACATGATACATGGAGAGAAATTTATTAGCCATTTCAATAAAACAAAAACCGTACTGTATGATTTTTGAATCAATACAATAAGTTACGGATGATGATCACATGACCTTGGATGAAGCTGTGGAAAGCTTCAACAGATCATTAGGTATTGCAGCTGCAACGTAAACTTTCAGCACTTCAAGACACTCCATTTTCAGTAAGAAATGGTTAATGTGTTTTCAGCTCGTTTGCACTTCCTTTATATTGCATGATACTCAGCATCTTTATTTGGTTATTCGAGGGAATTTGAATTCCTACAAACCAATGTATTCGTCCAAATGTGTAACGATGTAGACCCTGAAGCATCAAGAGGATCCAAACTACTTCATACCGAGAGAACCAGAGTTTTTAGGTTTGGAAAACGCGATCTAGTAGAAGTGGAAGCACTTTCCAATCTCGTTTTTTACTAGAAAACATTAACTCAACGAGGTTGTTGAACACTGGTAATCCAGCTTTGCAGTATACCGAAATCACCTGAAAACGCGCACAAACAAAGAATGTTTTCTAGTTTCTAACACTACAAGAAAACAGAGAAAAGGCGACTGCAGTATTAGTCGCTTGGTAGTCGCCAAAACATTATTTACGACTAATTAGCGACTACAACATGTAGTCGTAAATCGTTAGTCGCTAAATGCAGTAGTCGTAAAATTAGTCGCTATTTAGCGACTACTTTACGACTACATTATGTAGTCGCTAAAATAGCGATTAATTAGCGACTACATTCGTAGTCGCTATTGTTTATATTTACGACTATAAAACGACTAGTTTACGATTAATCATTTTGAAGAAACGTAGTCGTATCGCAGTCGTATATTTTTTGTCATGAATTAACGACTACATAACGACCACAGTGAATGAACTGGTGTGGGTATGCCGTAGTCGTAATTTAGTCATTAAAATATTACGACTAATTAGCGACTACGTCGTGACTAATTTGACGATTAATTTAGCGACTACTTGTGTATGTTAATAGTAGGCACAGTTTAGCGACTAATTAGCGACTAGATGCTGACTAAGTTGGCGACTGATTTAGCGACTAACATATTTTGTCACTGAGTAGCGACTACGAAGCGACTATTTAGTGACTAATTAGCGACTACTCAGGATGACCAAAACAAATTATGGTACACGTTTGGTTTCTGTTTTGTAATTCGATTAGAAACCTGTTTTGGGATTAAATTTTATCCTTTAAACGATGCTATATATAAACGAAAATAGTACTAATACATGAGTTTCAGTAGTAAAAAATCTAACACACATCCAAGTTAGAAATACAAATACAAGTTCAAGAGAGAGTGAAGGATAACAATTAAGTTCATGAGATAGAGTGAAGGGAAAGAAATCTAAAAAACCAGTTGTTGATTATGGAGCTGTTGCGGGAAGGTTGCCTGAGAGAGGATCCGTCGTTGTTGCATCTGCGGAATGCGTCGCCACAAAATCTAGAAATGCCGGATCTGTTTGCCGTAGATACTTTTCCACCAAAGACAGTTGGTTGATCTTGTCTTTTTGCTCAGCTACAAGTTGGGCATTCGCAGCTTCTCGGGTAGCAAACTCAGCATTATACGCAGTTTGCTCTTCGATTTTACGTTGAGCTTCTCTCAATTGCTCTTGCAATGCCACAAAGGAAGACGTACCTGGTTGCTTGCGCTGGCCACAATCCTCAATGCTATCCTTTAGGCTGCCAACACCATAAAGTGTTCCTCGGGAATCCTTCTCAGTAGACTGCGAAAAAACAGAGAAAAACAGTTAATATAAAGCATAATTTACAGTAAATCCACATTTATAACTGATACTTACCTGAAGAAAGATGGCGGTATACTCATATGTGGTGAGCTCCCTAGGTCGTGAAGCACCATCTGAAATAGATGAAGTATCTACCTCAAGCGCAGATAACTTCTCTTGCAAATTCTTCTCATATGTTTGAGCGATTCTCTCCGCCTTCCGATCAACGTACGTCCCATCAGCCTTTGTATGTGTCTTGATGAAAACTTCACCAAGACTGACCGTTCTTCCCAGTTCCACTTCCTGCAATGTTACAAAATCCAGAAAATGATATGAAAGTATTTACAGTTACAAAGGAAATAGAAAAATATTTAGATAGTTTAAATTACTAACCATTTCATCTTGGATTTGTTGATAGGACTTAGGACCTGATAAGTGGATGTGAGGGCCAAGACCATTACGGTCAGACATACGAGCATTTGAATAGATGTGACTCCTTTGCTGCGCTTCATCAGTATCCCACTGAGCAACCATTTGTAGCCAGAGAGTCTCCTTGATCCATTTAGGCCTCTCTCGACTAGTCCTTGCGTTGCTGACCATGTCCTTGAGCCGACGTTGACAAATCTGTTCAAAATGGAGTTGAACTGTCCCTGTTATCAAAGGATCCCAAGTGTGGGTTTTCTACAAAAGAAAGAGAAAAATTAAATCATAATAACTGAAAAACTGAACATATTCAAGTATAAAGTACAGAAAACTATACCGCAAACTCGAGGAAGTATCTTTCTTGTCTCTCCCGAGGCACACAAGTCCAGCTGTAGTAAGGCCCATCAAACTTGTTTGTAAAAATTTTTGTGATTTTCCTAACCAGTTGGGATTTTTTGTCTCGAGTAAACCTCGAAACACATTTAAACAAGCAAAGAAAGAATTAGTTATCTGAATCAAACCACAATACAGTTTGCTGAAGTAAAAATAAGTGAAGAAGCAACTTACCAAGTGGTGTTTGGCAACGGTTGGGGAGAGAGCACAGTAGTAAATTTGTCACGGTCTGGCACCATAAGCAGGGCATTTAAAGCCCGAAGCATGTCTTCCTGGAGTTCTGGTAGAACTGGATCAGGATCGAAGTTGTTACCTTGAGAAGATGGATGACTTTGAGCCTGAGAATTCTGAAGTGGAGAGTGTGGAGTGCATGGCTGTGGGTTTGAAAGAGATGGGTGTTGGTCTTCACGTCCTTGAATGACAGAGTTCTGAAACAGCATCTCTGGCGGTGGAAAGTTGCGGAAATGTGGAGCTGCTGACGTTGACTGCTGGGGGGTAACTTGCCCTTGCGCTTGGGGCGTTTCAGGTGGAGGAATATGGGCAGCCGCCGGCGTGAAGTTGTATTGACTTGGTAGAGTAGCGGGTCTTTTCCCCGCAGTGGGTGGGTTGGACACGCCGGGTCTCTGAGAAACATTAGGCACCACCTTTCTCTTGCGTCCTCGCTTAACTGTGGATATCTTTTACTATATGCAACAACACAAACAATCTTATGATATAGAGATCGAGAGAAGGAAATAGAGATCGAGAGGAAGGAAATAGAGATCGAGAGAAGTTCGCTCTATTTGGAATTGATATTGATGAACCACTAGACAAAGATGAGGCTGAAGAATAAACAGAAGATCTCACTAACCAGGTCGTTGATGAGATTGGTGTTGTCTTCAGCTCCAAAAGGTCGGATTGCTAAAAAACTGCAGCTCCTCACGCTTCCACTGCAGCTACTAACAACAACAAGTGAGCTCATGTCGTATATATAAGTTTGGTCAGTCTATTGCTACAAGGTATTGCTTAATACCAAACTCACTAAAAAGGAATCACATCAAAAAGATCAAATTTTTACCGTGTGGATAGAGGAGCGTAGTCGAGACCGCCAGAGATATCGAGCAAGAGGAAGCGAGGGAGAAGTGATAGAGGAGAGACCGAGATAGGAGAGATATCGAGAGGAAACGCTCTTGCACTGAGAGAAAACCACAAATAAAAATTTTGACTATCATAAGGACAACAAAACAACAACAGCAGATGAAGCCCAAGAGTGATCGAGAGAGTTACAGATTCATACCTAGAGCGAGAGGAAGCAAAGGGAGATCAATAGAAGCATACGGAGGTCGAGAGATGGAGAGAGTAGTCGAGGAAGGAGAGAGATAGAGAGGAAGCAAATAGAGATCGAGAGAAGAGGAAACGACAGAGAATCGAGAGAGTTACTAAGGCTGAGAGAGATCGCCGGGAAGCAAAGAGAGATCGAGAGAAGGAAATAGAGATCGAAAGGAAGTAAATAGAGATCGAGAGAAGAGGAAACGACAGAGAATGGAGAGAGTTCGCCGGCTAAGAGAAGAGAGAGATCGCGAGGAAGCAAAGAGAGATCGAGAGAAGGAAATAGAGATCGAGAGAAAGCAAATAGAGATCGAGAGAAGTTCGCCGACAGAGAATCGAGAGATGAAAGACTGAGAGAAGATAGAGATTGCCAGGAAGCAATGAGAGATCGAGTGAAGCAGACAGAGATCGAGAGAGATCGCCGCAGACGGAGGTTGAGAGAATGAGAGAGAGAGTGAGAGAGATTAGGGTTGCCAATTTGGGTTTAATTGGGCCTAATTAAGATTAAATGATTTTTGTGGGCCGAGTGAATTGTTTGTTGGCACTAATTAATTACTAAATCATATTTTAATTAAACCCAAAAAACTATATCCATATTTGTGACATTAAACAACAAATTATACATATATATTACACCGTATTTTGACAAAAGCATAAAATACATATTTTAGTAGCACAAAATTGACATTATCAAGGTTCTTCGTCTTCTGTTTCTTCATCTGAAGACGATAAATTACACTGGAATTCATCTTCAGGTTCTGCATCTGCGACATCATAATCGAGATTTATTTGGTTTTCTCCCTCTTCGAAAGTGTCAACTACGAGATCTTCAATTGTAGTCATCAATACGACATCATCATTTTCTGTTTGCAAAAGAGTCGGTTCTTTGTTTTCATATGCTACAGAAATATTTCCCCTCGGATTTACTTTCAGAACATTGAGCCACAATTGCTTCGGTTTCTTTACATATGGATACGGAATATAACAAACTTGATGCGCCTGAGAAGCTGTTTGAAATATCGACATGTAGAAGTTACACATTATATATATATATATATGATATCGACAATAATTAATGTGTATATATATACGTACCTAGAATAAATGGTTCGTATTTATTGTACTTTCTTGATGAAAGAACGTCGACAACGCCACAATTGCTCCTTCGAGTGCCTCTACCGATAACTGGGTCATACCACTTACACTTAAAAAGTGTGATTCTCAAATTGACCATGCCCTCATATTCATGTTCGATGATATTAGTTAAGGTCCCATAGAAATCCGCTGCGTCAGATGCATCTGTGTAATTTTCACCTTTAACACAGACTCCATAGTTACATGTCTTTCGTCCAGCTCCATGGTTCTCTGTATGAAACAAATAGCCTCTTGTGAAATAAATTGGCCATGTTTTAACCTTGTTCAAAGGTCCATGCACTATCTCTTGAACCCAAGTAAGAAATGGATTTGTGGTGTTCCAGTAAGTAACCTGCATATATATACAGAGATATGTTAAACAATAGTAACGACTAAAACATAATATATATATATATATAGAATGAATATTATTTTGACTTACATATTCTTTAACCCATAAATGATATTCGTCAGCTCTTCTCGCAGAGAGTTCTTTTTTGGTAAGTCCTGGATATTTTGCTGAAATAAAATCCTCGAACATACTATATATACAAGACCGACAATAATATATGAGAAATCATAGTGGATTATATATATAAAAACATGAGTAGTAATTTGAGAGATGCCAACTTATATATATACCTCTCAATTGGCTGAAAATAATCACAATTTCGTAAAACATATGCATGTGCGCATTGAAGGTCTCTTTCCGAAAGCCATATTTCCTGCATTTCCCCACTTGGACGGCCAACCTGAGTAAATATAGAAGGAACTCCAGGGACATGATATATAGGGACTTCACCTTCATCAAATCTTGTTAACCTGACCAAATGAGTGAAAAGTAATTATTCACATTGACATAGCACAATAAAAGTATTCTAATTGACATTCCTTGAGTAATTTTGCAATTTACCTAGATTTTGTTTGTACATTCGCGGCAAAGTAGTGCTCTGAGAAATAAGCAATCTCGTCATTGATATATGATTCAACAATTGATCCTGCCGCATATCTTTTATTCTTTGCTTTTCCTTTCAGCTTTTTGAAAAACCTTTCAAAAGGATACATCCACCTATATTGGACCGGTCCTCCTAATTCAGCTTCGTAGGGGAGATGTATAGGTAGGTGCTCCATCACATCGAAAAATGATGGTGGGAAGATCTTCTCCAAATTGCATAGGATTAAAACAATGTTCTGTTTTAAAATTTGAACACGACTTGTATGCAAAGTTCTGGAACATAAGTCCCGGAAAAATGCTCCAATCCCTACAATATATTCGAAATTCATCACGTTAATTACTATTTAAAAAATAATAACTATAGAAATTTAAAAAATTAATTAGTACCTGATAATGCAAGGTGGACGTTCCGGTCTACGAGTTCTGCAAAGATAAATGGAAGTAACCGCTCCATAAAAACATGGCAGTCGTGACTCTTCATGCCTGAAAACTTTCCATTTTCCATATCAACACAACTAGCTAAGTCTGAAGAATAACCATCTGGGAATTTAACCGAATGTTTCACACATTCTAATAAACTTGTTCTTGCTTCTTCTGTCAATGTGAAGGCTGGGAAAGGTGCTTTACCCTCACTATCAATATGTAAGTGTGGCCGAGAACAAAATTTTTCTATATCCAATCTTGACATGATGGTATCTTTTGATTTACCTTTCACACGCATCAGAGTATACATGATGTTGTCCAAAAAATTCTTCTCTGTATGCATCACATCAATATTATGTCGTAGATTGAGGTCCCTCCAGTATGGTAGCTCCCACAATATGCTTTCCTTGTGCCAGTTATGTTGCTTCCCATATCCAGGCTTCTTCCGTTCATGACAATTTCCACCGACGTCCTTGGTTTTCGGTGGGTTTACACCATTCAACCGCTCGAAATAAACTTGCTCCCCGGTCAAAGATTCAGGTGGATACTCTCTCGAAGCGTCTTTTCCCTTCAGGAAGTCTTTTTTATTCCTCCTTAGAGGATGGCCATCAGGAAAAAATCTTCGGTGACAATCAAACCAACATGTCTTCCTTCCATTAGGTAGATAAAAAGACTTTGTATCATCCATGCAAACTGGACAAGATAATTTACCATGGGTGGTCCATCCAGATAACATGCCATATGCTGGAAAGTCGCTTATCGTCCACATAAGCATTGCTTTTAAATTAAAGTTTTGACCCAACGACACATCATATGCATCGACTCCAGTAGACCACAACTCTTTTAGCTCTTCAATAAGCGGTTGGAGGAAAATATCAAGACTAGCTCGCGGATGATTCGGCCAGAATTCAGAATTGTAAGAAACAAGTACTCTGTATTCATGCACATACCAGGGGGTAGGTTATATGGAGTCAATATCACGGGCCATAGTGAATGATTACGAGACATGCCAAATGGATTGAACCCATCGGTACATAATCCAAGATACACGTTACGGAGTTCTTCAGCAAACCGGGGATTCTGTTCTTGAAAACATCTCCACTCCGCCGCATCTGAAGGATGACTCATTTCTCCCTCCTTTGCTTGGTGCTCGGCATGCCATCTCATTGCTGCTGCAGTCTTGTGGCTCTGATACTTTCTCTTCAATCTGTCAGCAATAGGTAGATACCACATACGACTATATGGTACTTTAGTTCTTCGTCGGTTGTCCTTAGGCTTCCATCTTTGTGCACCACAAAACAGACATTTATCTTCATTTTCGTCTTCTTTCCAAAATATCATACAATTGTTAATACAAACATCAATTGTATGATATGGGAGACCTAAATTGCGAATCAATTTTTCTGTCTCGTAATGTGAACCGGTAGCCTGGTTTCCTTCGGGTAAATACTCACTCAAGATTTCACAAAACGAATCCACTAACTTTTCACTCATATTATGATCTGCCTTATTTTGCATTACTCTAGCAGCTAACGATAATTGCGACTGACCTTCACGACAACCATCATATAATGGATTTTTTGCACCTTCTAACAAGTCATAGAATTTCTTTGAATGGTTAAATACCGGTTCTTCTACATTCTGATAACTACCATCCTGATGAGCGTTATCAGCAAAACTCACGTTATAACGAAATGCATCATTTACCATTTCCACATATCTATCTTCTACAACCTTACCCACTTGTTCACTCCCACTTAAAAACGTTGGATCAACGTAACTCGTTCCTAAATCCATATTGATTTCTTCCCCATGCTTATACCAAACATAATAATCTGGCATAAACCCATAGCTAAAAAAATGATTCCAAATTCTAGATCCCGGAATACGCCTTTCATTTTTGCATTTACTACAAGGGCAGTAAAACTTACCCCCGTTATCTTGTGCTAAAGGCTGGCTATTTGCAAATGCCATGAACTGCTCCACCCGAGAAATTTCCCGTCTCTTCATCGATCCTTTTATACATCCACTCCCGGAAATTATTATAATTATAATTTCCTGACATTATTCTAAACCTCTCAGTCTAACTTTGATTTTTTTCGGTTTGCTTTGCTTTGTTTTGTGCTTCTACGAATGAGGAGAAGAAATGGGCGAGTTAGTTTATATAGAATTTTTAGCGACTACCCAGCGACTATTTAGCGACTACATAACGACTACTTTGGCGACTACGGTATCTAGTCGCCAAAAACAGGTACACCAACCCCAGCTTGAATAAAACGTGTTTTATTTCCAAAATTTTGCGACTATTTAGAGACTACATAACGACTCTGTTATAACTATTTAGCGACTAACCTATTAGTCGTCAATTACTAGTACACCTACCGTATGTTAAAATAAACGTGGTTTTAAACGGTATTTTACGACTATTTAGCGACTATATAGCGTCCCGCCGATGAAGTCGCAATTTAGTCGCTATTTTGGCGACTACGTAGCGACTCCCAGTTGTAGTCGTATTTTAGTCACCAAAAAAGCGACTATTTGGCGACTATCTACGCATGTGTGTCGATTAGTCGTACAGTAGTCGCTAATTTACGACCATATTAGCGACTACATAATTTAGTCGCAAAATAGCGACTATTTAGCGACTAAATGTGTGTAGTCGTACACAAGTCGCTTTGTAGTCACTAAATAGTCGCTAAATTTGGCGACTAAGTATGTAGTCGCCATTCGTAGTCGCTAATTACCTGTTTTCTTGTAGTGTAATGAAAAGATAATGAGAGACCATACACAGAAACTAACCTCGACACAGAAACGTTTCAATGACAGTGTGGAGATTCACATCGAGGATAGTCAGAGTAGAAGAGGTAGACAACACTAGGTGTGTCAAGTAAAATAATGCTAGAACGATTGTTCGAACAGAAGTTGCAACAATAATAAAATACGAGTTTTTTGGAGATCGCATGGAGCGAACGCTTTTATTAACGATGTGATTATCGACGTTTACAGAAGTTTAACTTTGGAAACGACGGCTACAAGCAACCGGTAGAGTCGAGAGTTAAAAGTACGAAGTAAACGACAAATACGAAAGTACGAAGTAGAAAACAGTTTCGTGTTTTCCGACTTGTATACGATTCGAGCGTTTATCCGATTGTTTGAGAGATTTGTCTCTGTAGATTCTCTGGAGATTTTTCCGACTTTTTTCTCAATAGCTTCCTCCTTTATTTATAGATAAATCTTTGAGTTGCGGGTTTTTTCTGAGTCTTCTGTAATTTCTCATCCCGAACTTAACGGGGCTATTTTGTGAGCACAAAAGCCTGTTAGTTTGTCGGGCCTCCGTTCGGGCCCAAAGGATAACGAGCTTAGCCAAGCCCATATCCTACTGTACGAGCTCCGCGCTCCCCGATAAACGTGTCCATGGCACCAATCTCTTCTGTACGATCTCCGTGCTCTCCGGAAAACGTGTTCGAACACTATTCTTTATGTAAAACACTATTCATTCTATAAGGAATCAACTCTCCTATACGAGCTTCGCGCTCTCCGATAAGCGTGCCCACGGCACCAACTCTCCTGTACGAGCTCCGCGCTCCCCGCTCCCTGATAAGCGTGCCCATGGCACCAATCTCTTCTATTACGAGCTCCACGCTCTCCGGAAAATGTGTTCCAAACACTATTTCTTCTGTAAAATACTATTCTTTCGGTAAGGAATCAACTTTCCTATACGAGCTCCGCGCTCCCCGTTAAGCGTGTCAACAGCACTAACTCTCATGTACGAGCTCTGCACTCCGCGTTCCCCGCTCCCCGATAAGCATGCCCATGGCACCAATCTCTTCTGTTATGAGCTCCGCGCTCTCTGGAAAACGTGTTCCAAACACTATTTCTTCTGTAAAATACTATTCCTTCTATAAGGAATCAACTCTCCTATACGAGCTCTGCGCTCCCCAATAAGCGTATCCACGGCACCAACTCTTCTACACGAGCTCCGCGCTCACCGTATGCGTGCCCACAGTACCAATCTACTGTATGAGCTCCACGCTTCTTGAAAAACGTGTCCACATGAACCGTTTTTCCATATGACCTCCTGATAATAGGATTTTTGCTATCAATTTCCTATTTCATTATCATGTCATTGCAATACAATAGGTATCAATCCAAATGAGTGTGATGCTAACAGATAGGATGTGATCAAATGAGTTAAGTCAAGCCAAGTGATAGGTTTTTATGTCTAACAACCGAAGTGAGCAAAAAGCATTAACATAAACTAAAACAATAGCACAAACCAAAACTAGCAATTGTGAATAACAGAAACTAACAGAACAATCAGATAAACAAGAGGCTCCTAAGAATGGGGGTAATGGGTCAGTGGCTCCTCTTTAATCAACCTAGGTGTTTAACAAACTCAAACAATGAGCTAATCCCTAGACAATAGGCTCAAAATCTGACTAATTCATTCTCATGACAGAAATCATCAAGCTAAGCTAGTTTCAGACCTAATTCTCATTAGCGAAATTTAACCTAACAGGCAATAAGACTCAGCCTATTAAAGCCAATAAACACTCTAGACATCTAATCTCTTAGGCTAGAAATGTAAATCTATGGAATTAGTTGGTTCAAACATTTCATAAAACACTTTCTGGGTGTTGAAATGTCTGGGCTCTAATTCCAATTGATCAGAAGGAAACTAGCATTAAGGACACTAATCCATAAGGGAATCATGGAATTCTAAGCTTAAACAACCTAGGAGACCAAGGATTTGCCACTAACCTATCCCATCCTCAAGAACCCTAAAAGACTACTCAGAATTCATGAAGAACATGAAGAACACAAACCCAGAAAATCCTAAAACTTGCATAACATATAGATAAAGATGAAAGGAGTAGTAATTTTCAAAGAATCAACAACAGAAACTAAATATATTGAAAACAATCTAAAATGCAAAATAAGAACATCAAGAACACAAACCCAGAAAATCCTAGAACTTGCACAATAGATAGATAATTGTATGAAGAGTAGTAACTATGAAAGGAATTATAACAAAAACTTAAAAACTTAGAAGAAATCTAGATTACAAAACAAGAGTTCTTGGTGGCTACAGAGAGAAAACTTAGGAAGAAAAACGTATATCTATAACAAATGGCTTAAGGGGAGTATTTATAGTGAGAGTTGCAAAACCCTAAAATAGAAGAAGACAAAATAGGATTCGGTGGCTCAACTCGATCAGCTTGGTCGAGTGCTTGATAGAGCTCCCTTTGTGTGTTGACTCTATCAAACAGGTCGAGTGTGTGATCGAGTCCTCTTTGTTTGTCTTGTTGTATGCACTCGATCGGGCCGATGGTCGATCGAGTGGCTTCCTTCTCTGCATCATGCATCCTTGACTCTGTCGTCCTGATCGAGTGGTTGGTCGAGTGGCTTTGTTCTGTTGCCTTTGTGGTCGACTCTGTCATCCAGATCGAGTGCATGATCGAGTGGCTTCCTTCCTCTGCATCCTGTGCTTCTTGACCGATCTTTGTCCATGTTTTAGACCTCCATTCTTCTCTTAATCCATTAGAGACTCCAGATCACCTGTTTCAACACCTTATGCATGATATGTATGCAATGCCGATGCAAGAATGCCTAATTATGGAAAACAGAAGCAAGTGACTATAAATGGTGCAAATGAAGGAGAAAACAATGCGAAATGAGTTATTAATGTATGCTTAAAACAAGTAAAATACAGAGATATCAACTCCCCCAAACTTAGTCTTTGCTTGCCCTCAAGCAATCAATTAAGACAGAAGCAGGAGAAGAAGTTGAAGGTGGGAATTCAGAACCAAAACATGCTGCTGAAATGATAAGATCAATGTCCAAGTTGATAGTTCTAAGATGCAACGTGAGTGAGTTCTTCTTATAAAACTTTAGCCATACTCTTCACAACATAATCTGATTTCAGTTCCAACCTACACATGCATTCAAATCGACCAATCCCTTTAACATTCATTAAGCAAAAACCGTAGATCAAGCTATGCACATCCAATTAACTCATTTGGCTAAGGGTAAAGTTAAGAGACAAGATGGTCCATCCATGTATGGGTTAAGCAATTAATAGCAAGGGTCTCTCAAGAAAAGAACTGAGCTTTAGTAGAATGCTAAAGGTAAGGGCCAACCTATGCATACAAGAACAAAATCCCATCTACCCAATGATTTAAAAGATTATTTCAGCTTTCTTATTTCTAAACCCAGAAGATGATCCTGTTTCTACCCTTTTCATTAGCTCTTCTTGTTAGCAAACTTGTGTACTTGTTCATACTTTTAGGAAAGGACTCTTTCTTATTTTATCGTTTCTAGTGGATTGGATATATTTCTTATTAACTTTGGTTCTCTTTTCTTTCTTTTACCTAGAACCATTCTTTTCAATACTTCCCAAATCCTTTACTAGAACAACCAACTCTTTCCTATTTAAATCCCTCTTTAGAGTTCTTAAGCTTTGCTTTCTTTTTATTTTTCCAAACGTTTCCTTGAAGCTCAACCAACCCCAAAACCCAGAATTAGCTCCCTCCTAGTCCTATCTAGTCCAAAAATCGTGAACTAGAACTACATGGGACACTATCCTTGTCGGCTCAAACCTAACACTTTCTACCAAGCTCAATCAGAACAGACCTCACACTCAGGAAATATGTATGGCTTGAAAGAAGGTTAGGTTATGGTATGGGAACTGTTCCGATAATGGGAATCAGCTACTTGGATTAGTAAGAGTGGTAAAACGGTGAAAGACAATCCAAGTATGTATATGTGTAACCATGAGTTCAAATTCAATGCATAGTCATGATAATTATGAGTCAAGTTCTGGTTTAAATAGATAGGGAAAGGCATCAAAACACAGCATGCTTCAATTCAGATAAGATCAATTTGCGCATTTAAAGCATGGTGCTATCTTATACTCGAACTCATTCAATATGCATCAGACAACTAGTAACTTGGGCAGTGATGTTAAGTAATGAATCAGCAAGCTTGCAAGGTTGTAATCATCTTAATCCCATATGCAAAATGCAACTACATGAACACACTCATTTTGGGTAATTGTTTTAGATTTTTCAAATTTTTATGGGTTTTCTATGCCTTAGATGATATGCAAACATATCCTAAATCCTCCCCCAAACTTAAATTACACAGTCCCTTGTGTAATAAAAATTCGAAGAACGATATAAGGATCAACAACAAAAACAATAAACATGCTATGGATAGTACAATGATAAGGTGAGAAATTAGCTTAAGGGTTGGTGAAATAGGAGGGGACCAAAGCATCCATGCTGGCTCTTGTGTGATTGGGCTAGATTGCAGGCTCGATGGTGCACTCGATCACTGACTCGATCAAGGACTCGATCAAGTGATAGAGTGGGTGATAGAGTCGGTGATAGAGTCGGTTCTACTTGTTCTCGATCGATCAACGTGTGATCAAACCCTTCTTATGTGACCTGACCACCTGAAACATGTTTCATCACCGACTTTGCAACCATGATGTTGATCTTATTATCTTCCACAAGCAAAATCTTTGGCTTTGATGTTTCTTTGAGATTTGTCTCTTCCCTTCGAGATGAAACTATAAGCTCCTACTCCATTTCTAAAGTTTCACCTTCTGAGCTAGCTTGTGAACTATTACAAGATTCAGAATACTTAGCGAAACATCGACCATTCCCATTCTCATGTCGTCGGTCGAGTGGCCGGTCGAGTCAGACTGGATGGTACTGACATTGGACAGACGTTGGACAGTACGCTGGACGGTACGTTGGACAGGTCGTTAGACTCGATCAAGCACTCGATCAGGAGATCGAGTTGTCGGTCGAGTAACATATTCGCCTTCCTTGTTCCTTTCTTTCTAACGTCTCCACCTCCCTTTTACCCTTAACACAGGCATTGTCCCCTAAACACCAAAAACACTTAAAGAAAAACCATAAAAACCAAAACCAACAAATGCAAAACAAAGTAATAAAAAGAATGAAAGTTATATAATAGGGATAGACATGGGACTTCCTCCCAAGTGAGCTTGTTTAAAGTCACTGAGCTTGACTTTCCATACGCATTAGGCCTAAGGTGGTTGATAGGGAGGAACTATGGTCCCCTCTGGAATGATCTGATCAGCCATATATGCCTTGACTCTCTACTCGTTCACCTTGAATTCAGCTCCTTCTTCAGCAAGCTTCGCTAGTGATTCATCAGTTACCTGATCCATTTCCTCTATCCAGAAGGTCTTTCCTTCGATTGTTGGCTTCTTCATAGCATCCTTAATGTCAAACTTCATCTTGAGATCATTTCCCAGACTAAGATCAATCTTCCCTTTCCTAACATCAATGACTACTCCAGCTGTGGCAAAAAAAGGGTCTTCCTAAGATCAAAGGATCTTTTGGTTCTTCATCCATTTCCAGCACGACAAAGTGTGTAGGCACTTTTACCTCGCCAATCTTGATAGGTAAGTATTCTAATAGGCTATGAGGTTTTCTAATAGACCTATCAGCCAAGACCAAGGAGAGGTTGTTGGATTTGTATTTACTGAACCCTAGCCTTTTAGCTACAGAAAGTGGAATAAGGCTTATTGAGGTTCCAAGATCGCAGAGACACTTCTTGAAAACCAATGGACCTAGAGAACATGGTAGAGTGAAAGAACCGGGGTCGTCTAGCTTTTGGAGAACCTGCTTCTCTATAAAAGCACTGCATTCTTTGCTTAGTACTGGCATCCCATGAACTTCCCTAATCCTTTCCATCACTGCATCTTTCAAGAACTTTTGATAGTGAGGTGCAAACATAAACGCATCTAGGAGAGGGATCCTGATCACAAGTTCACTCATCTGCTTGTCAAAGAGAGCTTTACATTTCTTCATCTTTTCTTGCCTGAATCTACTTGGGAATGGAAGCTTAGGCCGGTAAGGAGGAGGAACATAGCATGTTTCCTTTCTCTTTGAAACAACTGGTTTCTCAGCAGTGGGAGTGCCAACTCGATCGTCAACTCGATCATGCACTCGATCGCGCGATAGAGTGGGTGATAGAGTGGCTTGGTCGAGCTTGTCTCTCTGTGTGCATTTTTCAGCTTGATCTTCATTATGACATAAAGCCTCCCCAACCTGTTCTGCACTGTCTTCAGTGACTAGAGAAGGTCCATGTCGTGTAAAGAGCGCTCTTCCACTTGTCAAGGTGATAGCATGGACGTGGAATTCCTTGGGTTTCTGGATTGATTTCCCTGGGAGTTGCCCAGTAGGCCTTGGAGAAGAAGTAGATGCAGCTGTGCTTTCCATGGAGTTCAGTCGTGCATTTAAAATCTCAAATTTGGTGTTGAGATCATTATAAGTGTTGTCCATCTTGGTTTGTACTTCTGCAAGTTTTTTAGACATCTCCATTGCACTAGATGGAGCATATTCTTCATGTTGGTAGGTGGTTGTGCTCGTGGAGGTTGAAAACCTGGTGGACCCATAACTCCTTGCTGTTGGTAACCGCCTTGAAACTGCTGCTTAGGGACAAAGTCTTGATTTTGATTGTATGGAATGAAAGGCTTGTTCTGAGGTTGTTGTTGCTGAGGAGGGTAGACTTGATCTTGTGGGTTTGCCACATTTGTACTCCTATAAGACAAGTTGGGGTGTGGCTTATAGTTGTTGTAACCTATGTTGTAGCCACCTTGGTTATGAATGTAGCTAATCTCCTCTAGCTGATCACTCCCCCCATCCTGAACCTGTAGTTGCTCATCCTCATAAACAAAGTGAACATTCCTCTGCTGGGCCTGAAGGAGCTTATCCAACTTCTCATTCATTGCTTTCATTTCCTTCTTATACCTGTCATCAGAATCATTACTCCCCCTGATACCTCTATCGTAGTCTTCATTGTAGTTGCCATCAGATTGGGCAAGGTTCTCTACTTACTCCCAGCCTTCATCAACATCCATATTCAAGAAATTTCCATTGCTTGCAGTATCTAAAAGCATTCTGATCTTTGGAAGAGCCCCTCTGTAAAGTGTGCTAAGAAGGGACTCATTGCTGAATCCATGATGAGGGCACTGAGATTGGTAGCCCTTGAATCTCTCCCAAGCTTCACAAAAAAATTCTCCATTTCGCTGAGCAAACCCTGAGATCTCATTCCGGAGTCTAGCTGTTCTGGAGTTAGAGAAGAACTTGCCAAGAAGTAATTGATCCATGGGGTAGTGTCTTCTCCCATAGATGGGCTTTGTCACCAAGGGAGAAAGGAAATAGGCGTAGCTTGAATGCATCTTCACTAACTCCATTGATTTTGCAGAGGCTACAAAGCCTGTCAAACTCATCAAGATGATCAAGGGGATCTTCCATTGGTAATCCTTTGAACTTGTTGTTCTGAACCATAGAGATCAAGCTGCTCTTGATCTTTAAGTTGTTGTTATGGATAGTAGGAGGTAGAATCCCATGCCTCTGAGTGTGAGTGTTGGGTGCATCTCCAGCGCCAATGTATAGGAGCCGCCGCGGTGCAACCAGAGGTGGTTCGTCCTGTTGGACTGGTTGATGGGCCATAATGATTGGATCTTGTTGATCGACTCGGACGTTGTCTCTTTGCGCTCTCAACTGTTGTGGTAAGCGGTTTATGTTGTCAAGATAACGAATGAGATCTTGGTTGCCTTGCGATCTGGTGTGCATGCAGGTAAAAGAAATGTGACTCGAGCATCGACTCTATCAACCACTCGATCAGGCCGATCGAGTCGTTGGTCGAGTAGGTGGTCGAGTGGTATGAGCGAGTAGTACCTGAAATCACAAAACAGAGAAAGAATAACCAAGTCAGTAATCAAAATGGTGAGAATAAAAACTTGATCTTAAGAGATCCGAAATCCTTAATGTAACAAACGAACACCCAATTGGCAACGGTGCCAAATTGATAATAGGATTTTTGCTATCAATTTCCTATTGCATTATCATGTCATTGCAATACAATAGGTATCAATCCAAATGAGTGTGATGCTAACAGATAGGATGTGATCAAATCAGTTAAGTCACGCCAAGTGATAGGTTTTTATGTCTAACAACCTAAGTGAGCAAAAAGCATTAACATAAACTAAAACAATAGCACAAACCAAAACTAGCAATTGTGACTAACAGAAACTAACAGAACAATCAGATAAACAAGAGGCTCCTAAGAATGGGGGTAATGGGTCAGTGGCTCCTCTTTAATCAACCTAGGTGTTTAACAAACTCAAACAATGAGCTAATCCCTAGACAATAGGCTCAAAAGCTGACTAATTCATTCTCATGACAGAAATCATCAAGCTAAGCTAGTTTCAGACCTAATTCTCATTAGCGAAATCTAACCTAACAAGCAATAAGACTCAGCCTATTAAAGCCAATAAACACTCTAGACATCTAATCTCTTAGGCTAGAAATATAAATCTATGGAATTAGTTGGTTCAAACATTTCATAAAACACTTTCTGGGTGTTGAAATGTCTGGGCTCTAATTCCAATTGATCAGAAGGAAACTAGCATTAAGGACACTAATCCATAAGGGAATCATAGAATTCTAAGCTTAAGCGACCTAGGAGACCAAGGATTTGCCACTAACCTATCCCATCCTCAAGAATCCTACAAGACTCAGAATTCATGAAGAACATGAAGAACACAAACCCAGAAAATCCTAAAACTTGCATAACATATAGATAAAGATGAAAAGAGTAGTAATTGTCAAAGAATCAACAACAGAAACTAAATATATTGAAAACAATCTATAATGCAAAATAAGAACATCAAGAACACAAACCCAGAAAATCCTAGAACTTGCACAATAGATAGACAATTGTATGAAGAGTAGTAACTATGAAAGGAATTATAACAAAAACTTAAAAACTAAGAAGAAATCTAGATTACAAAACAAGAGTTCTTGGTGGCTACAGAGAGAAAACTTAGGAAGAAAAACTTATATCCATAACAAATGGCTTAAGGGGAGTATTTATAGTGAGAGTTGCAAAACCCTAAAACAGAAGAAGACAAAATAGGATTCGGTGATTCAACTCGATCAGCTTGGTCGAGTGCTTGATCGAGCTCTCTTTGTGTGTCGACTCTATCAAACAGGTCGAGTGTGTGATCGAGTCCTCTTTGTTTTTCTTGTTGTATGCACTCGATCGGGCCGATCGAGTGGTCGACCGAGTGGCTTCCTTCTCTGCATCATGCATCCTTGACTATGTCATCGTGATCGAGTGGTTGGTCGAGTGGCTTTGTTATGTTGCCTTTGTGGTCGACTCTGTCATCCAGATCGAGTGCATGATCGAGTGGCTTCCTTCCTCTGCATCCTGTGCTTCTTGACCGATCTTTGTCCATGTTTTAGACCTCCATTCTTCTCTTAATCCAGTAGGGACTCCAGATCACCTGTTTTAACACCTTATGCATGATATGTATGCAATGCCGATGCAAGAATGCCTAATTATGCAAAACAGAAGCAAGTGACTATAAATGGTGCAAATGAAGGAGGAAACAATGTGAAATGAGTTATTAATGTATGCTTAAAACAAGTAAAATACAGAGATATCACCTCCATGTTCCCCAAAATACATCTCACCCCCTAAACAATGCAATGCTATGCCTTCCTTATATTAGGAACAAACACGCGTCCGATTCAAGGACCACGCTCGACAAACTTTAGCAAGCTCGCATTTGCCAAACTAAAGGGGGGACTATTGTAGGATATGGGATTGGTTAAGCTCGTTATCCTTTGGGCCCGAACGGAGGCCTGACAAACTAACAGGCTTTTGTGCTCACAAAATAGCCCCGTTAAGTTCGGAATGAGAAATTACAGAAGACTCAGAAAAAACCCGCAACTCAAAGATTTCTCTATAAATAGAGGAGGAAGCTATTGAAAAAAAGGTCGGAAAAATTTCCAAATAATTTACAGAGAAAAACCTCTCAAACAATCGGATAAACGCTCGAATCGTATATAAGTCAGAAAACACGAAACTGTTTTCTACTTTGTACTTTTGCATTTGTCGTTTACTTCGTACTTTTAACTTTCGACTCGACCGGTTGCTTGTAGCCGTCGTTTCCAAAGTTACCCTTCTGTAAACATTGATAATCACATCGTTAATAAAAGCGTTCGCTCCGTGCGATCCCCAAAAAATTCATCTTTTATTATTGTTGCAACTTCGGTACGAACAACGATCAACATAATAATTATAGTTATAGGTAACAGAGAGTTTCTTAATGGTTTTGCTGGATATGATTCACTTATGTCCTTGAAAATTTTTATAACGTATGGTTAAGTCCTCAAGTGCAGGGCAAGCAGCAAGAAACACATTAGATAATTGATCATCCTTTAACCAGATTGATATCAAGGAGAAGATGGGATGATAAATGATATATCTGGTTTGGTTCGATGTGGAAAACCAACATCTCTAAGGTCCACCTTGGTTGCTTCCGGTTACATATTGGATCTTGTTGGGGTCCTAGAGTTTTTTACTTTTCTAAAAATTCATTAAAGCGGAAAGAATGGTCTGTGTTTGATGCAGATCAACTCAAGCCTTAGCAGAGCATCTTTATTTAGACAACACAAACGTAACGAGAGAGAATTTACAAAGGTAGTACATAAATTACACCACACCGCATAACCTAATGTGATCTTGAATTTGAAGCTGATGCTCATTAGTCGTAACGAGAGAGAATTTACAAAGACAATACATGTTTTAAAGATATGTATTGTTAGATCAGAGAAGCCATTCTAAAAAAACTGATGAATTTGAAGCCTACCAAATGAAAAATAAGACGGAAAAGGAAATCGTCTCGAACCATTGTTGATGAACATTAACAACATGTTATATACAGGTTCAAGCATAATTTTGGCATATAGATTTCTAGGTGAATCTCACATGTGTTTGGGAATGAAAAAGCACAAAGCTGCCTGGTGCAGTCGGACAGGCCAGGTCATGAGTTTCGGTATGGACAGGAATCTCAAAATGTGATCTTGTTTGATCTTATAAGTTTGAGTGACAGTTAGTATCGACTCTAAAGTCGGATCTTCTTTGGATATTTCACTTCTTATCTATTATGAATCTAATGATTATATCTTCTTTGCTTTCTTTGATTTTCATTAGGGTTTATGATTTTACAAAATGTTGCTTTTTTATTTTATTTATGTCTCATATAGTTATGTGATCCTTCGGATCTTGTTAACATCTACAAAAACTATCATCGATGTACATATCAGAGCTTCGGATCTTATAAAGGTATTACTGGGTAACTTCACACCTTGTCTTGTTTTACAGGTATAATTACATTTTGTGGGTTTGCTACATGTTTTCAGTTTTGATTCCTAATCTTGGACGGTTGTACCTGTTTGATTTGGTGCTTTGCATAATTTCTAGTTAATATATGAACAACTTTTCCACCTAACCCTGAGCCTGAGACTGAGTTGTTGAGTGGGTTTTTGTTTTGTATACAACATTATTCATACTTGAATAGACCAGAAAACCTCTTTTTCTTCATCTTGTGGCAATAGAAAACATGTATAATTCAGTTTGGGGTTGACAATGCGGGTATGGCTGGTGCGAGAGTAGTATTTGAGAACTGAGAATGGAAAACTTGTATTGAAGTGAAGTTTCTGCATGTAAACTTATCAGCCTTCTTTCTTTCCAATCAGGTTTGATCTCTACTCTACGTCAAGGTCTCGGAATAGCTACATGCAAAATGTAGCTGAGTATCCCAGATTATTATTAGGATTTTTGGGGGGCCTAAAATTCATCAAAATTTGTTTCATTTCTTTCTTGCAGTGAATCTAAGTGTAACACCCCGGTTTCAGAAAATATGGTGGTGCATGCGGAGAGATTTAAAAGAATTGATTTGGCCACCTATGTCACTAAAATGCACTTATCTTTTCGGTCAACTGTCCTGAGAGAACTCCACAGTTAAGCGTGCTTGTGCTAGAGCAATTTCAAGATGGGTGACCTTTCGGGAAGTGATTGTCGGTACCGTGTGAGTGAGGACAAAACACGGAGAAAGATCATGTGGTGATTTGTAGGGTCGGTAAACAAGTCTTTAAAGCCTCTCGGATGTAGCGAACAGACCGTCAGGACAAGGGTGGGCCCACGGGCCGAGAGCGGACGTAGGACCGATTAAGAAGTGGCGGTCGGGACGTTACAAGTGGTATCAGAGCCGAACCCAGACGAGTGTGGAGTCAAAAGGGCTCACACTGTCGGGGGTGACAGTCTTGGTGCGCAACGAAGACGTTGCGATCTGTTTGTGGGGGTGAATTGTAACACCCCGGTTTCAAAAAATATGGTGGTGCATGCGGAGAGGTTTAAAAGAATTGATTTGACCATCTATGTCACCAAAGTGCACTTATCTTTTCGGTCAACTGTCCTGAGAGAACTCCACAGTTAAGCATGCTTGTGCTAGAGCAATTTCAGGATGGGTGACCCTCCGGGAAGTGATTGTCGGTACCGTGTGAGTGAGGACAAAACATGGGGAAAGATCATGTGGTGATTTGTAGGGTCGGTAAACAAGTTTTTAAAGCCTCTTCAGACGTAGCGAACCGACCGTCAGGATAAGGGTGGGCCCATGGGCCGAGAGCGGACGTGGGGCCTATTAAAAAGTGGCGGTCGGAGCGTTACACTAAGTCTCAAGAAACGGGAGGAAAAAGAAAGAAGTTATCAATATCGCCTAGCTAGGTTGTCTTTCGAACTAAGTGTGGGCTTAGAATGCTATATATATATATATATAGGCATAATTAATGTGTCCAGTTCATTAAAATTTATGCTAAAATATATGAGACTCAATATCCTGAATCAACAAATTGGTTATGGACCTATGGTGTGGAATCAAGCCAATTCTATTATAAATGAACAAAGTAAAAATTCTGAGTGAAGATAATCAAAGACATGGAGTAACAATGTTCCCAAAATTATCGATTATTATGCCAAGAAGAACCAATATGTGATACATTTTAATCTAGCAAATATTCATTGGTTTAATCTCTTAAAAAACCAACATTAGCAATGAGAAAGCCTAATTAAGTGTAACCTAAGTCCTTATCAAACCTTAATAAGCTCATAGGTGAACTTTTGTTTTGCAGATTTTTCGTTCTCCTTTATTACTTTGTTTTTGAGCCTTCATATAGGCAAATTACATGGAAGCAAATCATAACAACGTGGGATTATAATTCCCTACTAAACAGGAAGTTGAAAAGTGCTTTGAAGTGCGCGTTCTCAACATTTGTACTCTTATAGGAAAAATTATGGTGATTTCTATAGTTTTGGTTGAACCCACAGTTTTTCACAAACCCTTGTCTATCCACATAGCTGACCTCTTGCCGATCACAATTTCCTTCATCCATTTCCTCAGAGAGTGGTTCACCATTCTCATCGGCAAAATGAACCATTCTTTGGTTCCCCTTGAGCAACAAGTTAACCTTAGCTGTTATGTCATCAATCTTTTGAGAATCCATACCACCAGATTTCTTGGTTCTATCATACTCTTCAGACCTGCTGCTAGAGCTTGCAGCCAAGTTTTTAATAAGCTTGTAGGCATCGTCTCTGGTCCTCGTTATAAAATCACCATCACTAGCAGCATTCAAAGAGTTCCTATAATCCCAATCAACACCATCATAGAAAATCCCCAGCAAGTTCTCATCGGTAAACCCATGGTGTGGACACTCTCTTCTGTACCCCTGAATCGTTCCCATGCCTTACAAAAAGACTCTCCTGGATGTTGCTGAAAGTTGGAGATCTTGTTCTTTAAGCTCACGGTCTTGGTTTTGGTGTAGAAGTGGTCCAAGAACGCTGCTCTACATTGTGTCCATGTCGTGATGGATCCAGCGAGTAGAGATTTGATCCATCTAGAAGGTTTGTTCGGAAGTGAGAAAGGGAAAAGCTTACACGTTATGAAGTCCGGGTACATCCCATTAGAACCTGTTGTGGAGCAGATCTCCTTAAAGTTCTCTATATTGTCCATTGGAATTCTGTGGGAAGTCCATGGAATAAGTGTTGCTTGACCAGCGATATCATCTGAGGCTTAATCTTATAATCTTGCCTCTCAACAGCAGGTGGAACAATAGCGGATCTGTTCCTATAGAAAGCATGTGGATTGTCCATATCCCCTATTGCGCGTTGCTGTTCACGAGCACGTTGCTGTTGTTGTACGTGCTCGTGTTGCTGCTGCATCTGAGCCATTTGCTCTTACAACCTTTGCAGCCCAGCCGCCATTTCACCGTCGTCCTGGTCACCCATGTCGATGAGATTAGACCTGGTTCGTCTATTGGTTCGCTTTAGTCTTGCGAGTTCCGTGTTACTCAAGATTACAAGGGGTGATGGATGATTGCTCCTTGTTGTCTTTTGGTTCATGCACCTGAAACACACGCAAGATAAGAAAAATAACAAGTAAGTAAACTTAGTCTGAAACCGTATATTAAAACTAGAGGTATCGTGTTGGTCCCCGGCAATGGCGCCAATTGATAGATTCACGTTTGACACGCTTTTTATGATAGTGGTATGTTCGTTCAAAGGGATCAGCAATACACTCTAATCTTTTGTAACACAATTTCAGCTAAGCGATCATGTTTGTTATTGTTTTAGTTTGTCACAATTTGCAAGTAAAGAAAATAAAAATCGGTTTTAACAAATGATAATAAAGACATTAAGTTAAGAGAAATTATCTCGGGAATTAGATAATTTAAAACCAAGCAATTATTCAGGATAATAATATGGAACCAATCTAGAACTCAACCATAAAAATATGAGGATCCACTGTCGTGGTATCAACCTCTTTATCAATCAATCTAACACCTTAAACTGTCATTTGAGGTTACAAATAATGACAAGCATTATAGAGAATGGGATCGATTTTTTCACAATTTGCCTTAATGATATATCATGGTTTTTACGGTTTTTAACTATGATATAAGAGTCTTTATAGAGTATTTACAATATTTTCTAGTCTTTTAGAGTCTTTGTAGGTCTAGGAGCGTTTTGGACTTATTTGAAGATTATGGGACGTTTTGGAGTAAGCCGAGAAGTTACGCTGAAGAAAAGAACTCGGAGAGCAAAATTGGTGTGTGTGACAATCGACACCAGAGGTCAGTGTCGGTTGACACCAATATCTGACGGCAATTGAATTTCCCATATTTTGGAAGTTTTGAAGAATTGCAAATTCTGCCCAGAAGTATTTCCTGTTTACAAATAAAGCCCAAATCGTGTTTTAGCTTATTTTAAAGGATTTAAAGGTCATTATTTAGACCTATGCTTGATTTTGGAGCAGATAACTTTTCAGAGATTTTTGAACTCCTTTCTTCTTCTTTTTATTTTCTTTATGCAATTTATTCAGTTATTGATTTGTGTTTCATTAATCATGTTTGAGTAATGATATATCATGGTTTTTACGGTTTTTAACCATGATATTAGTCTTGTTTTAGAGTCTTTTTAGTGTTTTTCGAGTCTTTTAGAATCTTTGCAGGTCTAGGAGCGTTTTGGACTTATTTGGAGATTATGGGACGTTTTAGAGTAAGCCGAGAAGCTACGTTGAAGAAACGAACTTGGAGAGCAAAATTGGTGTGGGTGTCGATCGACACTAGCCCTTAGTGTCGGTCGACACCAATATCTGACGGCAATCGAATTTCCCATCTTTTTGAAGTTTTGAAGAATTGCAAATTCTGCCCAGAATTGTTCTCTGTTTACAAATAAAGCCCAAATCGTGTTTTAGCCTATTTATATGATTTTAAGGTCATTGTTTAAACCTATGCTTTAGAATACTTGGTTTTTGAGCAGCCACCTCATCAGGGATTTTTGGAGAAGATTTCTAAACTCTTTTCTTCTTCTTTTTATGTTCTTAATGCAATTTATTCAGTTCATGATTTGTGTTTCATTTATCATGTCTGAGTAATCTCCCTGTTAGGTTTCGGGTTTTCAAAGGAATTCATGAATTGCTAGGTTGTTAGATTATTAGGATTGAATCTATAGAGTTCTTCATCTAGATTGTGTTTATTGCTTATTCTAGCTTAGCTACCTAGAATCTGATCTTAAGTTGATTAGTTGACACGAAAGTGTAATTGATTGCCTGAACTATCTTAGATGAGCAAAACATCATATTCGCAAAGAAATTTGGTTTAGGGATTTTGTGAACATATCAAATCTGAACTTTAATGCTTGTTTAATTTGAAGAATTCGCAAAGAGATTTGGGATTCTAAAATTTAGGCATAGATAATCTTCGCAACGAAAGTTGGTTGATTTTATATTAGTGATTTGAGTTCTATAATGGTTCTTAATTACAATCCTAATAATTGTTTGTTCTGCCATTCTGAATTTCCTGAGAATTTTCCTAAGCCTAGCTTTTCTCCTATTCAGCTTACAACCCAATTTCTAATTCTCTTGCTATTTTAATTTTATAGTTTCTTCTGTTTAGCTAAATTTCCAAACTTTTAATCTATTGTGTGAACATTAGTCCATGTGGATTCGATCCCTAAATACTACAGTGATCTCTTAATTTGAGAGAGTAGCTCAAGGGTAAATTTGAGCATATCAAATTTTGGCGCCGTTGCCGGGACTTTTGATTCACCATTAGATTTCAGTTAGATTTTAGTCTAAATTTTTTTTATTTATTTACTTACTCTATTTTTGTTTTTCTTTTCTTTTGTGTTTCAGGTTTATAGATTTACTTGCTGCGATGGACAACCTTGTTGTGTTAGTAAGGGATGAGACTGGAATTCTGCGCGATCAAGAGGGCCACGTGATTGCAGAACGCAGACCCGCCGTCGGTGTCGATCGACACCAACAGGGTGTCGCTCGACACCCTCCTGCTATTGAGGCTCGGGTTTTGAATGATGCAGCAGCTGGTGCTGCAGTGGTTCGTGGGAGGACACTGGGTGATTACAACAGGCCGAATCAGTTCTATGCCAACCGATCCGCGATTAGACCCCCTCAGTTTCAGAGGAATGACTTTGAGCTGAAACCCGCATACTACACTCTGGTGCGACAGCATCCTTTCCAAGGTCTTCCTCATGAACAACCCATGGATCATATTGAGAGGTTTGAGGACCTAGTTACAAGCATTAAGGCTAATGGGGTGTCCAATGATTTCTTGTTCTGCAAGCTCTTCCCGTACTCTCTTGGTGGGGAAGCAGCCTACTGGCTCAAGCAATTGAAGCCAGGATCTCTGACAACTTGGTGGGATACCAAGAATGCATTTTTGAACAACTTCTATGATGATGCAAGGTCAGAGGATGCGAGAACAAAGATCTCTACTTTTTCTCAACAACCAGCTGAAGTATTCAAGGCTGCTTGGGTAAGATTCAGAGCTTATTAGAGAGATTGTCCGCATCATGGTTTCAGCGAGGTACAGTTGTTGGGTATCTTCTTCAGAGGTATAGATTGGAGGTATCAGATGGTTTTGGATGCTGCGAGCAATGGTAACTTCAACACCAGGTATCCCGAGGATGCTGTTATCTTGATTAAGAACTTAGCTTCTAGCAACAGCACAAAAAATGCAGATTTCGAGAGAAATAAGCTAGCAGGAAACTCTGAAGGTGGTCAAATCGCTGAGGTAAAAGCCAAGTTGGATTCTGTGCACAATCTTCTCATGGGTAAGAGATCAGTTCACTTTGCTGCTGAGGTTGAGACTTTTGAGCCTGTGGAAGCGGATTGCAACTATGCCAATGGAGCTGGATTTCAGGGTCCGAGATATGTTAATACACAGAGGAGTGTCTTCACAGGAAACCAGATGCCTGAGTATCAAAGGAGTAGTTTCACCAGGAACTATGGTTCTTCTTCTTACCAAGCCCCCCCCTCCACCCAATTTAGAGAGTGAGGTCAAGTTTATGCTGGAGCGGATTCTAGAGGGTCAACAGAAGGTTACAGTGGACTTCAATGGAAAGATCGATGCTCTGTACACTGATCTGAATGGAAAATTTGAAACTCTGAGCACCCATGTCAAGAAGCTGGACACTCAGGTTGCTCAGACCGCTGAGTCTGTCAAAAGACAAGAGAGATTCCTTCCTGGAATGACTGATGCATGCAATGCTGTCCTGGTGGCCGATATGGATGACTTCAGTGATGGTGCAGATTTTGATGTTTCCCACTCAGTGTCGATCGACACCAACACTTTGTGTCGATCGACACCAGCCTACGTTCACGAGAATTCGAGTCAAGGCAGAGAGAAATCGACCCCGGTCGATACAAAGGACTCGACACAGGATGTCAGTGTCGACCGACACCACCTGGGTGTCGATTGACAACACCCAGGTGGTGTCGATCGACACCCCTCAGAGGATGAAGAGAATTCAACGTAAGACGGACCAAAATCGATCGAGCTCGACACCAGAGGTCAGTGTCAATCAACACCAACATAGCGTCGAACGACACCCTGAGCAGACTGAACCACAACCTATCAACTATGTTCTTCAAGTAGGGGAAAGAGTCTATCAGCCTAAGCTTCCTTTCCCAATGGGTCTTAGGAAGTCTAAACAGGAGATAGAGGAGGCTCGATGCAAAGAAATCATGGACAAGGTGGTGATTGAGATGTCTCTAGCTGATGCAGTCACGATTTCACCTCCAATTAACAGGTATGTGAAGAGAATGGTTCTAATGGTCTGAGTCCTGAGCAAGGAGCTTTACTTACCAGGGACATCTGCGCGCATATCTCGCATAAGACCCCACAGAGAAAGAAAGCAATGAAGCAGAAAGTGGTTGTCTCTGAACAAGTCAGTGCCATGATTCGGAGTAAGATTACAGAGAAGCTACCTGATCCGGGAAGTTTTGTGCTCGATTGCTCAATCTTCACAGGACGATTTTTACATTCTCTCTGTGATCTTGGTTCCAGTATTAACCTGATGCCTTACTCTGTTGCTGTACGCCTGGGGATGACTGATTTCGAGCCGACCAGGATCTTTTTCATCTTAGCAGATCGATCGAAAAGGATTCCAGAAGGTATCTTAGAAGATGTTCCAGTACAAATTGGTGAATGTATGATTCCTACGGATTTTGTGGTCTTGGAATATAAGGAGGAACCCAAAGATCCTTTAATTTTGGGACGACCCTTTTCGGCTACAGCAGGGGCTCTGATTGATGTAAAAAAGGGACAGACATTCTCTGTAGATATCTCTACAGACATTACTGCTGGGTATGTCAAGGAGTTGGGTCCAAGTGAGCAGGTGAATGAGCAAGCTATTGAGCTTGAGGATTGGTGTGGTGATCATCTTTTCAGTACTAGGCTATATGCAGGGGTTCTACTCAGTGACAAGTTGCCAGGGGATGATGTTTTTGAGATGGAGATAGGAATTGCAAAGAAGAGTTGCAGAAAAAATGCAGAGATCCTAGATACAGACATCGTGTCGAGCGACACCAGTGATCGACACCACCACTGGTGTCGCTCGACACTCCCCACGAGTTGACCCGGATTTACCTTCAAAACACTGTTTTCGGGTTGATTCTCTTGCTGCTCGTCCGAGACCTGTTGTACAACAAAAAGCTCCACATCCCACACTCCATTCACCTCAGGGAAAGCAAAGGTACGTACATCCTAATCTCAAACCATCTCCTTTCATCAATAAGAATTTCAAAGGTACAAAAACTGTTTTGCAGTTAACCAAGCCACGAGATTCTCATAGAGCGCTTGTTTCTTCTTTTGATGATTGTGCAGGGAAAAGGAATGTACCACCCAAGATTAAGTTCCGCCCTGCTCCTATTTCTCACTTCCTTGGTCGTTCTCACGCACCCAATGCTTATACACCACCATGGATGATGAGACTAATTTCGCGGAAGCATTCATTGCCACCCTCTGCTCCACCTGATACTTGAGCTCCGCTACAGTCCAGTTAATGACTGAAAACAAGCGCTTAGTGGGAGGCAACCCACTGTGGTAGTGCTTTTCTTTTTCTTTTTCTTGAGTTATTTTTATTTTTCTTTGAGTCAGTTAGTTAGCTTCTATTTGGAACTTGTGTGGATTTATGATGCTTTATGTCACTACTTTTAATCTGTGTGTGCATGTTTACAGTGTTCTATAGATTTAGATCGACGTTATGATTTTTCTTGCTAGAAATCGTCTCTGCTTTCAGGCAGGGTGTCGATCGACACCAACTTCTGGTGTCGATCGACACCGACATCCCATCCGACACACCATTAGGCACAAACATCGAGTGACGCTCGACACTACTCACTAGTGTCGCTCGACACCGACAACAGGTTATTCTTGGATCTTCATTTTTCCACTCAATTCCATTGTATTTCTCTATTTTTGCCAACCCTTCGTTTGGTGCCACTGGGGACAGTGTCACTTAAGTCTGGGGGAGGTAGTCGCTGACTTTGTGTTTGTTTTTTAGAGTCAGTCGTGTCAGTTTTATTTCGTTTTTATTGAGTCAAAACTTTGGTTAGGAAATAACGACCTCTCTTCTTAGTCTATTTGCCTGAGTGATTAATGCTGCAAATTTAGTTCAAATCCGACTAATGAAAAATCCAAAAACTGATCGATGACCCAGAGCGATCCATACTTCGCAACAGAATCCACTACAGCCAGAGCTAATTTCTGAGGTCTTCCTTTTACCTCATCAATGCAACTGGTGTTCATAGGGCTTGACTCCCCATTCCTACCTGACAAACGAAAGCCTAAGCAAAAGTGATGGTACTCCTCTCCCTTATTCAGTAAAAAAAAATGTGTGTTTACAAGTAGAAAAGATGAGATGATTTTTTTTTGAGTAAAGGGATAGGAAAATTTCCAACGACCCTATTGTTTTACTTTGAAAGGAATGATCACACGAAAGTTGGAAGCGAGGTTAGGAAAATTTTCTATGATACCATTATTCGCCTACACTTTTGAGGATAAAAAAAGAAAAAAAGAGAAACAACACAAAAGATGTTGAAAAAAGAATAAGTCTGGGGGAGAGAAAGAGTACCAAAAAGATGTGGAAAATAGGCTGGTTTGTTATGGTATTGAATGGAAATAAGTCTAGAAGGTTCTTGGTACTGATTTCATTGATGAGACCCAGCGATGAAGGCTGTGGAGAATGTTGCGAAGTTGTGGGTTAAATTTGGGGTGTTGAGTTGTATACGGAGAAGTACATGGTGGTTCGATTTGGATTTGTCTGCTAAGCATATGGATTTGGTTTGAATGCTCAATGCAATAGTCTACAGAGAGAGAGAGTTTCCACGTTTTTCAAAGCTCTTTCACAGGTTAAGTTTCTGTTTTGCTTGAGGGCAAGCAAAGGCTAAGTCTGGGGGAGTTGATATATCATGGTTTTTACGGTTTTTAACCATGATATTAGTCTTGTTTTAGAGTCTTTTTAGTGTCTTTCGAGTCTTTCAGAATCTTTGCAGGTCTAGGAGCGTTTTGGACTTATTTGGAGATTATGGGACGTTTTGGAGTAAGCCGAGAAGCTACGTTGAAGAAACGAACTTGGAGAACAAAATTGATGTGGGTGTCGATCGACACTAGCCCTTAGTGTCGGTCGACACCAATTTCTGACGGCAATCGAATTTCCCATCTTTTTGAACTTTTGAAGAATTGCAAATTCTGCCCAGAATTGTTCCCTGTTTACAAATAAAGCTCAAATCGTGTTTTAGCCTATTTATATGATTTTAAGGTCATTGTTTAAACCTATGCTTTAGAATACTTGGTTTTTGAGCAGCCACCTCTTCAGAGATTTTTGGAGAAGATTTCTAAACTCCTTTCTTCTGCTTTTTATGTTCTTAATGCAATTTATTCAGTTCATGATTTGTGTTTCATTTATCATGTCTGAGTAATCTCCCTATTAGGTTTCGGTTTTCAAAGGAATTCATGAATTGCTAGGTTGTTAGTTTATTAGGATTAAATCTATAGAGTTCTTCATCTAGATTGTGTTTATTGCTTATTCTAGCTTAGCTACCTAGAATCTGATCTTAGGTTGATTAGTTGACACGAAAGTGTAATTGATTGCCTGAACTATCTTAGATGAGCAAAATATCCTATTCGCAAAGACATTTGGTTTAGGGATTTTGTGAACATATCAAATCTGAACTTTAATGCTTGTTTAATTTGAAGAATTCGCAAAGAGATTTGGGATTCTAAAATTTAGGCATAGATAATCTTCGCAACGAAAGTTGGTTGATTTTATATTAGTGATTTGAGTTCTAGAATGGTTCTTAATTACAATCCTGATAATTGTTTGTTCTGCAATTCTGAATTTCCTGAGAATTTCCCTAAGCTTAGCTTTTCTCCCATTCAGCTTACAACCCGATTTTTAATTCTCTTGCTATTTTATACTTATAATTTCTTCTGTTTACCTATATTTCTAAACTGCTAATCTATTGCGTGAACATTTGTCCTTGTTGATTCGATCCCTAAGTACTGCATTGATCTCTTAATTTGAGAGAGTAGCTCTAGGGTAAATTTGAGCATATCACTTAACATCAACTGTCGTTGGCTAAGGACAAATCACCCATCTATGTTCTTCCAAGCAATTCACAACACTTTTGATGAGTGAATTAAACCTAAAATCAAAGGCTAGGTGATCAAGCTAGTCTAGGCATTAAGAACAACAATAAATGAAGATACCAATAGATATGAGATCCTATTTATGCTTAGTTCATAAATCTCTAATTCCCTTGAATCCCTTAACTTAACTAAAATAACTACTCAACCATAGCAAAGCAAAGAATAACACGAAAAATAAGAGAAATCATAACATAATAAATTAAAAGAAGTAAGAGTTTAGAATTTTTGAAAGGGAAGAGAAAATTTTCCAATATTACAAAACCTTTTTAATCGTTCTCCTCTCCTCTGTTTTTCTTTCGTAAACTAAAAATTCAGAAAAATGAAAAGTGGTAAGTAAATTAATTGTGTGTCTCCCCTTTGTTTACGTAAATTAAAGCTCCCTCAGACACACTTTCTACTCTACTCCTATATAATAATAATAAAACTACACAAGTCTTGGATAATAGTTGCCCACTCATCTTATATAATAATAATAAACCACATAAGTTTTGGGCAGTTGGGAGTAGTGGTGGAAAAGTCCAAATGGCATTAATTGTTTAATGAAGCCTTCCGACAATTGCCTTTTTCGAAAAGCGGGTTGCGGGTGCAGGAGCAGGTGCTCCTTCTTCTGGAGTAGGTGCAGGTGCTCCTTTCATCGAAACCTTCCAAAAAACTTCTCTTTTCTTCTATTTTCGCCAAGTCTCTTCATGAGCTACAATTCTCCATTTCAGCCACCTTTAGACCTAAAATGACTTAAGATAAAATAAAAGACTCGATAAATACTTATAAAACAAGGGTTAGAATGCGCTAAAAACGCATTATATCAGCTATGCGTCCCTTTTTCACATCAATCAGAGCCCAGCTGTATTTAAAAAGAGTCGTCCCAAAATCAAAGGATCCTTGGGTTCCTCCTTATATTCCAAGACCACAAAGTCTGTAGGAATCATACATTCACCAATTTGCACTGGAACATCTTCTAAGATACCTTCTGGAGATCTGCTAAGATGAGAGAGATCCTGGTCGGCTTGAAATCAGTCATCCCCAGGCGTACAACAACAGAGTTAGGCATCAAGTTAATACTAGAACCATGATCGCAGAGAGAATGCAAAAATCGCCCTGTGAAGATTGAGCAATCTAGCACAAAATTTCCCGGATCAGGTAGCTTCTCTGGAATCTTACTCCGAATCATGTCACTGACTTGTTCAGAGATAATTACTTTCAACTTCGCACCTTTTTCTGTGGGGTCGCATACGAGATATGCGCGCAGATGTCCCTGGTAAGTAAAGATCCTTCCTCAGAACTCAGACCATTAGTAACCATTCTCTTCACATACCTCTTTAGTGGAGGTGAAATCATGACTGCATCAGCTAGAGACATCTCAATCACCATTCCAGCCACCTTTAGACCTAAAATGACTCAAGATAAAATAAAAGACTCGATAAAAACTTATAAAACAAGGGTTAGAATGCGCTAAAAACGCATTATATCAATTCCTTCAGACTTTGATCTTTATTTGTCCTCAAACAAATTCAAGACCAAGTGAAAGAGAAAAGTTTGAAAACATGGGAACTTTCTCATCCTTAGTGAACTCAGTAAATGACCTTCAATATGCAGACCACATAATCCAGAATATGAATAGCAAAGCTTTACCAAATCCTCTCAATGCATTCTCAATGTAGTTCTATTTTCCAAACATAAACTCTTCACATTCGTTAAATGTTACGTGAGCTTCTCGCTACAAACACTATTTAGGTAGACAACGATAAGGGATTTAAGGCCATTTAAGGGTGGAGTTCATAGTGTTTAAGGGTTACCCGGCGCTCGTAGAGGATGCAGAATATCGCACAAAATTGCAAGAGAGAATGGGTCCATTTGAGTTCCACATTCTCTAAACCACTCTTTTCTTCTTCAATCCCACTAACTTCTCATCTTGCCATCTTCCTCCTTGGGCACACTCACTTTTTAGAGAGACACCTTTTCTATTTCACAAACTTTTCATTCTTCATCATTGGTAAAAAAAAATTATTTATTTATTTATTATTATTATTTTTTTTTTTTAGAGTTTAGATGATGATGATGAAGAGGGTGTCCATTACAAGCGTGTGTCTCTCAGGCACGGAGATGATAAGAATTTTTGTGTATACCCAAGTGGAGCTCGTCATTGCCTTTCCTACCTTACGGAATTTTATCTCACCTCGTTGTAGACCATCGCCTTTCTTATCTGGAGCGGGTGCTCTTTGTGGGAGCAGGTGCTCTGTTCTTCAGAAAGAGTGATTTTGAGGCTGTGTTGACCCATGTTTCTCCGGCTTTTTTGCACATATGACAATGAAGTAGCAAGAGTACGAGAGGTCTGAAAAGAGGTATGGTTTAAGAAGGGTTCTAGCTAAAAATGAGCTAGCTATTTAGGAACAACAAGAGTAATACAAGGAATAAGAAGTCCTGAATATGATTCGTGTCCCTAATCTAGTGCTAATAGCGAAAAGAATTCAGTCAATATTAAGTTCAAATATTATGAGAGTTTATATTTTTCTGACGAAACCTGGAAGGTAGGGTATTGAGGTGTTCCAACTGTTCCATGCACCCAATATTCTGAAAAATGGTCACAAGAGAGAAGGTTAAACGCAAGTGGTTCAATAATCATCCTTGAACGAGCTAATTCCATATTGAATGGGTCGATCGGTAGGTCTTCCGATGATTTGGCCTTGTCGAGCACAACTTCGATCACTCTAGAAATCAGATCGATACATACGTTCTCTCTCATATTTTTTTTTTTACAAAGAAAACTAAAACTAAAAGTTAGGATATAGAAATCAAAATCAAAGAGTTAGTATAGTTACCAGTGGGTTGCCTCCCACCAAGCGCTTGGTTAAAGTCACTAGCTCGACTCGTTTAGCCTTTTTAGGCTTGAGGTGCATTGCCGCTGACCATTGACCACGAATTCATTTCCTTTGGTGTCCAGCAACACCACTGCTCCATAGGAGCGGACCTCTTTAATGATAAATGGTCCGGACCACCTTGATACGGTGTAGCTACCTTGTGCTTCACACCATTCTTTCTCAGTAGTCTCTCAAAGTCCTTGTTGATGAAGTGAGTGCCGCCATCGCTTATGACAACACGTGGCACTCCAAACCTGGGGAATATCAAGGACTTAAACATCTTCACCACCACCTTGGCATCATTCGTTTGTGAAGCAATGGCTTCCACCCATTTAGATACATAATCAACAGCCACCAAGATGTATTGGTTACCAAAAGAAGATGGGAAAGGTCCCATGAAATCGATTCCCCACACATCAAACACTTCAACTTCCAGAATGAAGTGTTGTGGCATCTCATTCCTCCTAGAAATGTTTCCTTGCCTTTGGCATATATTGCACTTCGAAATGAAAGCATGTGCATCCCTGAACATTGTCAGCCACCAAAATCTAGGTTGCAGCACTTTAGGCACTGTCTTGAATGTTGCAAAGTGGCCGGCATAGTTCAAACTATGGCAATGAAACAGAATCCCAGGAATCTCTTCATCAGGCACACATCACCTAAAGATACCATTAGAGCATTGCTTGTATAAGAATGGTTCATCCCAAAAATACCTTCTTATGTCTCTTACGAATGGTTCATCCCAAAAATACCGCTCTTGCTTGGAGTGGGTGCTCTTGCATACAAATACTAATCGCATAGACATTTTCATCAAGAAGTGTGTCATCAAGAGGTACCTCACCATTAATTTTCATGCGAGATAAATGATCAGCAACTCCATTCTTGCTTCCCTTCTTGTTAACAATCTGCAAATCAAACTCCTAGAGCAAAAGGATCCACCTCAAGTGTCTCGGCTTTGCATCCTTTTTAGTGAGCAGGTACTTGAGAGCAGCATGGTCGGTGTAACGCCCGTGTTCCGGAAAAGGGAATTTGGTTGGAAAAGTTACAGAAGGATCGTATCAAGGTGTTTTGATACGATTGGATTGACGGAAATGTGATCTCTCTCTTTGGAGTCAATACTAAGTGTTTCGGGAATGGAGTTTCTCTGGAACGGAAAGCGGATTGATCGAGAGTCAAAAAGTTAGAGTTGACCAGAAAAAAGAGAGGATCAATCGATCCGTTGGTGGATCGATCGATCCGGTTGTGGATTGATCGATCCACTGGTGGACCAATCGATCCTTGGCTCAGCCGTTGTTGTGGTTTTGGGGGTGGATCGACTGATCCAGGTGTGGATCGATCGATCTGCCGAGCCATTGTGTTGGCTTGTGAAGATGTGGATCGATCGATCTGAGGCTGGATCGATCGATCTGGCACAGGGGAGGTGTGGATCGATCGATCCATCTGTGTCGGTAACTTGTGTTTAAGTGGTTTTCTTCCACTTGTTTCCGTGTTCTTCTTCCTCTTTCTTTGTTTGCGGGTTGTGGCCATTTCTGGGCGGTGAGAGAGCGAAAGTGAGTGAGGAAGAAGAGGAGAGCTTGTTCCTTGGGTAAGAAAGGGCACTTGAGGCTTGGTGGTTGCTTAAGGAAGGGTTTGAGCTTGATGGAGCTTGGAAGAGATGGAGATTGGTTTGCGGAGGCGAGGAGAGAGAGAGGGAGTTCGTCCCTGAGTTTGTGGAGCTCTTCTTTGCCTGAATCGATCCGAATCTAAGGTGAGTGCATGACCATTAGTTAATCTAAGCTTTTGAGATGGTTGTGTGTTGTTAGGGAGGATTGGGTTGAATCCTTGTTGTGTGTGGCTTGTTTCTTTGGTGGTGTTGCTTGTTTCCTTGGTGTGTAGGTTGGGTTTGTGTCTAATCGTTTGTAGGGAGCAAGGTGGAGGCCAGAGTAGTTGTTGGTCGTGTGCGGCCGTGGAGGAGATTGAGATCGGAGTTGCAGGTTTTGTTGGATTGACCGATCCAGGGTTGGATCGATTGATCCAAGTCTTGTAAGCTGCGAGTCTCATGAGCGGTGGATCGATCGATTCATGCTTTGGAACGATTGATCTGGTCGTGTGTCCGGATCGATCGTTCGAAGGTTGGACCGACCGATCCGGAACAGTGTGGCTTGGATCGATCGATCTGGTGAAGGCTGTTGGATCGACCGATCCAGGTGTGGATCGATCGATCCTTCTGTTTTTGTGTTGCCTGTTGTTTGTCTTGCGGTTGTGAGCGATTTGTGATCTCTTGCTTGTGTGTATAGCTCGTAGATGGGTTGACCGCCTCACTAAGTATTTGTGATAATACTTACGCATCTCTGTGTTTTTGTGAGTTGCAGGTAAGATAACGTGGAATCAAGGCGATGAGGAGGAGGATGATTTAGGACTCGGTATTATGTGCTGTTAATCGTATTTTTATTGTGTTAATAAACGCGATTTTGTATTGATGCTTTATGTGGAGTTAAAGCGTGTTGTGTGTAGTTTCTGTTAGACTCGTGGTGTAATTAATATTATGGGGTATTAATTATGGTTTTGCTTAATTAAAGCGGGTCGGGTCGTCTCATTTTGGTATGTACAATAACCTTAGAACCGACAAGGTAAGATCTGAACTTCTCAAAAGCGAATACCACTGCCAGCAGCTCCTTCTTGGTTGTAGCATATTTGCACTGAGCTTCATCCAAGGTACGGCTGACATAGTAAATTACATGGAGCTTTTTGTCCTTTCGTTGACCCAAAACTGCACCTACAACATAGTCACTCGCATCTGTCATAACTTCAAATGGTAAGTCCCAATCAGGTGGTTGAACAATGGGCGTGCTTATCAAGGCTTCTTTTATGGTGTGAAAAGCCTCTAGACAAGCCCCATTGAAGTCATACTTAGTCTCCTTGCACAATAGTTGAGTTAGCGGTCTTGCTATTTTGGAGAAGTCCTTGATGAACCTCCTGTAAAAACCAGCATGACCTAGAAAACTTCTTATTCCCCTGACTGAATTCGGTGGCTGAAGACTCATCATGACCTCCACCTTTGCTTTATCAACCTCAATACCATTCTCAGATATCCGATGATCCAATACAATGCCATTTCGAACCATGAAATGGAATTTTTCCCAATTCAGTACGAGATGCTTCTCCTCACACCGCCGTAACACCCTGCACAAATTCGACAAACACACAGAGAAATAGCTTCCATAGACAGAAAAATCTTCCATGAAAACTTTCATTATATCCTCAATGAGGTCAGTAAAAATTGACATCATACACTTTGGAATGTCGTTGGGGCGTTACACAAAGCAAATGGCATTCTGCGATACGCAAAAGTGGCATAAGAAAATGTAAATGTTATCTTTTCCTGATCATCCGGATGGATAGGAATCTAGAAAAATCCTGAATAACCGTCGAAGAAACACTAATATGGATGGTTAGTCAGTCTCTCAAGCATTTGATCAATAAAGGGTAAGGGAAAATTATCCTTTCTAGTGGTCGCATTTAATTTTCTGTAATCAATACACATCCTATGACCAGTTACGGTTCTAGTTGGTATCAATTTGTTCTTTTCATTTGTGATCACAGTAATTCCACCATTCTTAGGTACCACATGAACAGGACTAATCCAATTACTATCTAAGATTGCATAGATTACACCAGCCTCTATAAGTTTCATGACCTCTTTCTTTACAACATCTTTTAAATTTGGGTTTAACCTCCTTTGATGTTCTATAGAATTCTTTGATTCATCTTCTAGATGTAATCTATGCATGCAAAGATCAGGTGAAATTCCAGGAATATAATATAGTGAATATCCTAGAGCCTTTCTATACTTCCTTAATTCACACAAAAGCAAGACAGTTTCCACATTGTTCAAATTAGCATTTATGATCACAGGGTAAGTAGAGTTAGGACCTAAGAATGCGTACCTTAGTCCTGCTGGTAGGGTTTTGAGTTTGAGCTTAGGAGCTCCTAATTCGCTCCATGGACCGTCAACAGAGTTTTTAGGAGCAGGTTCTTTTTTGGAGCTGGTGCTCCGTCAGTTTCCTCTGTTTTGAAGTTCAAAAACCCAACCGTGTCGTCACTCAAGTATCCATGCTCACCCTCAGCCTTTGTCAAAGTTATATCCAACGAATCATTAGCCAAAATCTCCTCAATCTCTCCCTCAGAGACTTCGAGATTATCGTCTATGGCAAAGGTTTGCCCATCAATCGTTGGCTTTTTGAGCATTCGATTCATCTCAAATTCCATAATAATGTCCCCCAGGTGGAGACCGATCGTATCATTCCTCACATCAATAATCGTACCTGCTGTGCGCAAGAAAGGACGTCCCAAAATTAAAAGATCCTTTGGTTCTTCATCAAGTTCCAGCACCACAAAATATGCTGGAATTAAAGTGTTACCAATTCTAACATGCAAATCCTCAAGAATCCCTATGGGTAACTTTACTGACCTGTCAGCAAACACCAATGAAATCCTTGTTGGTTTGAAATTTGTGTACCCAAACTTCCTAGCAATCGAATATGGCATGAAGTTCGCACTTGAACCTAAATCGCATAAGGAACAAGCGAATTGTGTATGACCAGTTTGCACAGATAGAACAAATTTCTCTAGTTCTTCTTCCTTTTTAGGCATCTTGTTTTGTAGCACAGCACTAAAACTCTTAGATACCATCATAGCACTCTGTTCTGAAGAAAAGAAACCCTTCCTACAACCAGACCTTTAACATATTTCTTTTTCTCTTCTGGAGCAGGTTCTCCGTCTTCTGGAGCAGGTGCTCCTTGTTCTGCAGCAGGTGCTCCGTGTGAGAGCGGGTGCTCTACATAATTTTCTAGGTAACTTTCAGTGTTATCATTCTCAACCGGTGATAGAACCGTTCCACTCCTTAGTTCAATTGCATTCACAAACTCTCTGGGGTTTGCAACTGATTTACCTGGAGTACCCCTTGTGGTCTCTTGATTGCCTCCGCAGTTTGAGCAACTTGAGTATCAAGTTTCTTCACATGATTGCAAACAGCTTCGAGTTTACCATTAAGATCGGAATACATGTTGTCGACCTTCGTGTTGATTTCAGTGGCTGATTTTTGTTGATTCGCCATCAGCTGTTGCATCATACCTTTCAGTTCATCTTGAGGAGTATTTACAGAACTCGAAGGAGCTTGAAAATTATTAAACCGTGGTTTCTGTTGAACTCCACCTTGAAACTGGTTATATGATTTTGGTAAGGTGTGAACGTTTTGCCTTGGAATCCCTGAGGAAAACTCTTCTGGAAACCTTTTTCATGCGGTTTCTGGTTTTGGAAACCGGTTTGCTGCGGATAGACTTGGTCTTGAGGGTTCTCAACATTTGTACTCCTATAGGAAAAATTAGGGTGATTCCAATAGTTTTGGTTTAACCCACAGTTTCACACAAACCCTTGTCCATCCACATAGCTAACATCTTGCCAATCACAATTTCCTTCATCCATTTCCTTAGATAGTGGTTCACCATTCTCATCGGCAAAATGAACCATTCTTTGGTTCCTCTTGAGCAACAAGTTAACCTTAGCCGTTATGTCATCAGTCTTTTGAGAATCCATACCACCAGGTTTCTTGATTCTATCATACTCTTAAAACCTGCTGCTAGAACTTGCAGCCAAGTTTTCAATAAGCTTGTAGGCACCGTCTCTGGTCCTCGTCATAAAATCACCATCACTAGCAGCATTCAAAGAGTTCCAGCAAGTTCTCATCGGTAACCCATGGTGTGGACACTCTCTTCTGTACTCCTTGAATCGTTTCCATGCCTCACAAAAAGACACTCCTGAATGTTGCTGAAAGTTGGAGATCTTGTTCTTTAAGCTCGCGGTCTTTGTTTTGGTGTAGAAGTGGTCCAAGAGCGCTGCTCTACATTGTGTCCATGTCGTGATGGATCCAGCGGATAGAGATTTTAGCCATCTAGAAGCTTTGTCCGCAAGTGAGAAAGGGAAAAGTTTACACTTTATGAAGTCCATAGAATAAGTGCTGCGGGAAGTCCATAGAATAAGTGCTGCTTGACCAACGATATCATCTGAGGCTTAATCTTATAATATTGCCTCTCAACAGCAGGTGGAACAATAGCGGATCTGTTCTTATAGAAAGCATGTGGATTGTCCATATCCCCTATTGCGCGTCGCTGTTCGCGAGCACGTTGTTGTTGTTGTACGCGCTCGTGTTGCTGCTGTATCTGAGCCATTTGCTCTTGCAACCTTTGCAGCTCAGCTGTCATCTCACCGTCACCCTGGTCACCCATGTCGATGAGATTAGACCTGGTTCGTCTATTGGTTCGTTCTAGTCTTGCGAGTTCCGTGTTACTCAAGATTACAAGGGGTGATGGACGATTGCTCCTTGTTGTCATTTGGTTCATGCACCTGAAACACACGCCAGAAAAGAAAAATAACAAGTAAGTAAACTTAGTCTGAAACCGTATATTAAAACTAGAGGTATCGTGTTGGTCCCCGGCAATGTCGCCAATTGATAGATTCACGTTTGACATGCTTTTTATGATTGTGGTAGGTTCGTTCAAACAGACCAGCAATACACTATAATCTTTTGTAACACAATTAGCTAAGCGATCATGTTTGTTGTTGTTTTGGTTTGTCACAATTTGCAAGTAAAGAGAATAAAAATCTTTTTTAACAAATGATAATAAAGACGTTAAGCTAAGAAAAATTATCACGGGAATTAGATATTTATAACCAAGCAATTATTCAGGATAATAATATGGAACCAATCTAGAACTCAACCATAAAAATAGGAGGATCCACTGTCGTGGTATCAACCTCTTTATCAATCAATCTAACAACCTAAACTATCATTTGAGGTTACAAAGAATGACAAGCATTATAGAGAATGGGATCGATTTGTTCACAATTTACCTTAATGATATATCATGGTTTTTACGGTTTTTAACCATGATATAGGAGTCTTTATAGAGTATTTATAGTATTTTCTAGTTTTTTAGAGTCTTTGCAGGTCTAGGAGCGTCTTGGACTAATTTGGAGATTATGGAACGTTTTGGAGCAAGCCGAGAAGCTACGCTGAAGAAACGAACTCGGAGAGCAAAATTGGTGTGGGTGTCAATCGACACCAGAGGTCAGTGTCGGTCGACAACAATCTCTGACGGCAATTGAATTTCCCATATTTTTGAAGTTTTGAAGAATTGCAAATTCTGCCCAGGAGTGTTTCCTGTTTACAAATAAAGTCCAAATCGTATTTTAGCTTATTTAAAGGATTTAAAGGTCATTGTTTAGACCTATGCTTGATTTTGTAGCAGATACCTTTTCAGGGATTTTTGGAGAAGATTTCTAAACTCCTTTTTTCTTTTTTTTCTTTTCTTAATGCAATTTATTCAGTTATTGATTTGTGTTTCATTAATCATGTCTGAGTAATCTCCCTGTTAGGTTTAGTGTTTTCAAAGGAATTCATGAATTGTTAGGTTGTTAGATTGTTAGGATGGCATCTATAGAGTTCTTCATCTAGATTGTGTTTATTGCTTATTCTAGCTTAGCAACCTAGAATATGATCTTAGGTTAATTAGTTGATACGAAAGTGTAATTGATTGCCTGAACTATCTAAGATGAGGAAAATACCCTATTCGCAAAGAAATTTGGTTTAGGGATTTTGTGAACATAACAAACCTGAACTTTAATGCTTGTTTAATTTGAAGAATTCGCAAAGAGATTTGGGATTCTAAAATTTAGGCAAAGATAATCTTCGCAACAAAAGTTGGTTGATTTTACATTAGTGATTTGAGTTCTAGAATGGTTTTTAATTACAATCCTGATAATTGTTTTGTTCTGCAATTCTGAATTTCCTGAAAATTTCTCTAAGCTTAGCTTTTCTCCCATTCAGCTTACAACCCGATTTTTAATTCTCTTGCTATTTTATACTTATAATTTCTTCTGTTTACCTATATTTCTAAACTGCTAATCTATTGCGTGAACATTTGTCCTTGTTGATTCGATCCCTAAGTACTGCATTGATCTCTTAATTTGAGAGAGTAGCTCTTGGGTAAATTTGAGCATATCACTTAACATCAACTGTCATTGGCTAAGGACAAATCACCCATCTATGTTCTTCCAAGCAATTCACAACACTTTTGATGAGTGAATTAAACCTAAAATCAAAGGCTAGGTGATCAAGCTAGTCTAGGCATTAAGAACAACAATAAATGAAGATACCAATAGATATGAGATCCTATTTATGCTTAGTTCATAAATCTCTAATTCCCTTGAATCCCTTAACTTAACTAAAATAACTACTCAACCATAGCAAAGCAAAAAATAACACGAAAAATAAGAGAAATCATAACATAATAAATTAAAAGAAGTAAGAGTTTAGAATTTTTGAAAGGGAAGAGAAAATTTTCCAATATTACAAAACCTTTTTAATCGTTCTCCTCTCCTCTGTTTTTCTTTCGTAAACTAAAACTTCAGAAAAATGAAAAGTGGTAAGTAAATTAATTGTGTGTCTCCCCTTTGTTTACATAAATTAAAGCTCCCTAAGACACACTTTCTACTCTAGTCCTATATAATAGTAATAAAACCACACAAGTCTTGGGTAATAGTTGCCCACTCATCTTATATAATAATAATAAACCACATAAGTTTTGGGAAGTTGGGAGTAGTGGTGGAAAATTCCAAGTGGCATTAATTGTTTAATGAAGCCTTCCGATAATTTCCTTTTTCGAAGAGCGGGTTGCGGGTGCAGGAGCAGGTGCTCCTTCTTCTGGCGCAGATGCAGGTGCTCCTTTCATCGAAACCTTCCAAAAAACTTCTCTTTTCTTCTATTTTCGCCAAGTCCCTTCATGAGCTACAATTCTCCATTCCAACCACCTTTAGACCTAAAATAACTCAAGATAAAATAAAAGACTCGATAAAAACTTATAAAATAAGGGTTAGAATGCGCTAAAAACGCATTATATCAGCTATGCGTCCCTTTTTCACATCTTATATTCCAAGACCACAAAGTCTGTAGGAATCATACATTCACTAATTTGCACTGGAACATCTTCTAAAATACCTTCTGGAGTCCTTTTTGATCGATCTGCTAAGATGAGAGAGATCCTGGTCGGCTTGAAATCAGTCATCCCCAGACGTACAGCAACAGAGTTAGGCATCAAGTTAATAGTGGAACCAAGATCGCAGAGAGAATGCAAAAATCGCCCTATGAAGATTGAGCAATCTAGCACAAAACTTCTCAGATCAGGTAGCTCCTCTCAAATCTTACTCTGAATCAAGGCACTGACTTGTTCAGAGATAATTACTTTCAACTTTGCGCCTTTCTTTCTCTGTGGGGTCGCATGTGAGATATGCGCGCAGATGTCCCTGGTAAGTAAAGCTCCTTCGTCAGGAACTCAGACCATTAGTAACCATTCTTTTCACATACCTCTTTAGTGGAGATGAAATCGTGATTGCATCAGCTAGAGACATCTCAATCACCACCTTGTCCATGATTTCTTTGCATTGAGCGTCCTCTATTTCCTATTTAGACTTCCTAAGCCTCTATGGGAAAGGAACCTTAGGCTTATTGACTCTTTCTTCGACTTGAAGAAGATTGTTGAAAGGTTTTGGTTAAATTCGCATATGGTGTCGACCGACACTAGGTTGGTGTTGATCGACACTGGCTTCTGGTGTCGACACTCTGGTGTCTAACTCGATCAATTTCTCTCCGACTTGCGTTGACTTCTTCTCATCCCCTGAGTGGTGTCGATCGACACCCCGGTGGTGCCGGTCGACACTGACATCCTGTGTTGAGTCCTTTGTATCAACTGGGGTCAATTTCTCTCCGTCATACGTCGACTCCTCTGAAATATTGACTGGTATCGAGCGACACATAGTGCTAGTGTCGACCGACACTGAGTGTGAAATGTCAAAATCCTCACCATTCCCCAAAATTTTACTGAAATCATCTCGATCTTCCACCAGAATAGCATTGCATGCACTTCTGTGGTTGTTCTTAGTCCTTCCAGGAGGGAATCCATCTTGTCTTTTTACAAACTCAGTGGTCTGAGCAACTTGATTGTCCAACTTCTTGACATGGGTGCTTAGAGTTTCGAATTTCCCATTCAAATCAGTGTACAGTGCATCGATCTTTCCGTTGAAATCCACTGTGATCTTCTGCTGACCTTCCAGAATCCACTCCAGCATAAACTTAACCTCACTCTCTGAATGGAGGGGGGGTGGGGGCTTGGTAAGAAGAAGAACCATAGTTCCTGGTGAAACTACTCCTCTGGTACTGAGGCATCTAGTTTCCTGTGAAGGCATTCCTCTGTGCATTAACCTATCTCAGACTCTGAAATCCAGCTCCATTGACGTAGTTGCAATCCTCTTCCACTGGCTCAAAAGTCTCAACCTTAGTAGCAAAGTGAACTAAGCTTTTACCCACGAGAAGATTATGCACATAATCTAGCTTACCTTTCACTTCAGCAATCTGACCACCCTCAGAGTTTTCTGCTTGCTTCTTTCTCTCAAAGTCTGCATTTTTCGTGCTTTTGCTAGAAGCTAAGTTCTCAATCAATATAACAGCATCCTTGGGTTACCTGGTGTTGAAGTTACCATTGCTCGCAGCATCCAGAGCCATTTGATACCTCCAATCTATACCTCTGAAGAAAATATCCAGCAGTTGTACCTCACTGAAACCATGATGCAGACAATCTCTCTAATAAGCTCTGAATCTTACCCAAGCAGCCTTGATTGCTTCAGCTGGTTGTTGAGAAAAAGTGGAGATCTTTGTTCTTTCATCCTCTGACCTTGCATCATCATAGAAGTTGTTCAAGAAGGCATTCTTGGTCTCCCACCAAGTAGTCAAAGATCCTGGCTTCAACTGCTTGAGCTAGTAAGCTGCTTCCCAGCAAGAGAGTACGGGAAGAGCTTGTAGAGTAGGAAATCGTTGGACACCCCATTAGCTTTGATGCTAGTAACCAAGTCCTCAAACCTCTCGATGTGGTCCATGGGTTGTTCATGAGGAAGACCATGGAAAGGATGCTGTTCCACTAGAGTGTAGTATGCGGGTTTCATCTCAAAGTCATTCCTTTGAAACGGAGGGGGTATGATAGCAGCCCAGTTAGCATATAACTGATCTGGCCTGTTATAGTCCCCTAGCGTCCTACCATGAGCAACCGCAGCAGCAGCATGCAAATTCGGTGCCTCAATGGCAAGAGGGTGTCGAGCGACACCCTGTTGGCGTCGATCGACACCAACGGCGGGTTCTGCTATCACGTTTCCTTCTGCATCTAGTTTCTGACCCTGCTCGTTGCGCACATGGCCCTCTTGATCCCGCAGAATTCCAGCCTCATCCCTTACTAACACAACGAATTTATCCATTGCACCTAGCTTCTTTGCTTTTCGGTTCGTTCATTCTATTCTTGCTAAGTTCTGGTTAGAAGGATCTGCAAGCTGAAGATCTTTGTTGCTCCTGGTTTTGCGATTATGCATAAACCTGAAACACAAATAGAAACAAAAACAGCGTAAGTAAATAAATAGTAAAAAGATTTAGACTAAATTCTAACTGAAATCTAATGGTGAATCAAAAGTTCCCCGGCAACTGCGCCAAAATTTGATATGCTCAAATTAATCCTAGAGGTACTCTCTCAAATTAAGATATCGATGTAGTACTTAGAAATCGAATCCACAAAGACTTTAGATTCACACAATAGGTTAAAAGTTTAAAAATATAGCTAAACATAAGAAATTGTAAATTAAAAATAGCAAGAGAATTAAAAATCGGGTTGTAAGATGAATGGGAGAAAAGCTAAGCTTAGGGAAATTCTCAGGAAATTCAGAATTGCAGAACAAAACAATTATCAGGATTGTAATAAAAAACCATTCTAGAACTTAAATCACTAATGTAAAATCAACCAACTTTTGTTGCGAAGATTATCTATGCCTAAATTTTAGAATCTCAAATCTCTTCAAGTTAAACAAGCATTAAAGTTCAGGTTTGATATGTTCACAAAATCTCTAAACCAAATTTCTTTACGAATAAGGTATTTTGCTCATCTAAGATAGTTCAAGCAATCAATTACACTTTCGTGTCAACTAATTAACCTAAGATCAGATTCTAGGTAGCTAAGCTAGAATAAGTAATAAACATAATCTATATGAAGAACTCTATAGATTCAATCCTAACAATCTAACAACCTAACAATTCATGAATTCCTTTGAAAACCTAAACCTAATATGGAGATTACTCAGACATGATTAATGAAACACAAATCATGAATGAAATAAATTGCATTAAGATAATCAAGAGAAGAAAAAAGGATTTTAGAATTCTTCTTCAAAAATCCCTGAAAAGGTGGCTGCTCAAAAATCAAGCATAAGTCTAAATAATGACCTTAAAATCCTATATATATGCTAAAACACGGTTTGGGCTTTATTTGTAAACAGAGAACACTTCTGGGCAGAATTTGCAATTCTTCAAAACTTAAAAAAGATGGAAAATTCAATTGCCATCAGATATTGATGTCGACCGACACTAACCTCTGGTGTCGATCGACACCCACACCAACTTTGCTCTACGAGTTTGTTTCTTTAGCGTAGTTTCTCGGCTTTCTCCAAAACATCCCATAATCTCCAAATAAGTTCAAAACGCTCCTAGATCTGCAAAGACTCTAAAAGACTCGAAAATACTGTAAAGACTCTAAAAACGACTCATATATCATGGTTAAAAACCGTAAAAATCATGATATATCACTAGAATATCTTCCCAACATTTCTAGCAATCACAAAAATCAAAGAATTTGTGACCAGAATCTTCCATGAATGAATAAATGGGATCTCCAAGTGAATCAAAAGATGATATTGGGACACCTGCTAATCTTGTATTTGTCTTTATGATGTGATCTTCTTCACATAGAGTGATTGTATTGATTTCGGTGCAGAAAGCTGTAGGTATTGATTTCGCTTCTTGCGTCTTGAACGCTATCTCGACAGCTCCATCTTTTTTCCTGTGAATAGAAGAATCCACCGATTGTATTGGTGTGCTTCGTTCTTGGAGTTTTTCATAGTTTAAGAACCATGATTCCGGAAGTAACTTGATTAACTCATCTCTAGGAATTTGTCTGGGGATATGGATGCAGGACGGATGTTGTTGTGACTCCACTTGTATGAATAAAGCATCCTCTGTATCCCGTGGGAGACTTAGATCCATCACATGATTTTGGACCCTGTATGCCATTTGATGATGAAGTGTCGCTGCGTATGTGTTTCCAACTTGTGGAGCGCCTGTGATATGTAAGTGAATCTGCATGTTCTGGTAAATTTGAGGATCTTCTAGCGCCACGTTGAAATTTGGAAACAAGGTGACAAATTAAGACGGTGCCAGCATTTAGTGTCGTCAGTATGGTTGCGATGCAGGCGTGTTGGTACTCTATGTATCTCGTATCAAGGAGAGCGACCCTTGTGACAACAGGTAAACCTTTTCTTCTATGAAGGGTTAACGCCAAATGTATTGCTCCATAGTGAAGATGAGTATAGCCTAGGTTTCTCCAGTGGTGAATCATCCCGTCGTTGATATGGAGGGGAATCATCTATTCAGTTTCTGTTGTTGGGACTAGATGTTGTTCTAACGGAGAAGCTAGAACAAGTTCTTTTGCAGTATGTTTGTTAGGAACAAACACTTGTCTAATGAGTTTTGGGAAAGTGGAATTTGGTTTTGTGAAAGCTTTGTAAGGATTAAGCAATGGGTAATAGAAACTTTACTCTCATCACTCACATAATCTACTTCAAATAAATAATCTACTTTTTTGGAATTTGATTTTCTAAAGGAAGGGGTTGTGGACAAAGTGGGCGTACTTTCCATAGTGTATGTATAGATCAAAAACCAAGACAGAATGCTTTAACTCTCTTTCATCCCTTGAAATAATAAGAATCCACAAGTTGTTTTCCCTTTTTCTCTTGAAGTACTAAGAATACAAAGAAAATAATCGTGAGGTACTAGCTACGCAAACAGAGGCAAACACAACTCATTCATCAATAAAGCCTCAAGGTACTTCGAGCTTTACGACCTCACAGATTTTCTTTTATACTCTTTTATCTTAGCATAGTTAGATTTCTGATGTGGAAGATCCATTCAAATGGCGACCACATAGCATACTCTCCATACTAGTATAATAGGAAACAATGTTATGGTATATTACTTCTTAGGAAGAGAAGAGTCAGAGCTTAGACTACCATTGCTCTGATACCAAACTTACAGACACATAGTGGGTACAACCACGAAGGAGGTTAAACAGGATCAAAGTATATGAGACTCGTATAAAAAAGTGATTAAGGAAAGACTCAAGAAGGTGTTTATAAGGGAAAGGAAGCTTTGTAACTTAGAGAGACTCGAGGAGATTACAAGAACACTTAAAAGTTTTATTTATCGCTCAAGCTCTGATCTGATGATCACTCATCACCCATTATTCTATGAGTTATTCCTTAGGACTTGTATTATAAATACCAAGCATGGGTGATGAGTGATCATCGGATCAGAGCTTGAGCGATAAATAAAACTTTGAGTGTTCTTGTAATCTCCTTGAGTATTTCTAAGTTACAAAGCTTCCTTTCCCTTATAAACACCTTCTTAAGTCTTTCCTTATTCACTTTCTTATACAAGTCTCTTTTACTTTGATCCTGTTTAACCTTCTCATGTTTGTATCCACTATGTGTCTGTAAGTTTGGTATCAGAGCCATGGCAGTCTAAGTTTTGACTCTTCTCTTCCTAAGAAGTAATATACCATAACATTGTTTCCTACTATGCTAGTATTGAGAGTATGCTCTGTGGTCGCCATTGATATGCTCAAATTATCGCTAGAGCTACTCTCTCAAATTAAGAGATCAATGTAGTACTTAGGGGTCGAATCCACAAGGACTAAGATTTACGCAATAAATTAACAGTTTAAAAATATAGCTAAATGATAAAAGATAAAATGTAAAACTAACAAAGTAAAAGTAAAAGTTGTAAATTCAATGAGGAAATAGTTAGACTTAGAGAAATTCTTCGGGAATTCAGAATTGTAAAAAAGATAAACATAATAGGGTTTGGTTAAGAACCATTCTTGAACTCAAAACACAAACTTCAAATCAATCAACTTTCGTTGCAGAGATTATCTATGTCTAAAACCTAGAATTCTAAATTTCTTTGCAAATTCAACAGTTCAGGCATGCATTAAATTCAGGTTTGATATGTTCACAAAATCCCTAAATCAAATTTCTTTGCAGATAGGTATTTTGCTCATCAAGGTTTAGTTCAGGGAATTGATAACACTTTCGTATCTACCAATTATCCTATGATCTAAATTCCAGGTGATCAATCTAGAACTAGCATTAATCTCAACCTAGATGAAGAACCATATAATTACCCTAACAAATCTATCCAATTGAACAATTCATCCTTACCCTAGAAAAACCCTAAATCTAACAGGAGGATTACTCAGACATGATCAATAAAACACAAATCAATAACTGAATAAATTGCATTAAGATAAGTAAAAATAAGAAATAAGGGAGTTTAAAATCTTCTCTCTACAATAAGTTTTGATCTGTCTCTCCCCAAAAGCTCTCTGAAAAACTAGAATGAATAATAATGAAAAAAATTTCTTCACAAAAACTCTAAAAACAACTAATTATACTCCAAAATACGAAAAGGACTTGTCTTGCAATTAGAGAAGACTTCTGGGCAAATCTGTAATTCTTCAAAAGTCTTTAAAACTCCTGTGCAACAAGTGGTTGCGACTGGTGTCGAGCGACACTAACGGCTAGTGTCGATCGACACCAACATCCATTATGGTTTCCGAGTTGCTCTTTTCAGCTACAGAAGCCAACTGCTCCAAAATCTCCCAAAATGCTCCAACCGAGTCCAAAACGTACCTGAACCTGAAATGACTCTAAAAGACTCGAAAAACACCAAAAAGACTCTAAAACAAGACTAATATCATGGTTAAAAACCGTAAACACCATGATATATCAACTCTCCCAAACTTAGCATTTGCTTGCCCTAAAGCAAAACAGAAACTTAACATGTGAAAGAGGTTTGAAAAACGCGGAAACTCTCTCTCTCTTTAGACTATTGCATTGAGCATTTAAACCATAATCCATATGCTTAGCAGATTAATCCAAATCGAACCACTATATACTTCTCCGTAGACATTTCAACACCCCAAATTTAATCCACAACTTCGCAACATTCTTCACAGCCTTCATCGCTGGGTCTCATCAATAAAATCAGTGCCATGAACCTTCTAGACTCATTCCCGTGTAATACCATGACAAACCAACCAATTTTCACACTCTTTGGTACTCTTTCTCTCCCCCAGACTTATTCTTTTCTTAACATCTTTTGAGTTTTTTTTTTTTTTTTATCAAAAGTGTAGGCGAATAATGGTATCACAGGAAATTTTCCTAACCTCGCTTCCAACTTTCGTGTGATCATTCCTTTCAAAGTAAAATAATGGTGTCGTTGGAAATTTTCCTATCCCTTTACTCAAAAGAAAATCATCTCATCTTTTATGCTCTTTTTTCTTTTTTATCAATAACTGAATAAGGGAGAGGAGTACAATCACTTTTCCATTCAAGTTTTCGTTTGTCAGGTAGGAATGGGGAGTCAAGCCCTATGAACACCAGTTGTATTGATTCTGTAGTGGATTCTGTTGCGAAGTATGAATCGCTCTGGGTCATCGATCAGTCTTTAGATTTTTTATTAGTCGGATCTGAACTAAATCTGCAGCATTAATCACTCAGGCAAATAGACTAAGAAGAGATGTCGTAATTTCCTAACCAAATTTTTGACTCAATAAAACGAATAAGACTGACACGACTTACTCTCAAAAACAAACACAACGTTAGCAACTACCTCCCCCAGACTTAAGTAACATTGTCCCTAGTGGTACCTAACCCAAGGTTGGCAAAATGAGAAGGAATCGAGTGGGAAAATGTAAGTCATAGAATAACCTGCAGTAAGTGTCGATCGACACTAGTGGGTGGTATCGAGCGACATCATTAGTTTGTCCCGAGTGGTGTCGAATGGTGACGGTGTGAGCGACACCAGAGGTTGGTGTCGGTCGACACCCTGCCTGTAAGCAGAGACGAATTCTAGCAAGAAATATCGTAATGTCGATCTAAATCCAAAGAACACTGTAAACACGCACACACAGATTAAAAGCAGTGACATAAAACATCATAAATCCACACAAGTTCCAAATAGAAGCTAACAAACTGACTCAAAGAAAAATAAAAATGACTCAAGAAAAATAAAAAGAAAAGAAAAAGAAAAATAAACCATGGTGAGATCGAAGGAACTAATCCTCGTCTGTAGCCTCGTCATCTGAAGCTGAAGCGATGGGCTCATGGTGAGAAGGAGCAGAACGACGGGTCGACGGGCAAATAGATCCGCAGCAAGACAACTGAGCAATCACGTGCTAAATACTCTGGAAGCTATCAGCCACGTAGCGCTGAAACTCTGTTGTCGCCATAGGAATCTCTGGGGTCGGAGAAAGCTCAAGCGAATGACCTCCAGCAAGGTCTGAAATCAGAGCATCCTCTGCAGATGAGGAACCAGAACGGGAAGAACTACCTCTACAGACACGAGAAGGTGGCGCGGAGGTCAGGAGGCGGGGATCTGGTTAAAAACGAAGTCGCAGCAGGTTGTCTGTGATAGTAGTGAGCTCTCACAGAGGTAGCTGAATCATATACGATCCCGAAGAGTCTCTGAAATACCAAAGCCAATCTGACTTAATCCATCGAGCACTCTTCAAATGCTCTTAGTCCTGCAGCTCTCTGTATCGATCCCAAAATTCCTGAAGATAGGTGTCAGGAGACTACCTACACTCTCAACCTTAGTATCACTACCTGAGAATGGCTTAGTCTTCAACGAGACTAAATGATGGGCAAACACAGCTCCTAAGTTAACATTATCATCCAGCTCAGGCCATTCAAAACTCTCAACATAGAGATCACCAATAGCATAGGAAAGCAAGACTAACTCAGCCAACCTCATCTTCCCAGGTTCCATTTTTCACAATATGGTGTTCCCAAAGAGGCGAATGACATACCTCAAAACAAGATGGCGAACATCAAATTGGATCGAGGTCTTGAAATCATAACATCCATTCCCAAAATAAGACCAGAAGACCTGTGCATCATGAAAAACAGAGGGAAGTGCTACCCCGAAAGCCATACAAGTCACAGAAATCACGCAGGGATATCCGATATCGCACACCTCTAATCAAAAAAGTAAGAGTACCTTCTGAGTGTTCTTGACGACCTCATTGATGTAGTAGATACAAACAATGGCCAAGAACTGGCGAACCATGTCAGGGAACAAGTCATAGTGCTTGGTTGCGATTATGCCTAACCCCATCTGTCGCAAAAACCTCAGAACATCTTCCCGAATACCCATTCTCCGTAATGCAACCATATTTCTGCAACTCGAGTTGGTCTAATCTCAACGCACAACCAAGCATTGTAGAACAGTGTATCATACTCATCCCAATCCTCTGAGATGTCTCTATAGAGGCATTCGTCGCTCTCGGTTTCCTCCTTTGGGAATTTCTCCCAAACCTGTCTCGAGACAATTTTCTTTTCTTCTCTCTTAGGCTAAGGGGGCCGAGAATGAGGTGCAGCAGGCCGTTGGCGGCGATTGAGATGAAGAAGCTTCACTTCGCAAGAGAAGCCATGGTCACAGATCGAGCGATTGAAGTTGGGGAATGGATAGATAATAAAATTCCAATGAGATTAGCCCCTGGAATCACCAAAATCGCCCAAAAATTGCGAGAGTTAGAAAGTTTTAAAGTTTTTAATCGATTTTGGTTTATGACGATCGACACGTTCAGGGTTTATAAACTATTGGTGTCGAGCGACACCAATGGCTGATGTAGATTGACACCAACACCATGACTCGACACTATGTTTTTTTTTTTTGTAATGAAATTGAAACTAAAACTTGAAACTAAAATAAATATATGATAACGATACAGTATTACCATAGTGGGCTGTCTCCCACTAAGTGCTTGTTTTGAGTCATTAGCTTGACTTGGCAGCGGATTAAGCAGAGGGTGCATCCTCCAAACGGATAATATGTCCGTCTGGGATTTTGGCCTTCGCCCAGTAATGTTTCACCCTTTGTCCATTCACAGTAAACTCTTTGCCTTCGAAGTTCATGAGGACAACAACGCCATATGGTCGAACCTCCTTGATTGTGAAAGGACCTGACCAACGAGAATGCAATTTTGCAGGAAATAATTGTAAATGAGAGTTGCACAAAATACCTGGTCATTAGGTTTGAAGTTTCGGGAGATGATCTTTTTATCATGATATGCCTTTGTTCTCTCCTTATATAGCTTAGAGTTCTCATAGGCGTGGAATCTGATCTCATCTAACTCATTTAGCTGAACAACCTTCTTTTCTGCAGCAGACCTGATGTCGAAATTCATCATCTTTATAGCCCAAGCTACTTTGTGTTCTAGTTCTATTGGAAGGTGACAAGCTTTCCCATAAAGCAGATGAAACGGTGTAGTGCCCAGTGGAGTTTTGAAAGCTGTCCTGTAAGCCTAGAGTGCATCATCCAACTTCGCAGACCAATCTTTCCTTGTCTTGCTCACTGTCTTTTCCAGAATCTCTTTGATCTGCCTGTTTGACACTTCCACCTGTCCACTTATCTGAGGATGGTAAGGAGTAGCAACGTGATGATGTACCCCATGCTTTTTCAGTAGTTTCTCAAAGACCCTATTGATAAAATGTGAACCACCATCACTGATCACAATTCGATAAATTCCAAAGCGAGGAAAGATTATGGACTTAAACAGCTTAAGAACCACCGTAGAATCATTCTTTGGGCTAGCAATCGCTTCTACCCACTTTGACACGTAATCAACAGCAACCAAAATGTACTTATTCCTGAAAGATGAGGGAAAATGACCCATAAAATCAATGCCCCAACAATTAAAGACTTCAACCTCTAGGATGAAGTTTTGTGGCATCTCGTGTCTTTTGCTGATTTTTCCTCTGCGCTGACAGACATCACATGTGGATATGAACACATGAGCATCCTTGAACATTGTAGGCCACCAAAAGCCTGCTTGAAGAAATTTAGACATTGTCTTAAAAGTAGCAAAGTGTCTCGCGTATTCAGACTCGTGACAGTGAAACAACACACGGAGACTTCAGATTCCGCAATGCATCGTCTGTAAACACTGTCTGAATAATGCTTATACAAGTAGGGCTCATCCCAGTAAAATCGCCTAAGTTCTCTCAAGAACTTCTTCTTAGCATACCCCTTAAAATTATCAGGCTCGTCCTCTACAGCAAGGTAATTGGCGATATCAGCATACCATGGTCGATTCAAAACAACAACAGAGGCAATGTACCATCATAATCCAACTCAGGTGCAACCATTGAAGGGTGACGATCGACACTAGAAATGGTGTCGATCGACACTGACACCGTATGTGAACTCCTTGTGGTGAGCATGTAATGGCTTGGTCGACAATCGTCCGTCTCTACGTAAGTGGTGCCGAGCGACACCATGGTGGTGTCGATCGACACACACACTTTTTCGTGAGAATTATGTAGATTTTGTCTCGAATCCCTCTGAAATCCTGTTTCCAGAAACTAGATGTTCTCCTCAGGCAAAGAATCATGGATAGGAACACCATCTTCGATCATTATCCTGGAAAGATGATCAACAATTCCATTCTCAACACCTTTTTTGTCCCTGATTTCAATGTTGAGACAAGGTTACTTGGTGGTAAGAAAACATTCGTGCACAAGAAGACTTGGAGATACTGGTTAGGTTCAAGATAACAACAATCCAAGTTGAGAAAGATGGAGAAATCAACATCCAGAAGAAGTATGATGCTAACATCATGACAAGCTACAATGATGATGCCTTTGGCCCTGGCAACTTTCATCAAAGAACAAGATAGATGGCACTACTAAATGGACTTGAAGAAGCTGACATTGACTCCAACCTCTTTTGTCCTTACACGGCACATTGGCACAATAGACACGTGTACCCGCAAGACTTTGTTGAAGAGATAAGACAATTGCTTATGAGCTTTCATGATTAATACGGGTGGCCTAATTCCAATCCTGATCATCCAATCTATAGAGTTGAAGGGAAAAGATACAAGATTAAAAGATACATCTCTATTCTTCATACCTACTTTATGGAGGATGCGTCTGACAGTGAAGAAGATAAAAATGAGTAAGATGGGAATCATCTCTCTTTTGGAGACAGAGGGAATAAAGTAATAAAGTATAATAAATAAAACATATGTGTAAAATATGTGGTTGTAATATCGTAGAAAATAATATCTTAAGGAATATGCTATGAAATATTTCTTAGAGATAAGATAAGAAATATATGGTGTAATGTAAGATAAAAAATATCTTAGGGAATATTCTATGAGATATTCCTTAGGGCTTGTATTATAAATACCAAGCATGAGTGATGAGTGATCATCAGATCAGAGCTTGAGCGATAAATAAAACTTTGAGTGTTCTTGTAATCTCCTTGAGTATTTCTAAGTTACAAAGCTTCCTTTCCGTTATAAACACCTTCTTGAGTCTTTCCTTAATCACTTTCTTATACGAGTCTCTTTTACTTTGATCCTATTTAACCTCTTTCGTGGATGTACCCACTATCCTAAGGATGAATGGGTTATGGATTCAGGATGCACATTCCACATCACTCCTAATAAAGATCTACTGTTTGATCTTGAAGAATTTGAAGGAGGAAGGGTGTTAATGGCTAATAACACACATAGTAATGTCAAAGGAATGGGGGAGATAAGGATTGTGAATCCAGATGGTACACAAGTAATACTTACAAAAGTTAGGTACATGCCATCTGTGGGCATAAATCTCATATCGTATGGACTTCTTGAAGGAACAGTCACAAAGGATGAAGTTTCAGCGGCTAAATCAGACATTGATATGACAGCTAGGTGGAATTCAAATATGACAGCTAGGTGGAATTCAAATATGACAGCTAGGTGGAATTCAAGGCTGGGACATGTGAGTCTAAAGAGTATGCAGTTGTTAGTGAAGAATTGCTACCTCATTGACAAGGAAGTGAAGACTTTGAGCTTTTCTATTATGTACTAGGAACGTCACATAAGCAGATTTTTACAAAAAGAAAACATACTTCAAAGGGGATTTTAGACTACGTACATTCATATTTATGGGGTTCTCCTTCAAATCCCATGAGCCTTGCAGAATGTCAGTATTTTGTTCTTTTATAGATGACTATTCAAGAAAAGTTTGGATCTATTTTTTAAGAACAAAGAATGAAGTGTTTTCTAGATTCAAAGAATGGAAGGCTGCAGTTGAGAATCAGACTGTGAAGAAAATCAAATGTTTAAGAACTGATAATGGCTTGGAGTTTTGCAACAACCAGATGGATGAGTTGTGTAAGGAGTCTGGTATCAAGAGGCATAGAACATGTACATACACTCCTCAGCAAAATGGAGTTTCTGAGCGTATGAACTGGTCTATCATGGATATGGTAAGATGCATGCTTTCTGAAACTGGACGTCTAATCTTGCAGTATACAACTATCATGAGTCACAATCTTCTAAGATAGAATTTCGCTCCTACTGTGGTGTAAGTAGTTTCAATGGACGTCTATTTTGCAGGATACAACTATCGATCTCTGTATTGACACCTTACAGAGACCCTAGCAAACCTAATTTGAGATTCTTAGAAATTGATTTTGGAGAAGGAGAGATTCAATCAATCGTCCCTTTCCTCTATGTTGTGAAGTCTTTATATAATTATCCAAGCGTTGCTTATTGACTTAAGCTTTGCTTTTACAACCAATCGTATATGTGCCTTTTCCCAATCGACACATATGTATTGAGGGGGTGTTTATATATTGACATAAGTAACCGTTTGTGTTTATGTAAATAAACTCCAACAGGAAACACAAAGTATGAAGACCTCTTCATGCTTTGGCTCACCACTAGAGTTTAAATTGTAATATATACGAAATATTTTTCAAAACGACGCACTTGATGTAACAATGTTTTTGTGATGAATAAATTTTACATTCATTCGAAAAAGAAAGACACACATAAAAGAACCAAAGTTGTTCAATATATAGCTCAGAAACCCCTAAACCTGGTAACTAATAGTAAATCATAAATCACTAAAACAAAAAACTGCTAACTATTTTTTGAAGAAACAAAATAACTTGTTATGGATGATGATCACATGATTTGTATCTCGAGCTTGGATGAAGCTTCAACATATCCTCTGTTAGTTGCATCTTTTTGAGGTCATCCATTTCAGCTGCAACGTAGACTTTTACCACTTCAAGACACTCCATTTTCAGTAATAAATGGCTAATGTGTTTCAGCTCATTTTCACTTCCTTTATTTTTCATGATACTGATCATCTTTACTTGTTTATTTGGGGGAATGCGAACTCCCACAAACCGATGTCGTCCAAATGTGTAACGATGCAGACGCTGAAGCATCAAGAGGAGAGACTACTTTAATTTTTATGCCACAGTCATAGATATAAAGTAAGATTTGTTCAAGGTTTGCTTCATACTGAGAGAACCAGAGTTTTTAGGTTTGGAGAACGCTCTAGCAGAAGTGGCAGAAACACTCTCCAACCTCGTTTTTTACTCTTAAAAACTAAATCAATGAGGTTGTTGAACACCGGTAGTCCACCTTTGCAGCAATACCGAAATCACCTGAAACACACACATAGAATATTTTCCAGTTTTTAAAGAAAAGATAATGAGAGACCAGACGCTGAAACTAACCTCGACAGCAGAAGAAGTCAAGTGAAGGGTCTTAACGTTGCGTATCCCACTAATGAGAGTTGTCAAATCCGCATCATTTTGCTCATAGTGATTTTCTAAGAAATGAAGGTCCAATGTAGCTTTGGCAAGTGAATCTAAATGACAATGTGGAGATTCACGCCGAGGATAATCAGAGTAGTATTGGTCGACAACACTCGGTGTGTCAAGTGTAATAATGTTCGAGCTAATGGTAACCGACAGTTTCTTAATGGTTTTGCTGGATATGACGTATGAAAAATCTGGATTATACTTGTAATGTTGGTTAAAGTCCTCAAGTACAGGGGAAGCAGCAAGAAACACATCAGTTAATTGATTACCCTCAAAGCAGAATAAATCGAGGAGAACCTTTAGTGCTGGGAGAGATGTATCCTCCGGGGGAAATCTTGGGCAATTTAGTATTGGGACGAAACAACTGTTTCCCAATGACAGCTTAACCAGTGTTGTGCTGGTGAAGACTTTGGATGGGAAATAACGGCACCTCATAGATTCTATGTGTAGGTGAAGCTCAGAGACACCGTATTCCAGGGCATTACATATCCAGCGGTCAACGTCATGTTCTTCTTCCTCTCTTTCAGTAAGTTTAAGTGAGAATTTCTTTATACGTTAACCACCTTGGAAAGCCAATGAACTGTCCACAAAATCACTGAAACTCTTTCGGATATACATTTCCTCGGGGAGCCTGAAGATGAGATCTTCAAAATCAAGATTACGACTGAAAGCAAACAGAGTCCTCCACCTCTTTGCGAGAACAGAGGTTGAAACAGCTTGTTTCGTAGGAAGTAACGACAAGATTTGGACAAGAAGATCATCTGGAAGACAATCTATTGAAGCCACGCAATCCATTGTGACAAACCCCATCCCTTAGTGGTTCCTGAAACATGAAAAAAAGTAAAAAGAGAGAGTTCAAGACAGTATACAAGCTTAAAGGTCAAAACCCTTTATGGTTCAATTTAAACCTTAAAAACCTATAGGTTCAACTTTCAAGCTTTCTCTCCATGAGATAGAAAAATCCTTCATCAAACTGAAGAAAATAAAGGGACTTACAAAGGCTTACACGGTCAGTAACTTCTTCTCCACGTCACAAAGTTGGTGGTTCATGTTTGCGTTCTTTTGTTTTTGGTCTCCTGCTCTGTCAACTTTAGGTTGTTTATATATGGTTTTGCTATCGGTAGGGTTTCTATAGGGAAATTTTCAGAAAAGGAAACAAAAAAGACTTTCTTTGTGTTGGGATGATAAATGCTTTTCCGGTCTTAACTTGATTAGTATCTCGATGACTTCTAAAATGGGCAGTGGAAATGTTCCTCTTTACAGACTCGTTAAAATTACAATATGGGTCTAGAGATTTTATTTTTCTAATATATAAGAGCAAATAGATTGGTCTGTGACTCTTTGTTTCATGTAAATCAACTCAAGTCTCAAAAGACCATTCTTTATTTGGACACCACGAAAGTAAACGAGAGAGATTCACACCATAAAACTTAACTAGCAAAGACCGCAGAATCTAATTTGATCTTGAATTTGAAGCTGATGCACGTTAGTCTTCCGCCATTCTTGTCATTTATCGTCATCTTTAGCGTGTAAGTGCCCTGTTTCAAAGGGAAGTATTGTTAGATCAGAGAAGCCACCCTAAGAGGTGATGCATTTGCAGATTACCAAATAAGAAATGAGACAGAAGGGAAGAAATCTCAAAACCACTGTTAATGTACATTACCAACATGTCCTTTACAGGTTCATACATAATTTTCGCATACAGATTTCTAGGTGTATCTATTGAAAGAGTGTTAAAAAAATCTTACAGGGGGTGTAAATGAGGGGAGGGTTTGGGAATGAGAAAGCACAAAGCTGCCTGGTGCAATCGGACAGGCCGTCTCATCGCAGAGGTCATGAGTTTCGGTATGGACAGGAATCCCAAAGTATGAAACCTTGATCACTACTTTTCCTCCAGAGATGTCTTCACCTATGCACATCAGCAAACAAGATTTTATCAAGAAATGTTGAAACTCAAAGTATGTTCTAAATTCTCCAATAATAGAGTAGAAGCTTTAAGAAAAGGAAGCAGGAAGATCATAAAAGGGAGATTTACCAGTAGAACCCAAAATCTTAAATGTTGCGGCTTCACCACTCACAACGGGGTCAGGAGAGATCTTCACACCATTGACCTTAACGGGATCGAGCCTCTTATCTACAAACAGTCCAGCAACAGTTTACAAATAAGATTCAAACTGAACAGAACCGAGGGAAAATCCAGTTCTATGACAAGCAAAACAAAAGAACAAATATCATGCCAATAACCAAACATGTAAAATTGAGATTTTCCAGCAAACAAAAAAAGTTAGTGCAGTTCATTTTTGGCAAGAAATCGCTATAAGGCCGTTTGAAGTATTCTAAGAGAGGGAATCAAACAGAGAACAACACTATTAACAGAAAGTGTCTCTCTTCTGCAAGAGATTGCTAAATTTGTAATAACATAACCAAGAACAGAACAAACTGTATCTAGTATCTACTGAAAAGTCACCCTTATGGCAAAGATAATGTTGAAAAGGTAACAAACAAACAAAGGTTGTAAATGGTACATGATGAAATAATGAATGAGCTAGCTTTTAGCTGAGAAAAGAACAAATTTAGTTCCACATAGCAAGAAAATCTTTCAAGGATCACACAAATTTAGTTCCCGCCTTGATTAATTTTCAAGACTATACCTCCAAGAAATTGATAATCTCAATAGTAAGGTCCTTACATATTACATGTTTCAAGAGTCAAACATATAGATAATTTTCTTGAAAACCTATAAACGTTTTCTTGAATGGATCACACCAAGTTTACCCTCAAATTGAAAGCAGCAATTAGTGTTAAATTTGAAGCATCTTCTCTAAAGATTCAAACTTTAAGGAAAGTGAAGTGTTTTAAAAGTAGACAAAGACTGGATTTGTTCTAGCAACGATTCATAAAACCCCTAATCTGATAGAAGACGAAGAAGGGAGTTTAGGACACAAACCGCAGTAGGAGAAAGAAGTTGCGTGCAAAGCAGGTATGAAGAAGAGTGATAAGAGGAGAAGAAGCAGAGGCTGAGCTTGAGAAATCGCCATGGATGAGTGATTGTAGATGAAAGAGAATGAATTGGAGAATTTGGTGGAGATGAAAGAGTATTGAGTAGGTTTTTTTTGGACAAAGCATTGAATCCAACGGTTTCTAAACTAGACCGAACAATCCAACGGTTCTAGATTTTTGACAGAGAAATGTTTTTTATTTAGTTGTTTTGACTTTTGGGAAATTATAGTTTTGTTCTTTTTATTCGCTAGATGCTGAAACGATGGTTTACGTGCACGCGCCGAAGAGTTTAAGGCACGTGGCTCATTACTTAGCTCGCTGCTTCCAGCACCAGGGTAGGTTATTTTGGTTAATAAGTTTTTTATTTTATTTTTAAACAATCCTACTGAAACTATCGGAATATATATTTCATTCGGTTTTCAGATATTTCGGTTCGGTTAAGTATGGTTACGATTATTACGGTTACGGTTTATTAACCATTAGTTATAGTAATAAATTTTGTTGAACTTTAACCGCAACCGTTTAATATATAGGTTAAACGGTTACGGTTACGGTTACGGTTACGGTTAAATACGGTTCCGATTAAAACGGTTATGGTTAGATACAGTTACGGTTATTTGATGATATGATACGGATGGACCCATAAGTTTTTTTTAACTTCAGTTCTGTAAATAATTTAAACGATGATATACCAACTAATACTTACATTATAATAATCTAGATTTAGTGTTATCATATGATTTAAATAAGAGTATTATTATTTTAAAAAAAAATATTTACGATTTAAATTTTTTACATACATTTGCATGAGATTTATAATTTTTTAAACAAACGGCTATTTTTGTTTTTAGTAACAAAACTATTTAACCTTATTTATGATCTAACGTTTATGTTGAAAGTAATGACTATTTTAAAATTAATTGAAAGTTTTAATCTTAACTAAAATGTATAACCAACACTGAAACGACCACACCCTTTTTTTTTTAAAACAACTATCATACATAATAGTTAAAACGGAATAACAACAATAAAACTCGGATTTTATTAAACTTATCAAACCGTCAACAAACAGAACTCAAACAATAATTCCATTAAGTTCAGCACACAACAACAACAGCACACAACAACAACCGAGTCCTAATCATCCCCTTCTCTTCGCCCTGATTCCACGATCACACTTTATCTTTACCTGCAACTCAAAGAACACACAGAGATGCGTAAGTATTATCACAAATACTTAGCGAGGCGATCCTTCCTTCTACAAGTTATACACACAAGCAAGAGGTAGGATCACAAACCAACAACCAAACAAATACAAACTCAACCAATAACCCTACAAAAAGGATGACAAATGACTGCAGGTACTGGTGTCAATCGACACCCACCTCTGGTGTCGGTCGACACCAAGACCCTACTGGCAAGAAACGAAGAAGCACTGGTGTCGGTCGACACCCACCACCTGCAACACAAATCCGGCTTGCCCACGGCCGAACACGGCCAACCAGCCACCCTTAAGCCTCAAACTTGCTTCCTAACCACGATTAGACAATCACCCAACCCCCAGCAACAAGAAACAAGCACCACAAAACTATAGATCTAACAAAACTATCAATCAACAACACACCATCGAATCTACAACTTCTTCTTGCTTAGATAAACTTAAGCTCACGCACTCACCTTGGAAAACAGACGAAACGGCGAAGAACAATACCCCACGACCAGAGCTGACTCTTCTTCCACACCCCCAGCTCAGAAACAAACCTCTGCAACTCTCCAAGCCACACCAAGCCCAAACTCTCCCTTCTCTCCTTTCACACCCAAGAACCAAGCTCAGATCCTTCTCTACTCACACCCAATCTTTCTCTTTCACAAACTCTCACTCACCCTCTGAACTACCGCAGAAGAAGAAAAAGTCTCGAGGAAGAAGAAAGAAAACGGAGAAGAGGAAACGATTTTTGCCAGGTAGAACCGGAGAACCACTAAACCGATTCTGCTCAGAAAACACTGGTGTCGCTCGACACCAGGCTTTGGTGTCGCCCGACACCAGCCTTTGGTGTCGCTCGACACCGAGCCCAAACCAAACCTGATCGACAAACACTTCCAAAAATCGATCGGTTTCTTCTACCATTTGCCTAGCAAATGATTTCCCGGTCTAACACAAGACCAATACTCCATCCAACAGTATAATCTGGGACACGGGCGTTACAAACACGATATTCTACTAATTAGAAGTAGTAATAATAGCATCCACTATTCCACTACTTTGATTTTATCACTTTGTGTTCGTAAATGATTTCAAAGATATATATATTTTTTTAATTATTATAAAACTGTTGTGTTGTAACATTTATATATATTTGTTAGAAAAATCAATTATATTTTAGTAAAATTGTTTTTAATTAATAATTTTTATTGTACTCATATTTTTATAATATATAATTCATAGTAATAATTAATTATTAATATATTTTATTATGTTTTAAAGACGGTTATGCTTAAAATTTTAACTATACGGTTAACTAATGGTTTTGATATGATTACGGTTAATTAACGGTTACAGTTAATATAATTTTTACCATATATTAATGATTAACAGTTATAGTTTTTAACTGTTTTATATGATTACGGTCCGGTTACTGTTGAAATATGGTTAGATTACGATTCGAAATACAGTTATGATTTTGATCATGTCAAGGTTGAGGAGCTTTCAATCCGGTTCGGGTTTGGGTGGCAGGTTTTAGTTTTGGGCTAGGGTTTTAAAAGTCTATTGGCTCAGCCCGTTTAACCTAACAGAAGAATCACAAGGTAATGTGGCGATATGGTCCACACAAGCCATCTAAGTTAAATGTTAATGACCGGTTAGAAAAATTATCCGATGAGAGTTTTGACCTTCGTCACAGATCGTCACAGAATTTTGTGGTAGATTGATGTAGTTTAAGCCAAATACTGATTCTTAATGTATACACATAATCACGGACCCAAGTTCTGGTATTTAAATATGAATAATTAATGAACACCTTGAATTATATATAACACCAGGAATAGATATGAACATCTGAGACTACACAGCATATGTTTTGCGTACTAACACAACAGTATCAACGAACTTGCAAATCCCCATCAATAGAGAAAAATCACACAGTATTACGTTCTTAGACATTAAATTACTACAAATTTAATTATCAAAAAAACCACAAAATTGTAATAAGGCCTTCATTTTAAGAGTCAGAAAAAGAGAAAACAAGTTGATGTTCCACCGAAGTGGGCAAATTCTTAAACCGTACCAAACTCCATAAGACTCCAATACACTTAGAATGAAAAAGGAAAAGACAAATGTTGGAGCCAAACCCATGTGGGTAAAAGTCTCTCTAGGGGTTACTTACTGCTGGGCACATTGCACCCTTTGCGCACCACCGGGATGGTCATCATCATCATCGTCATCATCATAAGCCTCTCTTTGAGCTTGTGCCTTCCTCCTCATCTCATCCTCAATGTTGACATCGTGGAGCGTAGTCTCCTCGCATTCATCTATCTCCATGTCGCTCAACTGAGTTGTTGAGGGCTTAGGCAGAATAGCTTCCAGTGCTTTGGTCTGATCAGGGCTCAGCGAGTTCGGGAAATCCACTGTGAAGTGGATGTAGAGCTTACCCTTCATGAATGGCCTCTGGTATATCGGCATTCCCTCGTCGCTTATGGCCTTGTATGAATCTATCAAACACATCAAGATACACGATCATGTTTCAATGAGAGACAGATAACTGTAAAACCAAAGTATTACCATGCGTCTGAATACGTACCAGGTTTCACAACCTCCCCAGGATTAGATTTAATGAGAAGATTTCTGCCATCCAAGTGAGTCAGAACAAATTGGAAGCCACATAAAGCTTCTGTTAGAGAAAGTGTGTGCTCCACAAAGAGGTCTTCTCCCTTTCTCTTGAACTTTGGATGCTCTTTCTGCTGAAGGACAAACACTATATCTCCAGTGACAGTGTCAGGCTGTTCCAACACAAAAACATAAACAAGAGATTAGTCACAAGAAAGCAAAAAAAAAACTAGTATTTAAAGCTGGAGTAAATGTTTGAGGGTAAAGACCGCTTCATCTGCTTGTCCTTCGAATGTGATCTTCTGGCTGTGTTGCATTCCCTTCTCCACATTCACTTCAAGCACCTTCTTCTCAGGGATCACCTTGTCTCCTTTGCATTGAGGACACCTGTCCCTATCGTTGATGGTCTCACCCGTGCCTTTGCATTCATTACAAGCATGCTGCATCTGCTGGATCATTCCAGGTCCGAGCTGCCTAATCGTCACCTTCATACCTGTACCCTGACACCCACCACATTTCAAGGAGGCTCCAGATTTTGAACCCTTTCTGCAATAATAAACAAAAATCACAAGTTAAGAACCTTTAAAGCATCTGGAGTCCCAAAAAGTAGGCAATTTTCTTTTTATGAAACAAGAATTGACCAAGAAGTATCAGCTAATTGATATTTTTATATACCTGAGACATATATAGCTGTAAACATAGCTACACCGAAACAGTAGAAAGAAAAATGTGAAAGAATGAAGTAGAGTGTACTAACCCGTTACACTTTGAGCAGAGAGCATTCCTAGAAAGTGAGAGCTTCTTGGTTGTTCCAAGGTAAACGTCCTCCAGAGAAACCTTCAAGGGATGAACAACATCTTCACCACGCCTCTGCCTCCTTCCCCGGCTGCTACCACCTATTCGAAAACACAAAAATATTCAAATCATTCGAAAGAAAGTTCTCAATTGTGATATCATCTTTAAATCAGAGAGCAAACAATGTCCAAGAGACTAACCTCCAAACGGGCTTCCACCAAAGAAGGATGAGAAAATATCAAATGGATCATGTCCACCTCCTCCACCACCCATTCCTTCCTTGAGTGCATCCTCTCCATACTGGTCATAAATCTCACGCTTCTCCGGGTCACTAAGTACTTCATAAGCTTGAGCTAACTCCTTGAACTGCAATGACATATATGAAATATTCTAATCAGTGTCACAAATTACACACCATCACAAACCAAACTCATACGCTCCAAAACGTACAAAGAACCAGACTTCAACCCCTCAATTGTCAGGGAAAGAAACTTCAATCCATTAGAATCGATACAGAACTATAAACAAAACATCAAAACCTTGAAATCAATAAGTAATCGCGTCCACAAAAGATAATAATTTTCACCACTTAGGTACCAAAATATCTCAATTAAGTACATCAAAGTACAAAACGGTCTTAGTCCACATAAAATTCCCTGACTTTGCTTCAGCACGATTCAGTAAAAAACCCAGAACGAAATCGATTAATCAGGTGAACCCAAAACTCAAAACTTTTCAGATCGGATCAAAATTTGAGACCAAAAAGCTCACAAGACCTCAATCAATCACAAAATCGCAATCAAACAAAGAAAACCCAGATCGAATTTCACAGAATCTAAGCGATAAGGAAAGGGATCTAAAGAATTCACCTTCTCTGGATCTCCACCCTTATCGGGATGGTTCTTGATAGCAGCCTTTTTGTAAGCTTTCTTTAGATCTTCCGGTGATGCGTTCTTAGGAACACCTAAGATCTCGTAGAACTTAGTGTTGTCGCTCTTCTTCGAGGGTCCTCGCCCGAACATCTTTTCGCCGTTCTTACGAAAACCCTAAAAATCGAAGGGAGAAAGAGAGAGAAAAAAGCCTTTCTTTCGATGGCGGAGCAAAAGGAGACGAAGAAGAAGATGTGTTGTTTGGGTTGATGTGGCTGCTGTTTCTGTGAAAGACTTCTCTCTTATGAAGAGGCTAAATTGCGTTTGCTTTTGTTTGAGGTTTTGTGGAGTTGGATGGAACTCTCTAGAACGTTTTATTACTTTCTTTTCTTTCCTTTTTATTTTTTCTCTTCTTAAAAATTTATTTTTACTATATTTCTTTTCCAACAAGAAAAAAGCCCATATCAACGAAAATTATTATTTTTTATACAAAAAGTATATTGAAAGATGTTTGTTTGCAACGACTACGAGTGATGATTGACTTTTTTTTTTTTCTTTTTTCCTTTTTGTGACAACCCTTTCATGACAATATTTGTATATAAAACATTAAAAATAATGTTTTGTACAAGTAATTTATATAACTTGTGAAAGTTTTATTTAAGGGATGTACTGAATTAGTAATTTTAAAAGATTTTGATTTTGGTTTATTTTTAAATCCCCTGTTATTTAATTATTGATTTTTAAATATTTTTATAAAGTTTATGTTATCGAACATGAAATTTATGTAAAATTATTATAAATCATTTACAAAATCTTGTTATTCAATCATCAATAATTTGTAAAAATCATCTCAAATCCACCGTTATTCAAAACTTCATAATATTTTTTAAGAAAGAGTTTTGTAAATGATTTTAAGAAAATTTTACTCAAATTTTTAGTTGAAAATACTGATAAAGAAAATCACACCACTAGAGGTATAACTTGAAGAGATTTTAAAATAAAATAAAATAAAATTTCTAAAATTATTGCAGAATTCGTGAATCTCTATCTTCTTCTTCATTATTCACGTCGATTGTTTCGTTGCATTCAAATCAATACCTTTTATCAATTGATCAATTATTTTTGATACTATAGTTAATAAAAGGGTTGAATTTGGGAAATCAATTGAGAATTATAATCCGTAGAAAAAGCTTCCACATACACGATGATGATTGTTGAGCAACATAAAACTGTTATGGCTTACGCTTCTGAAAGGAAGATTCTCCAATCTTTTCTATTCTTGTTCGAGTTTTCAAAGGAATCTTTTTTCAATTTTCCTACAATAACAACAGTGACCATGATGGTTATTGTAACGCCCCCGATCCGCTATAGACCGAAAACGCCACAAAACCTTAACGAATACTCGGACATCCGGCCAGAGGTTCCCGGAACACAACCAAGAATTCTCGGACCAGACTCCTAAATGTTCGTCCCCTATCGAATACGGCCCAAGGCTTGCCAACCCGAGACGTATCCGATGGTTGGTTCGTCCGGACAAGACAAGTACCACATGAAACCCGAGTTGTGAAAACACTTCCTTTTTATATATATATATATCATAAGGTTCCAACAAGATTACAAAATTATCCGGACTCGAGTCTAACACTCAACACAAACGTTTACATAATAAGTGTTAAGCGTTTTACAAAAAAGCAAGGAAATCTACCACTGATTTTTCCTAACGTTCTTTCTTGTGCTTTCCCGCGATTTATCCTCTAAGGTTTGTCTGCAAAACAAATTGAGTCGTGAGAACTAGTTTCTCAGTGAGTCTAAAGTTCTTCTATACAACAATCAATTCCCGACCAAAACCAAAATAACAATCACACGCAATTATGCAAAACGATTCTATAAACGATGGAATTATGCACATAGATACGGTTTAAAAAGGCCTAGCATGCTGATTTAATTCCCTTCACGTGTAACCAAAGACATCGTTCGAACAGAACCACAAAGGCTAAGTCCTAAGATCCTTAAACATTTTTGATGGCCTAATCCTTAAGGCTTCGCACCAAAAATAACATAATGCATCGTCATGCATACACGGCCAAAGGCTGCAATTCCGTCTCTCCGTGTCTTCGAGAAATAACCAAAATCTTTATTGGTTAAGACTCGGCCATAGGAAAAATGATACCATGCTTAATCAAGTTTTACTAGCATTTAACTTATGTATAAACTTAAAATGCTTAAACGATTTCATGCTTATGCGAATAAAAGCATCGAACAATCAACAATCAAATACGTGTGTTCCACTCATCTAACACATGGCAAACATACCAAAGAACTCACCTTTCTTAGGTTGAATCACGATTTTCCGGTCTTAGGCTTTCTCTAGAACTTCTCGGAATTTGATTCGGACTTTTCTAAACGATCGGACTTATGCAAAATGACGTTAATATATTTGTGGTATAAACGATCTCTAGATAATCCGAAAACTAGGACGGAGCACTCTATTTATAAGCACGAACAAGAAAGCTAGCAAGCAGGTGAAGCAGCTCGGCACTTGGCTGAACGTGTCGCATCGTGTTGTCCGTGTCGCGACACGCGACCGACGAGAATGTTTTTCGTAACTTGGCACGGACACGTCCTAGTGGACGTTACTTCGCTCGCGGGCAAGACTGGCCGGATAATGACACGGCTCGAGATTCTGTTCTCGTTAACGACAAGGAGAAACGACTTGGACGTTTCTTCGCTTACGGGCAATTCGTGCACGGTTTCTTCGAACGCGGGTAAGGTCGCGACGCATGCACGTGATTCCGTCATCAAGCACACAAGCATGCACGCACCTTATTCACAAAGCAACTAAGCAACCAGCTTTGTCATCGAGCAGCTTAGGCAACTAGTTCGGTCATCGAGTAGCTTAGGCAACTAGCTCGGTCATCGACGTGCTCTAGAAAATTTTCGGCCAACGGTCCGCATTTGATATTCGGTCTGAATTTTCCCACAATTTTCTTTGCCTTTGTGCGGGTCATTACATTCTCCCCCCCTTAAAAGAATTCATCCCGAATTCTCAAGGGTTAGATGGTCCATCATCTTGATTCTGCTCGGGGTCTAGGAAAAGTTCCGGGTGAGACCTACGAAATCTCGCTTCATCTTCCCATGTAACAACATCTCTATGTTGCTTTCTCCTCGTGACTTTAATTTGAGAGATTTCTCAACCTTTAAGAAATCTTGATCGTTTTTCACCTATTCTCACTGGTTCCGGAGATGGTTGTCGAGGTTCGGGCACACGCATTGGCGGTGCTGCATCTGGACCACGGACAAACTTACGTAACATTGAGACATGGAACACGTTGTACATGTCTTTATCAGATGGAAGATCTAGCTCATACGCTACTTCCCCAACTCTTCCGATAATACGGTAAGGTCCTTTAGACCGTGCGGCCAATTTACTAGGCTTCGCAAATCTGTCCTTTCCTTTTTTGGCAGCTGCTTTCAACTATACCCAATCACCAACTTTGAACTCAACTTCTCTTCTATGTTGATCGGCGTATCTCTTTTGTCGGTCTTGTGCCTTTTTCATATTGGCCCGGATAAGGCTAACCTTATCTGTTGTTTCCTTTACAATGGCTGCCCCAAACACTTCACTAAACTCCTTTCTTTCTCCAACTTCGGTCCAAAACATAGGTGTCCGACATGGGCGTCCGTATAAAGCTTCATATGGTGACATACCAATGCTAGTATGGAACTATTGTTGTATGCAAATTCCACTAATGGTAAGTAAATTTCCCAAGTCTTTTTCCAATCAATCATACACATCCGAAGTAAATCTTCTAAAGTCCGGATGGTTCGCTCTGTTTGACTAACCGTTTCTGGATGAAACGCGGTACTCATGTGTAAATTGGTCCCAAGAGCTTTCTGAAAAGCTCGCCAAAATCTAGCCGTGAACCTAGGATCACGGTCCGAAACTATGTTGGCAGGGACTCCATGCAATTTCACAATCTCATTCAAATATAGCTTGGCCAAAACTTCGATATTGTCATCGATCCTCATTGGCAAGAAGTGAGCACTCTTGGTTAAACGATCTACGACTACCCAAATCACATCGTTTCCACGTCCTGGTGCTATCGGCAAACCTGTAACAAAATATTCCATAGCAACTGCATCCCATTTCCATTCTGGAATTGGTAAGCTTTGTAACAATCCGGCTGGAACTTGATGCTCAATTTTTACTTGTTGACAGGTTTGGCATTCTGCTACCCATTTTGCGACAGATCGCTTCATTCCCGGCCAGTGGTAATATTGGTGAATGTCTCGGTACATTTTAGTACTCCCTGGATGAATACTAAGTAGGGAATGATGGGCTGTCCGTAGGATTTCTTCCCGTAAGCCTTGTCCCTTAGGCACGGTAATCCTTTTGTTTTGGAGCAAGGTACCATCTAAGGCCAAATGATATCCGCTCGCGTTCGGCTCCCCTAAACCATCTAGCTCTTCGATAATCTTCTTTAAATCTTCATCTTCTCTTTGTTGAAGCCGAATTCGTTGTAACAATCCTGCTTGGTTTACCGCCTGTAAACCTAATGGTTTACTACTTTCGCCTTCTAAGGCTGACAGACTAATCATTTTGAATTATGTGGTTAGGCTCATCAACTCTTTTTCTATATCAACCTTGACCTTACGACGACTCAAAGCATTAGCAACTACATTTGCCTTTCCTGGGTGATAAGTGATGTTCAAATCATAATTCGAGATAAACTCCATCCACCTTCTCTGCTTTAGGTTAAGATCAGGTTGGGTGAACAAGTACTTTAAGCTCTTATGATCCGTCATCACTTGAACCGTCTCTCCGTAAAGACATGACCGCCATATCTTTAAAGCAAAAACAACCGCGGCCATTTCTAGATCATGCGTAGGATAATTTTCCTTATGTTTCCATAACTGCCTAGATGCATAGGCAATAACCTTCTTGCCTTGCATTAACACACAACCTAGACCCATTCCGCAAGCATCTGTATAAACTGTATATGGCTGGTTAGGCTCGGATAAGGCTAAAACTGGTGCGGTCGTCAAAACCTTCTTTAATATGTTGAACGCCTTCTCCGCTTCTTCACTCCATACGAAGACCACGCCTTTCCCGGTCAGACTAGTCAATGGTTTAGTTATGCTAAAAAATCCCTTTACGAATTTCCTATAATAACCAGGTAGTCCTAAGAAGTTACGAACTTCTGTGGCGTTCGTTGGTTGTGGCCAATCTCGTATTGCTACAATCTTCTCCGGATCGACCGAAACTCCTTGTTCCGAGACTTGATGTCCTAGAAATCCAATTTCCCGTTTCCAAAAGCTACATTTACTAAACTTAGCAAATAGCTTTTGACTTCTCAAGCGTTCTAACACTTTTCTTAAGTGTATCTCATGCTCTTCTGCGCTCTTGGAATAGATAAGTATGTCATCAATGAATATGATAACAAACTCGTCTAAATAGTCTCGAAATACTTCATTCATCAATCGCATAAATGCGGCTGGTGCATTTGTCAGGCCAAACGGCATGACCACAAATTTATAATGGCCATAACGTGTCCTAAATGCGGTCTTCACAATGTCCGTCTCTGCGATCCGAATCTGATGATAGCCGGATGCTAAATCAATCTTTGAAAACCAACTTGCTCCTTGCAATTGATCTAGCAACTCATCAATTCTAGGCAATGGATACTTGTCCTTGATTGTGACGTTGTTGATTCCACGGTAATCTATGCACAATCGCATACTACCATCCTTCTTCTTTACGAATAAAACTGGGGCTCCCCACGGTGATGAACTAGATCGTATGAATCTCTTCCCCATTAGATCTTCTAATTGCTTCTTTAACTCAGCTAGCTCTGCTGGAGCCATACGATATGGTGCCTTAGCTATCGGAGCCGCTCCTGGTTCCAACAGGATGTTAAAAGGGTTGTTACGAGATGGTGGTAACCCTTCCAAAGGTTTAAACACATCATCGTATCCTTTGACTACTAGAATCTCTTATATGCTTGGTTCCTCTGATTCATTACCCTTTAAGATGGTCACGGTCACAAGGTAGACTTCTCCTTCGGCAAGATCCTTTTCCGCTCTCAAAGTCGATACAAAGGATACCACTGAGTTTGGTTGGATTCCGTGGAAGGTTAGGAAAGGTTTTCCAAACTGTTCAAAAGTTATCCTTCCACGCCCACAATCTATATGGGACATGTAAGCCGATAACCAGTCCATTCCTAAAATGACTTCGGATTTGTCTAATGGAATGACTAAGAGGTTGGCTAAAAACTTATGGTCTTGAATGATAATTGGAACTCCTATAAAACAACTCGATGCATATAGGATTTGGTCACCCGGGGTTAAGACGGGAACATGAACCTTTACCACCGTAAATATTCCCTTAAAACGCGAGGTGACACCAGGCGGACTGAGGCACAAACTCGAGCATCGGCGGACAAACATTCGGTTAGTCTTAACCCATCTTAAACTAAATAGCACAGGAACGTAATCAGTTTATCCTACTTGCTTTGTGCGACTTTTTGACTCGATAAAATCTTTGAAAACCAAGTTTCATGCCATCATCATAGAAACCATGCTCTGATACCACTAAATTAGGGTTGTAACGCCCCCGATCCGCTATAGACCGAAAACGCCACAAAACCTTAACGAACACTCGGACATCCGGCCAGAGGTTTCCGGAACACAACCAAGAATTCTCGGACTAGACTCCTAAATGTTCGTCCCCTATCGAATACGGCCCAAGGCTTGCCAACCCGAGAAGTACCCGATGGTTGGTTCGTCCGGACAAGACAAGTACCACATGAAACCCGAGTTGTGAAAACACTTCCTTTTTATATATATATCATAAGGTTTCAACAAGATTACAAAATTATTCGGACTCGAGTCTAACACTCAACACAAACGTTTTACATAATAAGTGTTAAGCGTTTTACAAAAAAAGCAAGGAAATCTACCACTGATTTTTCCTAACGTTCCTTCCTGTGCTTTCCCACTATTTATCCTCTAAGGTTTGTCCGCAAAACAAATTGAGTCGTGAGAACTAGTTTCTCAGTGAGTCTAAGGTTCCTCTATACAACAATCAATTCCCGACCAAAACCAAAATAACAATCACACGCAATTATGCAAAACGATTCCATAAACGATGGAATTATGCACATGGATACGGTTTAATAAGGCCTATCATGCTGATTTAATTTCCTTCACGTGTAACCAAAGGCATCGTTCGAACAGAACCACAAAGGCTAAGTCCTAAGATCCTTAAACATTTTTGATGGCCTAATCCTTAAGGCTTCGCACCAAAAATAACATAATGCATCGTCATGCATACACGGCCAAAGGCTGCAATCCCGTTTCTCCGTGTCTTTGAGAAATAACCAAAATCTTTATTGGTTAAGACTCGGCCATAGGGAAAATGATACCATGCTTAATCAAGTTTTACTAGCATTTAACTTATGTATAAACTTAAAATGCTTAAACGATTCCATGCTTATGCGAATAAAAGCATTGAACAATCAACAATCAAATATGTGTGTTCCACTCATCTAACACACGGCAAACATACCAAAGAACTCACATTTCTTAGGTTGAATCACGATTTTCCGGTCTTAGGCTTTCTCTAGAACTTCTCGGAATTTGATTCGGACTTTTCTAAACGATCGGACTTATGCAAAACGACGTTAATATTTTTGTGGTATAAACGATCTCTAGATAATCCGAAAACTAGGACGGGGCACTCTATTTATAAGCACGAACAAGAAAGCTAGCAAGCAGGTGAAGCAGCTCGGCACTTGGCTGAACGTGTCGCATCGTGCTGTCCGTATCGCGACACGCGACCGACGAGAATATTTTTCGTAACTTGGCACGGACACGTCCTATTGGACGTTACTTCGCTCGCGGGCAAGACTGGCCGGATAATGACATGGCTCGAGATTCTGTTCTCGTTAACGACAAGGAAAAACCGACTTGGACGTTTCTTCGCTTACGGGCAATTCGTGCACGGTTTCTTCGAACGCGGGTAAGGTCGCGACGCATGCACGTGATTCCGTCATCAAGCACACAAGCATGCACGCACCTTATTCACAAAGCAACTAAGCAACCAGCTTTTTCATCGAGCAGCTTAGGCAACTAGTTCGGTCATCGAGCAGCTTAGGCAACTAGCTCGGTCATCGACGTGCTCTAGAAAATTTTCGGCCAACGGTCCGCATTCGATATTCGGTCCGCATTCGATATTCGGTATGTATTCGACGTGCGGGTCATTACAGTTATGATCAGAAAAAACCACTGGGTAGATAAGGAGAAGAAATCGACGATGAAAAATTAATAAAAAAATTAATCGATGGCGAAAACGTTGGTAGTGACAGAATTCATCACAAAAACATCAATTTTGGTTTAGGGTTGCATGTTTTATTCTAGGGCTACTCTTGGGAACTAAGTCTTGATCCAATAACATAGAAAGGATTTACAATTGGCTTTGATAGAGGATTGTCGTCGTTTAAGTAAAGTCTAAGTTTGAAAGGATGATGATGAAATATTGATGATGATGATAATGATGATGTAATAGTGATTAACATATGGATGCGTTGCTTTTGACCTGCGTTTTGCGTAATAGTTGAAATATATTATTAAATAATACATTCAGATTATCCAAATATTATCACTAGCAAAACAAAAGAATTTTTTTTTTTGTTGCAAATCAAGTTGTAGTAACCACACATAGAAATTGGTTATTTGGGGAAGCCACTTTGAGCTTTTGAGTGAGTTCTTGTTTGCATATGAGATCTCAATGCAGCAAATATTTTATTTTGTTTTGTTTTTAGATTGATGGGTTTTTTCCTTTGTGCTTTTGAAGTTCTCTGTTTTATTTTGTTTCTTTGCATATAAATTCTTTTAGTCAAATTTTTGTGTACAATGTTTACACATATATAGCCGCTCAATGTATTTCCTTGTTCCGTAGACTTGTTTTTGGGTTACGTTGTTACTTGTTATGGGAAATAGGAGGAATGTGAATGCAAATAAATCATCCCAAATACTCCAAATTTATGAATAAATCTTACCAAATTACCATAGAATTTCTTATTTGATTTATGAAAACCTAGATAAATCACCAAAATAATCTCAAAATCTACCTAAATCCCACTAAATATAAAATCCACCAAACGCTTCTTAATGATTTGAGAATTTCAATATTCGATTTACTAAAAAGATCTAACTATGGTTTTATTCGTCGAAGTAGAAGAAAATTCATTTTGATTATGAATTTGAGTAAATGATTTGTCAAAGAAGAAGAAGAAAAGAAGAAGAAGATATAATATGTTTTGTAATGAAAATTTTATTTCGTGAAGAAGATCCATAATATTTTGTTTCATAAATAATACTTTGTTTTGTAAAATAATAATATTTGTGGAAGAACTCATCTTGTTTTGTGAACAATACATTTTTGCTGATATGCGAGTGGGTAGATAAATATTATCTAATACTATTAAGCCTGGAGTCCTCATAAGTCTTTGGACTTTTTTTTGTAAAAAATTACATTCAAATGTCATTGGTGGTAAGACAAATTGTTATTTTCTCATTAAGAGTAAAATTGTAACTTAAGCCTTAAAATAATAAAATATATTATATCCTTATTAGTTTCCAAAAATTTGATTCACTTTCTCTCTAATTAATTATGGACGAAAATTACTAATTATTTTTTAAAAAATTATTAACCAATCAGAACTTAAAACTAAGATTTGATATCTAACGATGCCATATTATTTGTTTCTAATTAATATATTTGGAAGATTTTGTTAAGATTTAAAATTATGATTCTTCTGTCATCTTTCTTTAATTTTATTTTCAAATTATTTTGAATTATCATATAATACATATAATTAATAAATATGTATATTTTTTCTTCATATATTATGATTCGAATTTTAAAAACGGAGATATATTACTCAATCAATAAAGAAAAAGTGTGTTCAACGTCCCACATCGGTTAAATTGTTTTGACAATAGTTCAAAATCATATTATAAAAAGAACAAAAATGATTATAAATCTGAATAAGCAAGAAGTTTGACTTCTAAAATGTTCAAATATAATTAATCTCTATAAAATTAAAAGAGAAGTACAAATGACTTAATGACCAGAGTTTTCAAAAGTAATTACGTCAAATGTTACTAGGATGAAGGCTTAATAAAGTGTGTCATTAATGATAGTTTATTATTAAAGATTTTTGAAAACACCAGATAGGTGCAAATCAAAAAATTGATCCTAAAAAAATGCTAAGCATATAATGTATTATTAATTAGAAATTTAATTTTATGTAAATATAGGTTAATATCTTTTAAATATATTTTTTTTTATTTCTGTTAATATTTTTAGCTTTAAATTAAGAAAACATATATCATATTAATAATATATAAACAAAAGCTATGCGGATTGGTAAAATTATAATAAATCTTATTTGTTCACCATTACAATATTATAACTACTATTTTAAAATATCTCCTATAATAATGATGCAAATACGACAAACAAATAATAATATATTATATATAGATCAAACAAACAAAAATACTCTAACTTTCTAAATCTCACGTAATAACGATGTAAATACAACAACTAATTCTAATTTATCAAATTCGAAACAAAAATAATTAATTTGTATATACATCAAAAAAAAAATACAATGCCATTCCAAAAAAAACCATATGAATGAAAAATTATTTTTGATCCAATGAAAAGAAAAATTATTATATGAGATAGGAAAAAAAGTATATCAAAAGTATAAAAGTTATTAACATTTTGTTTTGGTTTATTTAATGCTCTCAAACATGATTTGACAGAAGAAAGTGTAACTAGGGTTTCATTCGCCGGGAATAGACTAAAGATTTGGTGAATAAAATCTTGTTTTGTGAAGATAACTATATTCGTAAAAGAATCTTGTTTTGTTTTGTAAAGAGTTATTTAAAGAAGTAAATTTGAAGAAAGTTATATCACACAAAGATAATTTAAAGATAATTTATCCTTAAAAAATGAAATAACTTTTGGAATTTTCCCATTCGAAAGTCTGATGAAACGACGAGAGCCAAACGTGAAAAGCCACAGACCTCAGTTTCACACTCTCTCTTCCTCGCAAATCCCAAAAAATTATGTGTTCTTCGAAAACCCTAGCAGTCCTCATCTCCTCCGTCGTGATTCTAACAATCACCAGTTTCCACAACACCGTAGCCTTAGGCGGAGACGGCGGAGGAGTAAACACCAACAATGTCTATTCCCCTTGCTCCGACACCAGAATCCAAAGATCCGACGGATTCACATTCGGAATCGCATTCTCGTCTCGTCCTTCCTTTTTCCTTAACCAAACGGTTCTTCTCTCTCCTTGTGACCGTAGACTTACCCTCGCCGCCATGAATTCACAGCTCTCTATCTTCCGTCCTAAGATCGATGAGATCTCTCTCCTCTCCATCAACACCTCCGCTTTTTTCCCGGTAACATATACTGAGTTCGTCAATTTTGTTTATTAAACAAATTGAATTAGTTTAGTGAATCTCATTAAGTAACGTTTTATTATTAATCTGTGTTTTTTTTCAGAGTTTAGATTAGGAAAATGTGGATTTAGTTGACATGTCTGTCTACTAATAGTAAATATTAGGTTGTTGTATAGAAGAAAAAAAAGTATCAGATTTGGTTTTATGTAACCATGATTAGTGTCCATGTCTAATCATTTATGCAAATGTACTTTAATTAGGTTGGTGAAGTGTAGTATGTTTCTTTATGATTTGACATGGATCCTAATCATGGTTAATTTTGTGGATGTATGGTCTCTTCAGGATAACTATGGTGGATATATGGTGGCATTTGCGGGTCGGAAATACGCAGCGAGGTCTATTCCGGCTTTTATTGCTAACAGCACTTTCATCGTAACCAGTTTTACTTTGGTAAAGCTTTTTCTATATCACCTTTGACTAAATATTTGGTTGTATAGATAGATTACTTAAGAGATCTTATTTATGGTGTTGTTATGTTTTAAGGTGATGGAGTTTCAGAAAGGTAGACTTCAAAACTTGTATTGGAAGAGAGACGGATGTGCGTCGTGCAAGGGGAATCAAAATTTTGTGTGTCTCAACAAGCAAGATTGTGCTATTAGAACACCGAGCTGTAAAGGTCGAGGAGGTTCTGTGGACTGTAGTCTCGGGATTCAGCTGGCGTTTTCCGGCACTGATAAACACTTGGCGGTTCTCAACTCGTGGTATGAAGTCGAGAATCTTAAGCAGTATTCTCTTTATGGTCTGTATTCAAACCTCAAGAGCTCCCTTACCAATCAGTTCAACAATTTCTTCTGAGCTTCTTGGGGAGATCTATTTGTTTGTTTGTATCACGTAAGTTAATCTCTTTGATGACTCTCTAATGGTTAATGAAATGTAACACGAATTTGCAGAAATGGTTATGGTAGGAACCGGAATGTCCCTATTCTGGGCAAATCTGGTTTGATTCAACCACTTGTTTTCAGAGTTAGTCAAGAGTCGAGCCTATTAGTAGTCTCAGTTTATAACCATACCGGACGGTTAAGCTCAACTCAGGTAAAAGCAATAGATGCGTATTCGCAACACCATCAAAACAAATGTGTGTTCTCTTCTCTATGTAACCCTCAGCTTTCAGACAAAACTCTGGCAGCTGTAGATATACCAAAACATTAAAACTTTAGTCCTGTAATATTACATGACTGATTCCTATGACAACACTTCATTTATCTTCAAGATCTCTGTCAATTGTTTAACAGCATCTCCTTGGGCTGTCTTTACCTCATCTTGTGGAGTTTCTGATCCCACCGTAAACACAAATATATCCTTGAATCAAGACAATGAATATGTGCTCTTCTTGATTGCTTTATTCTATTGACTATGTTGATGAAGCAAGGTTGGTGACACCGAAGTAAAGAGTCTTCTGGTTGAAAGCATTTATGGCATAGTCAACCTGAAGGTGACCCAATGGAGACTTGAACCGTAGCCCATACCCGAATCCATACCCAAACCCCGGCTTCCCTTGTCTCAACGAAGGGTTTCCTGAAACCAGTTCCCCAACAGCTTTATCATTTTTATGTCCCAACTACTTCTTTATGGTTCTAGTTCGGAGCAGGCAAAGTGAACTTACCGGGGACAAGGCGGCTTGAGCCTAGGTCCGTTCCACAATCCAAGAAGATGGTCCCTTCTGTCATCTTGTTCTGTACACAAAAAGGAACTAAAGCTCAATGAAAGCTTAACAGGGGAAAACCATTTGATGATTCTGAAGACCAAATCATGCAGCAGCTCCACGTACCAAAGGCAACGCCAATTCTGTATTAGCAACAAGGCATGACCGCCCGGATCCAACAGCACCCTCACCATATCCCCGAACACTGCCTAGCCCACCAATGGCAAATGCTTGATAAGGTGCCATGTCTCCTACAATTGAACCACCTGTCAAGCTGTCACAGAAGAGATAAGAACCACGGCAAAACTAGGATATCTTTACAAAGCATCTTCTACGTGTAGTTGTTTAGACAGAGTATGCACGATTCTGTCAGTACCTTGCTAAGAGAAAAGCCGGTCCCAACCTGACACCTTTTGATGCAACAAATTTGAAACGGTTGAAGATAAGCCACTTGGACACAACCGGAATACCTTGTTCTATTTGCATGCTGAACTGAAAAAGCGAGAAACCAGTATGAGAGAAGAGAAAAGTTGAGAAACTAGTGCAAAATGATACGAGGTTTGCCTAGGCTATGAAACAGAAATGAAGAGTTTCTTACATGAGAGAGACCTTGGTCGGTAGCCTTTGCAAACCGGGATTCTTGCTTTAAAACTACCATACTGTCATGGGTATTTCCACTGCATAGCAAAGAATTCTACACGATGTAAATATCAGTTTTATGCTAGAGCTTAAGCAAAAAATCAAGGCAAGAGATATTTAATATCACCTGCATGTTATAGGATATCCGTCCAGATCTCTGGTTATCGCGCGTCCATCATCGTTAATCGGACGCACATGCTGCGTTAATGTAAAAGATTACTCTTTTACCCCGAAGCAAAACAGCAAAGAGAACAATATTGTTCTACAATGTCTGAAGAAGGTAATGTGCGGGTACCTCAAACTTTACGCTGGTTGTGCTGCTCCACTTTGAACTCGCTGGCTCACTCAAGTCTAAACCAACAGCCAATTTAGACAGATTTACACCTCCACTTCCAGACCGAGAAAAATTGTCAACTGGGGTGCCGTGGACCCCTATCTCGGGTGAAAGAGAATGCTGTGCCAGATTAACAAATTTGAATGTATTAACATGGCATCATTTGGAAAGTTTCACTTTCTAAGATAGCTTCACAGATCAGTAACAAAATAAAAAATAGTGAGTACCTGTATGAAGAAGCATTGTTGCGGACGCCATTCAGGTCTAGGTCTCCTAAAAGCCACCAGTACATTGGAATCATACAACCCTTTATCCCATGATACATCAAGCTTCTCGCTTCCTCCAAACAAATTTGGATGTTTGATACAGAGGCTGCAACTAACAGACCCAAATGAACACTTGAATCGAAAAGAAAGATATGACCATCTCAGTTCTGCAGAGTATATGAACACAAAATTTATAAGAACTGTAATCTGTAGCATTACGCCAGAGAACTTGCCTGCCAATCACTAGAGAAAGAGGACTGCTTGTGTCCCTATTCAAACAGCAACAAACTGAATTTAAGTATCATTGAGGAAGCTATAAAGGTGGTACAGTTTCATGAGTATTGATTAAAAATGTGAGTAAAGTTGAGAATGGATGATCGGAGCATACCTGAAAGCAGGAAACATTAAAGAAGTACAAAGCTTGTGAGTGAAATCCACATTAACATCAATCTTGGCTGCAATATAAAAAAAAACAAGAAGATCAAATTCGATGCCGCTGCTCGAAAACCATTTATGAAAACCACACTGCAAAGCAGTCCGATCTTAATCTTTCACTAAATTCAACAGCAAGAGATATCCCACATGATGGGTTAGTAACAAAAATGGTTAAAAAACGTTAATGTATCCTACAACATTCTGATAAAAATATCAAAATCGAAACTTGTGCTCCAAAAAACATTTCTGAAAGCCACATATCAAACCAATCCGACCATAATCGTATACTTACTACACTCAAGTCTTAGAAAAATGTTTCCTTTACAAAATTAACAATGTATGCTCATGCCTACACCATTCTGATTCATCAATTACCACACCCATAAACGTAATCAAAACTATGCATATGAAATGAATCATATCTATACATTGAAAGCCCTCCATTGGGTCAGGTTAAATCCACAATCAAATTCCAGAATTGTACCATATTCAGCACATTAATACTGATCCAACAACACAAATTTCGAAAGAGATGGATTTAGAAGATAGAGCGATGACCTCTACCAGCGTGGATGCTCTTCTGAGCTCCCATGGCGATGGAGTAAGAGAAAAATCAACCATGAAGAGAACCCAAAACCGGAAGTGGCATTAGACAAGCAATGCCCAGAAAAGAAGGGATCTTTTGTTTTCCTATGTCTTCTTGGGGAGTGAATTTGCAGAGAGGTTAAGGATTTGATGCTTAGGATATTTTTAGAGGAGAAGAAACCAAGTTTGGGTTTATCTCTTTCGTCTTTATTCCTTTTTGGGCTTTATGCACGTGGGCCGTATCTACAACTATCGAAACCCATCACATAATATGGGAAAAATATGTATGTTATTGTTAACCTAAGTTTACTTTTAATTTTTAATTTAGGTAGTTTCTAATTTAAACAATATCACATTAACTCTCTATTTACCATCATGTTTCTCTACTTGTGATTGGTCCCAAAAGTACTAATGCCCTTTTGAACTTTTTATTTTTAAAATGGCTGTAGGCGAAAGATTCATTTTCTATTTCCATTTGAAATTTATGGATTTTACTTGTTTATTGTCCTTTCAGTTAGGCCTAGGACTAAGCCGGATATCTTGGATTTTTGAGGATATCCGGATCTGGATCCGTAGTTATGATATCCAGATCCGCATTCGGCTACTCCGGATATCCGAAACCCGGATATCCGTAAAAAAACCCCGGATATTCGCGGATATCGGATCGATTTTTTATTAAAAAATTATTATTATAAAAAATGAGAGAAAAATTAAAAAATAATTATTAATATTATATAAATAACTGAAAATTTTATTATAATAGTATTATAATATATAATCTGAGAAATTTTTTTAAAAATATATATTATATAACATAAATAATTAAAATATTATTAAAAATATTATTATAATATTATATTCCGGATATCCGGATATCCAGTTTTATTTCTTTCTACTATCCGAATCCGTATCCGTATCCGGTCGGATCCAAAATTTCACTATCCGGATCCGGATCCGGCCCACCCGGAATTCTGTTTTCCGGAGCGGATCGGAGCGGATCCCGAATACCGGATAATAAGTCTCAGGCCTACTTTCAGTCATGGTGGTGGAAAGGTTCTTGGAGTGGATCTTTGGTGTTTCTTAGCTTAATTATTTTTTTTAATTTGTATAATTTACCTATATTAGCATGAAAGAACTTATTAAAATCTTTAGTTACAAAATAAATATGATCATTTCTCGTTGCCTAGCCAACTAGCCAAACAAATAAGAACCTAATAAAATCTGAAAAGAAACTAAACTTTCTATAAATATACCACCTTCATATTATAAAAAATTATAATAGAACTGAAACTAATATGACGTAAACGGTAAACCATATTTTTATTTTTAGTAGATTGTTATACCTCTTTAGTAGTACCAACAGGGACGGGGAAAAACAAACGAAAAAAACAAATGCGAGCAAAGGAGCACCCTTCGTTCTAGCTGTTTTTCCTCTATTTAGTGCACCAACTAAGTAACAAAAACGTATTAACGAGAAAAACTGTTTCCAAAAGAAAAATGTATATATAATAAACTCCATAAGTTGTAACATTGAAGATAAGGTAACTCAAATAATATCAAAACACAAAAACTCAAAAGGATAACGAGGATGAATCCCAAAACCCTAGTTACAAATTTTCTCATCATCCTCCTTGTACAAATCTCCAACTTATCATTAGAGGTAAACTCGTTACGTGCGTACCACAAGAAAGACTATAAATCAGAGTATAAGGTACGGCCAAATACGGTTGTACGAATGGTCATCTCTAACGATCTATTTGGTCTAAAGAATGGAAACGCGGGTTTTGTATGCGCAAAGGGTGCTAATAAGGTATGGAAAAAGAGCAAACCAGGAGACCGGTACGTTGCGGTTCAGTTTAAATACGACGGTAAGAGTAGACACACGTTCACGCATTGCCATCTCCGTTCTAATTTCGGGTTTGTCAACTTCCCGGTCAGCATTCATCCGGACACATCTGCTGAGTGTTATCCTAGTTACGTATGTGGTTACTCGATTCGAAAAGATGGGGTTTTTTACAAGCCTGAGAAGAAGCTTTATCGATGGAAGAGGAACAAGTGATTTAATTAAGATCATATCTACATATACATTGAAACTTATGGGTGTAGTTACTTAAACAAGCATGTTGTATAAAATATTTTTTTGTTTACTTTTTTGTAACGTAAAATTTACTTTCAAACAATGATTTTTTGTTTGTTTGTTTTATATGATATATCTGGAACTTAATTAGATATAAAGAAAACTTGAAAGATGATTTGGAAGGATGTACTGTTCCGTTATTTGCATCTATTTGTTTGCATCTTTGGGTTATGATGTAGTTCAAATCATATATATTTAGCCAATGTAGGTGTGTGAGCTCGGATGCAGATAAAAGTGTACACAATTGGTCTTTCCATTTAAGCTTTCATACTGGCTTAATGGTAGTATCACTGATCCAAAGTTGTGTGGCCTGATTACCTAAAACCCTTTCAGGTGACAACAATATGTGAGTTGCATTATTGGAAGCCACAGATACAAACAGTCTGGAGAAAGATCCCGCGACGTAAGAATTATTCGATTGACATCATCGACTCATTTGGAGGAGGTCATGTGCAAACACAACTACTTCTTTAACCTTAAAAGTATATGATTCAAAAACAAAAACACTATCTTACTTTTCATCTGTTCTAAATCTAGCTTCTGACATTATTTCTGTACATAATTTGCCATCACAAGAATTTGTGTCCTAAGAAAAAATGTTACACTTACTACCATTTTCAAAGTTGTTCATATCTCAACTAGAAATTATGCAAACCAGGAATGAAACTGAAAAATTAGCAAACCCACATAATGTCATTATACCTGAAAAAACAAGACAAGGTATGAAGGTGCCGAACCTTTCTTAGATCCGAAGCTCTGATATCTACATCGAGAACAGTTTTATGCAAATGCTAACCGGATCAGGAGGATCACGTAATGAAGAGACAAGCCAAAAAGAAAAGCAACATTTTTCAGTCATAAACCCTAATGAAAATTAAAGAAGACGTAAACAATATATTCTTAGAGGCTAAGAAGTGAAATATTCAAAAAATCCGATTTGGGAGGCGGGAGCTGAGACTGAATATTATTCAAAACTTATAGGATCCAACAAGATTACGTTTTGGGAATCCTTTCCATACCGAATCCTTTCCAGTACGATTGCACCAGGCAGCTTCGTGCTTTCTCATTCCCAAACACCCCCATCAATTACACAACATGTAAGATTATTAACACTCTTTGCATAAATGTGTACGAGCCTGTATAGGGTATGTTGGTATTCATTAACAATGGTTCGAGATTACTTTCTTTCGGTCTCGTTTCCCACTCATTTTTCATTTGGTAATCTTCAAATTCATCATCTTTTTAAGAGTGACTTCTCTGATCTAACATAGGTCTCTTTGAAACAGGGCACTTACACACCTAAGATGACGATAAATATTAGAGTGTATATAGATTCCGGTTAAGGTTAATTAGATTAGCTGATTGGTTTAGTATAGATTGGTTTTACTCTTTCGTATACTTGTATATACTCAAGTGTTTTGTAACAAACATAGAGAGAAGAAATAAGAAAACATTTCACAGATCTGATTCTTGTTCATAAACTCTATCATGGTATCAGAGCCATTCTGGTGATTTCACCTTCTGATCTTCGAATTCTTCATAAATCTCACCGATTAAACGTCTTTTTCTTTCTTAATTGTTCTTCCGCAAGCTTGATTTTGACGAAAATGGTGAAGAAAGGGGGAAAATCGAGAAATCGAAGTGTTACGCCTGATATTGAAGGTTCTGCAGCTAAAATTGATTGAGGATCATTGCTTATTGAAGAACCTGAGATTGCGATTGCGAAACATACAAATTCTCAGAGATCGGAAACTTTTGGAGGTCATGGTTCGATGACGAAGCAATCTGAGTCATTCGAGAGTCCATTTGTTCTTCATTCTTCCGATCATCCAGGTATGATGATTGTTGCTCATCCACTCGACGGAACTAATTACAATAGCTGGTCGATTGCAATGAGGATTAGCTTAGATGCGAAAAATAAGCTTAGCTTCATTGATGGATCATTGATGCGTCCATGTGAAAGTGATTCTAGTTTCCGAATTTGGAGTAGATGTAACAGTATGGTGAAATCATGGATTCTTAATGTTGTGAACAAAGAAATCTATAACAATATTCTGTATTATCAAGATGCTATGGAGATGTGGGATGATTTGTTCACTAGGTTCAAGGTTAATAATCTACCAAGGAAATATCAATTGGAACAGACTGTAATGATGCTTAAGTAAGGAGAACTTGACTTGTCAACATATTTCACCAAGAAGAAGACCTTATGGGAACAACTTGCGAATACAAGGTCTCGTGTAGTGAAGAAGTGTGACTGTGATCAAGTTCACGAATTGCTTGAAGAAGCAGAAACAAGTCGTGTAATTCAGTTCTTGATGGGATTGAATGACAATTTCAACAACATTCGTGGTCAGATTCTGAATATGAAACCAAGACCAGGATTGAATGAGATATACAATATGCTGGATCAAGATGAAAGTCAGAGAATAGTTGGCTATTTTAGGCCATTATCAACTCCTTCGGTTTTTCAGACTCAAGCTGTTCTCACTGAGCAAAATCCAATTGTGTTGGCGCAAGGTAACTTTCAGAAGCCAAAGTGTTCTCATTGCCTTCGTATTGGTCATACTGTGGATAAGTGTTATAAAATTCATGGTTATCCACCTGGTCATCCAAGAGCTAGAAAGAACACATATGTGGGAAGTACAAACTTGGCTAGTACAGAGCAGGTACAAGCTCAGAAGGAGAATCGTCCTGAAGAACTAGATGATAGTATGTCTACAGAGCATATTCAGTCTATGATCTCTTACTTAAGCTCCAAACTTCAGTCTAATAGCATTTCTCCATGCCCTGATAAGGCTATAGCTTCGACTTCAGCTCCTGTACCATCTATCTCACAGATGACTGGTACATTTCTTTCCCTTTATGATTTCACATATTATGACATGCTAACTTCATCTATACCTCATGAAACTGAGTTGTCTCTTAGAGTTTGGGTTATAGATTCAGGAGCTAGTCATCATGTTACTCATGAAAGGGAGATATATATAGAATAAAAACCTTTAGATAGAACCTATGTTAGGTTACCAAATGGTCATACAGTTAAGATAGAGGGTATTGGTTTTGTTCAACTCACTGATGCTTTATCTCTACACAATGTGCTTTATATTCCTGAATTCAAATTTAACTTGTTGAGTGTGAGTGTCTTGACTAAAACTTTGAATTCTAAAGTCAGTTTACTTCTTATGCATGTTTTATTTAGGTTCTTACTCAGGAGTTAATGATTTGAAACAGTAGTCAAGTTGCCAACTTATATGTCCTGAATCTTGATAAGTCTCTTGTGAATCTATCTTGTTCAACTTTACCAGGTATGTCTATTTGTTCTAATGTGCAAGTTGAATCAGATTTATGGCATAAAAGATTAGGACATCCCTCTATGGCTAAGATTAAGTCTCTTTCTGATATTTTATTGTTGTCAAAACAAAAGATTAATAAATCATCTCATCATTGTCACATTTGTCATCTTTCTAAACAGAAACATTTACCTTTTAAATTTTCGAACCATATGCGTGTTAAGCCTTTTGAATTGGTTCACATTGATACTAGATGTAACGCCCGTGTTCCGGAAAAAGGGAATTTGTCGAGATCGTTACAGAGGAATCGTATATTGGCGTTTCGATTCCCTGAGGTTGTCGGTAATGTGATCTCTCTCTTTGGAGTCGATCTTGAGTGTTTTGGGATTGGAGTTTTCTCGAGAACGGGAAGCGGTTTGATCGAAAATCGAAAGTCAAACTTTTGACCGAAAAAGGAGAGGGGATCGATCGGTCCAAGCTAGGATAGATCGATCCAAGCTTTGTGGTCGATCTGGTGTGTTTGGGCGAGTGGACCGATCGATCCAGATAAGGATCGATCAATCCACATGTGTCGGCTTTTCTTTTTGTTGCTTTGACCTCACCAAACCCCCTTTGTTTGCGTCTTTTCATCTTCGTTCTTCTTCCGGGGTGTTGCTGTGAGTTGTGGCTGAGGTTCAGAGAGGAAAGAAGTGTGAGATTCAAGGGTTGGGTGTTAAGTGTGAGAGATCAAAGAGAGAAAGTTGTGGTTGCTTAGAAAGGTAGAAGCTTGGTGGTTAGGGTTGCAGAGGATCTTTTGTTGCAGCGTAGAGGTTCACCGGTTTTGTTGTGGGCTGTTCTTGGCTCTGTTGTCCGAAATCAAGGTGAGTGCATGACCTTGAGCTTATCTAAGCATTTGAGAAGCTTGTTTGTTCTTGTTGGTGTTTGGATTAGTTTTATCGAATCCTTAGTATGAAGCTTGTTTCTGTGGTTATGTGGCTTGTTTCCTTGTTGTTTGGGGCTTGGGTTTGTGTTTAATCGCCTGTAGAAAGCAAGGTTGGGGTGATCGTTGGTCGTGTGCGGTGGAGGAAGTTGAGATCGGAGTTGCAGAAGCTCGAGGACCGATCGATCTAAGGTGGGATCGATCGATCCAAGGCTTGTTGGTTCGAGGGTAAGGGGATCGATCGATCCAGAAAGGCTTGAGTTGCTGGTTCTTGCTGTTGTGCTCGGATCGATCGATCCAAGCCTTGGATCGATCGATGCATGTTTGTTTATCGTTTTGTAATTGTTGCGTTTGTGCGTTGTGAGCGGTTTATCGTCTTACTTGCTTGTGTGTATAGCTCGTAGATGGGAAGACTGCCTCACTAAGTATTTGTTATAATACTTACGCATCTCTGTGTGTCTTTGAGTTGCAGGTAAGGATAATGTGTGATCGTAGAATCAAAGGCGTTGAGGAGGGGATGACTAGGACTCGGTTGTTGTTGTTGTTGTTGTTGTTGTTTCACAAAACTCTCCTCACACTCAGGAGACCACACAAAAGGAACATCTTTCCCTGTCAGCTTCGTCATAGACTTAGCCATACTCGCGAAACCCTTGACGAACCTCCGGTAATAACTTGCTAACCCGAGAAAACTCCGGATCTCAGTAGCATTCCTCGGCCTCGGCCACTCCCTGATAGCCTGAATCTTCTCTGGATCTACAGAAACTCTCTCTGCGGACACAATGTGACCCAGCAATCCGATCTCTCGCGGACACAATGTTGTTCTCACACAACAACAACAACAACAACCGAGTCCTAATCATCCCCTCCTCAACGCTTTTGATTCTACGATCACACCTTATCCTTACCTGCAACTCAAAGACACACAGAGATGCGTAAGTATTATAACAAATACTTAGTGAGGCAGTCCTCCCATCTACGAGCTATACACACAAGCAAGTAAGACGATAAATCGCTCACAACACACAAACGCAACAATTACAAAACGATAAATAACCGGATCGATCGATCCAGTCCAAAAACAAACATGGATCGATCGATCCGAGCATAACAGCAAGGACCAGCAACTCAAGCCTTTCTGGATCGATCGATCCCCTTACCCTCGAGCCAACAAGCCTAGGATCGATCGATCCCACCATGGATCGATCGATCCCCACGGTTCTGCAACTTCGACATGACCTGCAAGCCTTGGATCGATCGATCCCACCTTAGATCGATCCGTCCTCGAGCTTCTGCAACTTCGATCTCGACTTCCTCCACCGCACACGACCAACGATCACCCCAACCTTGCTTCCTACAGGCGATTAAACACAAACCCAAGCCCCAAACAACAAGGAAACAAGCCACATAACCACAGAAACAAGCATCATACCAAGGATTCGATAAAACTAATCCAAACACCAACAAGAACACACAAGCTTCTCAAATGCTTAGATAAGCTCAAGGTCATGCACTCACCTTGATTTCGGACAGACAACAGAGCCAAGAACAGCCCACGGCGAAACCGGTGAACCTCCACGCCGCAACAAAAGATCCTCTGCCACCCTAACCACCAAGCTTCTTCCTTTCTAAGCACCACAACCTTCACTCTTTGATCTCTCACACCCAACACCCAAACCCTTGAATCTCTCACTTCTTTTCTCTTTCTACCACAGCCAACAACCCACAGAAGAAGAACAAGAAGCAACAAAACCTGAACAAGGAAGGTTAGGTGAGACCAAAGCAACAAAAAGAAGTTACCGACACCCTTGGATCCATCGATCCTCAGCTGGATCGATCGGTCCACTTGCTCCACCGAACCAAATTGATCACAACAACTTGGATCGATCGGTCCTAGCTTGGACCGATCGATCCTCCCTCTTTTTTGATCAAAAGTTCAACTTTCGACTCTCGATCAATCCGCTTCCCATTTCCGTTCTCGAGAAGACTCCAATTCTGAAACACTCAAGATCGACTCCAAAGAGAGAGATCACATTACCGATAACCTCAGGGAATCGAAACGCCAATATACGATTCCTCTGTAATGATCTCGACAAATTCCCTTATTCTGGAACATGGGCGTTACAATTCTCCCCCACTAACATAGATTCGTCCTCGAATCTGCGATACAGTTCATCCGAAATGAACTCCAACTTACAATCGTCGCAACGTTTCTCTTAAACCTTGACCAGCCCGGCCAACACAACCCAAACACGTGAGTGAACACTAACAACCTCCGAGGTCTACAATCAGTCGCTATGCTTATAATCACATTCTAGACAGTCATTGATTTCAACACAACTCGTACTCGTACCACCCCACCCTCAGGACTGAAGTCCCTCGAGTTCTCGGTACCACATACCACTCACACTCTCGGATCACAAAGTCCCTCAAGCTATCGGCACCAAACCCGTACCACTCACACTCTTAGACACAAAGTCTTCGAGCTATCGGTACTACGCATACCACTCGCACTCTCAGGCCACACGTCCCTCGGGCTATGGGTATAACTCTCATACCACTCCCACCCTCCGGTCACATGTCCTTTGAGCTATGGGTATCTGGGGACTAATCCTCCCCTCACGAGTTGTACATGACCAAACCGTCCTTAGAGCAATAAAGTCTACGAAACGTCTATAAGCATCTCCGACTAAAACTACCTCACATGGTCTACGTATAACATCGCAATGTCATACACCATCACCGATAATCCCAACCCGGAATATCACCACAACTATGACCCAACCTCAGGTCAACTCGAAACATCCCAGCTCACAGGGAAGTTTCTCATATCCAAATACGAAGGATATTTCTAGTTCATATTCTCATAAAATTTTATCATTTCAAACCTCATGACATCACAAGGCATAACCAATAAGAAATACACATCTTATTACCAATCCAAATGTATTAATCGTTTACACACCAAAACGAAATACAAAAAGATACGAGTAAACAACTCAAACTACGAAACTAGAACCAGCGATGAAAACTACACAAGCATCAGCTTGCTTCTCGAACCACTTTTTGAATCTAGCTTTCATCCGCTCCTCTGGTTCCCAAGTTTCCTCCTGAACACCGTCACAGTCCCACAAGACTCTCATCATCGGAATCCTCTTCCGACAAAGCTCCTTGACCTTCCAGTCGAGAACCCTCACTGGTCTCGCCTCTAAGGTCATCTTAGGCTGAAGGTCTGACGGAATCTCAACAAACACCTTATCATCCCTATGCAAGCACTTCTTCAGCATCGACACATGGAAAACCTTGTGAAATGCTTGCATAATCTCCGGTAACTCCAACCGGTACGCGACTGGCCCAACTCGACCAACAATCCTAAACGGACCCATATACCTCAGACTAAACTTAGTCTCGGTAATGGACCTGTTCGGACCTCGCAACATCGCCATTTTGAGATACACTCGATCTCCCACCTCGAACTCAGGCTCTTTTCTCTTCTTATCGGCATAACTCTTTTGCCGATCCTGAGCTTCCTTCATGTTCAGCTTCAAAACCCGGATCTTCTCCATAGTTTCCTGAACAAAATCCGCACCCAATGTACTTCTCTCTCCCACTTGGGTCCAGCACAATGGCAGACGACATGGCCTACCATACAGAGCCTCGTATGGAGCCATTCCAATACTCGCCTGGTAGCTATTATTATAAGCAAACTCTACCAAGCTCAGGTGATCCACCCAATAACCACCCCAGTCCAGCACAGACATCCTCAGCAAATCCTCAAGAGTCTGGATCATCCGCTCGGATTGTCCAGCCGTCTGAGGATGATATGCGGTACTCAAATGCACCTTTGTGCCCATCTCCGTCTGGAACGCTTTCCAGAACTCGAAAGTGAACTTAGGACCCCGGGGTGACACAATACTCACCGGTACTCCATAAAGTCTCACTATCTCCTGCACGTACTTCTTAGCCAACACCGAAGCTCCATCGGTTTTCTTGATGGCCAGAAAACGTGCACTCTTGGTCAAACGATCAACAATGACCTAGATCGCATCTTTGGTCCGAGAAATTGGCAACCCCACTACGAAATTCATCGTAATCATATCTCACTTCCACTCTGTAATAGGTAAACTCCGCAACAATCGGCTTTGAACCTGATGCTCTGCCTTCACTAACTGGCACGTATAACATGCTGCGACCCAGTTAGCCACATCTCGGTACATCTTAGTCGCTTCCGGATAAATCAAAAACAAACTCACATGAGCCTCACTCAGGATTTCTCGCCTCAAACCCTCATCCTTGGGTACACATACCCGCCCATGCACAAGAATAGTCCCATTAGCAGAGACCTAATATTCTGAACCCGCTTCCCTGGAAGTATTAACCAAACCCTCATCATTCTCCTGAGCCAACCGAACCCTGCTCAGAAGATCCGCCTGATTAGCTGCCTCCAAACCCAACGGTTCCCTAGATAAGACACACAACCTCAAAGAACCAAGCTCACACACCAACGACTCCATGTCCTACTTCCGAGCCAAAACCATACGTTTGCGACTCAAAGCATCCGCAACCAAGTTCGCTTTACCAGGATGGTAAGCGATCTCCAGATCATAATCCGCCACCAACTCCATCCAGCGCCTCTGCCTCAAATTCAACTCAGGCTGAGTGAAAATGTACTTCAGGCTCTTATGATCTGTAAACACTTGAACCTTTCTGCCATAAAGATAAGACCTCTAAATCTTCAAGGCGAACACTACCGCAGCCATCTCAAGATCATGGGTAGGGTAGTTGCCCTTATGCTTCCTCAACTGCCTCGAAGCATAGGCAATCACCTTTCCCTGCTGCATCAACACACAACCCAGACCAACTCCCGAAGCATCTGCATACACCACGTAAGGCTCACCCGGCTCAGGTAATGCCAATACTGGCGTACTAGTCAACATCGTCTTCAGGTTTTCGAAACTCTCCTCACACTCAGGAGACCAAACAAAAGGAACATCCTTCCCTGTCAGCTTTGTCATAGACTAAGCCATACTCGCAAAACCCATGACGAACCTCCAGTAATAACCTGCTAACCCGAGAAAACTCTGAATCTCAGTAGCATTCCTCGGCCTCGGCCACTCTCGGATAGCCTGAATCTTCTCCGGATCCACCGAAACTCCTTCTGCGGACACAACGTGACCCAGAAATCCAATCTCTCGCTGCCAGAAACTACATTTGCTCAACTTAGCAAATAGCTTCTGCTCTCGCAGCTTCTCCAGAACAACTCTCAGATGCACCTCGTGCTCCTCGGGACTCTTCGAATACACCAAAATGTCATCGATAAAGATGATCACAAACTCATCCAGATACTCCTGGAATACGCTGTTCATCAACCTCATGAACGCTGCTGGTGCATTCGTCAACCCGTTTGTACGTTGTGAGCGGTTTATCGTTTTGTAATTGTTACGTTTGTACGTTGTGAGCGGTTTATCATCTTACTTGCTTGTGTGTATAGCTCGTAGATGGGAGGACTGCCTCACTAAGTATTTGTTATAATACTTACGCATCTCTGTGTGTCGTTGAGTTGCAGGTAAGGATAAGGTGTGATCGTGGAATCAAAGGCGTTGAGGAGGGGATGATTAGGACTCGGTTGTTGTTGTTGTTGTGTGAGAATTTGTTTATATTTGTTGAATTGCGTTTACTGTTGTTTAACGGTTTGTTAATGTTTAATAATTCGGAGTTTGAATTGAAACCGTTTTAGTTAATACGTATGGGCGTATTAATTGTTTAAAAAAAAAAAAAACGGGTGTGGTCGTTTCACTTGGGGTCCTTTTTCTATGCCTACAGTTGATGGTTATAGATATTTTTTGACAATTGTTGATGATTTTAGTCGCGCAACATGGGTATACATGCTTAAACAAAAGTCTGATGTCTTGCATGTTTTTCCTGGTTTTATTCAAATGATTGAGACTCAATACAGTACTACTGTTTGTTCTGTTAGATCGGACAATGCCAATGAACTAAAATATACTGAATTGTTTTTACAAAAAGGTATTCAATTACAAAAAGGTATTAAAAGTTTTCATTCTTGTCCGGAAACACCAGAACAAAACTCGATTGTAGAGAGAAAACATCAACACTTGTTGAATGTAGCTAGGGCTCTAATGTTTCAGTTTGGGATTCCTTTGCAATTCTGGGAGGATTGTGTCTTAACAGCTACATTTCTTATTAATAGGTTGCCTTCCCCTGTTTTAGACAACAAAACTCCATATGAAAGATAAACCAATGAACTCCCAGATTATAACTCTTTAAAGACATTTGGTAGCTTATGCTATAGTTCTACTACTCCCAAGAATAGAACTAAGTTTGATCCTAGAGCCAAAGCTTGTATTTTCCTAGGTTATCCTTTAGGTTTTAAGGGTTATAAGCTGCTAGATATAGAGACATACTCAGTTTCTGATTCTAGACATGTCATATTTCATGAGAAAATTTTTCCTTTTGCATCATCTAACATCTCAGATGATGCAAAAACTTTCTTTCCTCATTTTTCTCTACCTGCACTAAACACTGATGGACGTTCGCCTCTTGTGCCACCATCTTCTGATGCTCCTCACAATCATGATGAGACATCTTCTGTGATTTCTATTCCTTCTGAATCTAAATCACATAGGCAGAGAAAACTGCCTTCCCATTTGCAGAATTTTCATTGCTATAATAATACTCCTATTACTCCTATTAAAACATCTCCCTATCCACTAATAAACTATATCTCTTATTCATATCTATTTGAGTCTTTTGGTGCTTTTATTAATATCATCACAAATATGAAATTACCACAAAAGTATTCAGAGGCTAAGCTGGACAAGGTATGGATTGATGCTATGGGAAAGGAGATTGGTGCTTTTCTAAGAACAGAAACTTGGAGTATCTATGATTTACCCTCTGACAAAGTTGTCGTAGGTTGCAAATGGGTATTCACAATTAAATATCATAAAGATGGAAGCATTAGGAGATATAAAGCACGCTTGGTGGCAAAAGGGTATACTCAACGAGAGGGAATAGATTTTATTGATACTTTTTCTCCAGTTGCAAAGATGGCAACAGTGAAACTTATTCTTTCCCTCGCACGTAAAATGCAATGGTCTTTACATCAATTAGACATTTCCAATGCATTTTTGAATGGTGACCTCGATGAAGAAATATACATGAAGCTGCCACCGGGTTATGCTGAAATTCTAGGTGAACAAGTGTCTTCTACAGCTGTATGCAGACTACATAAATCGATTTATGGTCTCAAACAGGCTTCCCGGCAATGGTTTATCAAATTTTCTACTACTTTGGTTAGTTTTGGTTTTGAAAAATGCCATGGTGATCATACATTGTTTGTGAAGGAATTTGATGGGAAATTTTTGGTAGTATTGGTATATGTGGATGACATATTGATAGCTAGCACTAATGATGATGCAGCTTGTGAGTTGAAGAATCAGTTGAGTTCTTCTTTCCAGTTAAGAGATCTCGGCCCTCCCAAGTTTTTTCTTGGCATTGAGATTGCTAGGAACAATGAAGGTATTTCTCTAAATCAAAGAAAGTATGTTCTTGATTTACTGGACTCTACTGGTTTTTCAGATTGCAAACCTTCTTCTATTCCCATGGAGCCAAATCTGCAGCTTACTCAGGATAGTGGAGACTTATTGCCTGACACAAAGCAATATCGGAGACTAGTAGGCAAGTTGCAGTATCTGACCATTACGCGGCCAGACATTACATTTGCTGTTTCTAAACTTGCTCAGTTTTCCTCTGCTCCACGGACTGATCATCTCACTGCCATTCATAAAGTTTTGCGCTATTTGAAAGGTACCATAGGTCAAGGTCTTTTCTATGGTAGTGACGCCACTTTTGATATTCGTGGCTTCTCTGATTCAGATTGGGGTGCTTGTAAAGTTTCAAGACGGTCAGTTACGGGTTTTGCAGTATTTCTTGGAGTTTTTTGAGTCTCCTGGAAATCTAAGAAACAGACTGTTATTTCTTTAAGTTCTGCAGAGGTAGAGTACAGGGCAATGCGGATGATTACCACAGAGTTGATTTGGCTCAGTGAACTTCTTAAGACTTTAAGGGTTCCTTTTTCATCTCCAGCTTTAAGGGTTCCTTTTTTGAAGCAGGGATTATCAAAACCATGTATATATGTCCGAACTGATAATCAGTTAGCTGATGTTCTAACTAAACCTTTTTATCCGGCTCTATTCCGAGAGAATATGAGCAAGATGGGAGTCATGAACATCTATGAAGCTCCATCTTTAGGGGGGGGGTAGGGGGGGGGGGGGGGGGTGGGGGCTATTAGAGTGTATATAGATTCCGGTTAAGATTAATTAGATTAGCTGATTGGTTTAGTATAGATTGGTTTTACTCTTTCGTATACTTGTATATACTCAAGTGTTTTGTAACAAACAGAGAGAGAAGAAATAAGAAAACATTTCACAGATCTGATTCTTGTTCATAAACCCTATCAATAAACGATAAGAATGGCGGACGACTAACGTGCTTCAACTTCAAATTCAAGATTACATTAGGCTTTAATTTTAATAGTTAAGTTTTCTGATGAAAATATGTTGTATCTTTGTGAATATCTCTCGTTTACTTTTGTGGTGTCCAAATAAAGATGCTCTGCATGTTAAGGCTTGTGTTGATCTACATTAAAGGCAGACCAATCTTTCTGCTTTAATAAATTAGGGGTCTAAATGGTGACAGTAGTTTGAGGAATTTTCTTTTGGTTACAAATGAAAACTTGTGGAAAATTTGAGGAATTTTAGTCACATCATTTGGTTACATAATATTTTTAAGTTTGTATGCGAATAAACCCGCACATGTCTTTAACCGGTGAAGTAAATGACAAGATGAATTCGAGAAATTGTTTTCTTTAATGATTCAAGAACGAACTCGATCGTTGTTATAAGAGATTTCTAACTAACTTAAAAGGCAAGTTAGGGTTTCTTAGTAATTAGATTAGAGTGTATATAGATTCCGGTTAAGATTAATTAGATTAGCTGATTGGTTTAGTATAGATTGGTTTTACTCTTTCGTATACTTGTATATACTCAAGTGTTTTGTAACAAACAGAGAGAGAAGAAATAAGAAAACATTTCACAGATCTGATTCTTGTTCATAAACCCTATCAATAAACGATAAGAATGGCGGACGACTAACGTGCTTCAACTTCAAATTCAAGATTACATTAGGCTTTAATTTTAATAGTTAAGTTTTCTGATGAAAATATGTTGTATCTTTGTGAATATCTCTCGTTTACTTTTGTGGTGTCCAAATAAAGATGCTCTGCATGTTAAGGCTTGTGTTGATCTACATTAAAGGCAGACCAATCTTTCTGCTTTAATAAATTAGGGGTCTAAATGGTGACAGTAGTTTGAGGAATTTTCTTTTGGTTACAAATGAAAACTTGTGGAAAATTTGAGGAATTTTAGTCACATCATTTGGTTACATAATATTTTTAAGTTTGTATGCGAATAAACCCGCACATGTCTTTAACCGGTGAAGTAAATGACAAGATGAATTCGAGAAATTGTTTTCTTTAATGATTCAAGAACGAACTCGATCGTTGTTATAAGAGATTTCTAACTAACTTAAAAGGCAAGTTAGGGTTTCTTAGTAAGTATCATGTCTAGGGTTCTTGAGTGTAAAATTGTGGATCTTTTGCTTGACGGTTTAGCTCGCTATTTATACCGAGATCGTCGTTTCTGGATATGCTCCATTTCCTTATTATTCGAGAGTAAATCTTGTTTTTCTCCGATTTGTTACATATTTGTGTAGATTTGATTCTATCTTTCCATATTTCTCTGTAGGTCGGTTAACGAGCTTTACGATGGCCGAGCTAGTTGGGTTTCATTTTTTCGAGACGAGTAAACTACTGGGCCGAGTTCAATGGTTGTTTTGTTATTCTTGGTTTAAACCGGGTTAACCGGGTGGTGCTAAACTACTCTCTTTTAGTTTATAATGTTTGTATTGTTATTATGTTTTTAATAAATTATTATGAATATTTAATATTATTAATCAATTTGTTTATACACATTCTTTATTAGTTTATGTGATAATTATTAAAAAAAAATTAGTTAACTCTTCCTAACAAATAAAAGACATAATACTGATGAAATTGGTTAAGTTCGTAAAAAATTATCAAATGAATTTTATTTTTGTGTAAATTTATTTATGACATTAAATTAAACTATAAATATCCTACTTTTAATACGAATCTAACCAAATATTCCAAACATGTTATGATAATACATCTCGAATAAACACTTGACTGACAGAGATTTGAAAGACTGATGGAGAGCACACCCACAAGCCACAAACTATGGAACATCCTACTTTTATGATATTCAATAGCAGAAGTTATTAGTATAAATCTGTGAACTAAAGAAAAAAACTAATTTTGGTTTTTTCAAAAAAATTAATAATTAATAATTAATTTTAATAGTTTAAGATGTTATATGATAATTATGTTTGATAAAACTATTGAATAGATGTTAAACAAAGCTGCAGCTGAAGGTCATATTGATTATCATCCAACTTGCAAAGGCATCCGGTTAACTCATCTTAGTTTCGCGGACGACATAATGATCTTCACAAATGGTAGTAACAAGTCCCTCCAGGGTACTCTAGACGTGTTCTCTAAATTCGCAAGCTTCTCGGGTCTGAATTTCAACCCAACAAAATCAACAGTTATTGCTGGTGGAAAAGATAAACATAGGATGATCTCAACAGCTCAGTCTCTTGGGTTATCCGTCAGCTCCATGCCTATTAAGTATCTAGGCCTTCTCCTCTCGTCAAAGCCTATCACCAGCGCCGATTTTGCACCACTACTAGACAAGATCAAAAAACGTTTCTTGAGTTAGTCTTCACGTCATCTCTCATTCGCTGGGCGACTGCAGCTCATCAATTCGGTTATATCAAGCATATGCAATTTTGGTGTTCAGTTTTTCAGTTGCCTAAAAGATGTTTTAAACAGATTGAACAAATGTGTGGGGCGTTTCTTTGGAGTGGATCTCCCACAACATCAACAAAGGCCAAGGTCGCTTGGGAAGACGTCTGTCTTCCGAAAAAAGAAGGTGGTCTAGGCATCCGAAAGTTACAGGAGGTATCGCGTGTTTGCTCCCTCAATCTCATTTGGAAACTAATCACAATGTCAGGTTCTCTCTGAGTTGCTTGGGTTCACCAAAACCTATTGAAATCTGGAAGTTTCTGGGATGTTAAACCGACACACAAGGGGTCGTGGATTTGGCATAAGCTTCTAAAGCTTAGAGGACTTGCCCTACCTTTTGTTCGAATGGATATTGGTCATGGTAGGAATACTTTCTTTTGGCTGGATCCTTGGCATTCTCTAGGTCTTCTAATTGATGTTATCGGGGAAAGGGGAACCCGTGAGTTAGGCTTATGTCGAGATATCAAGTTGGCCGAAGCTGTTAATTCAGATGGGTGGAAAATGAGGAATAGTAGGGACCCCTTCGTCCGCAACATAGTGGCCTTACTCGTTCGTCAACGTCCACCGACCTTCACTGCTGGTGAGGACACTATCATGTGGCGTTCTAACAACACAGAGTTCCACAGAGCCTTCTCTTCCGCAAAAACATTCCAGCAACTGCGAAACCAGGGCATGGAGGTCAGCTGGTGGAAAGTTATTTGGTTCCGACATGCAATCCCAAGGTATTCCTTTATCTCATGGTTAGCAATTCGGGACAGACTATTAGTTGGCTCTCGCTCTAGAGTTTGGGGTTGTATCCAGTCATGTTTGTTCTATGGAGAGTTTGATGAGACTCACGACCACATCTTCTTCGCCTGTCCTTACACATTCACTGTTTGGATTGGAGCTGTGGGGAGCCTCTTAGAGTCGGGACATAACCCGGATTGGGGAGAAACCCTCTCCCACATCATAACTCATCGGTATGATTATCTATCTTCCATCTTGTTGCGGCTAGTTTTCCAAACCACAATATATCATGTCTGGATAGAAAGAAATGGCAGGAGGCATTCAACCGACCACCACTCCTCAGCTTACACCATTCGGCAAATTGAAAAGACTATCCGGAACAGAATTATTTCCATCCGCTACAACGAGGATGCGCGACTCCAACCACTTCTCCAATGTTGGCTTCGTTCTCGAAGCTCCCATTAACTCTATCTTGTCTGTTTACTGCTAGTTTTCTTTCTTATTTTTAATTTCTGTGTATAAACTCATTCATCTTTCAATCAATTTAACCTTTTACCAAAAAAAAAAACTATTGAATAGATTAACTTAAAATTCTACCAAAATCTACCTTTTTTATGAACTACAGTTTATTTGCCAAATTACGTTGTTATCTTAATAAAATTATTAAATAAATTAAATTTTAAATTAAATATTTTCATTTGTTTATTTCATTAACATTGTTGACAAATAATTTTTTCAGTTAAGTATTTGTTTTCTAAGTTTATATGTTTAATTTATTTTTCCAAAAATTCAGCCAAATTCATTACCATTTGAATTCTAAATTATTTTGGCAGATTCGGTAAAAATCACAATTAAATTAGGCTAGATTCAGCAATCCAGCAATATTTATCCGGATTCGACAGTTACCATTTAGACACCGAAAACGTAAAAAAACTCAAGAAGATCAAGGAAGAGCTTTCCCATATTGAACCAAACCAGATATTAAAGTTTTGAGTGATTTCATATTTTAACTTAATTATGTGGACACAAAGAAGTTTTTTACAATTTTCTAAGGAAAAACTCTACCATATAAACTCGATCGAGAGCTCCACCATATAAACCCTATCGAGAGCTCGACCATATAAACTCGATCGAACAGAAGACCAAAGCAAAAACAACAAAAAGACTCAAAATTAATTTTTAACCGTGTAAGTCTTGTTGTATATCCTTTTTTTTCTTTGATGATAATTTGATGACTGATTGAACCTTTAGGTTTTTTTAGGGTTAAATTGAACCTTAAAGCTTTGAACTCTCTCTCTCTCTCTCTCTCTCTCTCTCTCTCTCTCTCTCTCTCTCACCTTTTCATGTTTCAGGTACCATAATTAAGGGATGGGGTCTGTCTCTATGTGTTCAATGGATTGTCTTCCAGATGATCTTCTTGTCCAAATCTTATCTTTCCTTCCCACGAAAGAAGCTGTTTCTACCTCTCTTCTCTCCAAGAGGTGGAGGATTCTGTTTGCTTCTAATCTTGATTTCGACAGTTCCATCTTTTATCACCCGAAAATGAATAAACGAAATAAATACCAGTCTAGGGAAGATAACCAAAAGAGATTCAATGATTTTGTGGATAGAACATTGGCTTTACAAGTTGGTAAATTAAACAAGTTGTCACTTAAACTTAGTAAAAAATATAAAAATGAAGGTGACGTTGACCGCTGGATATGTTATGCCCTGGAGCACGGTGTCTCTGAGCTTCATCTACGCATAAGATTTTGGACGTTTGCAATTGCTTTCCCATGTCCATCCAAAGTCTTCACCAGCACAACACTGGCTAAGCTGTCATTGGGAACCAGACATTTCATATCATGCCCCAGACTTCCTCCTAATACATCTCTCCCAGCACTAAAGGTTCTCCTCCTTGATTCAATCTTGTTTGAGGGTAATCAATTATCTGAAGTGTTTCTCGCTGCTTGCCCTGCACTTGAGGACTTTACCATACACTCTTATCCACGAGAGCGAGACATACTATCCAGCAAAACCATTAAGAAACTCTTTGTTACCTATACATATAACTACAGTTATGATGATGACTATTCTAGAATTATTTCATTTGACACACCAAATGTTGTCGACTTCTACTACTCTGATTATCTTGGGCGTGAATCTCCACAATGTCACTTTGATTCACTTGCCAAAGCTACATTGGACCTTCGTTTCTTAGAAGATAAAGAGGGCCAGGTGCAAGATGGGGCGGATGTGACGGATCTCATCAGTGGAATACGCAACGTCAAGACCCTTCACTTGACTATTTCTATTGAAGTTAAACTTGATTTTGGGTTACTCTTAGTTATGAGTTTACTAAACCCAAAGTTAAGCTCTACATTTCTCTAGAATATTCATAAGATTCATGATCACCTCCTTTTAAGTGTTCTAGAGAATTCTATTACATAAACACTTAGATATTTGTGTAGAATAATGTAGAAGTTTGTAAGAAAAAATCTAGATATTTTAGTAGTTATAAAGATGATGGTAGAATAATCTAGAAACATTTGTAAACTATCGTTGGAGGCTATAAATACCTCATCACCCCCTCATTTGTAACATGTACAAGAACTTGAAGAAGCGAAATAAAAAGAGAGTTTAAGTAAAGAGTGTTCTTCATAAGTTCTCTAAGTTTCTCTAAAGTTTTTCAAGTATTCTCCAATTGTTCTTCCAAATTTTCTATCATACTTAGAGGGTTTTTCATCTTGGTTCTTTCGAAGTTCTCGGGGCATTACGGTCTTGGGCTAGTGTTAAGCACTATTGAGGTTTCTCTACATGGTATTAGAGCCTTTCTAATCTTGTGCTTTTCAAGATTAAAATTTAAAGAGAGCTTGAGTTTATTCTAAGTATGGAGTCAACGTGTAACGCCTGTGTCCCGGATTATACTGTTATATGGAGTGTTGGTCTTGTTTTAGACCGGGAAATTATTTGCTAGGCAAATGGTGGAGGAGACCGATCGATTTTGGAAGTGATTGTCGATCAGGTTTGGAATGAGGCTGGTGTCGGGCGACACCAAAGCCTGGTGTCGGATGACACCAAAGCCTGGTGTCGAGCAACACCAAAGGCTGGTGTCGAGCGACACCAGTGTTTTCTGCAGAGAAGCGGTTTAGTTGTTCTCCGGTTCTACCTACCCCAAATCGCACAAAACTCTTTCTTCTTCCTCATTGTTTCTGCTTCTTTCCACAGGGGTTCAGAGGGAGAGGGAGTGAGGAAGAGTTTGGTGTGAGAAGAGAAGGGAGAAGTGTTGGGTTTGGTCCTTGAGGGTCAAAAGAGGAGTGAAGAGAGTTGAGCTCTGTTGTGGCTTGGCTTGAGAGTGGAAGGAGAGGGCGATCAAGCTAGCTGAGGCGTGGGGGGGTGTGAGGAGTCATCCCTGGGCTTGTGGAGCTGTTCTTGAGCCGTTTCTTCCAAGGATCTAAGGTAAGTGCATGATCATGAGTTGATCTAAGCAAGTTAGGGTTGTGTGGCTTGTTTGTGATTGTGTGGGTTGGATTTTGAGGAATCCGTGGGTTGTTTTGCTTGGGTTGCTTCTTTGTTGTGTTGTGTGTGCAGGGAAGTAATCGTTTTGGGAAGTGAAGAACCTATGAGAGGTTTGTTGTGGTTGAAGGCAAGAGGTGTTGCTCAGATCGTGTTGCAGAGTTCAGATGGGTCTTGGTGTCGACCGACACTAAGGGATAGTGTCGACCGACACCAGCACCTGTGGAAGTTCGGATGGGTATTGGTGTCGACCGACACTAAGGGCTAGTGTCGACCGACACCAGCACCTGTGGAAGTCCGGATGGGTCTTGGTGTCGACCGACACCAGTGGTGGGTGTCGACCGACACCAGCACCAGCAGTGGGTTGTGTTCAGCTGTTTGCTGTTTCGGTTGGTTGTTTGGGTTGCCCATGGTTGTTGGGTTTGCCCATGGTTGCTTGTTGTTTGGTCTTGCGTATGTAAGCGGTTTGTGATCTCTTGCTTGTGTGTATAGCTCGTAGATGGGAGGACCGCCTCACTAAATATTTGTGATAATACTTACGCATCTCTTTGTGTTTGAGTGCAGGTAAAGATAAGGTGTGGTTGTGGAATCAAGGCAATGAGGAGGAAGATGATTTAGGACTCGGTTGTGTGTTGTTAGTCGCATTTGTTTATTATGTTTTAATTGCGAGTTTATATTAACGTTTTATGTGGAGTTAAAGAGTGTAGTATGTTTGTTTTGAGTGTTATGTTTCGGGCTCGTTGGGTATAATCAATATTATGGGGTATTGGTTATGGTATTGTTTAAATAAAGCGGGTCGGGTCGTCTCAATTGGTATCAGAGCTTAGACGGTTCTAGGATGGTTTAGAAAATTAATTGGAGTTGAATTAATTTTTTCGTGACGCTTGTTGCATGTTGTGATTGAACCGTTGAATTGTTGTGCGCTAGAAATTGATTATGTGGTATTTAATCAATTTGGTTGAGCATGGAGTTTTAGAATCATCATCTTCGAGCCTGTGAGATTCCACGGTAAGTTATCTTTGCCTTGTTGTGTTGTTTTGCATCTTTAGTCTCTGTTCTTGGGGGTTCAGTTGGCTAGGAGTGCTTGTGGCCGTGTTGGTGGTCGGGGTTATCGCCGTGGCAGTGGCCGAGAGTTTGGCCGTGTTGGTGGGCAAGGCTGTGGCCGGGGTTTGGCTGTGTTGGTGGCCAAGGTTGTGGCCGAGGTTGTGGCTGTGTTGGTGGCCAGGGTTGTGGCTGTTGTAGAGGGCGTGGTTGTGTTTCAGTGGTGGCAGAGAGTGTAGCACGGGGTGATATGGTTGAGCGAGTAGCGGATTCGCATGTGTATCAGGAGAGGTCTAAGGGTGTGACCGGTGTGAGTGCCGGTATAGCTGGAGTTCCAGCGGGTGCTGCAGGTGTTGCAGCGGAGTTTTGATCAGGCCTGAGATGATCGCATGGCGGGTTGCTGGCTCTGCTGTTGGAGCGGTTACCAGTGAGGGTACCAGTTCAGGCTCCTGTTGTGCCACCAGTGGGTCAGGTGCAGCCGAGTATTGCGGTTGCAGAGGAACTCCCATATTTGCTTAAGATGATGGAGCCGTTGCAGAGGATTGGCACGGGATTCTTCCCGGGAGGTGCCAGGCGGGAAGACGCTGATGCGTGGAGCATGAGGTTGGAGCGGATGTGTTTTCATTCGGTTAGGTGTCCAGGGGAGAATACCGGGTTGACCTGGCAGTCATTACCTGGAGGGTGATGCACATCTCTAGTGGAGGGGTGTTGCAGGCAGGAGAGTTCAGGCGGAGTTGGCCTGTGATGTTTTGTGGAGGAGGTTTCCACAGGAGGTTCTTGACCGGTTAGAGGTCGAGGTTTGGAGGGTGAGTGGGCTCGAGTTCGAAGATTCTTGTTGGTCTTCAGACAGAGCTGGGGAACCGTTGCCTTGTGAGGGTTTGTGGCACGGTTTCTGAGTTGGTGGAGACAGCTGCTTGGCTGGAAGATAGTTTGAAAGTTGAGGTGGTGGTTGCTAGCCCCAACTTTCAGGTGACTAAGCCGCAGCAGCAGTCTGGTCGCAGAGGCGGTAGGCCAATGCAAGGACAGGAGCGGAGGATGGAGGATTCTTCGCTGGTTACCCAGAGTGGTCAGTGGTGCTTAAAGTGCGGGACCAGGGATCACAGGTTTGTGGGTTGCCCTTAGAAGGGTGGAGCGCGTGTGGATACGCAAGTGTGCTTTCTCTGTAGGGAGTTGGGGCAGATCAAGCTGAGATGTCCCAAGTTGCAGAGGGAGGTGGCAGTGGCACCGCCAGCTAGTTAGAGCTTAGTGGCGCCACAGGTGTATTCTATCATAGAGACGGGAGGCCAGAGTTTCGGGACGGGTTGTCTCTATGATAGGGTGTCAGGGTTCCGAGCATATGTGAGTTATGCAGAGACCTTGGTTGTGGGAGGTGTGGACTCCCATGTGTTGTTTTTTTCTGAAGCATCGTATTGCTTCGTTACTCCAGAAATTGTCGAGAGGGCAAATTGCGGAGAGCAACCGAGAAGCGGTTGGGTTGTTAAGACCTTGTGGTGTTCAAGGCAAAAGTGTTGTGGTTAAGTCTAAATCGTTTCTAGCGATCGGTTTGATCAGTCGATAATTGCTTGTCATGTATGTGTGTGACATGCCTTATTGACTTGATTGAATTGGTTGTTCGACTACGGTCTAGATTGAGCCTAGAAAGAGCGTGACGGTGGTTTAGTCGTTTCGTTCTTGTAGAGGGTTGGTTCGATTCTTGCGAGAGTCGTGTCTTGATGAGTATTCGCGGAGGATATCATGCTTGACGGGATCGCGTCGGTGGGAACTAGTTGAGTTCGCCATCACGTGTCTGTGTTCGCGATCTTGGGAATCAGTGGATTTGCCAAGGTCGGGTCGGTTCTATCATCTTTGTGGACTTGGAGAGTTCGCCAAGATGTTTGGTTAAGTGTTGTATTGTGGGATGGCTCCATATGAGGTGATGTATGGGAGGCCATGTTTTACACTGTTATGCTGGACCCAAGTGGGGGAGGAAAGCATTACGGTGTGGGTTTTGTTCAGAAAACTCCAGAGAGGATCTGAGTTTTGAGACTGAACATGCGTAAGGTGCCAAGGGCATGGAGACGTGGGTGAGCCGTGGGGAGTACCACAAGGAGAAATCCTTGTAGTGGTATGGTGGTCTATGGGCGCGGGTTTTGCGAATAGATCAGGATGGCGGATGAGCCGTCGAGTGGCGGGTGAGCCATCGCGTGTGGATGAGGTGTTTAGGCACCAGAGATCCAGATTGTTCGGATGACGACATCGTGTGGGCATGTCGTATCCTGCCGCCTGTTTGGTGGTGGTCATGAGTCTTGCGAGACTATGACGGTTGTGAGAAGGGAACTTGGGAACCGGAGGCGAGGATGAGAGCAAGCTGCGGCTTGACCTTTTCTTCGATAGGTTTTCAGTTTCGAGTTTTGGGTTGTTACCCGGTGGTGGGTGCATTGTATTTCGTTTCGGGTGAGAAACGATTAATGCATTGAGGTTACAATAACTTGAGTTTTCTTATTGTGTATGACTTGTGATGTCATAAGGTTAAAGAAAGAAGTTTATGAGAACATAAACTGGAAATATCCTTCGTGTTTGGATATGAGAACACCTCTGTGTGAGTGGGCTGTTTTGAGTTGACCAGAGGTTGGTCATGGTTGTGGTGATATTCCGGGTGTGGAATATGTGTAGTTGAGTATTGCATTGCGATGCTTTACGCAGACCATGTGAGGTAGTTTTGGTCAAATATACTTATAGACGTGAGACTTGTTTGCTCTGAGGACGGTTGGTCCTGTACAACTCGTGAGGGGAGGACTAGCCCCCGATATCCATAGCTCAAAGAACATGTGACCGGAGGGTGGGAGTGGTATGAGAGTTACCCATAGCCCGAGGGACGTGTAGCCTGAGAGTGCGAGTGGTATGTTTGGTACCGATAGCTCGAAGACATTGTGTCTAAGAGTGTGAGTGGTACGTGTTTTATGCCGATAGCTTGAGGGACTTTGTGACCCGAGAGTGCGAGGGGCATATGGTACCGAGAACTCGAGGGACTTCGGTCCTGAGGGTGGAGTGGTACGAGTACGAGTTTTGTTAAAAGCAATGAATGTCTAGGACGTGGTTATAAGTATGGCGACTGAATGTGGACCTCGGAGGTTGATAGTGATCAATCTCATGTTATGCTCTGTTGGCCGGATTGGTCAAGGTTGAGCAGAGAATCATTGCGACGATTGGGATTTGGGTTCATCGCGGATGAACTGTGCCAAAAATTCGAGGACGAATCCATGTTAGTGGGGGAGAATTGTAACGCCTGTGTCCCAGATTATACTGTTATATGGAGTATTGGTCTTGTTTTAGACCGAGAAATCATTTGCTAGGCAAATGGTGGAGGAGACCGATCGATTTTGGAAGTGATTGTCGATCAGGTTTGGAATGAGGCTGGTGTCGGGCGACACCAAAGCCTGGTGTCGGGCGACACCAAAGCCTGGTGTCGAGCAACACCAAAGGCTGGTGTCGAGCGACACCAGTGTTTTCTGCAGAGAAGCGGTTTAGTTGTTCTCCGGTTCTACCTTCCCCAAATCGCACAAAACTCTTTCTTCTTCCTCATTGTTTCTGCTTCTTTCCGCGGGGAGAGGGAGAGGGAGTGAGGAAGAGTTTGGTGTGAGAAGAGAAGGGAGAAGTGTTGGGTTTGGTCCTTGAGGGTCAAAAGAGGAGTGAAGAGAGTTGAGCTCTGTTGTGGCTTGGCTTGAGAGTGGAAGGAGAGGGCGATCAAGCTAGCTGAGGCGTGGGGGGTGTGAGGAGTCATCCCTGGGCTTGTGGAGCTGTTCTTGAGCCATTTCTTCCAAGGATCTAAGGTGAGTGCATGACCATGAGTTGATCTAAGCAAGTTAGGGTTGTGTGGCTTGTTTGTGATTGTGTGGGTTGGATTGTGAGGAATCCGTGGGTTGTTTTGCTTGGGTTGCTTCTTTGTTGTGTTGTGTGTGCAGGGAAGTAATCGTTTTGGGAAGTGAGGAACCTATGAGAGGTTTGTTGTGGTTAAAGGCAAGAGGTGTTGCTCAGATCGTGTTGCAGAGTTCAGATGGGTCTTGGTGTCGACCGACACTAAGGGATAGTGTCGACCGACACCAGCACCTGTGGAAGTTCGGATGTGTATTGGTGTCGACCGATACTAAGGGCTAGTGTCGACCGACACCAGCACCTGTGGAAGTCCGGATGGGTCTTGGTGTCGACCGACACCAGTGGTGGGTGTCGACCGACACCAGCACCAGCAGTGGGTTGTGTTCAACTGTTTGCTGTTTCGGTTGGTTGTTTGGGTTGCCCATGGTTGTTGGGTTTGCCCATGGTTGCTTGTTGTTTGGTCTTGCGTATGTGAGCGGTTTGTGATCTCTTGCTTGTGTGTATAGCTCGTAGATAGGAGGACCGCCTCACTAAGTATTTGTGATAATTCTTACGCATCTCTTTGTGTTTGAGTGCAGGTAAAGATAAGGTGTGGTTGTGGAATCAAGGCAATGAGGAAGAAGATGATTTAGGACTCGGTTGTGTGTTGTTAGTCGCATTTGTTTATTATGTTTTAATTGCGAGTTTATATTAACGTTTTATGTGGAGTTAAAGAGTGTAGTATGTTTGTTTTGAGTGTTATGTTTCGGGCTCGTTGGGTATAATCAATATTATGGGGTATTGGTTATGGTATTTTTTAAATAAAGCGGGTCGGGTCGTCTCACAACGGGTCGTGTAGTTGGATTGGGAACGGAGATCTTAAACCAATCTAACTATCGGTTATGGAAGTCTTGCATGGAGTCATACTTGGTGAGTGAGGACTTATGGAATGTCGTCAGTGGTAGTAGCACAACACCACCAAGGGGAGATACTGCAACCGCGGAAGCGACAAAGGAGTGGACACGGAAGAATGCCAAGGCGGAGTTTGCTTTAAAGAGGTCAATTTCCTCGGGGGCGTTTGAGCATGTCTCAAGGTGCACATCCGCCAGTTTAATATGGCAAGTGTTAGATCGGTTGTTCAACAAGAAGAATGAGGCCCGCCTTCAGTTGTTAGAAAATGAGTTGGCGAATGCGAAGCAGGGGGAGTCTTCAATCTCAGAGTTTTTCATCAAGATAAAGAATCTTTGCTCTGAGATCAATACCCTTAATCCGGAGGAATCAATTTCTGATGCTCGGTTAAAACGGTTTATTATTCGAGGTCTACGACCCGAGTATACACCGTTTGTGACTTCAGTTCAAGGATGGGCTACACAACCTTCCTCGGAAGAGTTTGAAAATTTACTAGCTTTGCAAGAATCATTAGCCGTGCAAATGGCAGGAGTCAAAATTAATGATGACTCGGGGAGCGCTTTTATAGCCCGATGGCAACAAAACCTCAAAGCCAAATCCAATGATGGTGGTCCAAGAAACAATAATGGACGTGAAGGATTTTCTATGGGGGAAAAGAAAAAATTCAAGTGCTACCGATGTGGGAGACTTGGGCATTTTAAAAAGAATTGTCGAGTCAAGCTAAAGGAAACAAACATGGCAGGATCAAAAGGTCATATTGAAGATGAAGATTGGGGGAAATGTTTCACGATGGAGGCTGCATCTTCAAGTACATCTACACCTAAGAAGCTGGAAAATAATTGGATTGTAGATTCTGGTTGTAGCCATCATATCACCGGAGACGAGAAATTACTTTCTAGTCTTCAACGCCATGAAGGAAAAGAAGTTATTATTACCGCAGATAATTCTATCCATCACGTTGAGAAAGATGGAACGGTTATCATCAAAGGAGATGATGGAAGCCCAATCACTCTCAAGAATGTTTATCATGTCCCTAGTGTAAGGAAGAATCTTCTCTCTGTGGTGAATGCGGTAGAGTCAGACAACTATGTTTTATTTAGCCAAGAGATGTTAAATTCTTAAAGAATATTCAAGAGTTAAAGGCAGACGTGGTACACACCGGAGCACGGGTTAAAGATTTGTATATTTTGTCGGCCTCAAACTCTTATGTGGAGAAGATGAGTACCAATGATAATGCCTTTATATGGCATGCTAGGCTTGGTCACATAAATATGACTAAGCTCAAGGTTATGGTGAATAAAAACTTGGTTAACGGACTACCAAAGTTGCAGATCCAAGATAAAGGCACACTTTGTGAAGGATGTCAATATGGAAAGTCTCATCGGCTTCCATTTGACTACTCCACTTCAAGGTGTAATGTTCCATTGGAGAGGGTCCATAGTGATTTGATGGGTCCGACAAGAACACCCTCATACTCCGGGTATCACTACATGTTGTTGTTCGTTGATGACTTCTCACGGTACACTTGGGTATACTTTGTGAAAGAAAAATCTGAAGTATTCTCAAAATTTCAACAATTCAAGGCTACCGTGGAAGAGGAGTTAGGTCGGAAGATCAAGACCTTAAGGACGGATAATGGAGGGGAGTTTATGTCAAAGGAGTTTCTTTCATTTTGCCAAAAGTCTGGTATAAAGAGAGAATTTACATGTCCATATACACCTCAGCAAAATGGAGTAGCAGAAAGAAAGATCAGGCATCTAAGTGAGACATGTAGAAGCTGGCTACATGACAAGAACTTGCCTAAAGCCTTATGGGCAGAAGGAATGAGATGTGCAGCGTATGTGATCAACCAGATGCCACTTAGTCCAAATAATATGAAGTCTCCTTATGAGATGGTTCATGGGAAGAAACCAACGGTGAAGCATCTCAGAATATTTGGATCAATCTGCTACGTCCATGTGGTCGATTCTCAGAGAACCAAACTAGAGGCAAAAGCAAAGAAGTGCATCTTTGTTGGGTATGATGAACAAAGAAAATGATGGAGGTGTATGGATCCTGAGACACATAGGTACACTGTGTCCCGTGATGTTGTCTTTGATGAAGTTACATCTTACTATGGACCACCTCAAGTCTTGGTTGAGGAAGAAGGTACAAGTTCCTCTAAGGTCAATGAAGAAGTTATCAAGTACCAAGTGAAAGTAAAAATTCTGAAGATGAAACGCAATGTGAAAGGGGGAGCACTAACCAAGAGGAAGATGAGGAAGAAGACCAAGGGTCCAAGGAAAATCAACGGCCTAAAAGAAATATTATTAGGCCTGCTCGATTCAGGGATGAAAAGTTTGTCACAACATACTCATGCTACTTTGCAGCTCCATTAGATGAAGATGAGCCATCATCTTATGATGAAGCAAAAGGATTTGATGAGTGGGAAACCGCAATGACGGAGGAGATAAATGCTCTCAATAAGAATGAAACTTGGGATTTGGTTCCGAAACCTAAGGATGTTCAACCCGTTTCTTGCAAATGGGTATATCGCATTAAACGGAAGACAGATGGAAGCATTGACAGATTTAAAGCAAGGTTGGTTGCTCGGGAATTTTCTCAGAAGTATGGAGAAGATTATGATGAGACTTCCAGTCCAGTAGCAAAGATGACTACGGTACGCTCTCTCTTATCTTTAGCTGCAAGTTTTGGTTGGAAGTTATGGCAACTAGACGTGAAGAATGCTTTTCTATACGGAGAACTTGATAAGAATATTTTTATGGAGCAACCACTTGGTTTCAAATCACGAGAGCATCCTGATTATGTGTGCAAGCTCAAGAAGGCTTTGTATGGTCTAAAACAAGCTCCACGAGCCTGGTATGGAAAACTTGCACAATTTCTTCAGTTTTGCGGTTATGTGCCATCAAACTCTGATCCAAGTTTATTCTTCAAGAAAAATGGAAGAGTCCACGTGGTAGTTCTTCTTTACATGGATGATATGATAATTACTGGTAATGATGGAGCAGAAATTGCTCGTCTACAAGAGGATATGTCGGTAAGGTTCGAGATGAAAAAGTTGGGTGAGCTGAATAACTTTCTTGGTTTCGAGGTTGAAAGAATAAATGATGGAATATTCATCTGTCAACAAAGCTATGTAAGAATAATTATTGAGAAATTCAGAGTACATGAAGGAAAGACACGTAGTACTCTGATGGATGTGAACATAAAGCTTAGACGCGATGAAGGATCCTTGCTACCCAATCCCCGACCTTATCGTTCTCTTGTAGGAAGTCTTCTATACTTAACCATTACAAGACCTGATATTGCCTTCGCAGTTGGTCTTGTAAGTCGGTTTATGTAGGAACCAAGGAAGCCACATCTAGAAGCAGCAAAAAAGATATTAAAGTATGTGAAGACAACTCTTGGCATGGGTCTGGTGTATAAGTACAAAGTGCCATCAAGTTGGCTAACAATCCGGTATTTCATGCAAGGACAAAGCATATTGAGTTAGAACATCACTTCATAAGGGAGAAGGTTTTAGATGGGACAATTGAAGCCTTGGAAGTTCGAAGTGAGGACAACGTTGCGGACATCTTCACCAAGTCACTTCCAAAAGGCCAATTCGAATCACTTCGTTCGAAGCTCGGGATGGTTGACAAAATTAAGTTTAAGGGGGAGTATTGAAGTTAAACTTGATTTTGGGTTACTCTTAGTTATGAGTTTACTAAACCCAAAGTTAAGCTCTACATTTCTCTAGAAGATTCATAAGATTCATCATCACCTCCTCTTAAGTGTTCTAGAGAATTCTATTACATAAACACTTAGATATTTGTGTAGAATAATGTAGAAGTTTGTAAGAAAAAATCTAGATATTTTAGTAGTTATAAAGATGATGGTAGAATAATCTATAAACATTTGTAAACTATCTTTGGAGGCTATAAATACCTCCTCACCCCCTCATTTGTAACATGTACAAGAACTTAAAGAAGTGAAATAAAAAGAGAGTTTAAGTAAAGAGTGTTCTTCATAAGTTCTCTAAGTTTCTCTAAAGTTTTTCAAGTATTCTCCAATTGTTCTTCCAAATTTTCTATCATACTTAGAGGGTTTTTCATCTTGGTTCTTTCGAAGTTCTCGGGGCATTACGGTCTTGAGCTAGTGTTAAGCACTATTGAGATTTCTCTACAATTTCGACTGTCGAAGTGAGTTTCAGTTTATGGTCTCTCATCAACGTTTTGGTTAGAAACAGGAAAACATTCATTGTGTGTGTGTTTCAGGTGATTTATGCTGCAAAGGTGGATTACCAGTGTTCAACAACCTCGTTGATTTAGTGTTTTCGAGTAAAAGAAAAGTTTGGAAACTTCTGCCACGTCTGCTACAGTGTTCTCCATACCTTAAAACTCTGGTTCTCTCGGTATGGAGCAAACCCTGAACAAATCGTACTTTATATACATGATTGTGGCATGACATTATCCTCTTGATGCTTCAGAGTCTGGATTGTTTCCCGTGTAAGCGGCATCGGTTTACTCGGATTCCCCCGAATAACCAAATAAAGATGTTGCTTATCATGAAGTATCAAGGATATGCAAACGAGCTGAAACACATTAGACATTTCTTACTGAAAATGGAGTGTCTTGAAGTGGTAAAAGTTTACGTTGCAGCTGCAATGGATGACTCCAAAAAGATGCAACTCACGGAGGATCTGTTGAAACTTCCCGCAGCTTCATCCAAGCTCAAGATACATGTCATATGATCATGAAAAATTTAATAGTTAAGCTTTTTTTTTTGGTTTTAGTGATTTATGATTTACTAATGGTGCGAATTAAAAAAACGAGAAAACAACTTTGGCTATATTAGTTACCATGTTTATTGGTTTTGGAGCTATATTGTTAATTGATTCAAAATTAAATCTGGTTTTTTAGGAGATATGGGTTTATGGATTTAGGAATCGTGGGTAATTTCAATTAATTAGATTGTTTTTAATTTGCAATTTCCTTATCGTGGGTTATGGGTAGTTTCTCCTTATATATATGTTTCAGTTTCTAGTTCCAGACTTTTGTACTTCTCAATTTCAATCGAGCAATTTCAGTTTCATTTCTTCTTTTCTTTTCTCTGCAATTTTCTGATTTCTCCAACATATATTGCTTCAAAAGCGATGGCTTATTGAACAACTTATTATAGTTACCATGTGTAGAGGTTTCTGAGCTATATTGCTCCATAAGCTGTGGCTTATTGAAAAACTTTGGTTTTTTTTATGAGTGTCTTTTCTGTTAAAGAATAACGTATTCTCCATCCTAAGGGTACAACTCTTGATGTTCTTGATTCTTGTTTGGCACCCTCTTCTTAGTCCCTCCTCTATGTCACCTGCTGCCAAAACGGGTACATCTTGAGGATACATCTTAAACTTATGGATTTAAGCTTGAAGATGACGATAAACGACAAGAATGGCGGACTGCTAACGTGCATCAGCTTCAAATTCAAGATTACATGAGGTTCCCTATAGTGAAGTTTCCTGGTAAAATATATTGCATCTTTGTGAGTCACTTTTCTGGTGTCCAAATAAAGATTTTCATGTCATTAATTATTTATGTCTTCATTGATTTAGTTTAGAATCACAAAGTCTTTAAAAGAACACACCTGCAACTTCTATCAATATCAAGATTAATATACCTTTGCCAGTAAGATGCTATCGCTGATGCAGGTATTGAGAATGCATTAGCGCGCACACACACTTCTTGAACCCTCCTTTCATTCACAGAATTGTCATCACCAGTCACCATGACTCTGATCTATGCTCAGTGTTTGGTTCATTTGGAGTGTTGTTCTCTGAGCTGTTTGATACAGAGGCAATGCCTTGTATATATGTTGGCTATGTTCAGTGCCGTGCCTAGCTTTTGAGGGGCTTAAGGCTAAAATAGAAAATGTGGCATTTTATTTCGATTGAAATTATTTTAATATATTTTACAATGAAGAAAATGTGAACTTTTTAGAAAAAACATATCCAATAGTGTTATGAAAAACCCGATTTAAATTTTCAGTTCTAATACAAACCATATAGTTTAATACATTGAAAGTAAAAATAATAAACTTTCAATGTTAAAACATTTTCTTTTAAGATTACCATGAAATCTGCGTTGATTTAAATCTATTATCAAATTGTAAAGTTATTAAATTTAAAGAAAAAAAAACATAAGTATAGAAAGTCCCGATGAATGAAAAGTATATGTTCAAATAATATAAGAAAGTGAAGATATGATAAAGAAAAGGAAAATAATCAAAAGAAATTAAACTTAAGACGGTTAATGAGCATTTAAAATCAGACAGCAAAGAAAAAGAAAAAAAAAAGAACAAATCCAACTCAAATATATTTTTATAGAAAATCATTAGTTAGACTGAATAACTCAAACGAGAAGTTAGTTTTGTTACAGACTGTTCAGATCTTGTAAAGATGGTATATTCGCCTAGTGAGTGGCCAGCCTTTTTTCCATACCTGGAGGCGATACGAAAGAATAAAGAAGAATTTGATAGTTTTTCTCTAGCGTTAGTTTCGCGTTGTTTAAATGTTAAAGCGGATGCTTTGGCCCAAAAGGCTCGTACCATCCCGTATCAAGTCACTTTTGTAAACAATATCCCACCTCATTGGCTTTCTTAAGCTGATCAATGAAATTTGTTGGCAAAAAAAAAGACTGAATAACTCAAACAAAAAAATGTGGTGTATTTAAAATGTGTAAGGTTGAAAAAAAAAGGCTACGTCTGCGGAGGACGATCATAGCAGGATTACCTATGATTCTTGCGAAGTGGTCTCTGATTCCAGAAGAAACACAACCTAAAATTATGTCGATGCCTTTATGGGTCACATTGACGAATGTTCCTCACTCGATGTATTCATGGGAGGGTCTTGGTTTCCTAACGAGTCCAATAGGGCATCCTATTCGACTCCATCCGGACACAGAATTATGTAGCAACTTTGAAGAGGGTAAGGTGTTTGTTGAAGTTATTCTATCAAAGTCTCTACCAAGTTTGTTTCGTTTTAAGTTGAACCAAGAGGTTTACGCAACTGTGGAGTTTGCTTACCTGTGGCTCCCTCCACGTTGTTCTCGCTGTGGTAAGTGGGGTCACATGGAAGAGGTTTACGTGACAAAACAGTCGACTGCAGTCAAGGCAAATGAAGTTGAAATTGAAGAAGGTGAGGTGGTTGCAGATAATGATCAGATAAGAATAGAATCCTCTGTTCTAGTACTAGTGGCAACAAATCGTGGCTCTGTTTTGGCCATTCCGGGAGAAGTTCCACAGGAAAAAGTGAGTGACAAAGACACAGAGCAAGTTTTTCAAAACAAAAACACAAATAAGGAAGGATGGTCCTTGGTGTCACCAGGAAAGGGTGTTAGAAGTAATGAGCAGAATCGTAGTCCCCTCGCCTTTGGTGAAGTTACTATTCTCTCTGCCTCTCGGTTCTCTGTTTTGGAAAATGTAGAAGAGTCGGCTGTAGAGGTGAATGAATCTGATTCAGGAGCAAAGACTGCACTTGAAGATTTAAACACAGCTAAGAAAGTCACTGGGGATGATATCGAAAATGCAAAGAAACCAGCCATGGCAGCAGTTAAAGCAAGTGCAGGGCGACCTGCTCTGCCTCAGCAATCAAAGAATTCAAAAAAGGCCACTTTGGAGTCTCTTTCTCAGCAAGCTAAGGTTCCCCCTAGCACCTCGAGTAAACGAAACTCCAAGAAACAACATTAATGTCGGAGTTTTTTTTGGAATGTGCACGGCTTCAACAAATCTAAAAAACATTCCGTAGTTCTTGATAGGATACAAACAGAATCTCTACAATTTGGGTGCTTATTACAAAACGCGATTTCAAGAAAACAAGTCCTCTCGGATTATTTCATCAGTTTTTCGAGACTGGTCATCTTTGTCTAACTATGAGTTTAATCGACTAGGAAGAATATGTGTAGTTTGGAGGAACAATGTGAGAGTAACTTCGGTTTTTAAGAGTGGGCAACTTATAACATGTTCAATTCTGGTGGATGGAGCTACAGACGAGTTCTTTATCTCTTTTGTTTATGCATCAAATCTTGCTGATGAGAGAAAAGAGTTGTGGGAGGATATCAAGTATCACTATGATACGCCATTGCTTCATAAAAAACCTTGGCTAATCATTGAAGTTTTTAATGAAATCCTTGAGAGAGAAGAGCATTCAGGCTATGGAAATTCATATTTAATTCTAGTGGGAATGCATGACTTTCAAGAGACAGTTCGATATTGTTCATTAGTGGACATGAGTTCTCACGGACCTTTGTTCACTTGGTGTAACAAGCGTGAAGAGGGATTGATATGTAAAAAACTAAATCGAGGGCTAGTGAGTGAAGAATGGAGTTGATCTTTCCCAGAATCCTATAGTGTTTTTGAGTCAGGGGTTGCTCAGATCATCTTCGATGCTGATTCAAACTGGGAGCTGAAGTACAACGACTACGAGGGCCTTTCCAATTTTCAAATGTGATCTCGACCATGTTGGATTTTATGCCAACTGTACAAGCATATTGGGACAATACGACTGTTCTTTTTCACTCTACCTCAACAATGTACAAGTTTGCTAAGAAGCTTAAAGGATTGAAGTCTATTTTGTGACAACTTAGCCGCAAAAAAGTTTAGTAATCTATTGGTCAGAGTAGACGAAGCTTTTAAAAACCTTTGTGATAAGTAGTTGACCAATCTTGTGAACCCATCCACGGTTCCAATGGAGGATGAAGCTGCAGTGTATAAGACTTGGGACCATGTAGCTGAGCTTGAAGAGGGGTTTTTGAAACAAAAATCAAAACTCCATTGGCTTCAAGTAGGTGATAGAAACAATAAATATTTTCACAATGCCATCAAATCTCGAATAGCTCAAAATGAAATCAAGAAGATACAATGTCAGGATGGAACTATTGTTTCAACCCAGAAAGACATTAAAAGTGAAGTAGTAAGGTTTTTTGAGGAGTTTCTACCACATCAACCATGAGATTATGTGGAAGCTACGATGGACCATATTAGACTATTGACGGAATTTTGTTGCTCAAGCACAGAACAGGCCGCTGTGTTGATGCGTGTGGTCACAGAGGAGGAGATCAGAGATGTGTTGTTCAAGATGTCGGGAAATAAAGCCCCTGGACCGGATGGATACACAGTTGAGTTTTTCAAACAAGCTTGGCCGGTTTTGGGAAAAACTTTGTTATTGCCATTCAATCTTTCTTCCTCAAAGGATTCTTGCCTAAAAGAGTAAACACTACGATTCTTGCTCTCATTCCTAAAAAGAATGAAGCAAGGGAGATGAAAGATTACCGTCCTATCTCGTCCTGCAACATCATGTATAATGTAATATCAAATATTCTTGCTAATAGGCTGAAGATAATTCTACCCTCATCAGTAGCCCCAAACCAGTCCGCTTTCATTAAGGATAGACTTATGATGGAGAACTTGCTGCTAGCTTCCGAGTTGGTAAAAGATTATCATAAAGAATCAATCTCTGGTCGTTGTGCTCTTAAGATTGACATTTCCTAAGCTTTTGACTCGGTACAAACGCCTTTTTTGATCAATATACTCAAGGCCATGAATCTTCTGGACGATTTTGTTCACTATATTAAGCTATGTATTGGGATTGCCTCTTTCTCTTTTCAGCAATGGAGAGTTAGCTAGGTTTTTTCGTAGTGCAAGAGGAATGAGACAATGATGCTCTTTATCACTTTTACCTCTTCGTTATATGTATGAATGTTCTATCTCGAATGCTTCATAAAGCGGCGATAGATCGAGAAGTTGGTTACTATCCTCACTATAAAAATATGAATCTCACTCACTTGTGTTTTGCGGATGACATCTTGCATTTTTCAGATGTGAGTTCACAGTCAATTAAGGGTATATTGAGGGTTTTTGACAAGTTTGCAGCTGCCTCGGGTCTAAATAAGCTTGGAAAAGTCTACACTGTTCATGGCAGGGTTTACATCACAACATCGTGATGATATTCTTCAACAATTCCCCTTTGAATCGGGTTCTCTCCCAGTTTGGTACCTTGGGCTTCCTTTACTCACTAAGCGCATGATGCCAAATGATTACCTTCCTCTCCTAGAGAAAATAAGATCACGCATTACATAATGGACCGGCTGGTTCTTATCATTTGCGGGCCGCTCCAATTTATAAGATCTGTGCTCTCAAGTCTCGCCAATTTCTGGCTCTCGGCATTTCGTGTGCCAAATAAGTGTCTGAAAGAGGTTGAAAGTCTTTTCTTTGCTTTCTTATGGTCTGAACCAGAGTTAAACACGAAAAAGGCAAAGATTGCTTGGGCAGAGGTATGCAAGCCGAAAGAGGAAGGTGGTTTGGGAATAAGATTGTTATCGGATACGAACACCGTGAGTATGTTGAAAATTATATGGAGGCTTGTTTCGGTGGGGGATTCACTGTGGGTTAAATGGGTGCGCCTAAATCTGCTTTGAAATGGATCTATCTGGCCAGCTCGTGTAAATGGTTTGGGTTCATGGATGTGGCAGAAAATTTTGAAGTATAGAGATAAGGCAAAAAATATACACAGAATGGAGGTGAGATCAGTTTTGACCACTTCCTTTTAGCATGATTTTTGGTGTTCCTCGGGAGATTATATGACCTTCTAGGGCCATGATGTAGCATTGACTTGGGTATTCCTTTTCATTGCTTGGTCGCTGAAGAACTGGTGTCACACCGATGTCACACCGATGTCGGAGGCATCGAGTGGATATCTTGAATCAGATTGAGGATGAGTTAGACTCACTCCGACGTCGAGCAACTCAAACAGGTAAGGATAGATCTCTTTGGCAAAGGAAGAATGGATCTTTTAAGTGCAAGTTCTCCTCGCATGATACTAGGCATTTGATTTGGCAACATAATCCAATTTGTGACTGGTATAAGGGTGTATGGTTCCCTAACTCCACACCCAAATACTCTTTCATAATTTGGATTGCCATTCATAATCATCTAGCTACCGGGGATAGATTGATGAAGTGGAATGTTAAGTTGGTGCAAATTGTAGTTGTGTTTTTTGCGGAGAAGATGTAGAGACAAGGGATCACCTGTTTTTCTCCTGTTCCTACTCCTCTCAAGTATGGTCTGTCCTCGCTCAATATATTCTTTGTCAGAACTTTACTACAACTTGGGAGTTGCTTGTTATCTTACTCACAACCTCCTCTCCACGCATTCAACTGCTTGTGTTGAGGTACATTTTTCAGCTCATTATTCACAGTTTATGGAGAGAATGTAATGGGAGACGTCATGGCGAGTCACCAATACCATCCTCCAAACTCACCGGTATGATAGATAAGAGTGATCGAAATTGACTAAGCACATTGACGGACTCATCCGACTATATATGAAGACGGGTTACGCTATTGGTTTCAAACCCATAGCCACTATTTAATCTTAGGTTGTAAACCTTTCTTTTAAACTCTCAACTTTTGGCTTTCATGTTGCATTAATTGTACAAACGGGTTTTTGATGAATATAATTTTTTTATGAAGATTATTAATAGATTAATGGGTGAATTAATAAAATCATTAAATTTAATTTTAATGTTCTTTTTTTTTTTTTTTTTTGATGATGTGAACAACCTAAATGAAAAGAGAACTCCCTATAGATTGTTCTTCTCCTTTCTCTCTTCTTTCACTCTCCCTCTCGTTCTCTCGTCATAATCTCACACTTTGATAGTTTAGGTTTGGCTTCGACCGGCGGCGATTAGGGTGTAAGCCCGAACTTCGAGGTGATAAAAAAAAAAGTTGTCTTCAGTGATTTAATCCCAATATAAGAGTAACCCTAATTCAGTTTGTGAAAATTAGAGAGATCCTTGATTAGGGTCGTAGGGATGGATGGAGAGAAAAGAAAACGTGGAAACATTCTGCAAGAGATTGTAGACGAAATTTTGATGAGGCTTCCGGTGAAATCGCTGGTGAGATTCAAAGCCGTATCGAGAGAATGGAGAGGAACGATAGAGTCAAAGTATTTCATAGAGAAACACAATCGGTATCAGAAATCTCTACAATTAGGGCAAGTGAGAATCGTCTTATTATCAGAAGAAAAAATATATAATGGTCTTGCTCTAGAGAATATGTCGATTTCTGCCAGTGGAGTCGTACATGTTTCTCCATATCTACCCATTAGGGCTTTTCACCGGTTTGATGGTTACAAAATCTCTGAGCCTTGCGATGGTTTGATTTGTCTCTATACACATACTCGTATATTTAACCTTGTCAATCCTGCCACAACTAGCCGCCGCAGCCTCCCTAATCCCACCTCTTTTATCGGTGACGGTATGTAGTTATGAATTCCCTAATTATGAATTACTTATAATTTAAGCTTCTTGTTTATAAACTAGCTTGGGTTTGTTTATTGTAACAGGTGGGCATAGGGTATGTACTTTGCTAGGGATCGGAAGAGAGAATAGTGTGAGTCCAAGGTATAAGCTATTGTGGTTTTTCGAGTGTGATAACAAAGGTGTGAATAAATCTACTAGGTGCATGGTTTTTGCTCTTGACACTAACACTTGGAGGTACGTTGATCCGCCTAACTGTCGAGTTCATTATGACCATCGTCTAATACACTTGGATGGAGTAATGTATTGCTTCACCCACTACATGGAAAAGCAAAGTCACTTTGAAAAGGATCTCAAGTTACTAGCTTTTGATCTTCACACAGACACATTTGAAAGCATTTCAATAACTCGGGATATCGGGTGTAGATACTGCCTTGAATTAAGCATGTGTGTTCTTGACCATCGTATATGCATCTTCAAGAGATTTGTTGATGAAAACGACCGTTTTTTCAAGATCTGGGGTCTAGACGTACACAAGAGATCATGGGAAATGATGTATTCCATAGATTTGTCTTGTTTTTCGCCAGACTTCAAAGAGTGGAGAATCATCCCAATGGCAACGATCAACAATTATGTCATCATTTCAAATTTTAAACGTACCATCTGGGTCCTCTACGGTTCCAAAAACTGTTATTTTATATCGTACGTCTTTTTCTTTTAAATTCGTTATGTCTTATTTTGAGACTCTAGTCTCTGCTTATCAATAATTATTTTGTTATTTTTATTTATTGATTAACTACAGCTTAGGACATTCGAAATTTGAGAATGAGAAGGTCGATTAACAAACAAACAAATAGTTTCTTAAAGTATTGGTACTTTGGTATGTTAAATATGTGTGAGTGGTCATTGTATATATTTATAGATAATTTGTTGGTAATAATATAGGTACTCATGTATACCTACATATAAGTATGTGTATATGTATTGATGACGAATTTGTGCAAAAAAACCCTCCAACCTATTATTTTTTGCAAGACAACCCTCCAAATCAAATAAATGCAGGTCAATAACACAATCTCAAATGTCACCCGTAATATAGTTCTTCTCTGTATCGATGACATGGCATCCGTTGACGGCGGTCAAAAACTTTACGGGAAGTAAAACGACACCGTTTTGCTTCAGAAGAAAACGGCAACTTCGAACCTCATTAATAAAAATCGAATTGGAGAAAATCTGAATTTAGGGTTTATAATTTTTGGATTTGGGGAAAATTGGAAAGATCGAATCGATTCATGTATAGATTTAGATGATCGTATCGAGTTTAGGGTTCTATTAGATCTAGAAGTTCTAAATTCATTCTTTTTTTTCCACCTCGATCCTCATCTCTCGATTCTCATCTCCGTCGACAATGTCCGAAAGCTCAATGCCTTCAGGCCTTCTTGCGGATCGACGTCACGATGATGACTATGACTATGGGATCCCTACTCATTGTTTCTGTGGTGGAAAAGCAGTTCTTGAACCATCTCGGACAAGGACGAACCCGGGAAGGTTGTTCTACACATGTCCAAATAGCGATGTAAGGCACTAGATTTTGTTAAACTGTGATTGAATTGTGTTTAAATTTTGGTTGAATTGTGGTTAAATATTTATGTGTAGGATGGGGCATGTCACATTTGGAAATGGTGAGATGAGGCTATGATGGAGGAATTGACCAAGTTCAGGATCGAGATGCATGAGTATCCAACGTTGGATAAAATGCGTGAAACACTTCAAAGCCATAGAGACGAGATTCTTCACCTTTATGACCTCCACGATGGAAATCAGATGGAGTTTGATAGGCTTAAGGCGATGATTGCAAAGAAAAGTGATGGAATAGCTTTGGAATTGAAGAATGTGGTTGTTGCAGTTTTGGTTTTGGTAGCAATAATAATCTACTTGTTGAAGTAGATTATTAGAGTAGGCCAACTAATGTAGATTTCAATGGTTTTCAATGTGTTTAGAAGACTTTTTATATTTAGTAGTATGCGGATCTTTCGATTTTGAATGTCTTTGAAATGATCTTCAATATGTTTGACAAATAATTAGTCTTGTAATATGTGGTCTTGTAATGGTGTGTGTTTTTAAAATTTAAGTTTTCTCCCACAATAACAACACATAAGATTTAAAACAGACAGTATAAGTAAATGCTTTAAAAGAAAAAGTTTATCACATAACAACAAAACAAATCGGACATGAGGTTTGACAAACCATTGTTAAACCCTCAGATAAACCATATTACAAAACAGTCATCTTCTTGTGTTTACACAACCCTCAGATCAACCATATTACACAACCATAAAAACAACACGAATCTCATTTCGGTTTTCCACGACCATGCCCACGTGAAACAGCCATCTTCTTGTGTTCTCTGGCTCGATACAGACTACTTGGTAGTACTGTGTTGTCTCATGTATCAGTCACAGACCTACCTACATGAATATAATCGTCACCAGTTAAAGGACTAGTGAAGACACCATAACCTTCCTGCAACCAGTACATATCAACATATATGTAACAACAATATAATTCAACAAACATAAAGGTTTAAGATGAAATCTCACTCTTGGTAGATACATTGGCCCTGTGTCATACATAGGCTCTTGTCTCTCAGGAGCTGGTTGTGAAGATGATGCACCAGCAGACTGACTTTTGCGAGGTCTTCCAGGACATTTTTTTTGGAACTGCAGATGAAAGGCTTGGCAGATCTTCACTTGGTTGGCTTTCTATACCAAGTAAACAAGTTGGGCAGATGCAAAAGGTGTCGTTGTAGAAGGTGTCTTCCTTGGTCTACCTGGTGATTTCTTTGGCGGCTTAGGCATTGGTCCATTCTTGCATTTAAGCTTGTTGTGCCCTTCTTGTTCACATAGGCTACAATGCTGCATAAAAGGTAACAATAAAGTCAGAGAAACAAATGCAAAGAACAAAAAAATACTAAATGCAAAGAAATTCCTATAATTTTAGTTCCTCTTTTAGACATTTTTGTCACTTCCCTTGCTTCACCCTTCTCTCTCTTTCTCTTTTTCCCTGGTGGTCTTCCAGCAGGCCTCTTGTATGGAGGCGGCATGACTCTAACATTTGTAGTCACCTCCCATAGATTCATTCCATTAACACCACAAAGCCCATCAGCATAACATGTCTTTAACTTCTGTGTGGTGAACCATAGAGATATCAACTTTTTAGGATCTTGATCAATATTCTTCTCATGTCTAAGACAAGAAACAATGTGGCTACACGGGATCCCACTGATCAAATACATTCTACAACTGCATTTGATCTCACCTCCCATCTGCACCACAAAACCTTCAATCCGCATATTAGTCTTGTAGTTAAAGTAGCCAACCTCATAATTTCCCAATCCACAACTTAAAGGTCTGCAATTCTTTGTTAAATCAATTTGCTGGTCTAGCAAAGTTACTGATTTAGGAGTGTACTCTCCTTTTGTTTTCTCAGCTTCAGACCTTTTTTGTCATTGCTCACCATAACCCTTTTCCGTATTTCTTCTAACATCTCAACAATTGGTTTGGTTCTTGCAATCCGGATTGCTGCGTTGAATGACTCTCCAAGATTGTTTTCCACAGCAGCACACTTAGAAAATTCTGTAAAATAAGCTCTGTCATAAATACACCAAGTTAGCATCAAACACAACCAAGTAAAGTAAACATAATGAACAAGAAAGAAGGCACACCTTGACCATGGACAGAAAACAGAAATCTTCAAGTCATTAAAAGCATCCTGATTATACTCCTTTAGCTCTTGCATCTTTCTATTAAACTGTTGGGGATAGTAAGAATCTGCAGCAGCCCAGAACATGTCCTCATATTCTGCTCCAGCATACTCTTTTTTCCAATTTGCATAAACATGTCTAGCATACATCCTGTGTTCAGCAAATGGCAACACTATCTTCACTGCTGCAATCAATCCTATTTGTTGATCACTACCTAGAGTTAATCCATTTTCTGAGTCTAAACCCAAACCCAAGTCATCAACCAAATGTTCAAGGAACCATGACCAATTAGAAGTATTCTCACAATCTACAATCTCCCAAGCTATAGGAAACATCTGATCATTGGGATCTCTTCCACATGCAACTAATAGCATACCTGTCATTCTCCACTTTAGAAAGGTTTCATCTAGATGAAGAATCTTTCTACACGCTCTCTTCCACCCATTTTTAAAGCAGTAAAGCACACATAAAATCTATGGAACCTCGTTTCCCTTACCTCGCATTCAACTGTGGATCCTATATTGCTTCACCTTAACTCATCAACATAATCAAATAGCCTTGCAAAAGACTCCTCTTGCTCTTCATCAAATATCTTACACCACTTTAGGCGTGTCCTGTCACAAATTGTCCATGGCACATTGATGCTGCGTCTAAGCAGCTTCTGTTGTAACTGCTCTGCTGAGAAATCTGGATTTAAGTTTGAATTCTTTTATGTAGAGGTAAGCAATACGGGAGTTAGTTAGCAAGGACATTTTCCCTTGTCAAGTGCAAGTATGCTCCTCTTGTAAAGATTTGATCACTACTCTATTACAGCCACTGTTGATGGATGCAGAAATCCTCCATGGGCATTTTTTTCCAGAGCATATAGCAACTACATGTTTGCTGTCTGACTACTCATATTTGATGTCCCTCTTTTTCTTCACAGCATACCTATTAACAACACTTTTAAAAGAATCAATTGTATTGTATTGATTACCAATACAAAACTTCTGATACTTGCTCTCATCTACCTTAACATGTGGATTGTCATCATCAATACTGCTATGAACCATATCTTCAAACTGATTCTCATCACCACAATTGTAACGCCCGTCTCCCAGAAAGTGGACTGCATGTCCTTTCTTCTTTCTTGCTTCTTTCTTCTTGCTACGGCTTTGGTTGCAGAGAAAGAGAGAGAGAATTAGAGAGAGAGCTTGTGAGAGCTTGTTCTAGAGAAGAAGAGCAAGGGGAAGAGGTTTGTAGCTTACCTTGAAAGTGGAAAGAGAGGGAGATCGAGCTTGCTAAGGCGTGGGTGGAGAAGAGAGTCATCCTTGAGCTTGGGGAGCTGTTCTTGAGCCGAATTTTCCAAGGATTTAAGGTGAGTGCACGAGCATGAACTTATCTAAGCTTCTAAGGTGGTTTTGTGTGCTTTTGGTGTGTTGAGATAGTTTGTGTGTTGGTATGTTTGAGTTATATTCTTGTTGAATCTTTGGTTTGTGTTGCTTGTTTCCTTGTGTTATGGGTTGGGTTTGAGCCTAACTGCTTGGGAAAACAAGGATTGAGGTGGGAAAAGGTTGATTGTCGTGTGAAAGGGTGAAGAAGGTCGAGTTCAGTTTTGGTTGCAGGAGAGCTTCGATCGGTTTGGAGAATCGGTTGCAAACCGATTTCAAGTTTTGAATCGGTTTGGGCAATCGGTTGTAGACCGATCCCAAGACCTTCAGTTAAGAGCCTCAAATCGGTTTGTGAAATCGGTTGCAGACCGATTTCAAGTTTTGAATCGGTTTGTGAAATCGGTTGCAGACCGATCCAGAGACTCTTCTGCGTGACACGTTTCTTCCTTCTGTTTGACGGCTTGGGTCAGATCCAGTTCGGCCCCTGCTGTTGAGTTTTGTGTCTTGGGTATTTCTATTGCATATTTTGTGCGGTTGGTGATCTCGTGCTTGTGTGTATAGCTCGTAGATGAGAGGACCGCCTCACTAAGTATTTTTGATAATACTTACGCAACTCTTTGTTCTGTTGCAGGTAAATATAAAGTGTGATTGTGGAATCGAGGCAATGAGGAGGAGGATGATTAGGACTCGGTTGTGTGTATTTGTGTTTGTTTGTGGTATATGTTGAATCGTTTGTTTTGTTTCAATATTTCGAATACTGTTGTTGACGGTTTGTTAAGTGTTTAATAAGATCGAGTCTTATTTCTTTGGTTGCGTTTGTTGGAGGTTAATATTATGGGATATTAACTATTAAAAAAAAAAAAAATTGGGTGCGGTTGTTTCAATTTGGTATCAGAGCGTAGACGGTTCTAGGATGGTTTAGAAAAAATTAATTGGAGTTTAATTAATTTTTGTGATGCTTGTTGCATGTTATCGTGAACCGTGGTATTGTATGCTAGAATTGATTATATGGTATTTAGTCAATTTGTTTGAGCATGGGGTCTTAGAATCATTCTCTTCAAGCCTGTGAGATTCCACGGTAAGGTATCTTTACTCTGTTGAGTTGCTTAGTATCTTAGTCTCTGTTCTTGGTGGTTCAGATGGCTAGAGGTGATAGGGGTCGTGGAAGAGGCCGTGGCCGCGGTAGAGGTCGTGGTCGTGTTCCAGTGGTGGCATAGAATGTAGCATGGAGTGCTACGGTTGAGCGAGTAGCAGCTCCGCATGTGTATCAGGAGGGGTCTGAGGGTGTGGCCGGTGTGGGTACCGGTGTGGCTGGAGTTTCAGCTAGTGCTGCGGGTGCTGCAGCGGATTTTGCTCAGACCCGAGATGATCGTATTGCGGGTTTGCTTACTTTGCTGTTGGAGCGGTTACCAGATAGGGTACCAGTACAGGCTCCTATTGTGCCACCAGTGGTTTAGGTGCAGCCGAAGGATGCAGTTGCAGAGGAGCTCCCATCCTACCTGAGGATGATGGAGCAGTTGCAGAGGATTGGCACGGGATTCTTCCCGGGAGGTGCCAATCCTGAGCCTGCGGATGCGTGGAAAAGGAGGTTGGAGTGGAACTTCCTTTCGATTAGGTGTCCAGAGAGATACCGGGTTGACCTGGCGGTTCATTACTTGGAGGGTGATGCGGCCAGGAGAGAGCAGGCGGAGATGGGCTGGGAAGATTTTGTGGAGGAGTTTAACTCCAAATATTTTCCTCAGGAGGCGCTTGACCGGTTGGAGGGTCGGTTCCTGGATTTGTCTAAGGGAGACAAGACCGTCCAAGAGTATGAGGCAGAGTTTAACCATCTCAGTGTGTACGTAGGTCGAGCGTTTTAGGATGAGCGAGCCCGTGTACGAAAATTCTTGTTGGGTCTTCGGGCTGAGTTGAGGAACCGTTGCCTGGTGCGAGTTTTTGGCACGGTTACTGAGTTAGTGGAGACAGCTGCTCTGCTGGAGGAAGGTCTGAGAGATGAGGTGGTGGTTGCTAGCCCCAACTTTAAGGCGAGGAGGCCGCAGCAGCCTTCCGGTCCAAGCAGAGGCGGTAGGCCAATGCAAGGACAGAAGCGAAAGATGGAGAGTTCTTCCAGTATTATCTAGAGTGGTCCGGGATGCTTCAGGTGTGGGAGCAAAGACCACCGGGTTGCGAGTTGTCCTCAGAAGGGCGAGGCGCGTGTGGATACGCTTGTATGCTATCACTGCAGGGAGATGGGGCATATCAAGCCGAGATATCCCAAGTTGCAGAGGGAGATACCGGTGGCACTAACAGCGAATGAGAGTGCAGTGGCTCCCCGAGTTTATTCTATCGTGGAGACGGGAGGCCCAAGTTCCAGGCCGATCACAAGTATTTTTGTTAAACTTACATGAGTTAAATTCTTTTATTGTTGAATTTATTGTCTCTATGATGGAGCATCGCATTGCTTCATTACTCCGGAATTTGTCGAAAAAGGCAAATTACGGGGAGCAACCGAGGAGCGGTTGGGTTTTGTTAAGGTTACTGGAGGAAAGCTACTGACCATTCACGGTCGAGTTGCTGACGTGGAGGTTCAGGTGGCTGGGGAGTCTATGCCAGCGGATATGGTCATTTGCTCGGTGGAGCTTTATGACGTCATTTTGGGCATGGATTGGCTTGGGAAGTTCAGAGCGCATCTGGACTGTTACCGAGGGCGTGTTGTTTTTGAAAGAAAACAAGGGAGATTGGTTTATCAGGGAGTGAGACCGACTTCTGGGAGTCTCGTGATCTCGGCCATGCAGGCAGAGAATATGATCGAGAAGGGTCGCGAGGCGTATCTGGTGACGATTGTTACACCAGAGACTGTTGGAGAGGTTGCGGCTGGGAATATTCGGGTAGTTCAGGATTTCCAAGTTTTGTTTCAGTCGTTACAAGGATTACCACCGTCTCGGTCTGATCCTTTCATGATTGAGTTGGAACCCGGGACAATACCGATATCTAAGGCACCGTACAGGATGGCTCCAGCAGAGATGGCAGAGCTGAAGAAGCAGCTGGAGAAGTTGTTAGATAAGGGTTTTATCCGACCGAGTACTTCACCGTGGGGAGCACCGGTGTTGTTTGTGAAGAAAAATGATGGAAGTTTCCGGTTGTGCATTGATTATCCCGGACTAAACCGAGTCACTTTGAAGAACAGGTATCCTCTTCCGCGGATTGATGAGTTGTTGGATCAGTTGGAAGGGGCTACTTGGTTCTCCAAGATAGACTTGGCATCGGGTTATCATCAAATTCTGATTGATGAAAAGGATATTCGGAAGACGACTTTCAGATCGAGATATGGACACTTCGAGTTTGTGGTGATGCAATTCGGGTTGACGAATGCACCAATAGCGTTCATGAGGTTAATGAACAGCGTGTTCCAGGAGTATCTGGATGAGTTTGTGATCATCTTTATCGATGACATTTTGGTGTATTCGAAGAGTCCCGAGGAGCACGAGTTGCATCTGAGAGTTGTTCTTGAGAAGTTGCGAGAACAGAAAATGTTTGCTAAGTTGAGCAAGTGTAGTTTCTGGCAGCGAGAGATTGGATTTCTGGGCCATATTGTGTCTGCAAAGGGAGTTTCTGTGGATCCAGAGAAGATTCAGGCTATCAGGGAGTGGCCGAGGCCGAGGAATGCTACTGAGATTCGGAGTTTTCTCGGATTAGTAGGTTATTACCAGAGATTTGTCAAGGGTTTTGCGAGTATAGCTAAGTCTAAGACGAAGCTGACAGGGAAGGATGTTCGTTTTGTTTGGTCTCCTGAGTGTGAAGAGAGTTTCGCGAACCTGAAGATGATGTTGACTAGTACGCCAGTACTGGCATTGCCCGAGGCGGGAGAACCTTACGTGGTGTATACAGACGCTTCGGGAGTAGGTATGGGTTGTGTGTTGATGCAGCAGGGAAAGGTGATTGCCTATGCTTCGAGGCAGTTGAGGAAGCATGAAGGAAATTACCCTACCCATGATCTTGAGATGGCTGCGGTGGTGTTCGCCTTGAAGATTTGGAGATCTTATCTCTATGGCGGGAAGGTTCAGGTGTTCACAGATCATAAGAGCCTGAAGTATATTTTCACTCAGCCTGAGTTGAATTTGAGGCAAAGGCGCTGGATGGAGCTGGTGGCAGATTATGATCTCGAGATAGCTTACCATCCTGGTAAAGCTAACTTGGTTGCGGATGCTCTGAGTCGTAAGCATGTGGTTTCGGCTCGGAAGTAGGACATGCAGTCGTTGGTGTGTGAGCTTGGTTCTTTGAGGTTGTGTGTTTTATCTCAAGAACGATTGGGCTTGGAGGCAGTTGATCAGGCGGATCTTTTGAGCAGGGTTTGGTTGGCTTAGGAGAAGGATGAGGGTTTGGTTATTGCTTCCAGGGAAGCGGGTTCAGAATATCAGGTCTCTGCTAATGGGACTATTCTGGTGCGTGGGCGGGTATGCGTACCCAAGGATGAGGGTTTGAGGCGAGATATTCTGAGTGAGGCTCATGCGAGTATGTTTTTGATTCATCCGGGAGCGACTAAGATGTACCGAGACTTCAAGCAGTATTATCACTGGGTCGGGATGAAGAAGGATATAGCTAACTAGGTCGCAGCGTGTGATACGTGCCAGTTAGTGAAGGCAGAGCATCAGGTTCCGAGTGGATTGTTGGAGAATTTACCCATTCCAGAGTGGAAGTGGGATATGATTACGATAGATTTCGTAGTGGGATTGCCAATTTCTCGGACCAAGGATGCGATTTGGGTCATTGTTGATCGTTTGATCAAGACTGCACGTTTTCTGGCCATCAAGAAACCAATGGAGCTTCGGTGTTGGCTAAGAAGTACGTGCAGAAGATAGTGAGACTTTATGGAGTACCGGTGAGTATCGTATCAGACCGGGATCCTAAGTTCACTTCAGAGTTCTGGAAAGCGTTCCAGGCAGAGATGGGTACTAAGGTGCATTTGAGTACCGCTTATCATCCTCAAACGGATGGGCAATCCGAGAGAACGATCCAGACTCTTGAGGATTTGCTAAGGATGTGTGTGCTAGACTGGGGTGGTCGTTGGGTGGATCACCTGAGCTTGGTAGAGTTTGCTTATAACAATAGCTACCAGGCGAGTATTTGAATGACTCCATACGAGGTTCTGTATAGTAGGCCATGTCATACACCATTGTGTTGGGCCCAAATGGGGGAGAGTAGCACATTAGGTGCGGATTTTGTTCAGGAAACTACGAGAAAATCCGGGTTTTGAAGCTGAACATGAAGGAAGTTCAGGATCGGCAAAAAAGTTATGCCGATAAGAGGAGAAAAGAGCTTGAGTTTGAGGTAGGAGATCGAGTGTATCTCAAGATGGCACTATTGCGAGGGTCTAACTGGTCCATTACCGAGACTAAGTTGAGTCCGAGGTATATGGGTCCATTTTGGATTGTTTGACCAGTCGCGTACCGGTTGGAGTTACCGGAGATTATGCAAGCATTTCACAAGGTTTTCCATGTGTCGATGCTGAAGAAGTGCTTGCATAAGGATGATAAAGTGTTGGCTAAGATTCCGTCAGATCTTTAGCCTAACATGACCTTAGAGGCGAGGCCAGTGAGGGTTCTCGATAGGAGGGTCAAGGAGCTTCGTCGGAAGAGGATTTCGATGATGAGAGTCTTGTGGGACTGTGACGGTGTTTAGGAGGAAATTTGGAAACCAGAGGAGCGGATGAAAGCTAGGTTCGAGAAGTGGTTCGAGAAACAAGCAGAGGCTTGAGCTTTTCATCGTCGGTTCCAGTTTGTGTGTGTAAACGATTAATACATTTGAATGGTAATAAGATGTGTAATTCTTATTGGATGTCATGAGTTTATTGAGCATGAATTTATAAAAAGAAGTTTATGAGAATATGAACTGGAAATATCCTTCGTATTTGGATATGAGAAACATCCCTGTGTGTTTTGGGATGTTTTGAGTTGACCTGAGGATTGGTCGTGGTTGAGGTGATATTCCGGGTTGGAATATGGGTGGTTGTGTATAACATTGCGATGTTCTACGCAGGCCATGTGAGGTAGTTTCGGTCAGAAATGCTTATAAACGTTTAGACTTTATTTGCTCTAAAGACGGTTTGGTCCTGTACAACTCGTGAGGGGATGATTAGTTTCCCAGATATACCGATAACTTGAAGGACATGTGATCTGAGGGTGCGAGTGGTATGAGAGATATACCGATAGCCCGAGGGACGTGTGGCCTGAGAGTGCGAGTGGTATGAGTTAGTACCGATAGCTCGAAGACTTTGTGTCTTAGAGTATGAATGGTACGGGTTTTGTGCCGATAGCTCGAGGGACTTTGTGACCCGAGAGTGCGAGTGGCATGTGGTACCGAGACTCGAGGGACTTTGATCCTAAGGGTACAGTGGTACGGGTACGAGTTGTATTAGGAGCAATGCATGTCTAGGACGTGATTATAAGCATAACGACTGAATGTAGACCTCGGAGGTTGATCGAGTTCAATCTCGTGTTTGAGTTGTGTTGGCCGGGATGGTCGAGGTTAAGAGAATCGTTGCGACGATTGTAAGTTGGGTTCATTGCGGATAAATTGTGCTGTAGATTCGAGGACAAATCTATGTTAGTGGGGGAGAATTGTAACGCCCATCTCCCAGAAAGTGGACTGTTGACGGGAAGTATATATATATGAGGTATATATATATATATCAATATGTCTTTGATCCGTTTAACTCCGTGATAAATGTGTTTTCTCGCTGTTGAGGCTTTTAATGTTAAGAGCTCCGGAGAAAACATTTATCGAGTGGAGAAAATCGACTTTTGGAGCAGTTGGTGGGTGTGGACCCTACGTGACGGTTTTTAAGTCAAGGAATGACTTAATTAACCCTTTCCTTTCTTCTTCCTTTCTTTCTTCTTTTTTGCTTCTTTCTTCTTGCTACGACTTTGGTTGCAGAGAAAGAGAGAGAGAGAGAGAGAGAGAGAGAGAGAGAGAGAGATAGAGGGAGAGACCTTGTGAGAGCTTGTTCTAGAGAAGAAGAGCAAGGGGAAGAGGTTTGTATCTTACCTTGAGAGTGGAAGGAGAGGGAGATCGAGCTTGCTAAGGCGTGGGTGGAGAAGAGAATCATCCTTAAGCTTGGGGAGCTGTTCTTGAGCCGAATCTTCCAAGGATTTAAGGTGAGTGCGCGACCATGAGCTTATCTAAGCTTCTGAGGTAGTTTTGTGTGCTTTTGGTGTGTTGAGATAGTTTGTGTGTTGGTATGTTTGAGTTAGATTCTTGTTGAATCTTTGGTTTGTGTTGCTTGTTTCCTTGTGTTATGGGTTGGGTTTGAGCCTAATTGCTTGGGGAAACAAGGATTGAGGTGGGAAAGGGTCGATTGTCGTGTGAAAGGGTGAAGAAGGTCGAGTTCAGTTTTGGTTGCAGGAGAGCTTCGATCGGTTTGGAGAATCGGTTGCAAACCGATTTCAAGTTTTGAATCGGTTTGGGCAATCGGTTGTAGACCGATCCCAAGACCTTCAGTTAAGAGCCTCAAATCGGTTTGTGAAATCGGTTGCAGACCGATTTCAAGTTTTGAATTGGTTTGTGAAATTGGTTGCAGACCGATCCAGAGACTCTTCTGCGCGACACGTTTCTTCCTTCTGTTTGACGGCTTGGGTCAGATCCAGTTCGGCCCCTGCTGTTGAGTTTTGTGTCTTAGGTATTTCTATTGCATATTTTGTGCGGTTGGTGATCTCGTGCTTGTGTGTATACATCCTGTGTTCAGCAAATGGCAACACTATCTTCACTGCTGCAATCAATCCTATTTGTTGATCACTACCTAGAGTTAATCCATTTTCTGAGTCTAAACCCAAACCCAAGTCATCAACCAAATGTTCAAGGAACCATGACCAATTAGGAGTATTCTCACAATCTACAATCTCCCAAGCTATAGGAAACATCTGATCATTGGGATCTCTTCCACATGCAACTAATAGCATACCTGTCATTCTCCACTTTAGAAATGTTTCATCTAGATGAAGAATCTTTCTACACGCTCTCTTCCACCCATTTTTAAAGCAGTAAAGCACACATAAAATCTATGGAACCTCGTTTCCCTTACCTCGCATTCAACTGTGGATCCTATATTGCTTCACCTTAACTCATCAACATAATCAAATAGCCTTGCAAAAGACTCCTCTTGCTCTTCATCAAATATCTTACACCACTTTAGGCGTGTCCTGTCACAAATTGTCCATGGCACATTGATGCTGCGTCTAAGCAGCTTCTGTTGTAACTGCTCTGCTGAGAAATCTGGATTTAAGTTTGAATTCTTTTATGTAGAGGTAAGCAATACGGGAGTTAGTTAGCAAGGACATTTTCCCTTGTCAAGTGCAAGTATGCTCCTCTTGTAAAGATTTGATCACTACTCTATTACAGCCACTGTTGATAGATGCAGAAATCCTCCATGGGCATTTTTTTCCAGAGCATATAGCAACTACATGTTTGCTGTCTGACTTCTCATATTTGATGTCCCTCCTTTTCTTCACAGCATACCTATTAACAACACTTTTAAAAGAATCAATTGTATTGTATTGATTACCAATACAAAACTTCTGATACTTGCTCTCATCTACCTTAACATGTGGATTGTCATCATCACTACTGCTATGAACCATATCTTCAAACTGATTCTCATCACCACAATTGTAACGCCCGTCTCCCAGAAAGTGGACTGCATGTCCTTTCTTCTTTCTTGCTTCTTTCTTCTTGCTACGGCTTTGGTTGCAGAGAAAGAGAGAGAGAATTAGAGAGAGAGCTTGTGAGAGCTTGTTCTAGAGAAGAAGAGCAAGGGGAAGAGGTTTGTAGCTTACCTTGAAAGTGGAAAGAGAGGGAGATCGAGCTTGCTAAGGCGTGGGTGGAGAAGAGAGTCATCCTTGAGCTTGGGGAGCTGTTCTTGAGCCGAATTTTCCAAGGATTTAAGGTGAGTGCACGAGCATGAACTTATCTAAGCTTCTGAGGTGGTTTTGTGTGCTTTTGGTGTGTTGAGATAGTTTGTGTGTTGGTATGTTTGAGTTATATTCTTGTTGAATCTTTGGTTTGTGTTGCTTGTTTCCTTGTGTTATGGGTTGGGTTTGAGCCTAATTGCTTGGGAAAACAAGGATTGAGGTGGGAAAAGGTTGATTGTCGTGTGAAAGGGTGAAGAAGGTCGAGTTTAGTTTTGGTCGCAGGAGAGCTTCGATCGGTTTGGAGAATCGGTTGCAAACCGATTTCAAGTTTTGAATCGGTTTGGGCAATCGGTTGTAGACCGATCCCAAGACCTTCAGTTAAGAGCCTCAAATCGGTTTGTGAAATCGGTTGCAGACCGATTTCAAGTTTTGCATCGGTTTGTGAAATCGGTTGCAGACCGATCTAGAGACTCTTCTGCGCGACACGTTTCTTCCTTCTGTTTGATGGCTTGGGTCAGATCCAGTTCGGCCCCTGCTGTTGAGTTTTGTGTCTTGGGTATTTCTATTGCATATTTTGTGCAACAATCGTCTGACTGAGAGCCACTACCACCATCTGACTCAGAGCCACTACCACCATCATCTTTATCGTCAGCCAATACTCTCTTTGTGTCATCTTCTGACAATTACCTCATCGCATTATTATCAATGTGCCTACCTATGTAAGGATCGTCTTCCCAAACAACATATAAGGTTAATGCACCTGATCCGACTGCGTAATGAACCACTTTCTTTAAGACGTCATCGTTATCAACATCTTCTTTCTTGTCAGGTGTTTCTGGTGGAAACCAAGACACTTTCTTCATGTTGTCTTCATACCCGAGGTGCTCCACAAGAAGCATCAGAATCGAACTCAGTCTGAATGATTCAGCTGCTACTAGACTAACTGTATGTGGCTCTCCACCAAGATATTCGTCATCAGTTGACCAATATCCTCCAGCATGCATAAACATATCGAAACTGATCAAAAGATACAAAAAATTATATCTCATAAAAAAATTGAGAAATTGTGAGTAACGAATTCGATTTGTGAGAATAACGAAACAGATATCAGAAAAAACAATTAGATCTCATAAACAGATTCGATTTGTACTCTCAAAAGCATCGATTTTACCTCATCGTTGACCTCTTGAGCTTCTCCAACAATCGAAACCTTCTCCTCAAATCGTTTCACTTCTTTTCTGTAACCTTCTCCTATTAGATCTAACAGAACCCTAAAGATGATTCGATATTCGAAATCTATAACGATGAACTCTCATACATCTTTCGCACCCTCAAACATCTCACGAAACCATCTCTCCTGTTATCCCCAAATCGAACGATGAACCCTAATTCTATTTTTCCCCAAATCGAGTTTTGTGTTGGTGTTGAAAGGTTATGTCATTTTTTAATCTGTAAAACAACACGATTTTTAAACTTTGTGTCGTTTTCTTCTGAAGCAAAACGGTGTCGTTTTCTTCTGAAGCAAAACGGTGTCGTTTTCTTCTGAAGCAAAACGGTGTCGTTTTACTTGCCGTGAAGTTTTTCACCGATATCAACGGATGCCATATCATCGATACGGAGAAGGGCTATATTGCGGGTGACATTTGAGATTGTGTTATTGACCTGCATTTATTTGATATGGAGGGTTGTCTTGCAAAAAATAATTAGTTGAAGGGTATTTTTTTGCACAAATCCCTATTGATGACGAAGCGAAACTCAATAAGTAAAGGAATTGTAATGAAAACGTGTTGACATTCTCACATCTAACCTTTGTTTCACTTTCAGAGGTTAGTTCTCTCTTTGTGACTCTCTTTCTCACACTCTCTGTTTCAGTTCTTGTTTAGAGAAAAACACAAAAACACATTTTACTCTTTAAAGACTACATTGTTAATAACTTCGATTTTTTCTTACAATACACACACATACTTATACTATTTTCTCTACTTGCAACACACTTGCACACTTGCACACTTGCACTTAAACCTAATCGTGACAACTACACACTAGACCATACTCCTAGTTTCTAACACTTACATCATAGGCTCCCTTACACAAACCACACTACTACAACAAATCATAACAACTACACTTACACTCTAACAACTCTAACACTTAGTTATAATCTAACAACTCTAACAATGTTACAATTTATGGAAATAAATCTTTCTATTTTGCATACCAGTGCGGAAGCGTATTTGGTGCGAGTGTATCAGCAAACCTGATGGCGCCTCCCAAGTAGTATGTCGTGCAAAGACATGACTGCATTTCGCAAGTTATCAGTCGTGTAGTCCCATGGAAATATCTATTAGCAAATGAACACACATATGAGCAAATTAATTAACACTATAATGTAAAAAGATGTTAAAGTTATATATATATATATATATATATATATATAAAATAGAAGATTGCATACCGTAATAGTACATTCATTTAGATGCAGCACGAACTCCGCCAAAAATACACAGGCTGTCGCTAAGAGAGATATATCAAACACAGAGCACTCTCAAGCTAGTAGTGACAACTCTTTGATGTAGGAGTAGAGAAATCTGAATTGTAAAAAAGAAAAGAAATTAAAATAGAAGTTAGTGACAGTAAATAGTCCAATACTTTTTGTCTTAAGTGAAACAAAACAAAGCTAAAAAAATATTAAATCAGTCACTAAAGCATCGTTATATCATATCACTGCAACTAAATTTCCACTAAAAAGTAAAAAATTAAAACACCCCCTCAATGGTCAACAAAACCCATATATTTAACGGCAAATATAATATAAGAGTAAAGGTGATTATTTGGGTATATTTCAAAATTAAACGAACGATCATGACCATGATCAAGAAAGCAAAATCATAAAGCCCAAGCCAACAAGAGAGACAGACAAAACTCAGATTGCCATGACATGTAACGATGATCAAAGAATAGAGTCAGTGAATGACCTTGATACAAAACCAGATTTGAGAAATGGAGACTGAAAGCGATAATTACTATCCCATGATTCAAGGCAATAGAGGTAAGAGATATGTAGAAATAGGTGAATGATAACTCACAGTAGCATCACGCGGTTCGTTCAAGCTCAGAAGTAGATCTACAAATGTTTTCATCGTCGGAGCAAATAGCCTGTAGCCAAAACTGCTAAGAATGTGCAACTCCATCTCTAGATCCCGAATAACAAATGCCAACCTTGTCAATACGGTACTCGTACTTCCTTTAAAATACAAAAGAAAAAATAAAAAAACAGAAAACAGTTAGAACGTTGGAAAAGTTATAAGAAATCATCAAATAATCTCAAAGCAACACACTAACACTGCTATGAAGAGTGCCAGAGTAATGGCGGTTTGAGGATCTAGCGGGGCTGGTCCTTGGTCCCGTGAAAACGTTGCGAAATATTGGTCAAACACAAGGACTGCAAAGGGATGGCATTAGGGTATTCGACAGCCTTTTGGGAAGCTAACATCTTGTCTACTGTGGTGGCTCTCGTGTTCTCATCGATGGCGGTGATAGGATTACTCGGAAGTTTCTTAGTAAGAAGAAACTAAGCAAACTGACGGGCCTAAAAGTAGTGGTACATAAACCTTTAGTTTCATTGACCAAATTGTGAAAAGTTGAAACGGATATTCTGAAACCATACAACACACAAACCTTAACAGAAAGATGTTTCTGTTGTACATCCAGTGAGAGCTCCCTGGCCATGTCCTGAAAACGCATAAGAAATCAAGATGAACACAGAGTAAGAGGGAGACAAACCAGATACATTTAACTCATTTAGTCACTAAAAACACATACATATACAGAGTGAGAATGAGGGAGAGAGAACCAGATACATTGAAGGCATTGAGTCACTAAAAACACATATGGCTAAAGATTCATATCAGCAACAACAAGGGCTTGTTCCTGAAAGACATGTTCCTCCTGAAGTGTAGTGAGGAAATGTAGATCATGATATATATGTTTGATCTACATTTTCTATAAAAAAATGTTATATTACACATTAAATTCAACTTCGTAGATTTGATCTACATTTTCTATAAGTTTAACGTAAATTTGGAAAATATGTGATTTGGAAAGTTTTTTTTGCAGATTCCCATTTTTTATGTTTTACTACTATTATTCATTGTAGTACTTTTTTGTGCTGCATGTAGCAATTTCCCTGTACTATAAGCACTCAACTAGAATTACCCTATATTTTTAACATCTGCGCAATTCACCATGTAATAACTATAAGTTTTCTAATTTCACCCAATCTATAAAATTGTAAAAGTGCTTTAACTGTTTTGCGAATAAGTAAATGTTCCTCAAATCGATTTTGGTTTTGACGAAATCAAAATCTCTACGTCAAAAAGAGGTTTGAATTCTGGTTCAAAATTTGCTTCGGGTCAACAATTTAAATTCGGGTTTACTCTAATCGCGAAACAATAAACGCGATTTTACGACTTTAAATCGCTATTAAAAAAATTAATTGAATTTGGTTAATTGGGAAAAATTTTATAGATAAGGTGAAATTAGAAAGTTTATAGCTAGTAATACATGGTGAATTGGGTAGAGACCGGAAGTACATTATTATCATAGTTAAACGCCTATATTACAGGAAGATAACTACATGCAGCCATACTTTTTTATATATCCATCTCATAATTTATTTTTATTATTTATTTTTTTTTCTAGTTTTTGTAGTACTCTCTACATGAAGAAAGACTCCCATCTAAAGATGTCGAGAGTTTTGAAAAGATAATGTGGTTAGCTTGAGAGGCTTCAAATAATTTTTTTTATATATTAATTAAAGATTATAGAAAGTTGAAACATTAAGAAAATGATTTATTTAACACATCGTATAGGCAAATTACACATTTGTCTTCAGAAAAGAACAAAGGACAACTTACATCCACATTATTATTTTTTTGTCAACAACTTTTAATTATAATTTCATCCACATTATCAAAACCATTTCTAAAACAATACATTTAGACAGTAACGTTCGATATGGTAAATTCTTGGGAGTCTCTCACAATGACACACATTTTTAAAAAGATATTGTAAAAGAGACACATTGTGAGACTCACACACTTTGTTTATTGTACATAAATTATCAATATCATTATGCCCTGCAATTGATAATTAGAAACGAACCGTAGTTAGGGTAGTTATAGTTTGCGCTTTTTTTAGTTTGTTAGATTTAAAAAGAAAGTTAGCCAATGAGTTATTTTTCTCTCTCACTCTCCCTTTTTCCCTCTTTGTTATCACTTTATTTAGTTATCATCAAATATAGTCTATTTTTTTTTACAAGGAATTATGATTATACTTTTTATACATTTTAAGATGCATTTTATTATATTTTTGGTGAATAATTATATTATACATTATCTATTTGTAGTTGAACATTTGTTCGTTACTAAATAGATGGTCAATTGCGATATCTTAAATGGATACTTACTAGTGGTTAATCATTTAAAAAATATATAAACACCTAATTGATCAAATAGGTTGTGGTTTGGTAAAATAGTCATGGATAACTATTAAACAAACAATTATTCAAGGTCAATAGTGAACTTTATGGACAAGATTTTTTCCATGTCCAAAACAATCTTATCTAATACTCGATGTTTACGAAAATTAGAACAGACAAAATCTGTTTTTTTTTTTTATAACTTTTTATCTTCTGGTTTATACTCATTTGTAGTTGAACATATGTTCGTTGTTAAATGGATGGTCCATTACGGTTAATATCATTTATATACAACTGACGTACACGCATCGAAGATATTTATAGCTCGTCTAAATGGACAGTTTTTTATAGACGTAATATATTGTTCATCATTGTTAAATACCGATCTTCCATTTTTTTTCTCCACTCATGTCCTAGTTTATTACACAACATGAATTTTCTTACTTTTAACGATCCATTGTTTTCCATAGACTCAGATCTGCAACAAGAGAATTTAAAACCATAAAGGCTAAACCATTAACTCTAAACCTTAAACCCTAAACCTTAAACTCTAAATCCTAAACAATATACTTGAAACCATAACCCTTTACTTTAAAACCTAACCCTAAGACACTAAACATAAAATTTAAACCTCAATCTCTAACCCTTATTCTCTCAACCTTGAACTCTAAAACCAAAATCTAAGATTTTAGAAGGTTCCTGAGTTGAGGAAAAGAGAAATGAGTTTTTGAAATTTAAATAAAAAGATTTCATAAGTTTTCTTTGAATGATATTGATATGAGAGAAAAAATAAAGATCTAAAATTGATTTAGAAAAAAAAAAGTGATGAAGATTAAGAAAATCATCAAAAGTAAATTATTTATTTTTCTTTTAAAAAGAGAAAGAGAAATATGGTGAAATAAGAAATATAGAAAGCGAGAAAGAGAGTAAGTAAGTGAGTAGTTAGAGATTTAGAAAGTAGGAGAGCGTGCTAAGAGTAGAAAGTGTGTCATTTGCACACAATGTTTTAGAAAGTTTGTTAGAGTGCAAATATCTCTAAATACTTTTATCCCACTTTTACCCAAATGAACAAACCCTAAAAAAGACACAAAAAACTGGAATTGTTCACGCAAGAAATTTTGATTAATCGTGTTAAAACTCTGGAAAAAAAAAGTAAACATAAGAACAATAAGGTAGTAAGTATTACACTTTTTAACATGCAAAACGTATGAGAGAGAGAGAGAGAGAGAGAGAGAGAGAGAGAGAGAGAGAGAGAGAGAGATGTCACCTTCGTGATACAATTTATATTTGATTACACAGACAAGTCTCTTAGCAGTATTCTTCTTCCTTTTGCTTTTCCCTTCACGGCTTGTGTAACTTGAACCCAAACACTCTTGGAACATAGCTTTGGGAGACCTTTTCTGGCATCATAAATTTGTATGTCATCACAAACAGATGTGAAAATGTTGTCCCAAAGAAAGCTCCATCTATATCTGTTTTCACATGTTTAAAGAACAACAAAAACCAAAAGATAGGAAATATATCGAATGCCAAACAACAAAGGATACTTCCTAGGTATTTTGATGGCGGGTAATACACGTCTTCACATTTGGGACAATATATCTTCACGGTACTTGCTCGAGGGATATCGGATAGGCCAACAGGTAAACAAGGTTGGCCACGACAATAAACTTTTGGGCATCTTCCAAAATCATTGTTATTGTACTTTTTGCACATAGAATGGAGTCCGTTGCCTGTCAATATGTAACGAGCATGAATCATTCCGTATAACATCTCGGCTGTTGACTCGATCAATTCGTTCTCTTCTTCTGTAATCATCTCACCTGTTTAACCCCGTCGTCAATGCCAAATCAAGCATCTGAAGACACAGTAAAAAAAAATCCAAACTCCGCATATCACATACTAAAGACTTACCATGAGAAGAAGATTCTACATCGAGAATCAAATCGAGAGCATAGTTGTAGTAAGGAACTTGATGGCTGAGTCCACACAAGTTGAAGTCATCTAGGATGTAATCATCATCGACTTCACATAAGAATTTGTTCCCACGAAGATTACAGAACCAGGAAATCCATGAGCTGTCTTCTTTGTCGGAACCACTGACCTCTGATTCTTCTGATATATCTACAGCTAAAAAATGCCCACAAAAACTTTTTTCTTTTCTTTTCAAAACAAATAAGAGAGACTTGTTTGAATCATGAACAAAAGCTGCGTTACAATAGCGATTAGAGGGGGAAAGTCGAATCTCACCGTCGGAAATGTTAGTCTTGGAGAGAGCAGCAGAACGAGAATCATGCATCTGCTTCCCCATCAACACGGACCGATTATTATCGTGAGCTTCGTTAATCCGTTCCCGATCGACCAGCTCGGCTGTCGATCCAACAGTTCCTCTCTCCCTATATATGATCTAATCTATTATCCCTCTCCCAAAGTTTCCGAATCTCAAATAAAAAATTTCCGGTACCGTCATCGGGGATCCAATCCACGCCGGTGGATTACGAGATGAGATGAGTTTCTAGGGTTTTGAAATGTAAGAGCACCTCTATCGACAGAGATTCACTGAGTTTCTCAATATATATATTGGTTTAATCATTTTAATATAAATTTATTATTTATTTAAATATTAAATTAAAAAAAAAAATTTAACTAGTTATAATGTGTCATGTGTTAGAAACGTTTCTTATCGGTTTCCTAAAAGAGAACCGTTTCTCAACATCTCTCTTACTTTATTATTATTTTTTATTTTTTAATTGGTGAAAACTTTTGTGAGACATCAGCGATGGACATGCTCTAATAAAGCTAATGGATTTATAGTATCAGGTCTAGAATTTCGGTTATTTTGGGTACTTCGGTTGATTATTTCGATTTTTTTGTTGTTTCAGAATTTTGAAATGTTTGCCGAATTGAACCAAAATTAAAATTGGTTCGGTTCTCGAATATTTCGATTTTTGGGTTAAAAAACCGAAACTAACCGAAATTATTTGTTTTGCTGAAAAATAGGCCAAAAACAGTCGTGAGAAAAAATGATTAATTGGTCCAAGAAAAAAGAATTGGCCCAATACAACATCCTAATTTCTCCTTCACCTCGACAACTTTTCTCCAGTGACGACTCGACAACGACCGACGGCTCATTTTCACGATTTCCATAACTCATCTTCACCGCTTGTTTCGCCATGCTGAAATCAAACAAGGAAGACGACACTGGTTCTCGAAGGAGATTTGAAGAATTGAAGTAAAAGAAGATGCAAAATCGAAGAAGAAGAATCAAAGAAGAAGAATCAAAGAAGAAGAACAAGAAAATGTATAATCAAAGAAAAAGAAGAAACGGCTGGATCGGAGAAGAAGAGGATAGCTAGGGTTTTTTTGTTTTACTTCGGTTAACCGTTGGGTTCGACTTTATTTTACTTCGGTTCGACTTTATTTTCTATATTTCATTCAAATGGTCCCAGCTTCAAATCAGAATTCACAAATACAACATTGCTAATTTAGAGTTACGACATTGCTAATTTAGGGTCTTTCAATATTATGCGAAAATAAACACGCTAGGGGTGGGCACAAGTACCCGTTACTCGTCCGATACCCGTTACTCGCCTCGTACCCGCCTTGAAAAACCAATTATTTGCCGTCGACAAGTCAAGTATCAAGCCACAAAATTCAATTACTTGCAAGTGCAAGGCAAGTATCAAGTCTTTAAAAAAAATCTTTTACCCAGCTTGTATGACTTGTTACTCGTTTTTTTACTTGTCCCCGTTAATCCAAAAGTTTAGGGTCCCCGCTAATTTAGGGTCTTTCAATATTATGCGAAAATAAACACGCCACAGAGCCCATATTTCGGCCACAAAAAGGCAAAGGCAAAAAATACTAATAAACTGGGCCTGAGAATATGCAAGGTTCCTCTTGAGATAAAACTCTAACAGATTCCTCTTGAGATCCTGAAACCAACAAAAAATCATCTCCAGAGAACACCAAACCTAATTCTTAAGCAATTTCCCAGTCACAACTCACAACCTAATTCACAATTTGAACATAATTAATGTTTCCTTGCTAGAGAAACCACACACATATCAACGTACTTTACAATCTAAAGATAACTTGGTTAAAACTACGACACTACAACGTACTTTCTCAATAATGTATGAGGGATTAAACAGAGTATGGCTCACTGGGAGAAAACCTCCACTCTAGTTGACGAATCACAACCCTATAGAGACAAAGGCTGTGATGCAGGACAAGACTTTGTCGAATACAGAGATGCTGAGGAAGAGAAGCGTGTAGATGCAATTGCTATGTTGAGTCATCGCGTCCTCGCTGGATTATTCATCTCCTCAGACTCGTCTGAATAACTCATGAATGATTCCTCCGCCATCGGCAGCTGGAATTCGACTTGGAAGGCGGAATCTTGTGATTTGGACCTCTGCCGCCTTAAATATCTGATTAGTCTCCCTCTACGCCTTGGGAACATTTTCTCGTCGGCCATATTCATCTTCTCCATCTTCGCGGCGTCTCCATCGTTAGTGTTGATGACCTCATCTCTCGCCGTCATATTCTCCTGGATAGCTTTCTCCATGAGGCGTTTCACTTCCTCCAGGGCGATCTTCATCTCCTCGTCTGAGTCACTGGTGAAAGATTCCTCCGCGGATTTGGAATTCTTCTTAGCTGTCTGCCTCCGCCTGAAATGCCTCATTAACCTCTCTCTACGCCTTCGAAGCATTTTCTCCTTGGCAATGATATTCATCTCCTCCGCATTGTAATCCTCCATCTTCGCGTCTCTATCGTTACTGTTGATGACCTCGTCTCTCGCCATCTTCTCCCGTTTCATTTCCTCAGTGAAGCGTATACACTCCTCGCGGAACTTTTTCAACTCCTCCTCTGAGTACTTCTCGAACAAGTCCCTCGCCTTGGACGCCATCGACAGTTCGAGATCGTATCCCATTTCGACGGGAATTTGAAATCGATTCGTGTTTATGAAAGATAACAACCAAAATTTGCAGAAAACCCTAGATCGATCGGAGCGCAGGGCATAGAAGGATCGGATCAGTATTTTCCTTTTAACATAATGGGCTCGCTTATGAGTAAAACGTATTTCGCCACACACAAAAAAAGCCCATTTGGCGGTCAAAAAGTGAAGAAGTGAGGGAAAACAAGTGAAGAAGAAGAGAGATGAGAAGAGATTTTTAATTCATTGTTTATCTTTTTGGTGATTGTTAACAATGAAGAGTTAGACTTAAATACAGAAGCGTAAAAGAAAAAGGGAAATCTAATATTTTGGGCCTTAGCATAGTTAATAGATATGGACTTGGTCTCTAGGCTTTCAATCACATCTATTAATACCGCGCTTTGAAAGACACTTTGTTTTCAAGGTGGAAGTATTCGCTGTCCAGCTTGGCATATGTTGAGTAGTAAATAATTCCATAATTGAAGTTTCTTCTTCATCCCGCAACACCACTTTTACGATAAGTGTATGTGTAACATCCCGGCCTGATAGATTGGCCGGTTTGTTTTGGGTAGTTTGGACCGAATATTATCTAAAACCCGTTAGCCCTAGGCCTGAGCACTAATATATGTTACCCGTATTCGATCCGTTACTCGGCACGTACTCGTCTTGAAAAAAGGGTACCCGTAACTTTAGGATCGAGGGAAGTGTATAATAATTATATTACATATAGGTAAGAGTCGAGTGAAAGGTATTAATTTTATTTTTTTAATAACCGTATTCGACCCATTACTCGACTCGTACCCGTCTTGAAAAAAAGGTACCCGTAAATTTAGGGTCGAGTGAAGTGTATAATAATTATATTACCCGTGGGTAAGAGTCGACTGAAAGTTATTAATTTAATTTTTAATACCCGTCCCGTTATCTGCTTTATTACTCGACCCGTAATATTACTAATATTATATAAATATATTCTAGAATGAAATTACAAGATTTTATTTTTGAAGTTTATAATTTTATATTTTTTGGAACTATATGTTGCACCTTTAAAAATTCTTTTTTATGGAATATGAAATTATTATGCGGTTATGGAAAACCTTTTTACGCATGAATTATCAATAAATATGCGGGTAAGGTTAAACGATCAGGTATCTAAAGGGTTAACTATTTTTACCGGGTACTCATTTTTTCGGGTACCCGTTATTTGCGGGTCGAGTACGAGTAGTTTTTTTCTATTACCCGTAAGGATCGGATCGAGTAAAGGGTTTCTCAAAATTCAAGGATACCCGTCCCGTGCCCAGTCCTAGTTAGCCTATTTGCACATAGGAAGTCCTATGGTAGAATCCTTATAAATAAAATGTAACCCTAACTCTTTACCCTTTTGCACGCAAAGAAACTCTAGAGAGAGAGAGAGAGAGAGAAAGAGTTCGGTCGAGAGAGAAACCCTAGCCCTCTTCGTCTGTTGCCGATCTCACCGTCGTCGTGCCTCGCTGTTCGTCTGCTATGAACAGCCGAGCCTTGTCGTGCCGAGCAGCATCCAATCTCGCCAGCCCTAGCTCGTTTGTGGTCCCCAAGCACCTGCGAGCCTCCGGTACAATAACCTTAGCCGCCGTCGTCTCCGATCTGCCGCCGTCCACCACCGTCGCTTCTTCCTTGTGTTGTAGTCGTCGTGTGTTTGTGAGAAGAGAAAGATCCAACCTTCTGTTGAGTGAGAAAGGTAAACCCTAATCTAGATCTAAACCTTAAGTTTCCTGAAATCTTAGATCTCTAAAACCCTAGTTCTTATGTGGCCTAGATCTTCAAGATGGTTGGTTGGGTTGTCAAGAAGAAGGTGAATCTTGTTGTGGAGAAGGACGTGAAGCCACTGCCGCTTGCTGAGAAGGACGTGAAGCCACTGCCGCTTGCTGAGGATGATGCCGTGACGGACACACCAAACTAAAGGTAGGAGATGTGATATGTGGACCCTCTCCATGCTTCTAGAACTAGGTTCATCAAAACACTAAGTCAAGATTTAGAGAGCTAGCATGTTTGTTACCTAGGTTGGTAGATGCTAAGGCATGATTTATGAGTATTGATTGGTTGATTGATATGAGATGTAAATGCATGTTACGATACAAAGTTGGGTCGACGGGCCCTGAGTAGTGGCAAAGGTCGACGGGTCGCTTGGGCTGAGTTGAGTGTTGCACAGCATGAATGCTTGAAGTATGTAGACATGATGAGTTGATTAATAAGGAATGATGTATGCTAGTTTCTTTGGTATTGCTAAGTTGCTAGATTTTATGTTGCATGTAGTTGTCTGTTCTTGGACATGTGGGAAGGGGACATTGGGACTAAATGAATGTTTAGGGTCATGTGAGCAGATATGATCATCTTCTACAAGTAAACCCGTTTACTTATGCATCCCAAAATTAGATGCAGGTACGTTTTCCAAGGAGTTTTGTATCAAGGTAGCTTGTATTGGTGAGCATTTAATGGAAAGTATACGTGGCATGCCTTATCTGCGGTAATGGTGGTAATGATGAATGAAGGAGGAGAGAAGTTATTGAACAATATGATGGAGAGAGATGAGGAGAAAGTGTGAAAAAAAAAAAAGTAGTGAGAGCAGATAGTATATGGTATGTGGTATCTGGAAGTAGAAGAAACCCTTAAAGCGGATGATGGTCCTTTCTCCACCTATAAATACAAGTCTTTATTCTATCATAAAGACTTTTCCGGAAAAAAGTGCAATACTTAAAGATAACGTTTGTAGGCAAAGGGAGAGAAACCAAGACTCCGACCTTAAGATTACGCTTTCGTTTTTTATCCAGGAAACCATTCAGGAAGACTTCATCGTTGCGATGAATGGAAGTATTCCGCTAACCCTCTTTATACGTTTATTATGTGATTAATTCAGATTTTTAAAGATCTTGAGATTCATGTAAGTGTCACTTACATTTGGTACATAAACTAATTAACAACTAATTTAAGCCATTAATATAGCCCTTTGTTAAAAACAAACAATAGAAATGGATCTCGTTGCTCGATTCAACTTAGATTAGTGTCTAGCCAACTAGCCAAGTCTAATCACAAAATAAACGTACAGTTTTCGAAATAAACATAAAGTTTTGAATATATCAAGATTTAATCAAATATATTTGTTTTTTACAAAACCATAAGACGATACTTACAACAAAATAAAGCCATTTTAATTTTGTTGTTGTTTTCAAATACAAATTTAAAAATTGAAATCTTGATTTTCCATCTAAGTATTTGTTCATGGTCGTCTTTCTTTTGCAACATCATCATACTCCATAGCAAGCTCTGAATGTTTATTATAACACTTACTACTTCTGAGTTTTTAAATTTTTCTTTCTTTCTTCCTCACATCAATGTGTATTATACAATAACATCTCTTTAACGCCATCAATAATCTTCATGTAAATCGTTCGTAGGACTTGCAACACGTTGTTGCTCGTAACATATGAGTGTCTGATGTAACGATCCATAGTTAAAATTTGAATCAATTACCGGATGGCATTATTTTTCGAAACAATTGTGAGAAACGGACCGTTTCTCCATGCTTGCATTTTAGGCATTTTCCATAGTATGCATTTACGTTTTTACCCTTAATTACAGCTGCAGATATATTACACCATTTATGATGTTATCAAGACGACGAAACGCTCTCAGGCCCTCTCGATTTTCACGCCTCAGCTGAAATCGCGTTTAACACTCTTCCTTCTCACAGTCTTTTAGATCCAAACCGAGAAACCCCCAAATCAAGAGGGCGTTTATCAGAGTCTCTCCGCCCATATCTGGTCCTGTGTCACCTACAAAGTGAACACCTCTAAACAAGTTCTGCCATTCGAATCTGGTACTGACGCTTCCGTCACTGTAAGGCAAACCTACAAATCTCAATCTCAACTTCTTTGTTTATGTGTATCTATTTGTCTTGATTTTGTATGTTTTGCTGTGACCGATTGTTATGTTGATTTTAACCTCCATGTGTTGACATTAATAGTGTCTTGCTGACGGATCTCTAATCTCTGCTTTCCACATACTCATTGATTTACAATCCTGTTCTCAGCCTGTATACTTAACATTGTAAAGACACCTTCTGTCGTCATTTTCTGTTCATGATAGTGGGTATGAGTTTTGTTCAGCCTGGTTGTGGATATAAACTTTGTATCTCCCTAAAAGTGTTCAATTTGGGTTAGTATTATCAATTTTAACTTCTACCCCATATGCTTCCTGTAATACTTTCTCTTGTGTTGTTTAGGTTCTACTCATGATAATGGCTTCAAGTGGGACTATAGGATATCCTTTGCTTTCACCAGGTTGAACTAAATGCCACATTTTGAGTTTGTGTTGGTGTTGTTTTCGTATAGCTGTTAAACTTGCATGTTTGGGTTGTCCTTCGTTAGCCTCCTTATTCTTTACTCTTGCTAGTGCCCTATTAGTATCTTGCCGTCATTCTTGTGGAATTTTATTCCATATTGTCTGTTAATTGGTGTGTTTCATTACATATGCTTTTTATTTTATACGTTTTGGTTCCCCTCGAGTACGGTGTCTAGTGTATAGTTGTGATTAGAATATGGTATTGTTTTCACGGTCAAAAGTAAAGCTTTTTATGGTTTTTTTGTTTCCCTGGTTTGGTTCCCCTCGAGTACGGTGTCTAGTGTATAGTTCTCATGTGTATGATTGCATTTTTAGCTTCAAGTTTCATTATATTTACATAGTCCATATCTTGGCTGCAATGTTGACCATATCCTTTCCTATTTAATATTTTGTTTTTCCCCAACCTTCCTGATATGATTTTTTCCCTTTGTAGGGCTGACACGTAGGATTTTTGATGTTGTGTTGGTGTAATCTTTGTATATCTGTTAAACTTGCACGCTTGGGTTCCCTTCGAGTACGTTGCCTAGGGTATAGTTTTGATTACAGTATGGTATTGTTTTCACGGTCAAAACTAAAGCTTTATATGGTTTGTAGCTTCCCTGCTTGGGTTCTCCTCGAGAGTGGTGTCTAGGGTATAGTACTCATGTCTATAATTGAATTTTTAGCTTCAAGTTTTATTATATTTACACAGGCCATATCTTGACTGCAATGTTATCCTGATCATTTTCAATTTAATATGTTTTTAAGCCGACCTTCCTGAGAGGATTTTTCAAGTTGATCGTTATCCTGGCCATTCAGTTCGTATCAACTCATACTCCAAACCTCTATACCTTATTGACATACTAAATGTGTTGCAAGGGACGCCTGAGCTACAAATGTTATTGGCATAACCTCTTGGATCGTTATTCTCGTTGCCTGTCCGACAAAGTTCTCTCTCTGGACAGCTGGTTCACCAGATGCTATGTAGACAGCTGCTTACTGACAATGTAGAAGAAACGTGGTTTTTTTTGGGGGGCCAGCCTTTGCGGTTCTCTCTTACCGAATTTGAGAAAATTACTGGTTTGTGTTCTTCTCCTTTGCCGCCGGTTAATGAACTTCTTGCAGCAACTACTCATGCAGAAAGTCGTGCTCCTTATTGGTATACACTAATTGGTCGTAAACTTGGTGCTGCACTATTAAGGACATTGTTGGTTGGTTGAATGCTGAACCAGATATGCCAATTTGGCATAAGTTTATACTTGCTCTCATTGTTATTGTTGAGGGAATACTGTTATGCAGAACACAACCACTTAGACCATCTATTAAGGTTGAGAGATGGTCAAGAATGTTTACTTCTTTCTTAATTATCCTTGGGGCCGCCACTCCTTCCAACGGATTATGAGGATGGTAAAAATTGGGGATTACATTGACGATAAGCCCTCGCTTATACAGAAGCTTAAGCAATCATCAATGGTTGTTCATGGTTTTCCTCTTGCTATCCAGTTATTTGCTTTTAGATCAATCCCGTTGCTCCTTCAATACCTTCCTCATGCAGAAGATCACTCAACCTTCCTTGACCAAAACATTAGCTATCTTCCTAAGTGCAAGTCATTCCATACGTCCAACATATTGGTTGTTGAAAATGATCCATCTGTGAGTTGTCTTACGTTTTTATTTATGATGATTTATATTTCATAATGTCTTACAGCTGGCGTCGATGTTTCATTCTCTAGTTGCAGGTTTTGTTCTCTCACTCAGCTGGCCCTCCTTTTATGTCTAGTGGACGAGAAGATGCAAAAGTTAGGAACTTGGAGAGTCTAGTTTTGAATGGTTTTAAGTTCACAAAAATGTTTTGGACTACTGGTGATGGTTCTTTACCATCTTTGTACAAAGCCCGAAAGCGGAAACATGCAACTAAAACAAATGGAACTTCGTTATCAGAATCTGATGAAACAACAGTGAAAAGTAAACGCCGTGTAAAATCCAAGGTTATCAACACTGCATAAGATGTTGACAATATTGTAGATCAAAAACTTAAAGGTTTTAAAGAGTCTCTTTTAGCTGATTTTCGGGGAATCATTCAGCAAAGTAAATCTGTAAATGTTGTCCAACCCACCAATGGCAAAAGTTGCAGGGCGATTTTCTTCGCCATCGCGTGTCACCCGCTCTGGTTGTGCTGGTCTTCATGGAGGCGCTCCATCAGCCCGTTCAAGTAGTCTTAATCAAGGGTCTCATAATAATCAAACGCGGTCATCGACGATGCAACCTCCAGCTTTCAGTGTGCATGAGATATCTCCAGAAAATATAACCTTATTTCCTTCGCTTGTCTATCATAGTGTTGGTGGCAGCCAACATTTTGATGACATAGAGGTATTGCTGTAAATTTATTGAATCTATAAACTCTCATGTTCAGCTATTTAATCATAAACCATTGTAGGCAACGTCTCCTTCCTCCACTAGTTGTCCTCCTACACACGTGCATACCTGTACATCAACAAAACCTCAAGGGGAACACAAATTATGGGAAAAATCTTCTAAAAGGGTATAATGTCTATTGAATCCAACATTGAATATGTCCTTATAGTATTATGCGAAATAACTATAACTTCTACTATTTCATGCAGGACCTTTCTCTGATTGGTGAAGCACGGAGATTGTCCCCTAACACCCAGAACAAAGCTACCAAGGTTAACCAACATGTGTCGGTCCTTACTTTAAATTCTCCACTGAACAAGGTCTCCTCCGCGCAGGAATCCTCGCCAACGGAGGGTGTATGTTTACATTTCTTGTTACTCCTTTTCCATTGGTCCATATTCACCATTCTACATTTGACCATTCTTATCCTTCTGCCTACCAGGTCTCCCCAAACGACATTTCCAATGCGGATGTCGAATCCAGCAAGGGCAATAGCTCATCTCAGCTATCTGCAGGGCAATTTTCTTCACCTTCGCGTGTCACCCGCTCTGGTTGTGCTAGTCTTCGTGGAGGCAAGCCACCACCCCGTTATAGCAGTCTTAAGCAAGGATCTCACAATAAGCAAACCCAGGCTCGTGTGCAAACCTGTACATCAACAAAATCTCAAGGGAAACAAAGCTTGCGGGGAAAATCCTCTAGAAGGGTATAATGTCTGTTAAATCCAACGTTCACTATGTGCTTATACTGTTATGTAAAATGACTGCAACTTCTGTTATTTCACGCAGGACCTTTCCTTGATTGGTGAAGCAACGAGATTGTCCCCTACCACCCCGATCGCATCTGCAAAGGTTGACCTACCTGCTTCAGTCCCTATTTTAAAGTCTCAACATATTAAGGTCTCTTCAGCTCAGGAATCCACGAAAGTTGAGAGCGTATTTTACATTTCTTTTTACTCCTTTTCCATTAATCCATGCTCACCGTTCTACAATTGCCCAGCCTTATTCTTCTGTTTACCAGGTCTCCCAAAATGACATTTCCAATGCGGAAGGAATGTCATCAAATAATTCATCTTAGTTGATCATATTCCCCCAGAACCTATTTTTGATCTCCCTAGAAACGCTCCCCCTTCAGAATAAACCTCTCCAAATCTTTCACCTGCAAAAATTGAAGAAGGTAAAAAAACAAGCCTGCTAATTTAGGGCTGCTAGTAATTGTACCCTAGTGCATGAACCGGTCTTCCCCTCTGCATCTAAAGTCCCAAGTCTCCGCCAACGTACTCGCCAATCTGACTGGTCACATGATCATGAATTGACTGGTCTCAGCCAATTCATGATCATGTAACCCACATGTCTAACTTGGCAGCAAGTTTATCAACCTTAGGAATGGAGGTTCATAAAGATTTCTTGGTCCAATTCACTATGAAATCTCTACCTTTTGAATTTAGCCAGTTCCAGGTGAATTACAACACCATTAAACATAATTGGAACTTAAAAAAATTAAAGATTATGCTGGTTCAAGAGGAAGGGAGAATTAAGAATATGAAGGATCAAGTTGGTAATCTCGTGGGTCTTTGAAGTGTTAGAAGTAGTAAAAGAAACCCAAGTAAAAAGGATAAGAAGAAGGATAAAGCTTTCATGAAAGGACCCGAAAGTCAAATCCAGAAGGAAAGGAAGTGTTTCTTTTGCAAGAAAATGGGACACTTCAAGAAAGATTGTCCGAAAAGAAAGGTTTGGTTTGATAAGAAAGGTATGCAACATATTTATGTTTGCTTTGAATTGAGCCTTATTTAAGTGCCTAAAAATATTTGGTGGTTAGATTCTGGTGCTACTACTCATGTGTCTCATATTAAACAGGGATTCAGTTCGATTCAGTCCATAAGAGGAGCTTGATATGTTGTGTTTTTAGCGTTTAATGACCTGTATATAAGTATTGTTTTGAATCTTTCATCGTATCTTTGTTCGTGTTTTGTGTCTTTTGGTCGAGTCTTGAGTCTTATGCAGGTTATAAGAGCTTTGCAGAATTTGGATAACATCAAGCTTGTTCGGGTGAGAGTTGTTGCATTAGGATGAGAAGCTATCAATGGACCGATCGATCCACCCTTACACGATTCAACCTGTTGCTGCAAGATCGATCGATCCACCTTTCGAACATGCACAAGCAAATCCATCTGTCGCTGCTAGATCGATCGGTCCAACAACGGACCGATCGATCAACCTCGATGACGAACGCGGATCTTGACCATAGCACCAACGGACTGATCGATCCATCGTACGGATCGATCGATCCGTCCATACAGGCGTACACATGCATGGCCTGGCACGGTCAGATCGATCGATCTGACCCTCTCGACAACTTATTTCCTTTTTCTCATTCTATTTGTTATTTCCTTTTTGTAAGGGGTATAAATACCCCATAGGTCTAGACGTTTAGAGAGAATGTTTTTTACAGCTTTTCTAAGCTTTTTGTGTTTTTGGAGAGTTTTGCAACCCCCCTTGTAAGCTACTCCTTTGGGTTTGAGAAATTCATCCTTCTACAGTTTTGGAGAAGATTTCTAAACTCTTTTACCTCTGTTTAATCAATTCTGTTTTCCTCTATGCTTTATGTTCTTACCTCTGTTATGCTTGAGTAGTCTGCTTGTTAGGTTTAGGGTTTTACAGAGGTAGATGATGAATTATTAGGTTGATGGATAGTTAGGATTGAATCCCTGGAAAAGTTTTTCATCTAGATCTGTTCTTAATGCTGATTTTAGCTTATCTACCTAGAATCTGATGTTAGGATTATTAATTGACATGAGAGTGTAATTAGTCTTCTTGAACCAAATACCTTACTCTCAAAGAGATTTGGTTTAGGGATTTTGTGAACTTATCAAACTTGATCTTAGTGGTTGTCTATTTTGAGGAATTCGCAAAGAGATTTGGGATTCCAATACTTAGGCATAGATAATCTTTGCAGCGAGAGTTGGTTGATTTTACATTTGTGCTTTGAGTTCTAGAACTGAGTTTAATTATCAATCCTGCTATTTGTTTGATTTACAATTCTGAATTTACCCGAGAAATTCCCTAAGCCTAGCTTTTATCTCATTGATTCTATTTTTCTGCATAATTCATTTTACTAAACTGAAAACTTACAACGGTTTCAAGACCGTTGGTTCTAAGTGGGTCTTTAAAACTAAACGCGATTCGAAATGTAACATTGAAAGATACAAGGCTCGCCTTGTTGCTAAAGATTTCACCCAAAAGGATGGCATTGACTATAAAGAGACATTCTCTCCAGTTTCAAAGAAGGATTCTCTGAGAATTGTTTTGGGTTCGGTGGCTCATTATGATCTGGAGCTTCACTAAATGGATGTGAAAACCATCTTTCTGAATGGAGAACTTGAGGAAGAGATATATGTCGACCAACCTGAAGGATTTGTGGCCACTTGAAATGAACATCTGGTGTGTAAGCTGAAAAAGTCAATATATGGACTAAAACAAGCTTCCAAGCAACGGTATTTGAAGTTTAATGATATCATTACATTATATGGTTTTGTAAAGGTCATCATTGATCGATGCATCTACATAAAAGTCAGTGGGAGAAAGTTTGTGATTTTAGTCTTATATGTTGATGATATTTTGCTTGCTGCTAATGATATGGGCATGCTACATGATATAAAAGAATATCTCTCTAAGAACTTTGAAATGAAAGATATGGGTGAGGCATCTCATGTGATCGGAATAGAAATTATTCGAGATAGATCACGAAGATTGTTAATTTTATCTAAAAAAGGATATATCAATAAGATTTTAGAGAGATATAGGATGAATGAATGCTCTGCTGGAAAAACTCTAATTCAGAAAGGTGACAGGTTCAATAAAATGCAATGTTCAAGAAATATTTTGGACCGAAGGAAATGGAAAGAATTCCCTAGGCATTAGTGGTTGGGAGTTTAAACTATGTTCAAACATGTACTCGACCAGATATCAGCTTTGATGTTGGTATGTTGGGTGGATATCAAAGTAATCCCGGAATGGACCACTGGAAAGCTGCAAAGAAGATTCTCAGGTACTTGCAAGGCACCAAAGAGCTCATGCTTACATACATGAGATCTAATATCCTCAAGGTTTTTGGATATTCAGATTCAGACTATGCCGGATGCGTCGATAGTAGAAAATCGACGTTTGGCTATTTGTTCCTATTAGCCGGAGGAGCAATATCATGGAAAAGTGGGAAGCAGTCTGTCACTGCTACTTCCACTATGGAGGCCGAATTCATGGCATGCTTTGAGGCCACAATTCACGCATTGTGGTTGCGGAACTTTATCTTAGGGCTTCGGATTATCTACACAATAGAAAAAGCCGCTGAGAATTTATTGTGATAATTTCGCAGTTATCTTCTTCTCTAAGAATGACAAGTACTCAAAGGGTGCTAAACACATGGAGTTAAAGTACTTATCTATCAAAGAAGAAGTGCAGAAATATAGTGTCCTTTGAGCATATAAGGACGGATATGATGGTAGCAGATCCGTTAACTAAAGTATTGACACCCAAGGCGTTCATTGGCCATGTAGAGCGTATGGGTATTATAGATAAAACCTTGCTGTTTTGATTATGAATTGCTCATTAAGTTTGTGACACTATGAATTCACTTAAAATTATGTTTCTATTTTATTAAATATGTTATCATTCCAGTTTGTGTATACACTTATGGTTTGTAGATAATATATATTTATTTTGAGAATTAAGGTTCTTCTCAATATAATGGTTTTATAGAATTGGAATTGGTTTGTGATACATGGAAGGAATTATGTTGCTTAATGACTTGTGACCACCATGATTCGATCAATTCTGATTTTATTATGATAATTAAAGATCAAATGAACTTGACATAAAAGCGCACATTAAATTTATTAAACCATTAAGTCAACACAAAGGCCAAGTGGGAGAATGTAAGAAATTTATTTTCTATGTGGTCTATGTTTCTTTCGGTTTAATTATAAAGTTCAAGTTCATATTAACGTTATTGATTCTAATATAAAAGACACCACTGTGATGGATCGGTTTTGGTTAAAGATATTAGAATTCGGATATATTGATAACCCTGCTTCCTTACCTCATTATATATTGTATAAGTATATCTCTCATGTTATATTGCATTAGTAGTTAATATATAATTAATTAACTACATACGGATGATGCTATATATAACATTAACTAGCAGTTATTAAAAAAAAGTGTTTACATATGAACAATTGTGATGGTTCATAATTATAAAAAGGTAAGTAACCACATGTTTTTTTAATACAAGAAAAAGAAAAAGAAACGTGATTGCACCAAAAGAGAGATGAGGATTTGATTCATTCTCCATCGAAAGGAATCGTAAGGATTAAGAGGTCAAGGGAAAAATAAGATCAATTGGTGAATCGATTCCATTACAAACCTATTTAAGCAATGGATCAAGGTAAGTCTTTCTTCTTCTATAAGAAAGTGTTTGTGGTTTGGTTAAATCAAATCTAGATAATTTTTTTGGATATATTTCTTAAATTGAAATCATAAAACTTAGATTAATATTTTCTGCCTAATAGTAGCGAAGTGGCGAGTTGATCTTATCATTTATTATCACATGCGAATAGCTAAGATTAATCCAAATTGTGAAGAATTCATATGTGGGAGAATTTATATAATTAGAGTATGACAATCTTGCTCTTTTAGTATAATTATCTCGAAACTTCTAAGTGTATGAACGACTTATATGAATTATGATTCAAATCCGAATAATAGATGGGTCAATTTACATAAGGGATTTCGTTGATTTATGGTCATTAGACCATTTAGTTATGTGTGTTTTTCCTACTGGATAGTGTAATCTCACTAACTAGTGAGAAAGAGTTAACGTAACATGTTTTTATCTATTGAGTTATCTGGATATTGCTAGAGCCTATAGCTAATATAAATAACCAAAAATTAAGCTAAGTATAACTAGCGTTAACATGTTCGCCCAATGATGATAAGAGATTAAACCCTACAAAGGTTTATATGTTATGAGTACTGATATGTTGTGTTTTTAATATGTTTTGAGTCTTTGTTTCTCGTTTTGTTTTTAACATGTTTGACATGTTCGAGTTTATACGTTTTTTAGGAGTTTTAGAATCCGTCTAGTCGTTTTGAGTCATTTCAGGTATTACACTGGAAACAAATGAAGTTTAGAGTAAAAATGATCGAAAAAACGCTTATTTTTTTAGACATTTTTTCATCTCTTTTGATTGTAACCAACTTTGGGCAAAGGAATCCATCCTCTTGATATTTGGAGAAGATTTCTAAACATTTTCTTATTAATTCTGCAATTTCATCATGTTTTTTTCAGCTATGATTTGTCTTTTCTCTTTTACTATGTGTGAGTAGTCATTCAACTGGGTTTTGGGGTTCTAAGTAGGGGATGGTTTAATTTTTGTTAGGGATTCATAACTCTTACGTTCTTTGATTAACATGTTCTTAATGCTATAATAGGATTGATCACTTTATTTTAGATTATATGTTTTCTATGAATCAAAAATGTTTGATAGAATGTCTGAACCAACGTGAATTGAGCAATGTGTTTCTAACCAATGAAAGTTGATGTTAGAAAGCATTGTGAACTAAATGGACTTGTTTGATAATGCGAAATTGACTAGGAGGTTGCAAATGAAAGTTTAGCAAATGAGTAGTCAATTTCAGTGATTAATTCCTTGAAAGAGGATTAGTCTATTTTTGTGTTCATGTTCGAGAACGATTATTTATTGTTGAATTCCTATTTTGATATTTCCGTTAATCGTTGATCTCTAAAATACACTGTGACCCAAATGCTTTTTATTATAGAAATCAAATCGTTTTTTTCTGCATTTTTATTTACAAGTATAAAAACTAAAAAACGTTATACCATTTTAGTTAAGAACGACTCTCGCAAATCTTTAGTATCGAATTATACTCGAGCAAGCAAGAACATATAATGGATCGGAGCTCCATTATTTTCCTTATGTTTTTTTCAGTATATGTAATGGAGCTCCAATTAAGATCCGGCCCTGATATTGTTGTCTTAAGCGAAGGCTCATTATCAAATGTTTCGACTTGTGAAGTTGATACGTGTCGACTTGTGAAGTATTCGCGCCATGAACCCATGCCCACGATTGGTGAAAAATGTTTGAAGTGTAATCAGAATAAACCGAACATGGACACATGGTTAATGCAAACTGCGAATTAATCAAATTGGATGTGGCGTCTAGTTATGAAAAATAAGCAAACAAAAATTAAATGGTCATTGCGATAAATGTAGTTGTGTATAATGAATAATACTATCAATTTTAATTTAAAAGTTTATAACACTTCAGCTCATTGGGCTTGCTAGACCGTTAATTACTCTAATTCGTCCGGTTTTAAAATTTTCGAAAATGTGGTCCTTATTTGTATTTTAAAAATTATTTTATAAACTCTAACCTTTTTAAACAAAAACATTTTCTTTAATGTAAAATAAGATTCATTGGGCTTGTCAGTTTTACGGTAATTTGAGAGTGACAGTTGAAGTAATAAAGTGAAAGGCGGAGAAAAGATTTTGAAAAAAGAGAATTATTTAATATAGTGTATATATATATATACATATATTTAATGAAAAAGAGTAAGTAAGGCGGTTACAGAGATTCTGTTATAACAGGAGATTTTGTGAGAAAGCGATTAATGGTTGTGGGTGTCGAAAATTCTCAACAGCCAATACATTCACATATAATTTTGGACATTCGAACTTTGAGAATGAGAAGGTTGTGGGTGTCGATAGATGGATGATTCACATTCTAGTGAGTCTCGATTTTTATTTTTGAATTTCGTTGATTCAAGTTTAGATTTAACTGGTTTGCTTTCAAAAATTCTAAATAGCCGTCAAGAAAGAAAGAGTAACCAATTATCAAACTAAATTCATGTTTACTACTATATATATCAAGATCGAACTGGATTGTAAGTTTGAAACCCAAGGATCAATAATAGATATTTGTTGAATAAATCCTCGATCTTTCTTCATTCTTATTGGTCCAATTTTTGGTTAGTGTATCTGATAAAAAGAAGAGAGGAAGTGAGACGGAAAGTGAAATTTTATTTTATTTTATTTTAAATGCGAAATGATTTCAAAAAAGATGCGGGAAAACGGTAGTGGCAGAACTGTAATATTAAGAGAGTTTCGAGGGTTGTTTCGTGTAAGTGTGTTCGGCAAAACTACGCACAGATACTCTTCCCGCCAACTATAAAGATCTCCCAAGATCTCCCTTGTTCCTTGTTCCTTGTTCCGATCATTCTCTCTTCATCTGCCATTTTTTTTTTCTCTCTCTCTCTCTGCAATCCTGAGAACAATGTGTTCACCGCCAACAAAAAAGCAGAGAACCATGAGTTCGTCATCGGAGGTTAGTTCTTGATCAACTTCGCTCCGATTCTTTAGCCATATAATCTCTGTTCAATCGGATGAGTTGATGATTTTAGGGATTAGGTTTTGACGATTTTTCGGAATCGTTGATGGAGCTGGTACATATTCTTCGGTCCCGATATATTTCCCGAGATCTCTGTTATTTAGATTTGATGTACTGGTTCTGTCTCCCTCTCGCTCACTCTGTGCTCATCTCGATTTCTTATGCGTTTTCAGGACATTGCGAAGGAACTCTCACTTGAAGTGAAGGATGTAGAACAGAAAGATTATGTAGTTGATGTTAATGAGGTTAGTGTGTTGTATTGTTTCAGAATATTTGTTTGAACTTTTCACAATTTGGGCAATGAAACTGAAGGTGAATGTACCATTACTTTTAGGCCCGTCACTTCACCGCCATATTTCTTACTAAGCAACTTCCGACTAATCCTATCACCGCCATCGATGAAAAAACCAGAACCGCCAAATGGATGGCATTAGGATATTGGCGGTTCTTGTGTTTGACCAATATTTCGCAACGTTTCCACGGAACCAAGGACCGGCTCCGCTAGATCTTCAAACCGCCATTACTCTGGCACTCTTCATAGCAGTCTTTTAGTGTGTTGCTTGAGATTATTTGATGATTTCTTATAACTTTCCTAACGTTCTAACTGTTTTCTGTTTTTTGTTTTTTTTGTTTTTTTTTTTGTATTTTAAAGGAAGTACAAATACGGTATTGACAAATCGTTGAGGTCGACATTTGCTATTCGAGATCTAGAGATGGAGTTGCACATTCTTAGCAGTTTTGCTACAGGCTATTTATTCCGACGACGAAAACATTTGTAGATCTATTGCGAGTTATCATTCACCTTTTTTGTACATATCTCTTACCTCTATTGCCTTGAATCATGGGATAGTAATTATCGCTTTCAGTCTCCATTTCTCAAATCTGGTTTTGTATCAAGGTCATTCACTGACTCTATTCTCTGCATCATCGATACATTTCATGGCAATCTGAGTTTTGTTTGTCTCTCTTGTTGGCTTGGACTTTTTAAATAGACCCAAATATGGGTTTTGTTGATCATTAAGGGGGAAAATTCCCCAAAAAAATCCGACGTATTTAATATTTGTTAGAAAATGTTTGAATTTTTTTTTGTCAGAAAAATACCAATATTATTTTATAGTTGAAAGAAAAAACATGAACTAATTTTATGTATTTTTTATTTCAATTATAAAATAATCAAGATATTTTCTGACAACGAAAAAAATTCAGATTTTTTTTTGGCAAATATTAAATAAGTCCGGTTTTTTGGGGAATTTTCTCATCTTTAAGGGAGTGTTTTATTTTTTACCATGTTAGTGGAAATTTAGTTGCAGTGATATGATAACGATGCTTTAGTGACTGATTTAATATTTTTTTAGCTCTGTCTAGTTCACCTAAGACAAAAAGTATTATACTATTCACTGTGACTAACTCTATTTTCTTTTCTTTCTTACCGTTCGGATTTCTCTACTCCTACATCACAGAATTGTCACTACTAAACCGAGAGTGCTCTGTGTTTGATGTCTCTTTTAGCGATAACCTATGTATTTTTTGCGGAGTTCATGCTGCATCCAAATGAACGTCCTACTACGGTATGCAATCTCTTTATATAAGTAACTTTAACATCTTTTTCATTATAGTGTTAATTAATTTGCTCATATGTGTGTTCATTTGCTAACATAATTTTTCCTTGGGACTACACGGCTGATGACTTGCGAAATGTAGTCATTTATTTGCACGACATACTACTTGGGAGGTGCCAGCAGGTTTGCCAATACACTCGCACCAATTCTGCACTAGTAAGCAAAATAGAAATATTTGTTTCCACAAATCGTAACATTTGATAACTAACCTGTTTATTTAACCTTCATTTTCATTTTCTTCTAGTTTGGGAGTGTAACGTATCTTCCATGCATCTGGAGGAGTTCTTGGCATAGTGTCTCAGCCAACTTATCCCCACCAGTGCCAGACATATTGAGAACACATAAAAAAATATACTAGACATTGTGACATATTACATATTGTTTTCTAGAAATATATAGATTCCTATTCTTATAGACTTGCATTGCATCTATTACATTTGTGTTGTAAGATATTACGTAAAATGTCATTGATTTAAAGAATAAATTAGGAAGCTCATTATTTAAGGTTAATATGGAATATAAAGATACTATATACATGTATCCAAACAACATTTACAATCAATTCTCTACTATCCATATAACCAAATATAATTAAAGATTTTAATTTTAATTATAAAATCTGAAATATTCATATAATGTTCTGCAATTAATAGTATAGATATTTAGAAATTTTTGTTAATATTTAAAATTATGATTCTCCTGTTATCTTTGTTTGATATTTTGTTTAGTTGTTTTGAATCATCATATAATACATAAAATTAATAAAACTCTAGATTTTTTTTCTGCATTTGTCGTGATTCGAATTTTGAAAATTGGACACGTATTACTCAAGCAATAAAGAAAAATTTGTGTGTTCAATGTCCCACATCAGCTAAAAATTTTTAAAAATGGTTCAGAGTCATATTATAAATAAGACCAAAATGAATCTAAATTTGAATGAGTAGAAAGTTTAACTTAACAAGCATCCAAATTTAAAAGTTTGTATCGAGTTTAATTCGGTTCTTTAGTCGGACTGTTGAATTATACCGGATATTATAAATTTTAACAATTTTAAAAGTTTAAAATATTATGAACATTTAAACTTATAAAAAGTTTAAAATATCATGGACAGGGTTATATGGCGGACGAGTTTGAGTCGACATTGATATAAATTTAAAATATCATTAACTTGGTGCTACAACACGGATAAATCATCATTTCATTATTTTGTTAACACCATCAATATTAGACATATCAATTAAATTGATTAAACTATGATTATGTAAAAAACAAATTATCCCGTGGTATATCGCAGGTTAAATACTAGTTCTATACATTACAATGAATATTGTATATAATATTACATATTCCTAGAAAAAGAAACAAAATATTTGGAACTTTGACTTATTTTTGGTTTGATGCAGTTTTGATTGATTTGGTTAAATTATTTAGGCCTCGGTAAAAAACCAGAATCCTAAGATCCGAACCAGAACCAAACTGAAAAAGACGGTTCGGGTTGATTTCAAATCCTCTAAAATATCCGACTGGATCTTGTCTTCAACTACTTTAGATATCGATTTGGACCAGATAATACTTGAGAACCGAACGAGAACCTAAAAATACCAGAGAAACCCGAGAACCAAACGGATATTTCGAGTATCTTCAGGTATTTTCCCGTAATTTGGGTATATGTGAGTACAAAGCAATCAATCTGAATTGTACCAGATAATTTTTTTACTCCCCCATTCTACTTTAGCTCATTTTCTTGAATCCTTATCAATTTGTAGTATCACTGATACAAAGTAGTGTGCCAAATTAAGATACACAAAAAAATTATCAGATTTATGATACAACAATACAGTTTATTACAACAAAATCAAACCAACACTCTCCTGTGAAAACCCAGAAAAAAAGAGGGACTGAACCAGATCAACACACAACAAACATGAAATGAAACAGAAGACCAAAGCGTCTACACAAGAATCTCATCATGAAGAAACTTAGAACTGATAAAGACAATCTTTCAAGGCTCCACAATATTAGGATCCAGCCCTCTTGCCTTCCTCGTCTTCCCCACAAACAGATCCTTAGATTTTATCAAACCAGGTACACAACCCGAGACTGTCAAGAATGGGAACTGAGCCACTGATTCCTTTCTTCCTAAAGATATTATGGCAATATCTGGACCAGGCTTGTAGGTTGACATCTTCTTCTCATTCCCACCAGACATCAACAGCTTTATGTTCTTTGTAGCCACAGAGGCGTGTTTCTCAGCAATGTAGCCTTGTTTCATCTCCTGTCATAGGAATCATATATTTCAGCTGATATTTATAGTAACTAAAGAAAGAAGAAAACATTCTGATATTACTAAATATCACGCACTTACCGGGACATCAGTAATATCACCAATCGCGAATACGTTCTTGCGACCCTTAACTCTCAAGTACTCATCGACCATCAGCCTTCCTTTCCCATCCAAGTTATCTTTCAGACCAGTTCCTTTTAGCCATTCTGAAGACAAAGGTTTTCCGGTGCAGAGGAAGTGGCAATCTGCGTGTACCGTTTCTCCTCCTGATGTTCGGTATGTTTTATTTCCGTCCGAAGCTGAATTCAAATCAACCCTTTGGTTCAATATCACTTCAACTCTCTTGGATTTCATCCAATCAAATGCCTTGTCTGCAGCTTTTTGACCAACAAATTCCAGCAATCTCGGTCCACTGTGTACAATAGTGACCTTCTTCTCTGGGAAATCGACAGCTATTTCCGCAGCAAGCTCGACACCCGACGGGCCTCCACCGACAATCAGAATTGACTCAGAGGACTTGATCTTCTCATATTCTGCAACCAAATAATTCAGGTGTAAGAAAACACATACCAAACAATCCATGCCCGGATTCTCAAATCCCACTTCGATATCAAAAAAGGCCAGACCAAGTCCTACATCATGATTTATTTACACACAAACTCAATATCTAAGCTATAGTCTTCACGAAGATCCTTACTAGACTCGTGTTGGCGATAATAGTTAGAACATGATCGTTTATCCAATACTCACAACATTCAACAGAGTATGATTCCATACTTCAAGCATTCTCGGAACAATTCAAGAAATAGAAACAAGAAAAACCAACAGAAAAACACGTGCAATCGAAGTAAGATCATAATCATACCCGTTTGGTATTGAGATAGCTTCTCTTGCCTAGTTTTAGGAAGCACATCATTGTGACCCGTAGCAATCACAAGATAATCATACCCAAAGACAAGCCCATCTCCGGTCACAACATCCGTGTCTGTGATATTAACCGCTGGAGAAGTCACAACACGACCATTTTGTAAGTACTTCTTGTGGTTTATCACCGATCTTTCAGCAAAAGACGGCTCCACCATTGACCTCAAACTTGCCCAAGTGATCTCAAAATACTCCTTCCTATTATCAAACAAATTTTTTTAGTTCAAATTTGCAACCACAAAAAAAAAAAAAAAAAAAAAAACACATCTACGAATCAAATTAAGACTAATAAAACACAGTTTCGTCAACATTTTGTAATCAAGATTAAATGGTGATTAAGAATTAATAAACCATAAATTAAAGCTTACGGATCGATGAGGGTGAGATCGGAATCGAACTGAAGAGATTTAGAGGCTAGAGAGCCGGCGACTCCGCCGCCGATAACCATCACTCGCCGCCCCTTTGCTGATTCAGATTCTGTTTTTTCCATATCTTCGCGATTCAAATCCAATGTTAAAAAAGCTTCTCGAATCTTTTCCAATTTCAATTTCAATTACATACACACAGAGCTATATATATATACAGGATTAAGTTGACGGAGAGGAATAAAACTTAATTATGTGGTTAACGTGTTGAGTGACGTCAGAAGCAACGACGCCGACGGCGGAAGGATCCAGCCGTGTTTCCATAATTTTGTTTTGTTTTTCTCGTTTCAGTTTCTTTCTTTTTCAAAACGTTTTGGGCCTTTAAACTTGGGGAGAAGGCCCAATAGGGGTCTGAATTTAAGCGGGAACATATTTGTTGACTTTTTCTATAATAGTCGTCGCGATTTGGACAACAGTAGCCCCAATCATTCTTAACCTAGTTGATACTTCTGACACTTTTTTTTTTTTGACTTTATTCTATGCACTCGGAAGAAGAAGTAGAAGAAATCTCAAGTTTGATCAAACCCTTTGACGACAACAAAACCGGTGAATCCGTCACTTGCCGATGATCTGCTATTGAGCTGCATCGCACACGTCTCGAGATTGTACTATCCTACTATATCCTTAACTAGTCTCCAAGAGCTTTCGATCTCTCGTCACTTCACCGGAGCTTTACAAGACCCGATCCCTCCTAGGTCACGTCGAGAGTTGTCTCTATGTATGCTTACGGTTCCCTCCTGACCCTAACCCTCGCTGGTCGCCGTTGGTTCGAATATCTACAAAATTGGCGGGGATGTGACCTCTTCTTCTAGAGTCTCTGTCCTGGATTGTAATTCTCATACATGGCGCCAGGCTCCAAGCATGCGGGTGGACCGGAGCTCCTCCTCCTCCTCCTCCAATGTTAGTCTACTTGACGGGAAGATATATGTAGCAGGAGGTTGTGAAGATCGCAATTCCGTGAACTGGGTTGAAGCGTTTGATCCGAAGACTCACACTTGGACCTCTGTGACGAGCCCTAGCGCGGAGATACGCAATGAAGGTGTAGCTGGACACAAAAGCTTGGGTCTTGGTGGAAAATTCTACCTCTTTGGTGGTGTGGAGTCTGGGGTTTACAATCCCAAAGAAAGTAGATTTGTACCCGGTAGGATTATATATTAATATGGGTAGTGCACTGTACTATAGCTGTTGTGTGATAGACAACGTCTTGGTCTTTTGGTTTAACTGAGTCTTCCAATGGTATGACTATAAGGTAAAGTCATGGAAGCGACTGAAGCGAGTGAGTGGTCTTGAAGTTTTGCCTGAAAAGTTAGGGAAGGGATTGAATACTTTTAAAACTTTCCCTGAGTTCTTCAACCCTGAGCGTTGGCATTGTAAAATGGTTGATTACGGTGGAAAGATGGTGGTTTTGTGGGATGAGGATTGTGATGGCTATCAAGAAAATATGATTTGGTGTGCGGAGATTGAGCTTGAAAGACGCGATGGAGATGAGATTTGGGGCAAGGTTAATTGGTTTGATGTTGTTCTTACAGTCCCCAAAGCGTGTCACTTGTTGAATGCGAATGCTCTTTCTGCTACTGTTTGATGCGGCTATGAACAGTTAATGCGGATGCAATTGGCATTGTCCGGGGGTTTTTTTTGGTGTTTATTTCTCATTAGTAAGTGACCATGATGACTGATTGTGTACTGTTTTTAGCGGATGCAATTGGCATTGTTTCAATTCTAAAATACTCGTGAGTCTGTTAACGAAAGACATCTTGATAAGCTCTGTGATCAGATCTCCGACACAATGATGAGAACATAACCGGTTAACCGGAGTAAACCGACATCAGCTAGGTCCAAGAAAGAGTTGAGATTATGTTGTCTTTGTTTATCCTAAATTAGTGGGATTGCATCTCCACTTACTCACGTTTTTTAACTGTAGAATTAGTGGTTAGTTTCTTTCTTTTATTTGTGTATTTAAACATCATCGATTAGCAAATGAAAGGGGACTTGAGAATTAACAAAACATAGTTGATCTCTTTGGTTACTTGTTCTTGTGTTACACATAACACATCTCACAGCTTTGAGAAGGGACCACCTATCACACAATCCTTGATGCTTGCCTTGAACAAGACTCAGAGAGCAAAGTTGCTTATGAGACTTGCACCAAGACCAATATGGTCATGGTTTCCGGAGAAATCACCACAAAAGCCAAAGTAGACTACGAGAAGATCGTCCGTGACACTTGCCGTGCTGTTGGATTCACCTCTGACGATGTTGGCCTTGACGCTGCTAACTGTGATAACTGTAAATTCCTCGCTACCGTTGAGCAGCAGGTCATCTTACGAAGAAGCCTGAAGATATTGGTGATGGAGATCAGTTACGCCATTGACGAAACCCCTGAGCTTATGCCTCTTAGCCATGTGTTAGCTACTAAGTGACTGTTGAGTACGTCAATGACAACGGAGCTATGGTTCCGATCCGTGTACACACTGTTCTCATCTCAACGCAACACGATGAGATTGTGACTAATGATGAGATCGCAGCTGATCTTAAGGAGCATGTGATCAAGTCTGTGATCCCTGAGAAGTACCTTGACGAGAAAACCATTTTCCACCTTAACCCATCTGGTCGTTTCGTGATTGGTGGACCTCACGGGGACGCGGGACTCGCTGGGAGAAAGATCATCATTGACACATACGGTGGTTGGAGAGCTCACGGAGGTGGTGCATTTTCTGGTAAGGACCCGACCAAAGTTGATAGAAGCAGTGCCTACTTAGTGAGGCAAGCAGCTAAGAGCGTTATAGCCAGTGGGCTAGCTGAGGCGGTGCATTGTTCAGGTCTCATACGCCATTGGTGTCCCTGAGCCGTTGTCTGTGTTTGTTGATAGTTATGGAACAGGGAAGACCCCAGATAAGGAGATTCTTGAGATTGTGAAGGAGAATTTCGATTTTAGGCCCGGGATGATATCGAATGTATTTGAAGACTGCAGCTTATGGAAATTTTGGAAGGGATGACACTGTTTTCACTTGGGAGGTTGTGAAGCCTCTCAAGTCGGATAAGCTTCTTGCTTGAGACAAATTTGACACGGGGTACTTAGTTTTTCTGCTCTCTTTTGTTTCCTACTAAGCTTCTTGGGATTTTATTACGTAGTTCTTATTTAATAGATGTTCCTATGTTCTGTGGTGACAAGTCGGGTCATGTTTTGTGTTTCGTGAGAAGAAATAAGAAGAAGATAAAACAAGAAAATAGAGAGGAAACCACATTCTATACCAAATGTTATTTATATGTATAGAAAACACTATATCAGAAGTTGAAATCTCCGAATTAGGAGGAAATTTTATTGTATTTTGAAAAATATAGCAAAAACATAAGAAGAATCATTGATAAATTAACAAACGACCAAACCAAAAAAGTAAACGGTAAATGGGATTCTCACCTCCTCTTCTCATATCTCAAATTGCAAGCTATATGGGCTTTGTTCTGTAGATCAAGATTCAATGCAGAGTCCTATGAACGCCAAAATTTGCAACATGTTCACCTCAAGTCCTTTCTCTTTGAACTATGGGGCGGTGTGGCTTTGGGGCTATAACCAAAAAACACAATAAACAAAAAACTTCTGGAGATGTTTCTTCAAGGAATAGAGTTGCATGTAAATATGAGAGTGGTTACCGTTCGGATTGCCTTGCTCATAGAAACATTTGAAAAGAGAGATTGCTTCTTCTGCCATTATTCCTCCTCTGCACTTGTACCCTTTGCCTCTTTGAGCTTCTTCCCTACAAACAACAGAAATCAATTAATAAGGCATTTTTTATAAGACTGAATTGTGATCGTAGAACCTACATGATATTTGATGGCTGAGAACTGCCTAAGTGAAGCGACAAGATGGAACCACACCCGCCAAATCTATCATTTTGACATCCATAATACACTTCCTTTATACCTTCAATTAAGAGCAGAGCATATCATCTCTCCATCAGAAACAAAACCAAACAAAAAAAATGTCTAATTCAGCTCAAGGAATTCATACCGAGAAACGATAAGGCAGATGCACACATTATGCAAGGTTCACATGTTACGTAAAGAATGCATTTCGAGAACTTCTCAGCGACTTGTGAAGGTGAGAGTCCATTTTTCTGCCATTGTCCGACAAGTTGATCAATTGCTTCCATCTCTGCATGTCTTGTGGCCTGTTCAAACAAAATGCCTTAATATAGATGAATAAACCAAATTAACAATCATATGTTTCTGTATTACTCAATAAAATAAGATAGAGAGAAACAGTGAAAAAAAAATAGACTATCGAATCAATAATTGAAGAAACTAGCTTATAACTAGAACAGATCTAACTTTTCAAGCTTAGTTACTTCTGAAAGTTTGAATGATTACATAATTTACATTGCGTGTCTCATTTGTTCGGTTTCGCCCTGAAGCAATGACCTTACCATCCTCAAGAATAACACATCTGACCCAGACAAACTAGAAAGAAAGAAAAAATTGAAAAGAAGCATTAGTACTCTTATATGACCATTGATGATATTTGTAAGAAACACATATTGGGATGAAGCAAAGGCAAAAATTGGAGACCCCACAGGAACTTCAAGAGCCTCCAGAGCAAGTTTAGCCTGCAATCAAGGGAAATCAACCACTATAACTCTAAAAGCAACAAACTTTTGCAGTATTGTAGAACCAATACTAGTGTTACCTGGTGCAGAGCAAAACCCATATAATTATGAGAATCCTCACAATGGTCCTCTTCCACTAATGCCATAACTTTTATACTTGGCTTCGCCAGAGAAAGTAAATAACAAAACCTGATAGCAAAGATTCAAAAAGCCCTAGTTATAGCTAAATAGAGGATGGTCTCTTTGCCATATCCATTCAAAGATAATTTCTCAATGCAAACTCATTTGTTTTACTCACAATGTTCTCAAGCTATGAGCAATGAACATAAGAGTGACAGAGACCAAAAAGAAAGGTATGGTTTTGACAAAGCAGACTATAAGTAATAGAACTGGAACTGTAATTAATCTAAGGAAGCAAAGGAAAGAAGATACAAAGACGTGATCTAACCAGAAAACTCAGACAAATTCACCGCAACGAGCAACGAGCAACGAGCAACGAGCAATCGTCTCTGAGAAATCAATCCATCTAAAATGACGTCGTTTTGTGAAAATAAACTCATAAACTAAAACGATGTCGTTTACGAAGATAAAAAGTTTTACCGTTTGGTCGTCGAGGAGTTTTGCCGTTTCCTGTCGGAGATTCGAGATAAGCATAGGCAAAGATGAAGAATGAACAGAGTCTGTGAGGAGGAGGTTTGGGTGGGACTGGGAGGTCCCTCTCTTCTCAAGCCTCCCAAATTTCTGGTTAGCTGATAAATTTTGATTTCTGCTACTGCTACTCTTTTTTCTTTTGTTTTTTGTATCCGTCTCTAAAAGCTTAAAAATCTCATCGCACAAATAAGGCTTCTACTAAAAGGCCCTACAAGGGATGGCCCAATATACAACTAAAAAGGGCAAACCTTATCCGTTCACGTGGCACATTAACAATCATCCAGATTCAACAACCATAATTCGAATCATCAAGCAAACAATCAATCGGCGGATCATGCGAGACTGTGTTATTGTTGTTGTTTGCGGATCTAATCTCCGGTGTAAGTTATGCAGACCCGATGCTGAAATTGATTCTTATGTGTTTGTGAGAGTTTCGAATTACTCATCAAATTTCTTGAATGCTCCAATGTTCTGTAGTTTGCTTTTACAATTTCGAAATTTATACACTGATCCTATCACCTGTACAACTCCGAGCAGAGAGGAACAATCTTAAGTCTCTTTCATGGTGGTTAGCCTTATCTTATATGCTTATTGTGTTAAAATATCACAAATCTCTTTACAGCAAACACATATGTACTACAGATTACACTTAATACAATTGAGTGAGTCACAATGTCTAAATCCAATCCAAGGCACCATTCACGCTTACCTGTAGATCTGCAGTTAGAATTGCCCGAGTTACCTCAAGTATATATGATTCTTTACCTCACTGCGTTGTTGTTCGAATATCTTATGTTGTGGAGCTCATCTGTTCAGAGTCTACTATGAACACTAACTACTTCCTGAATATTTTTTTGCATTATGTGTCTTCTTCCTCTTTTTTACTGCATCAAATGATGCTTACTGGTGGAAATTCACTGTTATTACAAGAGAGATAACTTCTTTTATACATGTTCCTTGTGATAATGAGATGGCTGTATGACTAGATGAGCCAGGTTTTTGGGTTCTACTATGTACTGTGTATTCCTTAAGTAAAATAGGACTGATGGATTTGACTACACAGAAAAATGGCGAACAAGATTGCATTGTTTCTCTCGGAAGCAATGAACAACAATGCTGTCATAAACACGTGTCTGGGAGTATCGTTTGTGGTTTTGGGATTGAGATCTGATAAACAGCAAAAGTATCTCGAGGCCTTAGCAGAGCAGAAGGATTCGCTCTTCAAGTCTAATAAGGCAATGAAAGTCACAATGTGGGAGTGGAAACAGCAACTCTTTGCTGAAGCCGCCTCTGCTGGTAATTCTGCGGTTGTTCCTCTGTCTACGCTTAAGGCCATCTATGGCGAGGTCACCACAACCAGTCAATCCGGTAATTACTCTCAAACCTTCTCTTTTGCTTTCCTTACCAATTATCGGTATAGAATTGTTCTCTTAGATGTTTTTTTATTACAAACTAGAGTCTTATTTGTCTATATGTCTTGAACATAAACAGATTATGCCTACTGGTGTTGAGAATGTGTAATCACGGATCACTGATTGATAATACTGTGCTTTTGATTGGATGCAAACTAGGCTAGCTTTGTGGGGTTTGATAAAGAAACATGTCTGCGCTTATCAATTACAAAGACAAAATCGGGTTAGAATCGATGTGTATTAGAGCGTAACAGGAAGGGAAATGGATATGATCATGATTAGAGTCGTCTTTGGGAGATTAGCTGTGTGTTCACTAACTGAATTTATGTTCTTTCTTTTAGGTGACACAACCAAGGAAGAGTCTAAAGTGTCTACCCCCAAGATCATGATATGACAGGTTAAATTTTCGGTAGGTTCATTTCGCTTAAAATTAATAACTCAGCTAAAGTAAAGAATAGCATTTAGTCTCATCATTCGCATAAATTGCATTTGTAAAACAAGTTTGGCATCGAGTGTCTGTTGTTGTGATCCTTGTTTATTCTCGTAAGTAAACAGTAAACCAAAACTCCCAAAATAAGGTAACTTAAGACCCTCTTTTGGGTTTATTGTTAAGGCATTCATTATAGACCCGTTGGAGCCTATTAACTTGATTAGGCATTGTCTGGTTGGACTAAATCGAAAAGAAAAATTCAATCTTGTTACATTAAATGAGAATTTTTGATACCATTGTGATCAACTTGATCCTTACAAGTAATAACATCATTTCATATGGTAAATAAAATACTTGATTTTGCATATATAGATAAATATTAGAATATTATTTTTTTATTTAAAAATAAACAGAAAGATACGAAATATCATCATTTGCGAGCTGAGGATGTTGGTTTGGTAGAATGGTCGAATTTACAACGTGGACCGGATTTGCAAAGGCCGAAGCGACTGTAATGTGGGCAAATGGCTTGATCAGGTCTTAACGGTAAGCCCTTGTCATTGAGAGCACATTGAGGCTCTGTCGGGGTTATATTCTTAGGGTGATGGTGTTTGCAATTTTGTTTTAGATAACAGTCTCCAGTTCTAAGATAATAGCTGCATTCTGGTTGGTCTGGACGTTCTGGGAATCTTTTGACAGACATATTTTCTCTTCTCTTGGTATTGTTTGCATATAGTACTTGATTATCTTCTACGTCTATATATATATTAGAAGAAGAGATCTAGCATTGAATACTAAAATGACCTGTTTTGAAGAAATATATCACCTTTAACATTTCTTATATCTATTTATGATTGTATTTAAACAAAACTATAATATAATGTTATATTTCTATATTTTCTTTTATTATTACTTTTAATTAAATTTAATAATTAGATTTACCTAATACTTTTTTTTTGTCAACTACCTAATATTTTAGATATATGCATTTAGTCATATAAATCTTCTTAATATAACTACATGTGACATAAGTCTTTTCATGAGACACTTACTTTTTCCGAGAAGAATAACATAATATTTTTAAAGTTAGATACAAAAGTTAAATATCGTTAATAATGTAGTCGGAGGCCGGATCGATGTGGTGACATAATAACTCGAACTTTGAGAACTACATATATTCGATCAATCAATGAACCGTGTGATCTAAGCTGTTTATTTTTAACCTAAGAATTTTAGAATGGCTAAACTACATATTTTAAACCTTAGGTTTCGAGGCCCATTAAGATTAAATGAAAAGGATGTTTGATAACCCACGTACGTGCTCGACAAGTCTCATATGAGTTCTGAGTAGATATGACCATGGTTACGGTTGCTACGGTTAAGATTTATTTCGGTTACGGTTATAAATTTGTTTAATCTTAACTGTAACTGTTTAATATACAGTTTAACGGTTACAGTTAAATACGATTCCGGTTAAAACAGTTATGCTTAGATACGATTATGGTTATTTGATGATATGATATGGTTGATATCAATGATGAACTCATAATTTTTTTTTAACTTCAGTTCTGTAAATAATTTAAATGATATACCAACTAATATTTACTATTATAATGTTACAAATTATAATATGGGTTTAGTGCTATCATGTGATTTAAATAACAATATTATTATTTAAAATTATTTTTTATTTATGATTTAAGGTTTTTATATACATTTGCATGAAATTAATAATTTTTTTAAACAAACGGCTATTTAATTTTTTTATGATCTAAAGTTTATTTTGAAAGTAATGACTATCTTAAAATTAATAAAAAATTTAAACTTAACTAAAATGTATAATCAACACGATGTTCTACTAATTAGAAGCAGTAATAATAGCATCCACTATTACACTACTTTGATTTTGTCACTTTGTATTCGTGAATGATTTCAAAGATATTAATTTTTTTTTTAAAATTATTATAAAACTGTTGTTTTGTAACATTTATATATATTTGTTGGAAAATATCAATTATATTTTAGTACATTTATTTTTAATTCATATTTTTTATTGTATTCATATTTTTATAATATATAATTCATATTAAAAAATTAATTATTAATATATTTTTTTATGTTTTAAAGACGGTTACAGTTAAAAGTTTACGGTTTTAACTATGCGGTTAACCAACTATTTTGATATGGTTACGGTTAATTAACGGTTATAGTTAATATAATTTCAACCATATATTAACGGTTAACGGTTATGGTTTTTAACCATTTTATACGGTTATGATGCGGTTACGGTTTAAATACGGTCCGGTTACGGTCCGAAATACGGTTACAGTTTGATTTTGGTCATGCCTAGTTAATATAGTGGTTGGCGACTCAGCCAGTTCAACCGTTTGGTATTTGAAACAAATCTTAGAATGGCTAAACCTAAATTTTGTTATTTTTGGATAAATCTCTAACTACTTCTCTCTTCAGGTTAGTACGATTGATTACCACATATTTACTGATATGATTTCCAGGAAAAAAAGAATGAATGATTTGTGAATTTTACTTAACAAAGCATAAGACAAAAGAGATTACACTATAGTCTCTGCATAGTTATACTCTTTTGCTTTACTATGAATTTTCTTAATAGGTTTTTCATAAAAGGATTTTAACGAAATAACAAAAAACACATCGTAAATACATAAATGACAATAAACTCCAAAGAGAGACATTACAAAAATCAAAGACATTGGCGTATACAAATTGTGATAAAGTTCATTGTCTTAATACATCACAATAATATTTGTCTATACATTTGTACTATAAATACGAAAATATTCGTTCGATTGTAATACACACTTCCTCTACTATTAAAAAAAAAAAGTAAAATCTTTCTTTTGTTATTTTTTTTTTGAGATTATCTAAATTTATCTATTTATAATACATTATTACCTAGATACAACAATTATTAATATATGAGATTGAATGAAATGATAAATGTACAAGTTGACCTATGAGGCTACGTCCATAACTAGAACCCACATGAATAAGCTATAATCTAGAACCCTATAAACCGATATATATATATATGGAATTGACCTTAAAACCCATATATCTTGACCCAAACACATCCTTAAATTTAGGTTTCCATCACCATTGACATATCTGCGTATGATCTATCACATTTTGGAAAGGATCTAAAAAGAAAAGAAAATACTGATTTGAAGCTCTTATTTATATAATTAAATAAATAATTTAGACTTTATAAAGGATTTTGTCACGTTGAGGGATCGGCCACGTCATTAATTGAATAAAATAATATCAAATCATTATAGTTATTATTAGTAACAGTGGTATAGAGGGACAAGCAGATAAGCAGGTATCGTTTCCATTAAAACAGCTGGATTTGTCGGCACCCAGTCCCATTATTATTGTATTTATTTCACAATATCTGTCTTATGACCCAAAAAAAAACTAAAATAAAAACAATATGCAAATAAAACAATTAATCCTCACTATTTCAGTATTATCATTTTCTGGTTTTCAACATATTATGTTCTTTTAATTTCATTACTATTATTGATGTCAAAAACAAAAAAGTATCTAAAAGTAAAATTCAATACTACTATCTTGATTAAATATGTTAATTTATTCTAAATGTTAAAATCACTCAATTTAAAAGTATTAAATTGATCAAAACTGAAAATAACAATTATTAGTTAAAAATACCTCAAAATACCACATATTATTTTTCCCTAAAATACAATAATTTAATTTTTAATAGAAGTTTGTTTTGCAACAGATTTATTAAAAAAAGGTCTCATAAATTTTATGTTACTGGAAAAAAACAAAAATATGGTCATTTTTATGTTTTTATGAAGATCATTATTATCAAATTTATATGGAAAATCTTTAAAGACTTGAACTAATTAGCTATTATTGGTGTAATAAATAAATTTAATTAGTAAGAAAACACGTTGATTAATTACTTTAACTACCCACCTATTGACAAAATAACTTAACTACTCTCCTAATCTCGTCAAACCAAAAAAAAAAAAACCCAAATATTTTACTCTGAATCACATTTTGTTTTGTTCCCGTCTAGATTCGTACTCTGCAAGTGAACTAAACACAGAAGAAGAAAGAGACGAGACGACGAATCCAGAATCAAAGAGAGAGAGAAAGCTTCAGTACAATTTGGATCTGAATTTGATTTTGCGGCGGTTCGAGTTCAATGCTAACATCGAGCAGTTTCGAATCTCTGGGAATATCTGGGAGAACGAAGCGTGTAGGTTAGGGAAGCAAGTTCTTAAGATTACGTTGAAGAGAAGCAAGTTTTTGAATCGAACTCGTCTTAAATCGCGACTTGGAGGAGGAGGTTCAAGTTTCGTTGTTGGTTTGGTAGAGCGATGGAGTCACGAATGGATCAGTATGAGCTCATGGAGCAGATCGGGAGAGGAGCGTTTGGTGCCGCCATTTTAGTTCATCATAAGGCTGAGAGAAAGAAGTAAATTGCTTTCTCCATTGTCTCTAATTTTAAACTCTTTCTTTGAAGATCCTTAGGTTTGATGTTCGTATTGGTGGTTTTTAGGTATGTTTTGAAGAAGATCAGATTAGCTAGGCAAACGGAACGTTGCCGGAGATCTGCTCATCAAGAGGTAAATTTGAATCATCTTTTTTTCGAGATTTCGAAAATGATTTAGTTCTTGAATTTGGTTTTTTTTGACAACATTGGTGAAATTCTTTAGATGGCTTTGATTGCGAGAGTTCAACATCCTTATATTGTGGAGTTTAAAGAAGCTTGGGTTGAGAAAGTAAGTTTTACAGGACTTTTGATTTTTTTTTTTTTTATGGATTTAAAGTAGATTTGGTTATTTTTGATATGAGCTAGATTTGAAAATGCAGGGTTGTTATGTTTGTATTGTCACTGGATACTGTGAAGGAGGAGACATGTGAGTTTTACTTTCTCTAAAGATTTGTAGTTAAGTTGTCCTTTTTTTTTTTGTTGTTTAGCTCACAGAAGTCAAAGAATATGTTAAGATTTTCTGGTGCTGTAATGGTTTTGGTTGCAGGGCTGAGTTGATGAAAAAGTCAAATGGTGTTTATTTTCCTGAGGAGGTACTGAGTTACTTTTCACCTGGAAGTTTCTCTAATATATAGGATTTAGGTGATTTATTTCTGTTTCTTTTTTTTGCAGAAACTCTGCAAGTGGTTTACTCAATTATTATTAGCTGTTGAGTATCTGCATTCTAACTATGTTCTACATCGTGATCTAAAGGTAAAAACTATGGCAATGCTAGTTGTCTGAATCACTGTGTCATGCTTAAATTTTTTATGGACTTATTTGTGAAGTCTGTTCTTGCCAGTGTTCCAATATTTTCCTTACAAAAGATCAAGACGTCCGCCTTGGTAAGTTTTTGATTTATGATCCACCCAATTTGACCTGCAACAGACTGTAAGCGGACGTTTAAATAATATATGCAGGGGACTTTGGCCTTGCCAAAACTTTGAAGGCGGATGACCTAACTTCCTCGGTATGTTGTAAAAGTCTCTGTAATTTGTGCATGTAAAAGATGTTGTAGGAGAACAAATTAGTCCTGGTAGGTTGCGGTGTTGGAACATACAGCTTGTATTTATGGCACATTAGCAATTGAGCACATTTGACATGGGTTATGCCAACAAACTTTGATGTATGAAGATATCTATTGCTTCATTTCAACAAATGAATTTAGGAATTCTACATCGAAAAGAGATAATATATTACTAAGGTTTAACAGTCATGGGTTACTCCTCTCATTGCATAACACAACCTTTAAAATGATTACTCTTAGGATCGCTCTCAAGCTTCTGAACTGATACTTAGTGTGATAGACATTGATGTTTATGACTCATGGAATTTTATATGTAGGTTGTTGGAACTCCAAACTACATGTGCCCGGAACTACTTGCTGATATCCCTTATGGTTTTAAATCAGATATCTGGTCGCTAGGTATATGTAACTCTCTCATCTGTAACGCTTAAGAATTTTGTTATTGCCATTGAAGCTAAGACTCTATGTTATTGAACAGGCTGTTGTATATATGAGATGGCTGCGTATCGGCCTGCTTTTAAAGCTTTTGTAAGTTTCTTATTTCACGTAGATAGTCTAAATGTTTCCTGTTTGTTACATTTCTTAAGAGAAGGTTATGTCTTTTGGAGAGAAGAAAATTGTTAAGAGCTATAAATATAGATTTGTGTGTGTTACTGAAGTTTATGGATGGAGCATTCATTTTCTTCTGCATTTGATCTCTTCAACTTACCTTATGGTATTTGCTTTTATGTGATATATGGTTTCAGGATATGGCAGGGCTTATAAGCAAGGTTAATCGCTCCTCAATTGGTCCATTGCCTCCATGCTATTCACCATCTTTGTAAGATTCTTTTTCTAATCTGAAGCCTAATCTGTTCTTCTATATTTCTTGACTTGACACTTCGCCTTGTCCATAATTACCATCCCTAAGCTTTGAGCTTTTATAAATTTGTACGCTGATTTATATTTTTAACATGGCAGAGATACAATAACATGTTAAATAACATTTCTCTACTTTTTTTTTTGTTTTGTTTTGATATTGCAGAAAAGCACTCATCAAGGGGATGTTAAGGAAGAACCCGGAGTATCGACCAAACGTATGATTTTTCTAGGACCAGAAACTGTCTGCTTAATGGCACTCACACTCCAGAATGAAATTAACTAATCATAAATTTTTCTTCAATTTCTGTTCAGGCCTCCGAGATTTTGAAGCATCCTTATTTGCAGCCATATGTTGAGCAGTACCGTCCAGCCCTTTCTGCGTCTATAACTCCAGAAAAGCCTCTTAATTCTCGCGAGGGCCGGAGGAGTATGGCTGAAAGCCAGAACAGCAATAGTTCAAGTGAAAAAGATAACTTCTACGTGAGTGAAAAAAATATCCGATATGTGGTTCCAAGTAATGGTAATAAAGTCACTGAGACAGATTCAATTTCTATCGATGATGAAGACATCCTCGAGCATGTGCAACAACCAGCTGAAAATGATAATGTCCAGAGTGTTTCAGCAACGAAACCAGATGGCCATGGGATTTTAAAGCCAGTACACAGTGACCAGCGACCAGACATTATTCAACCAAGGCACCCAAAAACTATCAGAAACATCATGATGGTTTTGAAAGAAGAGAAAGCTAGAGAAAATGGTTCACCCATGAGATCTAATCGAGGGAGACCTTCTAGTGTTCCAACACAGAAGAATAATATTGAAACTCCATCAAAGATTCCCAAACTCAGTGATGCTGCTCATGGCTCCAAGACTAACTTAAATACGCATATCCCACCTTCAAAGCTAGCTTCTGATTCCGCAAGGACTCCAGGATCAATACCGCCAAAGCATCATGTACTCTCTCTCTCTCTCTCTCTCTCTCTCTCTCTCTAGTTTCCAACTTTTGTTGATATTCTAAGGATTTCATATGACAAATTCGTGTTGCAGATGCCAGTGATTGACTCTTCTCCAAAACTTAAGCCTAGAAGCGACAGAATTTCACCTTCTCCTGCTGCTAAACACGAGGCCGAAGAGGCAATGTCAATTAAGCGGAGGCAAAGAACACCTCCTACTTTACCAAGACGAACGTCTTTGATAGCACAGCAGTCAAGACAATTAGGAGCAGATATTCCAAATATGGCAGCCAAGGACACCATGAAGCTACTACATCCATCTGTGCCATCAGAGTCTGAAACTAATTCTCATCAATCTCGTGTCCATGCTTCCCCTGTGATTATGCCGGAGCCAAAGAGAACCTCTGTTGGATCTTCCAAAGGAATGCAGAGTGAAAGCAGCAACTCAATCTCGTCTTCGTTGTCCATGCAGGCATCTGAGCTCTGTGATGATGCTTCCACCCCATATATCGACATGTCAGAACATACAACTCCTGATGACCACAGAAGATCCTGTCACAGTGAATACTCGTCTTCATTTCCAGGCATCTCCTCAGAGATGATGATCCGCAGAGAAGAACACAACACCAGTATGCGGCTGACTGAAATTCCTGACACTGTTGCTGATGTTCAAAACACCATTACCCATCATCATCCAGAAGAAAGCTCGCACACTCTGCAGAAAGATGATAGCCCTGCAACGATACAGAGCTACGAGCCTAATGCATCACAACGACACCATGGTGATGACAAATTCACAGTCAAAGAATTCGTCTCCTCTGTTCCTGGAGCTGCACCAACGCCTTTGCATGTTGGACCATCCCACCAAGTGAATTTCCTCTCAGATAACAAAACAAGCTCCCACCAAGTGCTAGTGAGTTCCCACTCGGATAACAAAACAGGCTTTGTGTCTCAGAACTCAGCTCTTGAGAAGAACAACAATCCTTCCCATCTTCATCCAGTTGTTGACGATTTCATACATGTTATCCGCCACAGCAGTTTCCGTGTAGGGAGTGACCAGCCAGTAATGGAAAGTGTTGAAGTCGGTGTACAGACCGTCGACATGGGGAAACTCATAAACGTTGTGAGAGATGAAATGGAAGTGAGAAAAGTAGCCACTCCCTCGGGATCACCCACCACTAGATCGATCATCTCAGAGCCTGAATCAAGAACCGAGACCCGTCCTGAAGAACCAGACCCCATCACCAATTACTCAGAAACAAAGAGCTTTAACTCCTGCTCTGATTCGTCACCAGCTGAGACCAGATCCAACTCATTCATGCCTGAGGAGGAAACAACTCCGACTCCACCTGTGAAAGAGACATTGGACATCAAGTCGTTCAGACAGAGAGCAGAGGCGCTTGAAGGTCTATTGGAACTATCTGCGGATTTGCTGGAACAAAGCAGGCTCGAAGAGCTAGCTATCGTGTTGCAGCCGTTTGGGAAGAACAAAGTTTCGCCTAGAGAAACCGCTATTTGGTTGGCAAAGAGTCTGAAAGGAATGATGATCGAAGACATCAACAATAATAACAGTGGCGGCTCCAGGAATGTATCATGAAGGTAAAGTATCATACAAGCATTTTCAACCAAACTCTCTTCTTTGTTACTTATTTTCTATAACGTTTATATTGTCATAAAGTAACAATTCTTTCATAAAACAAAACCACAAAAGAAATCACTCAAAAAAAAAAAAAACCTTCTTTGTTCAAAAAACACATCCATTTTCGAAATTTTGAAAGTACAGCCGCCGATTATCGATGTTAAGTGTTTCCAATATTGTATATACAGACTCAGGGATTATTGGTTAATTTGTTCTTCTTCATGTTTTTGTTTCTGATTCTAATCCACTCATTTGATCTTTTACATCATTTTCATCTAAATCAACGAAATCCGATATAGCTACTATGGAGAACTAAGTAGATTTGGACAACAAAGTAATCTGATTAACAGAATCATGTGGTTCCATCAGTTATGACACTCCATTTGGTTCTTTTACCGAATCTTGCGTTGGTCTCCTCACGACAAACAAGTTACCCATGTGATTCGCTAAGCTAATTTTCAGCTAATATACTCTTGACCTAAGGTCAACTCTCTTAATACTATCCTGGTGGGAGATCTTATACACCCGATGAACCATCATTCCCATATAGTTTTTTCCCCGTTCCACTCTGAAAACATCTTTGAAAAATTCTGAAAACTTTTTTAAAAAAAGCGGCCACTCGGATCATAACCAAAATGACTGACACGCGCTAATTTAACGGACACTAGAGAATGCACATCAAACTAGACGAGTTGAGCTTTAAATGTATAAAACCTTAAATAATCCACAAGTGCATGGAACACGGAACACCAAGGAGTACTTAAAGATCAATCCACAAAGATATAAATAAAGATTGCCGACCATAGAAACAAGATTCAAACTAATCTTAGAACAAATGATTTGTTTTTCTTTGTTTTAGAAGCAATAAAAAGTAAAACAAGATAAAGGCATTGGAGCATGAGTTTGACTATTACGAGAATGTATTAACAATAAGGCAAGAGGTTGAATTAAACACCACATGAAACTCATAAATATGACTAATTAATCCACTTTCGTGGCACTAATTATTTCACTAATCACATAATTATCAAAATCTTTTGATTAGTGAATATTAATAACAAGTCCAATTAATTCACTAAAAACTTTAATTATTAATTCCTATTGGCTAGGTATGTAAAGCTTATAAAAGTTTGGTTCAAACATTTATAGTACAATGATACTATTCAAAGCGGTTTATATTTTCAAATAGAATGTATTATATTACATATATATTTTTCAATTTGTGTTCTTAAGAACTAAAAAAGGTTTATATAGAAAAACCAATTTTAATTATATTTTAGGTTAATTTGGTTCTTTAATACTTTATATTTAATTTTAATTAACAGATGAAATTTATTTTATTTAAACACCAAAAATCATCTCACCTACAAATTTAACATTGGAACAATGATAAAAAAAAAGATATATCATTGAAAATACTAGCAGCTTAGAGCGGGTTCCCATCTAGTGTAAATAAAACTTTAATTCATGAGTTACTTTTCTTTAGCTTATATAATAAATGAATACAGTTCCATTTTCAAGCAGAAGTAAAACAGCAACCCTACAATTAAGTCTCAATTAATTCATATCACATGATTTTCTAGTAGTTATATAAGATAAAATTAATTTGACTAACTTGCATCTCCAAAATGTCGACGTCTGGTCGTAGAGATGAGTACTGAGTGGATGTAGAGAAGACCTTTTGTTTGGGTTTTAATTGAAGACCGATTTAACATTAAAACTATCATTGTTAAGTTACAAAATCATAATTAATAAAGGACCTCTACAATGTTTTCACTACAAAAAAAGTTCACATTGTTAGCGCGGAAAAAAAGTTATAATATGTAATACATAGCGTTTTAATAAATGCTATATCCGCCGCTGCTATGGTAAATGCGACCCATACGATAGCACTATTTTTGTATGCTGTGCTATGTTCTTATATCATAGCAATAACTAACAGTTATTATTCAACAATTCATAAGCTGATCTATAATATATGTGCGTACAATAACTCTCTAAAAACGCTATACTTTGTTTTCTATAGCGTTTAGTTATGTTGTTTAAACATTATTCCATTGCTAATGTAAATTGCTATAGTATATTTAGTTTTCTATAGCTTTATTTTCTTTTAGTGAAACATAATTTAATGGCTAATTTAAATTGCTATGGTATTCGAATATAACATTTTTTTTTTGCTATTATATAACATTCTTTTACCAAAATACACTATTCTGCATATATAATGTAAAAACAGAAACCTGTAATATAGAAATTAAGTCACTCATAACATAAGTCTGAGATTAACCACCAAACATATCAGTCAAGTGTACAGATTCATCCAGCATACATAATAAAGTCTCAAAGCATGAAAATACAACAAGTTAATAAAAACTAGCTAACCTGGACCAAAGTTTCTTCATTCCCTGCAACAATCAACACTTTTTACATCAGTTTCTGATAACCGCAGTAAAATCTAATACAAAAGCACCAACATTATATACAACACTTACCTCAGTTGTGATAAATTTCAATAGAATACCAATTTATCCAATGGCCATGCAATAGGTGAACCATGTGCATCTTTAATAATCGCCATTTCATCTGATTGCCTCCAAACTACTGCGTCATCTACCTTCACTACATCAACCCACACACTAGCTGCATTAGGCCCCAAGGGAACACAGTGGACCATTTTCCGTGGATCGGTTGAATGCACACGTTCTTCTGCAACAACCCGCTTCCCTCCTTTGATATTCATGAACATGCACTTCTAATTTTCCTTGATAACTTCTTGGCCATGTTTACGCTGCCATGTTTACAATTGAATACATAGATAATTAAAATCAGATGCAACTTCATAACCATCTTAAAGCATTTCATACAGATAGAATTAATCCAGAAACAACTATATAACCAATTGAAAACAATTACTGGAGATCTTCGAGTAGGGGACTGCGAAGCTAGGTGAGTTTTCTTTTTTGGAGATTTTTCCACTGCTATTTGAGACTTCTCAACTTGCGTTTTTGAAACTGCAGCTACAGTTGAGTTTCTTGAACGTGTTGCTGGAGATGTGGCATCACGAGATTTAGATCCCTTTGCAGTAGATTGTTGATCTGTTGCTGCTGATTTTCCTAGTGAAATTTGCTGAGACGTTGATGCAGAATTACAGAAAGGAGTTTTCTGACCTGTTGCATCAGTGGCGTCTTCGAAGACAATTTTGTTAACAGGCCATGCTACAAAAGAGTTCAAACAATCTTCCAAGTGTGACTTCTCCATTGTAGGCTTCCATACAAATGTCTCAGGTAAATGAACCACATCCAGAAATACTTTAACTCCCTTTGATCCGATTGGAATTCCATTAACCAAAGCTTTTGGTTCTTTCGACTCCCAACGTCCTTCAACAACAATTACACTATCTGTAGACAAATCTAGCAGTTTGCATTTTTTCATGTTATGATCTGAGCTCTGATCCTGTCAAACACAGTCATATAACAATATAACTTATACTCACCAATGCATGACCAGCTTATAAACCTAACTGATATGAGACAGAGAAGTAAACTTTACCAGGGTATTTGTCTCGTGGTTCTTGCCCACTTTCAAGGTTAATCACCTTTTTTGCTGGCCATGCAACCATATGTCCAACAGCATCCTCGATGGTGAACATCTTAGTCGTTGATCTCCAGAGATCTGCTTCTGGTACTATAGCAGTTTCAACCAAGACTTTTAAATCGGATGGGCCTAATGGACTGTAATTCACCAATTCCAACGGATCAGTAGAATATATACGCCCCTCAGCAACGTTTGTTGAAGAACCATCCTCAAACCAATCAACCAAGAGACACTTTGGCTGTGCTTTCTTGTTCACACTCTACAAAATGTATGTTAGGTAAAAAAATGTCAAACTGTAAATTAAGAAAGAACACTTACTAAATGAATGTCAAACTGTTAATTAATAGATAAGACTTCGTACTCTCGCTGCTGAGTTTTCACCAACTTCAGCCTCTTGTTTCTGTAATATGCATAAAATTAAAATCACAAAATCATATACTACGTCAGGATTACTCATGTTCTTATTCTTAAATAGACAAGTGTGTTACCTGGTCTTTGTATTTGGCAAGTTCAGATCTTAACTCATTGACCTCTTGTACTAACTTAACTTGCTGATCTTGCATGTCATTCATACACTTTAGATTCACTTGCAAACAAGCTAATTTGGTCTTCGTTATGTTTCTGCCCATTGCCCTCATTCGTCCAGGATTATCCTGGCCTAAGAGTCGTGTTAGTGAATCTGTACCTGGATTTGTTGTACTTGATGGAGAGCCACTATTAACAATCTCAGTTGCCTTCTTCTGCATATCATAAGATAAATATTCAAATTATTCAACTTGACAGAACAACGCAAAAAAAAAACAAAATCATTACAAAATTCAGAACTTACAATCTTATCAGCAGCCTGATTATTCACTGGAGTTCCATCCTTTTTGGTACGTGACTTGATCCAAACCTGTAACCTATCTACTTCTGATGGGTCTTTACTCTCACTTTTCTATGATATTCACATAAATATTCAAATTTAAAGTGTCAGTATTTGACATTAGCTAGGCTAGAAGCAGAATAATTAAACAAATCTAAATTGTAGTATATTTACCATTTGTTGTGTAAGTCTAACCATTCCTTTGCGACTACAGGTATGAGGAATCTGCTTGTTCCTTCTCTCATTGTAGCTATCACTCACAACCTAATAGACGAATGTTAATATGTAAACTAATATCTCATATCTATTATATCACAATTCGAAAATGTTACCTTAAACTCGGGGCTGGTTTTTTGCTTCACAAATCTACGCCACTCAAATGGAGAAACATTAGTAGGGCGAAGATTCATCCTTTGTTGGGTATTCTCAGCTTCAAGAATCTCTTTCACAGTGCGTGATTTTGATGACCTCCACAAATCACAGTGCGTGATTTTGATGGACGTCTACATCTACGTCAAACCTAGCCTATAGTATCTCACAAAAACAAATAGTAAATTGAAATGTAAACAGATGAATTAAATATTTAAATTAGCGAACAAAAAACTAAAAGAATCTATCACCTGGATGGATTTCATGAGAAGTGTCTTCGACTCTTCAGGAAGTTTTGTCCAACGCTCAAGTGTGATAGGAACGTGTTCCCGTGCCAATATACCTAGGTATGATGACAGCTTCACAGAACCATCACCATAAGGTTCTCCCATGGCAGTATAATCTACATGAATTCTCATGTTTGGATCCTTGTTAATGTAGTTCATCTTGGTTGGTCCTCGCTTTCTCTTACGATTATGCTTGTCTGCATTTGAATTTTTTCCGAGTAATTCAAGCTCGCCTTCAGGCTCCTCATCATCAACCACTTTCTCCTTAGACATTTGACCGTATCTGCTTGAGATTGATGCTGCTGGTCTTCTTTTTCATGGTCATCTTGTAATTGGAGTTCTGGTTCTACCTGTGGTGGCTCAACAGTACCCACATATTCTGGCTCATCATCACTCTTCTTTTTTATTTTTCTGTTTCCTCCCTTTTTCTTTCCACCACGAACCATCCTAATTCACCTGAAACAAATTAACATTCATGAGTTGTAAAACTTAAATTCTATAATGATCAAGAAGCATTCACACATATATTCACACATATATTCCTTCACAATCAGTCCGAGCATTTTCAGCTTCATCTATGTCAATATCCAGTTGAAGATTTGATGGCAGTGGACCAATTTCTGCATTCCTGTCTTCATCAGAATATCTTCTTGAAGACCATCTCATGACAACATGCCAACTTGATGACTCGTCTTCCCTAGAGTAAAAGATTTGCTTGGCTTGGGAGGCTAATATGTATGGGTCCTTTAGAAACGAAACTTGACTATGATTTAAATTAACTAGTGTGAAACCATCGTCTATCTTCACTCCATTCTCCAACACTGCCCATTGACACCGGAATAACAGAACATAAAAGACATTGTAATCCAATAATACAATGTCAGTTATCATGCCATAGTAGGATACTACAGCAGAAACTTGGTTACTGTCTTTAGCACTAGATCTACAAACTGCTATTGCCTCATATAACACCCCACTATTCTGACTTTTCCTATCTACTGAGATTGTTCGAAACCTCTGGCCATTCACTATGTAACCTGTGTATGACCTAGCAGAGCTACGTGGACCATATGCTAACCACTTAAGCGTTTCCCCATGTTGTGTTGAATCAAGAGGTATCTTCAAAAAAAAAAAAAATTATAAGTCAGAGACATATATGTATGCATAAACGTATCATTATAAGTAAATTCAGAATGATTTGAAACTTTACTAGCCTGTTCTTTTAGCCAAGCCGCAAAATTCTGAGTATGCATACTCCATAAGAATGATGCATCTCGTCTACAGATGCTCACTTGTAAATGCCAAAAAAAAATGAAAGGATTCAGTATGTTACTAACTTTACTAGTAATCAGAAATAAAAATATTTAACTCTTGTGACTTACTCTACAAACGGTTCTACAACAGCCAAATTCTGGATGACAGCAAGATGAGCAATTTTTTTATCCATTTCAGTTAGATTAATTGACTTGCCTGCAGAGATTGGACGACCCTCCAAGATTGCGTTGTTCTCGTACTCAGTGTTTCTATCCAGTTTTTCCTCCACACTTGTTGTTTTTTTTCAAAAAATCAGCACAAAACTTCATGCATTCATCAGCTAGGTATGACTCAGCAATACACCCTTCAGGCTTTGCATGATTTCTCACAAAATCTTTTAGAACTTTCATGTACCTGACAAGTGTGTATCAATTAGCCAAAAAAGAAAAATTTAGTAAATATTGAACAATGTAATAAAGAGAAACATAAATATAATACCTTTCAAATGGGTACATCCATCTAAAATGGACTGGTCCACCTAGCCGAGCTTCCCGTCCTAGATGCATTGTCAAATGAATCATGATATCAAAGAAGGTTGGAGGGAAATATCTTTCAAACAGACATAGAGTTTCGACGATCTCAGCCTCCATTCCTAGGATCTGCTCCATATCAATTACACGCTGACATAAGTGGTTGAAAAATGCACATAGTCGTGTGATTGCCACTCTAGGACCTTTTGGTAACAGACCTCTAAGCGCAATTGGCAGGAGCTGCTGCATCAACACATGATAGTCATGTGATTTTAACCCTCCAATCTTACAGTCCTCTAATGATACACATCTCGAGATGTTTGAGCAGTATCCATCTGGGCCTTTAAAGTCATACAATCGCTTACAGAAAATATTCTTCTCACTTTTGGACAAGTTGCAAGGTGATGGAGGAAGGTATGTTCGTTTCCCAATAAGTCTAGGGTGTAAATCCTTCCTCAGACCAAGCTCCTCCAAATCTTTACGAGCAGCCAGACCGTCTTTTGACTTTCCACCTTGCAATAAAGTAGCTACAATACTTGCAGCCACATTTCTCTCCACATGCATTAGATCTAGGTTATGCCTTACTGGAAGCTCCTCCCAATATGGTAGACTGAAAAAAATTGATATTTTCTTCCATCTGGATAACTCCTCCGTATCCACTTCCACTTCTTCCTCGTCCTCATCTTCTGATTCACTGTATTCATCCTCATTATCAGAGCATACTTCAGTACAATCAGACCTTTTTCTCTTCCTTGCAGATTTTTTCAAATTCCCAAAGTCATTTCTGAAATTCCTAAGGTTTTGATAAATTTCTTGACCTGTTAAAATTCGACTCTTTCTCCTATTCTCAACGTTTCCATCAAACCACGCCTTCTTTCCACGGAAAGTATGATCTGGTGGTAGATGTTTTCTGTGACACATATAGACATGCTTTCTGCTATGCTTAAGCCACATACTGTCGGTGTTTTTTCCACACAATGGATAACCCAATTTTCCCTTCACTTTGCATCCAGCTAGATTCCCATAGGCTGGAAAGTCACTGATCGTCCAAAGCAACATTGCTCTAAGAGTAAAAGTTGATTTACTGTACGCGTCATACACTAACTCTCCCTTCATCCACAGCTGGTTGAGATCATCTATCAATGGTTCTAAGTAGATATCTATGCTATTCCCTGGCTGTTGTGGACTAGGTATCAACAGGGAAAGCATTATGTTATCTTTCCTCATACATAAATGAGGAGGCAAGTTATAATTGACTAACAGAACGGGCCAGCAGCTGTAATTGGTATTTTTCATATTGAATGGATTGAATCCATCTATTGAGAGTCCCAGACGCATGTTCCTCTCTTCAGCTGCAAAGGATGGGTATTTGTCATCCATCTGAGACCATGTGACAGAATCTACAGGGTGTCTCAGCTTTCCATCAGTGCTTTTGTTGTTGAAATGCCATCTTAGATCTTTTGCCATTTGCTCGGATCGGAACATCCTCTTCAGTCGAGGGATTACCGGAAAATACCGCAATATCTTCTGTGGCACACCTTTTTTTACTGCACCAGTTTGCATGTTGGTCTTCCATCTTGGGGCTTTGCATTTTGGACACTTATCAAGCTTCTTGTACTTGTTTCTAAACAAGCAGCAGTCATTTACACATGCCTGAATCCTTTGATAACCCATATCAAAGGATTTGGAAAACTTCTTCACATCGTACAGTGAGGAGTGAAGCACGTTCTCACTGGGTAACATGTCCTTCAATGTTGCTAGCAGATCGTTGAAGCTCTTGTCTGACCATCCATTCTGAGTCTTAAGTCTGAACAAAGTTACTATAGCTGACAACTTGCTATGATTTGCACATCCTGAGTACAGTGGTTGTTCAGCATCTGCTAGTCTTGCTAAGAAGTCATCTCCCTTCTTACCATCATCATCCTCGTCGATCTCATCCAAATCACCCTTACTAACAAAATCTTGATCCAAACAAGCCGCGGCTTCATACAATTCAAAAACCTCATCATTCCACTGCTTCTCTTTCCTTTCACCTTCAGCTGCTTAGTTAATTACTTCATGGTAAAACCAATCAGTTCGAATCTTGTAAGCCTCATCCATGCCCTTCATTACGAGATGATCGACTACAGTACTGCCTAAGAGACGAGCTAGGTTGCGACAGTCAACACAGGGAGATATAATCAAATTGGTATCTCCCAAAGCTGCACTAACAGCTCTCACAAAATCTGTAGCCCCTTTCTTATAGGCAGGATCCGCTCTTCATAGTATAATAACAACGAAAACTTAATTTGATAGACTCCATAAACCAACTGATACCTAACTAACATGCACAGAAAATTCATACCTGCGAAGATGCACCCAGTCCCTGGCCAATACCATTTTTTCTAACCTTATATAACCTTAATTTATCATAATAAAAGCCTTTCAGGACTATATCAGAATTAAAATAAAATACATCGGATAATATCAGACAATCAATCACATAAAAGATAAAGAGTGATTATATAAGCCAACCTAGTTCATTTTATGACAATAACAGTAGCTGTTTGATGCTGATTATATCACTAACTAGCATTCTAGATAGCTTGAAACTTTAGATTAACCAATTTAAAACAAACACCATCAATTCAGAACACAGTTACCGAAAACATAGAAAAGGATGAATATAACAGAAAAGAAGCATTGCATATCAGAACCAAAGAGAGATTGATGTGATAACATCAGACAATCAAACACAGAAAAAGATGCAGAGTGATTAGAATAAATTGACATACTAGTCATGATTAAAGCATATTGGACTAACAAACTGATTGTCTAAACTAAAACTGTTCATTTTATATAATGACAGTAAAAGAAAAAATGAATATAACACATGCATTGCAATTTTAACAACTATAAAAGAAGATGGTACTAACCTACCTGTCAAGCGATAGAGCAGAAGAAAACTTCAATTTCCCATTATTGTACTCAGCAACGCTTGCAAAAAAGAAGAACCACAAGTTTCAGATATATAAGTACAATATCAAATTATAATCAAAGGTTATAGAACAGAAGAACTACAAGTCTCAGACAACACAAGTCTCGGACAACACAAGTAACCACAAGCTAGGTTCTATATCCGATAATAACAGTAAAGTATCGCAAATTCCAGACCGAAACATGCAGCAGGCACATAGAAATGTTGTTAAGATTAACACCGAAACCAAATTCATGCAGGTAAGGACGAGATCACACAGACAGAAATGTTAAATTCTTCAAAATTGAACATGCAAAGGACAATCACACAGACATAAATGTTGTTTATAATCATGGTAGCTCGGGAAGTTAAAATCAAAACTAACTGATGTAAACCACTGCATTCGGAAAGATACACCCTAAATCGAACATGCAGCTAACGACAATCACTTAGAATGTTGTTTATAATCAAGACATCTCGAGAAAAGAAATAAAAATCTGGGAAAACGATTAGACAAATCGACCAAGTAAAAACCATATACAATCAATAAATTTAGGGTACAATCGCACAGAGAGGTTGTTTACATTCATCAATCAGGTCAATTCGAAGAAAAGAAATCAGGTTAAGGAATACTTGCCTTCAATTTGACTCAATGTCGACAGAGAACGGCGAAATTATGGTCGCCGACGGATGCAGAGCTCGACCCCTTACTTCAACGGCGGCGACGACGAGGCTAATTGATGTCTGGGTGAAGGGAATAGAGGCTAATTGATGTCTGGGTGAAGGGATTAGGGTTTGAAAGGATTTTCGATGAGAATGAGGGAAAGTGAGAATGAAGGAGAGTAAAGTGAAATTTTTGCTAAGTTATTGGCGGACTAAAGTGATTTTAGCTTCCCGCTTAATGTAATCATATCATAGCGTTTATAAAACGTTATTATAAAGTAACTAAATTTTAAACACATCTACGATAGCAGTACAGTAAAACGAGCTATCATCTTATGCTATCAATGTGAACTTTTTTTTGTAGTGTTTGTTTGTTGTCAATAATATAGTATATGATTTAAATGTATATAATAAAGAGTGTAATTAATGAATATATAGAGACTAGCTATTTCCATAAAAGGTTAAATGTAGCGCACTAATACACTTTAAAAGCGAATTGGAGAAAATAAAAGTTTCAGAGAATTGTTCGTTGGAGATAAAAATAAATAAATAAAGCCATAAAAATTTGAGAAGTAAAGCCATAAAAAATTGATTCGTCTAGGTGTTGACCCGTTTGCACGTACACTTTCAAAGTAACCAAAAACTATAAACATATTTGTTGGAATCACTTAATATTCGTATTATTCATAGTAGATAAATCGCAATATATGAGTGCTTCTCACATTTCTTATATCTTTGAAAGAGGTGATGGATTAAGCTTAGGGTTTTCACGTAGCTGCAGTCTCACATAATTCTTTGGTAAATGCGCAGACTTTCGGTTTCCCGCGGCAACAATAACATTTTCTTTTTGTTCCCGGACAACGTTGTGGCATGCACATTGGTAAGTTTATCTTGCTTGCCTCACGACCTTCCACGTTTGTACCTGTATATATATAAAGAATAAACCATTGAAAAGACTATATATATGAAGAATATGATTATGATTATAATGGTAATCGATCGATGATAAATGATGAAGAAGACCTAAAGTGTATGTTCATAATACTTACATTCATAAAGACTAGTAAGAGAAAAGAGGATGATACAAAAGATAGTAAATTTGGATGACGACATTTTGATGATAGAAAACCTTACATGTAAACATATATATAGAAGTCTCTAGTTAGTGGCACATTTTTTGTAGGGTGATCCATAAAAAAACTGTACATAGTTAAATTTGTTTGACTAGATTAAAATTTTCCTTTCCATTGTAAAATATTGAAGTTAACTTTTTTTTCCAAAAATATATTCTTTTGGATTTTTGATACGAAATACCAATTTATAAATCTTGTTTGATATATATATCACTACAAATAAAAAATTAAAAAATTAAAAAAATTACCATCTACATGACGTATAACATAATACATGACCACACATCCCAAGTTTAAAAATGTATAACCAACTATATGATGTATCTTTTATTTAGCAATGAATTAGCGACATGTTTTTTTATTTTAAGAAATAATATATTTCTTTGTTTTTTTTTCCTATTTAATAACAGAATAGCAAAAAGTATTTATACTTTACGAAATAATGTATTTTTCATTTGTTTTAAATGTACTTTTCTTTTTCATGCAACTATTTTTAAAAAACTTAAACATCAATACTAATAATACGGAATAAGAAGAAACTATTTAGCCAAAAATAAACGATTTTGGGGGTGATGTTTTATATGTTTTTATTTCTTTCTTTTTTTTCAGTTGCACAAAAAAAAAAAAATTATCCGCAAAATTGTTGTTTAAGTTTTTTTTTTAAAATGGTTGCAAGAAAAATGAATGTTTGTTAAGAGAAATAGTCAACTCTGGAGTAGTTTTCATAACCCCATAATAATGAAAAATATGAAAGGTACCTTTAATGAGATAATTTGATAATTGTTTTAGCAAATTTTTGAAAATTGGTATTTTAAAAATTGCTAAAAAAAAGTTACACTATGTTGACTCACGTTAAAAATTGCTAAAAATGCTACATTATTGTGTTGCGGTGTATATTCTTCAAAATCAAGAATTTTCATGTGGAATTCGATCTTGCTTGGTGTAAATTCTTGTGGTTAATCAACTATAATTGAAATCATAGTGGTAGAATTCAAAATTTTTTCCAATAAATCTTAAAATGAATCTTTAACCATTTAACCTGCATGAATCATATAATATGAAAGTTGTCGTGTTAATAACCTCATTGCAATCTCAAACATGAGCATCAGCAGCACACACCGCTTCATTCTGAGATACGCTCTCCAAGTCACCGTATATACGCTATGGAGAGAGCGGAACAAGAGAAGACACAGAGAACTACCTAAAGACAGGATTCGACTCATTAGGGACATTGAAAACACAATCAGGAATCGCCTATCAACGCTACAATATCTAGGAAGAATCACAGATGGGTTGAGCGAATGGTTTAAAACACGGAGGTGAAAGGATTAAAAAAACCAACTTCAAAGGTTCCTGTCGAAATTAGTTTCAAAAATAAACCTCTGCAAGTTTCTTTCCTTAATAATTTTTTTGTAAAAGTCTCAATTAAACGCGCATTGATTGTACCCAAATTTTTTTGATGAATACAAATTTAACATTCATAAAAAAAAAAATATGAAAGTTGGCTAACTATCTTCATATGAATGCCACGTCAGCGCATAAGAAAATGACACGTGTCTCCAAAAAATGACGATTTGTGCAATTTTGTAACTTATTTTGTTGGTATCTTTTTGTCTTTCAACATCTTCTTTAGGGTTTAATCATTTGGCGTTCGCCTCAAACCATCAATCTTCGCATCTTCGTCCTCTCTCCTCCACCTTATTTCTTCTTCTCATCGTCGTTGCGTCTTCCTCCTAATCTGCCAATCAATTCAATTTCATCTATTTTGGAGTCTCTACTGCGAATTCGCCGTAAAATCTAGGTAATCTAGGACTTCCTTAGAGTGTTGCAAGAGATATGGAGTAATATATGTGAATCCTTCCTTTCGAACTCACCCATATTATAAGATCAGGATTTGAAAAAAAAACGACGATCTCAGCCGGAAGCAAGGAAGTTGATGATGTTGCCACTTCCGAATTCAATTATGGAGATGTTAAACTGGAAAGATTTGCAAGTTGAAGAGACTAGGATATCAGCCACCGAAATCCTATCGAAACTAGCTAGCAGAAAGCATAACTTTTTTAGAGTCGATGGGATCTCTTTTAGAGTCAGTGGGATCAACTCATCATTATTAGAGGACACAAGATCATCAGGTTAAGCTCCTGGTGAGAAAGCATTCTAATATCTCTCTCTCTCCGTCTCTCTTAACAGTTTTGCGTTATGTTTTCCTTGCTTCAGCTTTGACAAAGGAATCCTCAATTAGTATTTGAAGTATTTGTTCAAGTATTCGTATATGGTTTTAAGGTAATGTCATAATACTTTGTATTTAAAATTAGGATTCCTGTTGTTTTTTTATCTTAGATATGTTTCCTTTATTTTTTCTTCGTCTTTGGGTCTTTGCTCTCTTATAGGTCATTAACATACACTCAAATGATTTCTAGTTTCTAGCTTGAACAAACATTACCTCTTGTAGAATGATCTGGATGATTCATATTTCAATTTCGTGGATGATTAATATTTCAATCTCGCTTCTGAGAATTTTTAATTTTTTTTCCAAAAACTAATTATAGGAGGATGTGTTTGGCTTGAAGATTCTTTTTCTCATTTTCTTTACTAGATTTCTGGGAAAACTACTGATAACCTGCTCTGAAGTTGTTGAATCAGAGGAACGTAATGTTTTTTTTAAAAATATTTAAAATATGTGGAAGTGGATGAAGATGATAACTTTGAGATCCAAGGGAAAATGTTCATTTAATTCTTCAAATATATGCAATTAACACATTTATTTTTTAATTATCGTGTGCGCAAATTTATTCTTAACTTGTTGTTGACTTAACAATTTTGGACCAAAATAAAATCAACGTTTACTAGTTAACAGAAGCGTTAACTGCTCGATTTAAACCCAGACGAAACTCTGAAAAAATCTCCAAATCGTGAAATAAGAATAAAACTCAAATAAATCCCCATATTTTCCCCCAAACTGAAAGCTAAGAACCCTAATTGATTGAGAGAGACACAGGGAGATTGAAATCGAGTTCATTGATTTTGACTAGAGTACCATGTATAGAAGAAGAAGGAAAAAGCTTCCAATTCGAAAAGAACCCGTAACCCAAATTGAACCCAAGAGAGTTGAAGTCGATAGAGTTGAACCCAAGATAGTTGCAGGCGATAGTGTTGTAGGTGATGGAGGTGTAGGCGATGGAGTTGCAGGGCGTGGAGTTGAAGACATGATTTTTTGAGTTTTAGGGTTCTTATTTCACGATTTGAGGATTTTTTCAGAGTTTCGTCTGGGTTTAAAACGAGCCGTTAACGCTTCTGTTAAATAGTAAACGTTGACTTAATTTTGGTCCAAAATTGTTAAGTCAACAACAAGTTGAGGATTAAATTTGCGCACACAATAGTTGGAGAATAAATGTGTTAATTTCACATACTTGAGGATTTAAATAAGCATTTTCCCTGGCATTAAAAACTATTAATAAAACCTTGTGCACTAGTGATTAAAATACATTGTTTCTAGGGCTTATTATGTTGGCGCTTTTTGCTTCAAAATGCGATCGAATCAACAAAAGACAATTGCCTTTACTTACATTGCTTAATGGAACCTTTGTTGATTGTGTTGTGTACATTAAGAGTGCTTGTCTGAGGTATATATTAATACATACTTATAGAAGGATCACACGCCTAGACCGTTTTACTAATATCCAAGGAGCTAACAACTTTCCGGTGAAACATGGAATCTCATGGAAAATTACATTATGGTATGACTCCTCATGTTATTGTAAGTGTAGAAGATTTCATAGATTTCCTATTGATCACACAAGAATATATATACACGAGTATCATATCTACAGAAATATAGAGTATCTCATACAAAGATATTGATGAGATTTATGTATATCCTTATCTAACACTCTCCCATAATCGAAACGGGAAAGGATCTCGTACATTCAGACTGGAGCGAAATTCGGTGAACAATGGAGAGCCTTTGGTCAAGATGTCGGCGTATTGCATGGCAGGTGATACATGAAGGACCAAAGTTGACCAAGTGATACACGTTCTCGCACAAAATGAATGTCAATTTTGACGTGCTTGGTCCGTTGATGTTTGACCGGATTGGATGAGAGGTATACCGCATAAATGTTTATCGCAATACACAATTGTAGCCTTCGAAAGTTGACAGCCTAACTCCAAGAGCAAATACCGTAGCCATGTCGTGTCAGCCACCGCATTTGCTACACCACGGTATTCAGCTTAGACACTAGAGCGAGACACCGTGTGCTGCCATTTAGAGGACCAAGAGATGAGACTATCTCCTAGAAAGAGGCAGTAACCAGATGTTGATTGGCGAGTGGAACGACAACCTGGCCAGTCCGCATCTAAGTAAGTGACTAGTCCGGTGGTGGAGGATTTGTGAAGCTGCAGTCCGTGAGAAATAGTATTTTTGATGTACCGGAGAATTCACTTGAGAGCCGTAAAGTGATTCTCATGAGGATCATGCATGAACAAGCAAACTTGTTGGACTGTAAAAGAAATATCATGACGTGTGAACGTTAGATATTGCAAAGCACCTGCCAAGCTGCGGTAAAAGTATGGATCAACTACGGGTTGGCTGTTGTCATCAACAGGAGTGGCAAGGATTGCATTCGGTCATGGAAGCGCGCTGTAATATGTCGGCAACATAATTCTGTTGGCTGAGGAAAAGACCAGCTTCATTGAATGTGAAACCAATCCCGAGGAAATGGTGAAGTTTTCCAAGGTTTGTGAGCTCTAAATCTTTGCCAAGTTCAGCGATGATTTGATCTAGCAACTCATAGTAAAGGTAGTAAGAGCAATGTCATAGACAAAGAGTGATAAATCTGATTTGCTTTGTGTTAAGCCAATGCGTTTTACGACTGAAGCAAACCGTGTATACCAGGTCCGTGGTACCTGTTTAAGTCCATACAGAGAGCGACAGAGCAAGCAAACATGATCAGGTTTCGACTTGTCAACAAATCCTGGAGGTTGGTGCATGTATAATGTCTCTTGGAGATCACCATGGAGTAAGGTGTTTGATATAGTCTTTTTCGGAGTACTCCAATTAATTTATCGAACCACTTAGTGCAAAAAAATAACACACCATGAATGCACACATTCACTTAATTTAAGCAAAATATATATGGTGTTTGGTTTCCTAAAATATGATTAATGATATGATTCAAAGCAAATGAAACAAGACAAAGCAAAACAAAATAAAATATAAATGACTAACAACTTTCAAGTAAGAACAAACTGAGAAATGATGAACGTTTTAAAACTAATTATAGAAGACGAATTCCCGGGTTAAGGTAATCGAATAGGAATAACTTGAAGGATGAGTTAAGGAGCTTATACTAACTTCTAACAAGAGTGATCTTTAGGCCATAGAATCTCTAAGAAAGACTAACACATTTTCATGCTATTAGACCCTTTACTTATCACCAATCATCATCAACTTTCGTTCGCAATTAAAATGATCAAGCATTTATACAAGTCTATCTAGCCACAATTCACCCTAGTCAACATTCTTTCGATGGTAAGAAATGAAAAGCACTTAAAGATTTTGGTTCGGAAATTTCATCAAACACCTTTCGGGAGTGAAATCCCTAAGCTCTAAATCAACATGGTGTGTGTTGGTTTAGCCTTATAAACAACTATTAAGTAAGGATTCTATGAAATCTAGTCCTAAACTCCATAACCCCACCTCTAATTCATCCTACTCTACCATAACCCAAAAACCCTAAAAGACTACTCAAACATGCTTAAATCACAAAAGTAAACCATACAAATGATAGATGAGTAAGACATAATCAAGATTTTATAAAAAGATTTGAATAAAAGTACAAAACATAAGTTTAGATGATTATTTTAGAAACATAAGAACTAAAACAAGAACACTCAAGAACAGAGAGAATGATAACAAAAAGTTGCTAAAAGTCTCTATATCTCCTCTTGTACACAATAGCTGGAGTCTTTATAGTGGGGTGTCGGCAATCGGTTTGCCTGATCGGTTGCAGACCGATTCCAAGTTTTGAATCGGTTTGCACGACCAGTTGCAAACCGATTGAGAACTTTTCATAACTTTTTCGTTCGAAGTTCTTCGCCTTTCCTCATGCTTCTCCGTGACTCCAAGAATCCTGAAATATAAACACAAACTAGAGTAGAATGTGCAATATATTATCCAAAACTCCTGACCCACTATAAAACTCAAAATAACGTCAGATGATACTAAAATGCTTATTAAATCGCGAATATATACATATTAAACAACATGAAGTAAGGGCTAATCGTGTTAAAATACATGCATATCAACACCCCCGGACTTGCCTTTTGCTTGTCCTCAAGCAAACAAACAGACAATGGTTTCAAATCCAAAATTTTTTGACGAATGTAGTAAGATGCAAAGACCAGGTTTTCCAATCACAAAATCCTTATGCAACAATCTTCAAAACCTATAAGTAGTTATGTCATCTCAACCAACTCTTTAACATTCATTTCAATTTATGGTGTAGTCTCGCAAATGAAAAACAAATTGTTCTTAATCGGTTTAGGTAAAGGACATTTAGATGTGGTTTCAAAATCGATGCTTGACTTTAGTGGTTTTCTCTCAAATCAAAGGAATGTTAGACAATCGCAAAATCTATCTAAGAAGGAGAACAATTAACGCATACAAACTCTTATCTCTCGTTGTTCTACCCTTCTTAGGAAATACGATCCTAATTTCTACCCTTTTCTTTTCTTTCTTTAACCACAAAGTTTCAATGATCCACTTCCTTTTCTTACTAATTACCTAGGAAAATTCCTTTCAATTCCGTTCTTAGCTCTTTTTTATCTTCTTGTGAAAACTTTTCTTTCTTTTCTTTTTAAAGACATAGAGCTAACCATCAATCTTATTCCCTAGAAGTTTTCTCATTTCATTCATTGGACCTTTTCTTTCCCATCTTTTCTTCTTAGTTTTGAGTTTTTCCCTCAAAACTCAACCACATTTTCGATCAAATCACTGAAACCTTTTTTTAAACCCATCCTAATAGCTAGTTTTATCGATGTTTCAAAACTTAGCTAAAACGAGAGCTAATCCTTTGTCGTTCTCGTTACTCTCAAGATTTAGCAATCTATAACATTATCTCCAAAAGACCCCACTCACAAATCATTTTGAGTTTGAAATAAGGGTTTAAGGTCAAGGATAAAGGAACCATTTTCCAGGTGAGAATGGCCATTCAAGTTTACAAAGATTGGCAAAATGAATAAGAAAACCCGAATGTGTCTTTTCAGAATTTCATAAGAACGCATTTAAAGACCATAAGCGAGAAAATAAAATAAATCCGGATTAAGCTCAAATTCACAGAGTTGGTATCGATGAGACAATGCATTTAGATTTTGAAATTCGGATATGATGTATATATTTACTGTTTTTTTCTTTTTTCTTTTAGAGCAAAACTGGTGTTGCAATCTTAAAACATTTCTTTTAAAACAATTGCAAACTCACACACAACTTTAAAAAGCAAACAATCCTAAAATAAACAATCCAAATCCAAAACAAAGACATAATCAACAACTTGATCCTCCCCCGGACTAGTTGGACACCGTCTCGGTGTTTAAAAACATAATGTCTTAAAAGCCAAAAGATTCAGAAAGGTAGAAAATCCTAAGTGATAGAATGTTTGAACCTTTTGGTACTATTCGCTATCCTCTCTTGCATCTTGCTGATCTTTATCCTGTTTATTTACAGTGTTGTCTTCTTCGCTCGAGACATATCCTGGTGGTTGAATTTTCTTGACCTTTCTGAACAGTTTTGCGATCAACTTTTTCTGGAGTGTGTTGATCTTTCTCTGTGCCTTGTAAGCGGACTGCATTAGATGCTCTCTGTTGGTTCTTGTAGTGAATGGAATCTCTGGTAGCTCCAGCTCGTTGAGTTCTTCCATGGAGTCCCTTGGTTCGTCATCTTCTTCTGGCTGAATCTGTGGAGCTTGGTCCTCTGCGATGCACTCGTGGTCCTTGAGTGCAAAACGTACATTATCCATGTTGACAAGCGCAGTCCTGTTCGGGTTTAGAAGGTCGAAGAGTCGTTGTTCCTTGTTGCCCAGTAGAACCCTGTAATGGAACTGATCCCATACCTTTCTCTGCTTGAGGAACCAAGACGTAACGAGGTATGAGTGGCTCAAGTAAGCTGCATCAACTATCGCACGTCTGTTAGTGAAATCAAGCCCAGCTTTCTCAAGTAGTGGAGTGATCATGGAGCAAATGTATAAGTCTGGATGACGTGTTGTCTCTGCCCAAGTCTTGAAGTGGACAAGCTCCGCAGCAAAAATACACCCATAATTGATATCATCTCCAAAATTGGGTTCCATGCGCACCCCGCGTGTGTCTGTCAGCATGTTTTTCAGCCCTTGGTAGACAAAGCTAAGTTCTTTGATGGTGACCGCTCCTGTTTCCTTTCTAGCAAAGAAAGTGTTTGCCAACAGTTTGCAAACGTACCTTATCACAGGATTTCTGATGCTTGTGGTCTTTGCCTTGTGGCTGAGATAAGGACATGTAGCAATTGTACTCCAAAAGAAATCTGTGAGATAGAATTCTCCAAACTTGACCACTTCACCTTTTCTGAAACGGAATACCTCACAAATGTCTGCAATGGTCAGCCCATAACCTTTGTCGCCAATCTTGAAGGTTATCATACCCTCACTTGCAACCTTCTCTCTCTTGTTTTTGTATTCCAGCTGAACCGTTGCTAAGAATTCTTTTGTTTCCTGCTCGTAGGTGATGTAGAACATATGCCTCAAGCATCCCATACCCATCCTAATCAAGAGTTCATCAATGCTATCCAAAATGCCCATCTTGTACAGTAACCCCCGGTCGATGAACTGTGTTGGATGAACGTTCACGCGTTCGAAATTGGCAAGTGCCTCTTTTTCTTGTCGTGACCAGCTGACAATCTCTGGTTCAACGTGGTCATCCGTCACTGGTTTTTTTCCTGTTCTGTGCTTCTTTTTCGGAGCTATTTACTACAAAAAAGAAGACATATCGAAAATCAAGCTCAAAGAATTCACAATGCCTTTATTGGAAAACATTAGAATGAAAAGAATCTAAACGCACATACACACATATTCAACAAAATCCTACGTATATGAATCAAAAAGAAAACTATCGAACAAGAACAAAGAAAAGCATAGTGTAAAACCAAAAATCATCAAATTTTTCAATCTTCTCATCAGATTTTAAGCAAGAAGTTAATTCTCAACAACAACAATCATCAAGTTAAGTAATCTATGGTTCCCAATCGGTTAGGGTTCTAAAGAATACAAAAATTGGCAAAATCCATCAAATTCTATAGAAACCCACGACCTAGCAAGTTAAATTCCATCAACCGAACTACCTAATCATACATTCAAAGCCGTCTAGATACCATACTAGCCTCAAATCGCCAAGAACAATCGATTCCCATCAACATACATGCAAGTTCCATACCAAAATCGATTTTCATCACTTTGGTACTGTAAATCGGGAATTTGAGGAACATACCTTTGTAGATAGAATGATTTAGTAGTAGAATTGAATAGAGGATGAAAAACTAATCAACTTGGAACCAAAAACCGCTAAAAATGGATGGGAATCGAGTGACTTAGAGAGAAAACTGTGAGTTTTGTAATTTGAAATCGGGTGAGAATGGAGGAGGAAGAAGAAAGAGTTCGGTTTTATCGATTTTTTTTAAGGGTTATAAAAAAAATTAATGCCAATCGGTTTGCAACCGATTAAACAAACCGATTCAAAATTTCAAATCGGTCAGCAACCGATTAGACAAACCGAACGGCAAATACCTTAAGGAATTTATCCGAGAATCACGAATAGTACGTGTAATCGGTTTGCAACCGATTGGGCAAACCGATTCAAAACATGAAATCGGTTTGCAACCGATCGAGATAACCGATTGCCAATGCATTTTCTGAGGATCGTGATTTGTACGTGCAATCGGTTTCCAACCGATTAGACAAACCGATTCAAAACTTTAAATCGGTCAGTAAGCGATTGCGATAACCGATTGCCAGTGCATTTTGAACTATTTTGTACTTTTCGAATTCCTTCTTCTTTCTCATGATCTTTGGTACACCTGCACACTTTAAAAAAAAGAATTAAAAAGTTCAAATCAATCAACACAAAGCATATATACATAAATACATAGGGAGTGACTCCCTATTGGACTTGTTTTACGTCACTAAGCTTGACGGTGCATCGCTCTAGGCGGTTGTAGGTTCCAAAAGAGGAATGGAGGTTCCTTCCTCGATGGATGCTTCTACCAAGTAAGGTTTCATCCTTTGTCCATTGACAACGAACTCTTACCCATCTTTTGTTAACAACACCAAAACTTCATAAGGTCTAACTTCTTTGATTTTAAACGGTTCCGCCCATCGAGACTTAAGTTTCCGGGGAAAAAGCTTCAACCGAGAGTTAAACAACAGAACAAGGTCATTGACTTTGAAATCCTTTGGGATGATCTTCTTGTCATGGAAAGCTTTGGTTCTATCCTTGTAGATCTTAGAGCTCTCATAAGCATCAAGTCGTATTTCATCAAGGTCGCTTAATTGAATCAAACGCTTCTCCGTGGTGGTCTTAATGTCGAAGTTCAACAGCTTTATAGCCCACATGGCTTTATACTCGAGTTCAACCGGGAGGTGACATGATTTCCCATAGAGATGGTTGAATGGGGTCGTGCCAATTGGAGTCTTGTATGCGGTTCTATAAGCCCAAAAAGCATCATCAAGTTTGGATGACCAATCTTTTCTTGTTGTTCCAACCGTCTTATCTAGAATGGCTTTGATTTCCCTGTTAGAGATTTCAACTTGGCCGCTTGTTTGCGGGTGATAAGGTGTAGCGACCTTATGCTTTACTCCATCTTTCTTTAGAAGACTCTCAAAAACCTTGTTGATGAAGTGTTTTCCGCCATAACTTATTACCACTCGAGGAATCCCAAATCTTGAAAATATGATGCTTTTGAATAATTTCAAGACAATCTTGGCATCGTTTATGGGACTAGCTATCGCTTCAACCCATTTTGAGACGTAGTCTACTGCTACAAGTATGTAGCTATTTCCGTAAGAGGAAAGAAATGGCCCCATGAAGTCAATCCCCCAAACATAAAAAATTTCAACTTCAAGAATCGGGTTTTGTGGCATATCGTTTCTTCTACTTATATTACCCTTCCTTTGACACGAATCGCATTTAGAAATGAATTTATGTGCATCTTTAAACATAGAAGGCCACCAAAAATCCGCTTGTAAGATTTTAGATACGGTCTTGAATGTAGCGAAATGACCGCCATAAGCCAAACCATGGCAATGAAGCAAGATGCCTTTAACTTCTTCTTGTGAAACACATCTTCTATAGATTTTGTCTTTACAAAGCTTATAGGTATGGCTCATCCCAATAATACCGGTTCACATCGTTGAAGAACTTCTTCTTGTCATATCCATTCAAATTGGGAGGCTCTTTTCCACACGCCAAGAAATTCACCAAATCCGCGTACCAAGGTCCCATTTCTTCTAACCTCTCCACTTTTTCAAGTCTTATCAACGTTTCATGGCTCAAGTCTAGGAGTCGGATCACTATTAACTGCTCCTCGGGAAGAGAGTCATTGATTGGCACATCATTGTCAATCCTCAACCGAGAAAGATGATCGGATACACCATTTTCAATACCTTTCTTATCTTTAATTTCCAAGTCAAACTCTTGTAACAGCAAAATCCACCTTAGAAGTCTCGGTTTAGCATCCTTCTTAGCCAAGAGATGTCGGAAAGCTGCATGATCCGTGTGAACCACTACCTTAGAGCCAACCAAATAGGACCTGAACTTCTCAAATGCGAATACTATGGCGAGGAGTTCCTTCTCCGTCGTAGCGTACTTCACTTGTGCTTCATCGAGGGTCCTACTCACATAGTAAATAACATGAAGCTTCTTATCCTTTCTTTGACCAAGAACTGCTCCAACCGCATAGTCACTTGCGTCGCACATGATCTCAAAAGATAGGTTCCAATCCGATGCTTGCACAATGGGAGCACTAACCAATTCTCCCTTTATTTCCTCAAAAGCTCTAAGACATTCCTCATCAAACTCAAATGCAACCTCCTTACACAAAAGCCTTGTAAGCGGTCTTACAATTTTCGAGAACTCTTTGATGAATCTTCGGTAAAAACCTGCATGACCCAAGAAACTTTTTTATTCTCTTAACCGAGTTCGGGCGGTTCTAGACTCGTCATCACATCAATCTTTGCCTTATCCACTGCAATTCCTTTCTCGGAAATCTTGTGACAAAGAACTATTCCTTCTTTTACCATGAAGTGGCATTTTTCCCAATTCAGAACAAGACTTGTCTCTTCACATCGCTTTAAGACCTTGCACAAATTAGAAAGACAAGAGGGAAACGAATCTCCATAGACGAAAAAATCATCCATGAAGATCTCAACCATATCCTCAATCAAGTCCGAAAAGATCGACATCATGCACCTTTGAAAAGTGGCGGGTGCGTTACATAGTCCAAATGACATCCTTCGATAAGCAAAAGTACCGTAAGAACATGTAAATGTCATCTTTTCTTGGTCATTAGGGTGAATCGGGATTTGAAAGAATCCCGAATACCCGTCAAGAAAGCAATAAAAAGAGTGATTCGCTAACCTTTCTAACATTTGATGAATAAACAGTAAAGGAAAATGATATTTTCTAGATGCGGCATTCAATTTTTGGTAATCTATGCACATCCTATGTCCCGTTATTGTCTTACTTGGAATCAACTCATCTTTATCATTTTTAACAACCGTGACTTCACCCTTCTTTGGTACTACATGAACCGAAGACATCCATGTGCTATCCGAGATTGGATAAATTATTCCCGCGTCTAAAAGTTTAAGAATCTTTTTCCGCACTACATCTCTAAGGTTAGGGTTTAACCGCTTTTGATGTTCAACGGAAGTCATAGACTCAATCTCTAGATGGATCTTATGCACACAAAGGGTTTCCAAAATCCCCTTAATATCATCAAGTGAGTAACCAATAGCTTTCCTAAACTTTTTCAATTCTCCTAAAAGGGTGGAGACTTCTAAATCACTAAGATCTTCATTGATTATCACAGGGTAAGTAGAGTTTGTTCCAAAAAATGCGTACCTTAGCCCTTTGGGATGAGGTTTGAGATCGACTTTTGGAGCCTTTAGTTCACTCCAATCTCCAGCAATGCTAGTCTTACCATTTCTAGCTTCTTGTTCGTTAGTCATCTCTTCAACTTCAACAACACCCATCTCATGAGTAACTCTTTTCAATTCAAACACGTTTTCATCTTCACTAGAGGCTTTGTGTGAGTCTAGAATAATCTCATAGCCTTCACTATCACTTTCAAGCAAACCATACTCTCTTCGTTTGGTGGTTAAAGTGCTATGAAGTGCGTCTTCTATGGCTCGCTCTTCCAAAAGTTCATCCGCCAAAGCATTTAACTCTTCAACAAAGAACACTTGTCCTTCAATAGTGGGTTTCTTCATCACCTTGTTGATGTCAAAGCTCAAAACGTCCTGCCCCACATTCAAGTTGATTTTTCTTTTTTGCACATCGATAATTGCTCCCGCGGTTCTTAAGAATGGGCACCCCAAAATGAGTGGATCTTTCGGTTCTTTATCCATCTCAAGAACCACAAAGTGTGTTGGGATCTCATAATGTCCAATCATAACGGGAAGATCCTCAAGTAGACCAACCGGTGTTCTAACGGAACGATCCGCCAAGACGAGTGAGATTCTACAATCTTTATACCTGGTGAAGGCCAAACATTTTGCAACCGAGAGAGGCATTAGACTTAGACTAGCTCCAAGATCACATAGGCATCGATCAAAAGAGAGAGGACCAAGACCACATGGAAGTGTGAAGCTACCAGGATCTTCAAGCTTCTTTACTACCACCTTGCTTTGGATGATAGCACTACACTCATGGGTCAAAATGACTATACCTTGCAAATCCTTCTTCTTCTCACTAACCGCATCTTTAAGGAACTTGTTGTATGATGGGTTTAACAAGAATGCATCAATAATAGGCATTGTGATGGAGACTTCTTTCATTTGTTCATCGAACATGGCTCTATACTTCTCCATTTGTTGCTTCTTGAAACGACCTAGAAATGGTAGTTTTGGTTCGTATGGTGGAGGCTCAAAGATAGTCTCTTTCTTTGAAAAATCTTTACCTATTTTGGAGATTCCTTCTTTGACCTTCTTATCTTTATACTCCTCAACCAATATTACCTTTCTTTTATCGACATTAACCTTCTCAACATTGATCTTTTCAGCACAAGTCTTGTCATTCAATGCCTCATCTTGTTCGATCTCAACTACAACCTCCCCTTCTTTAGGCTCAATGTCCCTATTGAACGCTCTATTTGGTAAAATTTTACCACTTCTAAGTGTAATGGCGTTGATGTACTCTTTGGGGTTTGGTTCTGGTTTTCCCGGTAAAGTACCCATAGGGCGTTTTGATGAAGAAGCGTTATTATTGACCTGGGTAGTTAATCGCTCAAACTTGGCATTAAGATTATTGTAAACTCCATCTACTTTGTTAAGTAGTGCCGACATTTGATTAGCATGGTTGATTGCATCCTTGCCTTGACCTTCTAGAATTTGCTTTAGAAGTGCTTTAGTTTCGTCATCTTGAGGTGGTTGGTTGGGCGAATTGCCTTGACCTTGGTTTTGGTAATAAACTTGTGGCTTTGCTTGAAAATTCTCTTGTGGTCTAGGTTGATAAGCAGCTTGTTGTTGAAAGCGTTGACCTTAAAAATTTTGTTGAAAGTTGCCTTGTTGTTGAAATCCTTGACCTTGAGGTTTTTGTTGGTAGTTGGATTGTTGTGGAAAGCCTTGACCTTGAGGTGCAGGTTGATAGTTACTTTGTTGTTGAAAGCCTTATCCTGGATGTTTGATTTGAGGGTAGGTTTGATCTTGTGGGTTTTCCACATTGTTGCTTCTATACGAAAGGTTCGGATGATTACGGTAGTTGGGGTTAAACTTGTTGTAGGCTTGGCCTTGAACATAGGTAACTTCTTCTTGACCATCAACACATGCATCCATGCCCTCCTCGTAGCCTTGAAAAACGTCACCCTCACTAACAAAGTTCACCGACCTGTGGGTGACTTGCATCATCTTGTCCATTTTGTCATTCTAAGTTTTGATCTCTTTTCGGTGAAGATTGTTTCAACTCTATGCTTTTTCTTGAAGTTCGGTCATAGTCATCCCCATAATTTCCATCACTTTGGGCAAGGTTTTCGACCAACAACATCCCTTGTTCTGCATTTTGGCCTAAAAAATTTCCATAGCTTGCTGTGTCAAGTAGCATGCAGTATTTAGGCAAAACACCACGGTATAGAGTGCTCAAAAGTGATTCGGTGGAGAAGCCATGGTGAGGACATTGAGAACTGTACCCTTTGAAGCGCTCCCATGCCTCACAAAAGCTTTCATTGCTTCTTTGAGCAAAACCCGAGATCTCGTTTCGCAGACGAGCGGTTCTTGTTGAGGAGAAGAACTTTGACAAGAAAGCTTTCTTGCATTGATCCCAAGATGTGATGGTGTTGTGTAGCAAGTTCTTCTCCCATTTATGTGCCTTATCACCAAGAGAGAATGAGAAAAGGCGAAGCTTGAAGGCATCTTCTGAAATCCCGTTGATCTTTACCGTTCCACAAAAATGATCAAATTGATCCAGGTGATCAAGTGGGTCTTCCATGGGTAGACCATGAAACTTGGACCCTTGTACCATGTTAATAAGACTTGATTTGATCTCAAAGTTGTTGTTCTCAACCGGTGGAGCTCGAATACCGGTTCGGTTCCCATTAACATTAGGTGCATCATGTGCTCCAATCATTGGAGCAGGGCGTGGTACATGTTGAGGAACTTGATTCCCATTCCCTTCATCAACCACGTCAGGGATCGCCATACCTAGTCTGGTAAGATGGCGGTGTCGTTTGTCATCTAGCTCGTGTGTTTGCTCTTTCTAACCGTCCGAGGTCGTGCACTGTTTCAACCAAGTTTTCTTTTCCTTGGCTTCTCAAGTACATACACCTAGCAAGAGAAAGACAAAAAAAATAAGAGTAGAAAGTTTAGTAACAACTTAAAATAAATACTTAGTCTCAAATAATATGAAATCTTAATGGCTAAATTCTTGTGCACTATGGCAACGGTGCCAAATCGATGTAGTATTTTTCGGAGTACTCCAATTAATTTATCGAATCACTTAGCGCAAAGAAATAACACACCATGAATGCACACATTTACTTAATCTAAGCAAAATATATATGGTGCTTGGTTTCCTAAAATATGACTAATGATATGATTCAAAGCAAATGAAACAAGACAAAGCAAAATAAAATAAAATATAAATGACTAACAACTTTCAAGTAAGAACAAACTGAGAAATGATGAACGTTTTAAAACTAATTATAGAAGACGAATTCCCGGGTTAACGTAATCGAATAGGAATAATTTGAAGGATGAGTTAAGGAGCTTATACTAACTTCTAACACGAGTGATCCTTAGGCCATAAAATCTCTAAGAAAGACTAACACATTTTCATGCTATTAGACCCTTTACTAATCACCAATCATCATCAACTTTCGTTCGCAATTAAAATGATCAATAAGCATTTACACAAGTCTATCTAGCCACAATTCACCCTAGTCAACATTCTTTCGATGGTAAGGAATGAAAAGCACTTAAAGATTTTGGTTCGGGAATTTCATCAGACACCTTTCGGGAGTGAAATCCCTAAGCTCTAAATCAACATGGTGTGTGTGGGTTTAGCCTTATAAACAACCATTAGGTAAGGATTCTATGAAATCTAGTCCTAAACTCCATAACCCCACCTCTAATTCATCTTAATCTACCATAACCCAAAAACCCTAAAAGACTACTCAAACATGCTTAAATCACAAAAGTAAACCATACAAATGATAGATGAGTAAGACATAATCAAGATTTTATAAAAAGATTTGAATAAAAGTACAAAACATAAGTTTAGATGATTATTTTAGAAACATAAGAATTAAAACAAGAACACTCAAGAACAGAGAGAATGATAAAAAAAAGTTGCTAAAAGTCTCTATATCTCCTCTTGTACACACTAGCTGGAGTCTTTATAGTGGGGTGTCGGCAATTGGTTTCCCAGATCGGTTGCAGACCGATTCCAAGTTTTGAATCGGTTGCAAACCGATTGAGAATTTTTCATAACTTTTTCGCTCGAAGTTCTTCGCCTTTCCTCGTGCTTCTCCGTGACTCCAAAAATCCTGAAATATAAACACAAACTATAGTAGAATGTGCAATATATTATCCAAAACTCCTGACCCACTATAAAACTCAAAATGGCGTCAGATGTTACTAAAATGTTTATTAAATCACGAATATATACATATTAAACAACATGAAGTAAGGGCTAAGCATGTTAAAATACATGCATATCAGCGTTCTTTACGTCGAGTTGGTGAAGTGACCAGTCACGTGCAAGTGCAACGTGTAAGATGACACAAATTGTTGCAGGCTTGACAACCAGACTGAACGTCTTCTCACAATCAATGCCGAATTGTTGAGATTTCTCGTGGGCCACCAATCTCTCCTTGTAACAAGAGAGCTTCCCATCTGCATCAAACTTCTGACAAAAAAGCCACATTGAACGAAAAATGTTAGTGTTTGGAAGACGAGGAACTAAGTCCCAACAATTTTAATTAGAGCATTGTGTTCCTCCCTCATAGCTTTATTTCACTAATGGTCTGATGCTGCCTACACATGGGAACGAGGAAGAGGAGTGATGGAATCTGTGTGGAGGCAAAGAAGAGTTTGAGGTTTGGTGATCCCATTCTTCCTCCGAATTATCATCGGGTGCTGATTAAGTGCGGCAGGAGCTGGCGGCGGAGGAATACTGACAGGAAGAGCTGAAGGAATAAGCGGAGGTGGTGAGATTTGAGAGGTAAAATGGGTGGAATCGGAATGGCTGGCAGAGAGGGAAGAGCCGAGAATGGAAATGTGTCTTCAACAAATGTGACATGTCGAGAGATAATGATTTTTCTTATTGAAATTTCAAGACACTAATATCCTCTATGATTGGATGGATAACCTAAGAAGACACATGTAGTGGAGCGAGAAGCTAACTTGAGAAGAGAGGTGGAGAGTGTGTTTGGGTAGCATTGTAATGCCCGTGTCCCGGAAAGTACTGTTGCGTTGAGTATTTGTCTTGTTTGAGACCGGGAAATCATTTGGAGGGCAAATGGTGGAGGAGACCGATCTATCCTGGAAGTGGTTTGTTGTGCAGTTTTGGCTTAGAGGCTCGGTGTCGAGCGACACTAAGGGCATGTGTCGACCGACACTAAGGGGATGTGTCGACCGACACAGGTGGTGTGTGTCAAGTGACACCAGCACCTGCAGAGTTTTCGTTCAACTGTTTGTTGGTTCGATGGTTTGCTTGGTTAGTTGAGTTTGTGCTTGGTTGATGTGTTGTTTGTGATCTTTCTCTTGCTTGTGTGGACAAGATAACCAGATTTCAGTTCCGGTGGCAGCCATGTGAAGGAATAAACTTGTCATTCAAGTTTATGAATTAATTACCATGAAAGTTATTTTGTGAGTTAATTCTAGAATTTATGGCCAAGTAATGACACACTGGTAGGAGGAAAGAGGTTATAAAAGAGAGGTGAAGAATTCAAGAAAAAGGACTTTCTTGGGATTTGTAAATCGATGAGTCTCTGATGCACTAGATGGATCCGGTGTGCGAGATCCGGTATCAATAACAGTGTATGACCAAAGTGCGATCTGAAACTGGTGAGTCGGCACTGGCAAGCAAATCAGAGAGTGATTTCAACTTACGACAATACTCTTGAACAGAGAAATTACCAGTGGTGATAGTTCGTAGCTCATTCTCCAATTGGAGAGCACGATTCTCTTTGTTGTCACGAAACAGATTCTCTATCGCAAGCCCAAGTTCTCGTGCGGTACTCTTGGGATTCATAATGAATCTGTGATGGTCCCGTAGATCCACATTTTTATAAGGCCATCTCGTTCTTTCCAAACCTTTTGAGTGTCTGGAGTGGCGGTGGATGTGTCGTCGAGATGATCGAGAACCCAGAATGTGAGACAGTGTGCCTCAAAGAGTTCTTTCCACACATTGTAGTTTATCTTGTCAAGATCAAGAACAATTGGAATGTATGCTCGGATCTGACTTATGCCAAATGGTTTTTCAAAGGAAGCAGGGGCTGGTGTAGTTGTAGCCATCGTGATGAAACAGAGAGGGAGATAAGGAGAAGAGAAGAGACGAGAGATCAGAAAGAAGAGAAGAAATAGAGGAGGAAAGGATCTCGCGATCAAGCAGAAAGAAGCTTAGATCGTGTGGTCTCTGATACCATGTAAGTGTAGAACACTTAATAGATTTCCCACTGATTACACAAGAATATTTATACACGAGTATCATATTTTCGGAAATATAGAGTATCTCAACTATACAAAGATATTGATGAGATTTATGTATACTTATCTAACAGTTATAAACCTCTCTAATTTTAATGAAATTTCAATGTTTATTGAGATCCTAAAACTCTTTCCGTTGGTTGGTTATGCACTGCCATAATATCAAAATGTGAATTTACCTAAGATTCTGAAAAAGAGGAAAACTAGTTTCATGTTAATTATATTTTGACCAAAATAAGTTTCATGTTATTTTTCTTGCTTATATAAAACTTAAATTAAGTTATTTTTCTTGCTTATATGTAGTTTCTAGTTTCTGATGGATTTTTCTCGTCTTGTTCTCATTGATGAAATAGCAACTTCTCGGGTGAACAAAGAGATAATCGGATAAGAAAACCAAAGCATGAATCTACAGAATATTTCCAGTGGCGTTGGAGGAAGAAGAAGTGGGTATATATAGAGCTGAACAAGATATGAGAAAAGGGATTTCGTGGATATAAGAAGACCACCATCAATTGATATTCTTCTTCCAAAAATGGAATGTGGGTGCTAGAACATTTTGTGTCTTTTGCAGCGATCCATTGGAGACAAAGCAACATCTGTTTTTCATTTGTAGCTACTCAGCGACCATATGGCAATCACTAACACTTGGGCTTCTTCAATCGAGATTTAGCCTGATTTGGGAGCAGCTTCTACTTCTTATTGTGGATACAGGTCAGCCTAAGCAATCCTTCTTCCTCTTAAGGGTTGCACTTCAAGTAACTATCTACTACCTTTGGAGGGAGCGAAACTCGCGTTGACATGGAAGCGTTCCAACACCTCAGTTAGCACTTATCAAAATCATAGACAAACAAATCAGGAATGTCCTCTCTTTGGTCAAGTCAGGAGGTTTACAACACTCACTTCAACTTTGGTTTGCTTCTAAAACAAGTTAAGTTTTCTATATATGTTTTCTGTAAAATCAACTAAATCTTGTTTTACTCTTAGTTGCACTTGATGTAAACAAAGGCTTTTGGATTAGAATAAATTTTACATTTAATTCAAAAAAAAAATATTCTTCTTCCAATTTTTATATACATATTGATGATATTAAGACTAAAAGTTAACGAAAATCCCAATCCTTAAAAAGTGAAAATATGCTACCTTTATTTATTTTCTTAGATTGTTTCTTTTGGGTTTGGAGAAAACTTGGGAAAGGATATTAGAAGAGCATTCTATGAACTTTGTGATCTCAATAATTTATAAGTTAAGTCATGCTTATAACATTCATGACAAAATATAGTCCTATACTAATTCAACTCAAATACTCTTGTATACAAAATGAGAGAACACTTCACGAATCAAGTAGGGTTGTATCATTCATAGACCTTTGTTTCTTGCTTATTTGTTTAGCGACGTTCTTACTATTTTTTGGCATGAGAATTTACATTTTAACTATTTAATCAAATTGAAAACAAATAAAATGACATTAAAACACTTCAAATATTTATATTTATATATATATATATATATCAAAGCAGTGTAGATAGTCTTCTCAACAGAAGTCTTTATTAATCCAATACTTAAAAAAAACAAATATATAAAAAATCTCGCGGCATAGTGCATGTACCCACCTAATTGGTTTAAAGATATATCTTTTCCAATAAGTATGTAGTTAACCCAATTAACACTTTCCTAACTAATTGAGGGGATCACTAAGTAAATAAATTTACATCTAATTTATTTTTCGTCTCACCCACCACATTATCTCTTTACTAAGTCTTCATTATATCCCTCCAAAAGGTAATTAATTAATTAATAGTGAAGCTACCACTTAATTTGATCACTACCAAATTTTAAATGTCGGGTAAATGTGAAAGTTACATTGCACTGGTCTATAGTTTGATAAAATCAAATCATTTACTATAGTTTATGCGTTGTTGATTGGGTTATTGTGGATTGTAGTTTAGCTTTATAAATGGACATATCGTATTTTGTACTATATAAGAATTTTTATTATAATTTGTTTTAATTTGGTGTTATCGACGACTTTTTACTATGTAAGAAAAAATTGTCTTTTAATTCACTTGCAATATATATACACTTTTATATATAATGTCGCTTCGATACTGTTGGAAAGAAGATTCGCCACCCACCTCCAAAAGTGCTTTACAGTGGTTGAAGCTTTTTAATATACAAATTATGTATGTAATAAACCTTTTTGGAAGGGGTTTTAATTTTAACGACCTTGTTAACATTGCAAAATTTTCATAGGAATAAAAACATGTTCCTTAATTTTGCATTAAAGATAAAGTTGAAAAGTGAACAAACTAAAGTACAAGAATATTGGTTTTCATAAATTAATAATAGCATCGTTGACAAAATAAAAAAAAAATATATAATGAGCAGAAAAAAAGAAACTTACGCTTTCGCATATGCAATGATAATTGCTTTATTTTGATATACATTAATTTATCATTGCAAAGGCTCCGGTTGTTCTATGACTCTATATATGCATCAGTATCACCACCATTCAACTCCGTAGTAACTCTCTGTCTCTTGATGTGACAAGAAGAAGAAGAGAGTAACTCTCTGTCTTTTTGTTTAATATATATAAGAAAACATCAACTTCTCTGCCTCTCAACGCAACGCACTAATCCCTTGCCGCCACCAAACGCTAAACACAACCGCTAAAATGACGGAGAAGGAATGTGAGCATCACCATGACGAAGATGAGAAGATGCGGAAGCGCATAGGAGCGGTGGTGCTTGGGTTTCTGGCAGCTGTTCTTTTTGTGGTTTTCTTGGTGTGGGCGATACTTCACCCGCACGGGCCGCGTTTTGTTCTTCAAGACGCAACCATTTACGCGTTTAACATTTCTCAGCCCAATTATCTCACTTCCAATCTTCAGGTCACTCTTTCTTCTCGAAATCCTAATGACAAGATCGGAATCTTCTATGACCGCCTTGACATTTATGCATCTTACCGCAACCAACAGGTATTGTAAATTTATAGCGGTTTGACTTCGCGTTTCGCGTTTCGAAATATATGTTGAGGTTTTCCTTTGGTGCAATTCTTAATAGAAAATGTGTTATAAAGAATGAACAGACGAATCTTAGTATCATGCGACAGATTCTCAAACGAAAATTGTCTAGCTATATTTCATAATTTTATATCACTATATAGTTTCTATGTGATAAAGATTCATGTTATACAAAGTATATATACCAAATACCAATGGACCGATCGACGAATCTTGGTAATAGACCGATCTCAACGCATGTATTAAACAATATGAGAATTTTCTAGATTTTGCATGTGAGGTTTGAATTAGTTATCTTTCAGTATATATGGGATATGAATTAGTTATTTTGGACTAAATTATGCGACTTTTTGTCAATTAATTGTTTTCTTGTCATAAGGTGACGTTGGCGACTTTATTACCGGCGACTTATCAAGGCCATCTTGATGTGACGGTATGGTCTCCGTTTCTGTACGGAACAACTGTGCCGGTGGCGCCATACCTTTCCCCAGCGTTAAGCCAAGATCTAACGGCGGGGATGGTACTTCTAAATATCAAGATCGACGGTTGGGTTAGATGGAAAGTGGGAACGTGGATTTCTGGTAGGTACCGCCTCCACGTCAATTGTCCAGCTTACATTACCCTTGCCGGACATTTATCCGGTGACGGTCCGGCCGTTAAATACCAGCTTGTCCAGCGATGTGCCGTTGACGTTTAAACAAAGGGATCATCATTATTCTTTAGAGAGACTAGACTACTTTGTTCGTGCGTTTAGTGTTTTAGTTAAGTAAATTCTTCGAAATGTTATTATTCATAAAACTATATATTGTTTTATGAGATTTAAGTTTAACATAATAATTACTAGGTCCATACAAGTTTTCCCTTTTCTCTTTCTTTAAAATAAACTCCAAAAGACTTATCAAGATACGTTAGTAAAACATAAAATCAACTCTGGTAAGACACCTTTTCAAACGCAGAAAAAAATTCGAAATATTTCATGCTGAATCCAATATTAGTAAATACGTACATATTATGGGTTTTAACTTAAAATTTTATAAAATGTATGTAAAATCATTTAATTCAACTGAAATGATTCGAAAGCTTTAACTACTATATATAAATGTTTTGGGTTTAATTGCTAAGGTAACGTAATTCTAGGGGAAATTTGAAATAAAACACGTGGCTGCATTTTCGTAAATGTAATGTATTCTTTGTTGTGCAGATACAAAAACATGAGCTGATAATGTAAACAGTGTATGGTTGTAAAATCAATGATATTTTAAAATATCAGTACGGTAAAAACACACGGTCTTTACGATTTGACATTGTGTATTTTTGCAAATTTCCCCAGAATTACGCTATCCCAGAAAATAAACCCTTTTTATAGTTGAAGTTCACAATTGCTAACGCTCTCCTTCCTCCTCTCTCTATTTTACTTTCCTTTTACCATCTCTTTAAACATTTTTCCCGAGAAATATCGAAAATAAAATAACTTTTGTAAAGAAAAAAAAAGTTGACAAATGCTACGAATATTCTATATTTTCTTACAGTAACAATTCTATGGTAGGACATAAGCAAGATTGCAAAAAGATATATCGAAGACACATTAAACCACAATTTAATCAAGATTTCTTGTACAAGTGCTAAGAAAGCAATTGCATCTTGAAAACTATTTATTTTTTCTCCACGGTCTAATGATCATAATAACTTTCAGTGATCACCAATAAATTGATTAATCACTTCTTACATTGTTTGTGAATATTTCTTGAATTTTGAAAGAAAAAAAAAGTTGATGTTTAAAGTGGTGACCTTTGCATAAATTTTGGATCATGTTTCTTGGGGACATGACAAGATCATATATATTCGCTTGGTACTACGTAATGAGCCTTGGGTCAACTAAATTTCTAACTTAAAAGACTTTTGTCTTCTCATTATCAGATGAATGCGAACTTCCCAAGGAAATCTATTTTCTAAATCCTCTGTTCTGAATTGATTAAATCTTTATTTTAAAGCTTAATCGATCTAAGCACCGATCTTTATAAACTTCTGCTGATTGAATAAACAAACGAGAGGAGAGAGACTTGTACAAGTTATTACTGTATTGAAACTTGTAATTCATGGAACATCTTCACTTTGGTACATTAGTTAGTTTTTATGGTTTATATTCCCTTCGTTTCATAAAATTATCGTTTTAAGGTTTTAATTTTGTTTTATAAAGAATGTTGTTTTGTGTGTTTAATGCAGTTTTTTAAAACTAAATTTTTTTTATTTTATTATTTCATTTTATTAATTAAAAAAATATTTTTAATATATTTATAAAAGATATAGTAGAAATTTACATAGTTTTCTTAATTTATGTGACACTTTTTGTGAAACAAAAAAAATAATAAAATATGTAAATCGATTCAAGAGCTTTACGCACATTGATGACTTAATACACGTGAGTGGTAAAAATCGTGGTCATGTATGTGACATTTGCACACCTTCTGGTGCAATACGCATGATATTTTTTACTTTGGAAAGTTTTTTTAGATCGTAATTTCATTTAAATAAATTGAATTAAAAAAGAGAAAATTACATTGGCAAAAGCTAATTTCGTTCTGGATAACAAAAAGTGCTTTCTTTATTTTTGATCTTTAACAAAGCTGTTTTTTTTTTTTTGTTCGAAAAAAACTTTAACAAAGCTTAATCTTGCAGACGCTTAAAGGAAAAAAGAAAATGATTCAAATTCGCCCCAACCAACTCACTACTTGCCACGTGTTGTTGTTACTTTAGTGACGTTGTAATTAAGTCACTCTTGAAGCCCCATTTGATTTTGTGGTGTTAGAGCAACTCCAAGCACAACACACCAAAACACCAAATTTAGCGTTTTAGTGTTACAATTTTTTTTCCATCTCCAACTACAACACCAAATCTCACATTAAAAATTAAACTTTTTATTATTATATTATTAAATTTAAGATTTTCATTTTTTTAATAGTTTGATAAACACTTATTATTTTTATAATCGATTTATTTTAATTTAATTAATATAAGATTACAAACGATAAATTGAAAATAATAGAAAATAAATTACATTGTACTAATTTTGAGAATTAGTATATTCGGACCACAAGTGTTCAATTAATGCATTTCGAAGTTCAATATGAGCTTTCCGGTCTTTGATTTTCTTATGTCGAGCTAAGAATTCTTGAAATCGAGCATCATTGTCGTCCGCCATATCAACTTCTACAGTTGGGACCTCGACTCTTTCTTCAGTTGTTGCATCAAGATCACGTTCATCCTCTATGATCATATTATGCATTATTATACAAGTAGTCATTATATCATGTAACATTTTTTTACTCCAAAAACGTGCTGGTCCAGCCACAATTGCAAATCTTGACTGCAATACTCCGAATGCACGTTCCACGTCTTCTCTACATGCTTTTTGCTTCTTTGCAAATAATTTTTTTTGGGACCACGTGGGATCATGAATTGTTTGAACAAGAGTAAACAATTTTGGATATATACCATCAGCTAGATAATAACCCATATTATAATTTTCCTATTAATAACATAATTAGCGGGTGGAGCAGTTCCTTCAGCTATATTAGCAAAAAGATGAGATGCCTCTAGCACATTAATATCATTGTTTGATCCTGGTAGACCAAAATATGCATGTCAAATCCAAATATCATAATCGGTTACGACCTCTAGAATAATAGTAGGAGATCCACTACGACCATCATATTGTCCTCCCCAAGCTGTTGGGCAGTTTTCCCATTTCCAGTGCATACAATCTAAACTACCCAACATACCTGAAAATTCTCGTCGTTCATCAATGTGCAACATCGTTAGCGTCAGGTGATCGAAGATAGCGAATGGAAAACACCTCAACAACAGCACGACAAAGTCGTTTCAAACTTTCTATAGCTATGGACTCCCCTATTTTGATATACTTATCGGTGGAATCCGCTGGTAAACCGTACGCCAACATTCGAAATACAGCCGTTAGTTTTTGTAAACCAGATAACCCAAGTTTACCGACACCATTTCTTCGTTGGAGAAAGTAATTGTCATGTCTTTGTATAACATCATAAATACGCAGAAACAAAGGACGACTCATCCGATATCTTCGTCGGAACATCGTATCAAGATACAAAAGATTGTCTGCAAAATAATCGTTGAAGAGATTGCAAGAAGCATTTTCTCTGTCACGGTTGATAACTATATGACCCGGAATAGATCCACCATGAGAACCCCCTGAGTGAAATAAGTTTTGAGTGATGAGAAAATTGTTGTTTGCGGCAATTTGAGCTAGTGCCTGCTTTTCTATATCATCTTGAAATTCATTATCTGAAGAAGAAGAAGAAGAGGAAGAAGAAAAAAATGGTATATGAGATAAACTACCGTAGTTGAAATTCATTTTATTGAGAAGAAATAGAAGATGATGGTGATATTAATCTTATTTTCCAAACATGGTACCCATTTTATAGTGTAAGCAAATCGATTTGAGCCATTGATTTTTTTACTTCATGTCTTATATCAATTATCACATTATTAGAAAAATACGAATCAATCTAAGCCATTGAATATTTTTGACCAAGATCTAACCGTTGCATTGATTAGTCACTTCATGTCTTATATCAATTATCATATTATTAGAAAAATACGAATCAATCTAAGCCGTTGAATCTTTTTGACCAAGATCCAACCGTTGCATTGATTAGTCACTTCATGTCTAATATCAATTATCATATTATTAGAAAAATATGAATCAATCTAAGCCGTTGAATCTTTTTGACTAAGATCCAACCGTTACATTGATTAGTCACTTCATGTCTTATATCAATTATCATATTATTAGAAAAATACGAATCAATCTAAGCTGTTGAATCTTTTTGACCAAGATCCAACCGTTGCATTGATTAGTCACTTCATGTCTTATATCAATTATCACATTATTAGAAAAATACGAATCAATCTAAGCCGTTGAATCTTTTTGACCAAGATCCAACTGTTGCATTGATTAGTCACTTCATGTATTATATCAATTATCACATTATTAGAAAAATACGAATCAATTTAAGCCGTTAAATTTTTTTGACCAAGATCTAACCGTTGCATTGATTAGTCAATTCATGTAATCTTTGAATTTTCCTTTACTTCTCTATATAAATGTACACCACTCTTTGAATGATCACACATCTTCAATTCATTTACTTACCACTAATATTTTTTTTCTAAAATGGCTTCTAGTCGCTCTAAGTCATATTCTATTGTAGAAGATATGCACTTATGTCATGTGTATGATGTTTCCCAAGATCCAATCATAGGGATAAACCAAAAAGGAGTTCAATTTTGGAACAGAGTTCACATTGAATATGAAAAATCTGAGAATTTTCGTAGTCAACCAAGACCAAAAAGATATTTACAAACTCGAATGACAACGATTCTTTCTGTAGTTTCCAAGCTGAGAGGATGCGTTAACCAGATTGAAAACAAGAATCCTAGCGGTGCTTCCGAACAAGACATTGTAAGTATATGTACTTGAGTTATTTGTACATGCTCTAACATTATTAATTTATTTTACTTGCTAATTTATTTACATTTTTCTCTTGTCAATATTAAATCAGTTAAACTAAGCGAAAATGTTATTAACGCAATATGACAATTACAAGGCCTGATTCAAATTCGATCATGTCTGGCCTATCCTTAAAGGTATTGAGAAATTTTCAAATAACCACACTAATAGAGGCGATGCATTTCAAGAAAAAGGTCGTAATGTTATGTCATCTCCATCATTCCAAGATGAGTCATCGCCATCCCTTCGTATGAATTCATTCTGATCTAAATACGAGTAGTGAAGATGCCACTTTAAATTTATCTCAGAGACCCATGGGTATGAAAAAAGCAAAGAGAAAACAACAATCTGAAGAACAATTTAAACAACTGATGGAGCAAAATGATAAGCTTATCAAAGCTATTACTAAATGTACTTCTGAAAGAAATGAAATTCAAAGACAGAAGGTCGAGGTACAAAAGATAAAACAAGAGCACAAGATATTAGTCATTGATTTGAGTTTGATAACTGATCCGGCTTGTCGTGCGTATGTTGAAAATGAAAGAGCAATAATTTTGAGCAGAAGAGCACCAACAAACCAAAATGAAGAACACATAGAAGGTTCTTAAAGCTAATATCATGGATCTCAATATCGAGCATCCTAAAATCAAGGAGATCAAGTTCAAGGAGAAAATGTTCAAGGACAACAACCTCAAGGTGAAGACAAAAAATCACAAAATGACCAGCAAACTTTTACTCAGTACTATAATTATCTTAGCGAAAATAGTTTTCCCGGGTATTAGATTATTTTTTAAATTTGTATTATGGCTTTTAATATTATCTTATTGCAGTTAGTTTTTATTTTTGTTTGGTTTTAATTTTGTAATTTTGTATTTTTAGTGTTTAACTGAACTTTAATATGTATTTTTAATTTTAATCAACTTAGTTTTTTTTTAGAATTTTTCTTCACATTATTATTTCATATCATATTAATTATAATTAAAAGTTCATATTATTAAAATTAGAAATATACAAAAATATTGATAGTGTATTTATCTTTTAGTTCATAAACAATAATTTAAATATATTACTAAATAAAAAGTTTAAATAAAATAATAATATATTTTTCAGTGTTTTGTGAACAGTGTTACACCAAATATGGTGTAACACTGTTCACAAAACACAAAAAAAAAATTATAGCGTCATGTATAGCGTTCGATTGGAGGAAGTTTTGCACTATATTTGAGGGGATGGCGTCCCCATTGGAGTTGCTCTTAGCTCCGATTTACACCCAAAAAATAAAAGTTTATCTATTAACTAAAAACAATTCTGTATAATATTGTCAATTGAAATTGAAATTTTTGGTTAAATACACTGACTCCGTAGAAAAAGTACAACTAGTTTTATAGAAATTTGAGAAATAGTATTTGTAATATAAATTATTTTTGACAAAATGTCACATTTCTAGATGGCATTACTGTTGATTTGTCTGAATTAATTGATAAAACAATTGCCATTATTTTTTATCATTGACCAATTGCAAATAACGTAATTTTTTTTAAATGACTTTTTACATATATAGTTGAAAACTTTTGTTTTTCGTCCATTTAAGAGGTTAATAACATAATAAATATGAAATATGTTAAGACTGTGAATCTTTCGTATTGAACCCAATAAATCGTTCATAACTTCAATCACCAATTCACTTATTCGTAACTTAAACTCGAGCCAAGGCCGACCATATATAGGCCATCAAAATGAAACATGGGTTCAGAGTCATTATAAATTTTAGACTTTTCAATATGAAAAGAAACCCCTAATTTGATTTTATTTGTTGATATCATTTTCAAAAACTATTTAAAAACCTCACATTTTTGTTTTACTTGGGCCTTTTAAATTTCAGGATCAACCGTTCTCTTTTTTACATTTCTTTAATAACACACCACCTTCTCATCATTCACTGGAAAATAGCTCATAAAAAAAACTAAAGTAATCCACGTGGGAGAATCCTCTAAAACACCTCACTGTTGGTTTTATGGGTTATTTCAGGTATTTGTTTCTCATTTCAAAAGATTATCTCCTCTAACAACTGGATCCATACAAAAAAAAAAAATTCCCCAAAAATTACGATAAACTATCACTTATTATTTCTATATCAAAATTTCATTATAACATCTTAATTACTAAACTAAATATAATGCCAAAATTATATATATATTTTTAAATCAGCTATTTATATCAATATTCTTTAAAATTTATCAATTTTATATATTCGTGCAATGCCTATGCTAAACTACCCAGCACAAAGTAAAAGAAACAAAATATATTCCATCTATTAATTTTCAGTTTGGAGATTACATCAAAATATTTCAACTCTTTCGCAACCAAAAAAAAAAATTGTGTTACCAAAACGATTCAGTGCCACAAGTAGAATAGCCTCATGAACAGTCCCAACCTCCTCCATCCTAAGGGTTGTTATCCTATGCATTCATGATTGTTTTCTTTTTTTTTCCAATATTACTCGACATAAAAGATAGTTTTTTTTTGGGATAAATATGTGAATTTTCATTAAATGAAAGTTTTGTAGAAGTTACAGCATTTTGATACAAAAGTTTGTTTCTTGCCAAAAAAAAGAGAAAAACAAGAAAAAAACTATGGATAGAATTAGTACCAAACCTCTAGTCATACTTGAGCCACTCTCTCATAAGATTTTTGTACCTCTTTTGATTTTTCTTAGCCAAGATTGCATCTCGAACAAGTCTGTCTGCGATCTTGAATAATACCTCCCTATTAGTGGCAATACTGTTGCGGAACCGATTGTTTCGCTCCATCTATATGGTGTATATGAGTGTTTGAGCAATGATATATCATGGTTTTTACGGTTTTTAACCATGATATAAGAATCGTTTTTAGAGTTTTTTTAGTGTCTTTCGAGTCTTTTAGAGTCTTTGCAGGTTCAGGTACGTTTTGGACTTATTTGGAGATTATGGACGTTTTGGAGCAATCCGAGAAACTGCGCTGAAGAAACGAACTCGGAGAGCAAAATTGGTGTGAGTGTCGATCGACACTAGCCATTAGTGTCGGTCGACACCAATATCTGACGGCAATCGAATTTCCCATCTTTTTTAAGTTTTGAAGAATTACAAATTTGGCCCATAAGTTGTCTCTGTTTACAAATAAAGCCCAAATCGTGTTTTAGCTTATTTATAGGATTTTAAGATCATTGTTTTGACCTATGCTTAGAATGCTTGATTTTTGAGCAGCCACCTCTTCAGGGATTTTTGGAGAAGATTTCTAAACTCCTTTCTTCTTCTTTTTATGTTCTTAATGCAATTTATTCAGTTCATGATTTGTGTTTCATTTATCATGTCTGAGTAATCTCCCTGTTAGGTTTAGGATTTTCAAAGGAATTCATGAATTGTTAGATTGTTAGATTGTTAGAATTGAATCTATAGAGTTTTTCATCTAGATTGTGTTTATCGCTTATTCTAGCTTAGCTACCTAGAATCTGATCTTAGGTTGATTAGTTGACACGAAAGTGTAATTGATTGTCTGAACTATCTTAGATGAGCAAAATACCCTATTCGCAAAGAAATTTGGTTTAGGGATTTTGTGAACATATCAAACCTGAACTTTAATGCTTGTTTAATTTGAAGAATTCGCAAAGAGATTTGGGATTCTAAAATTTAGGCATAGATAATCTTCGCAACGGAAGTTGGTTGATTGTACATTAGTGATTTGAGTTCTATAATGGTTCTTAATTACAATCCTGATAATTGTTTGTTCTGCAATTCTGAATTTCCTGAGAATTTCCCTAAGCTTAGCTTTTCTCCCATTCATCTTACAACCCGATTTTAATTTTCTTGCTATTTTTAACTTACAATTTTTTCTGTTTAGCTATATTTCCAAACTGATAATCTATTGTGTGAACATTAGTCCTTGTGGATTTGATCCCTAAGTACTACAGTGATCTCTTAATTTGAGAGAGTAGCTCAAGGGTAAATTTGAGCATATCACGCAACTAGTCTCCGAAGCGTTTGATGAGAAGTTGAGTCCTTGATATCCAACCAAGCTGAGAGCGAATCCCAGGTGTGGAAGGTAAACGGGTTGTAGCCTAACCTTTTTGTTTTTTTTTGTCCATAGGTCTTCACTAACTTCACAGTGGAGGAAAAGGTGGTCCCTTGTTTCAAGGGTCAAGCCACACAAACAGTAGCTAGTCTCTATTTGGAGTCCCCAATTTGCTAGTCTTTCTCTGGTTGGTAGCCGATATAGGTGAGTGAGCCACATCATGAATGCTTGCCTTGGTATTGCTCCTTTAAACCAAACATGATATGTCCATGATAAAGGTTCTTGTCTCTGTCTGAGAGCCTCCCAGGTTTTCTTTGTATTGAAAATTTCTAGCTCTTTCACTGCCAGCCAACCAGATAAAAGAGTCAGGTTCATGATTTAAGAGAGGAGACTGTACCGTTGTGAGGTGACACTGCAACAATTCAGCTTGAGGAGATCGAGCTGGCCTGAGTCTCCAGCCTGTTGTGGTGGCTGCCGCTTCTACAGTACAATGCAAAAGGATGCCTGTTTGAGCTGGTCCTGACTGGCCCAAGAGTTGAATAAGTGGACCTAGGGGTGTCCACCAATCAAACCAAAAGCTCACATTCTTGCCCTGTCCCAAATGACATCTGATGAATCTTGTTGACATAAAAGATGGTTGTCGTGCCAACTTCTCTATTCAATCCATTACTGTATCTCCCTTCAATCTCTCATACTCCTCCTCCTCCTCCACGTGGAAGGTACATTTCCTCGTGAAGAAACCTAGTTCGAGGTGTTTCATCTTTTACAATCATGATAATTAATGTGACTAGCAGGCTAGGTTCTCTTAAAAGTGCTGTTTTAAATCTCTCACTAGAACCGTTATGATGGTCAAACAATTTTTTTCGTCACTTTAGCAGCATTAGCAAATGCTAGAGTTATTAGAAATGTCCACGATCTAGACATAAAAATTCTAGCCATACATAAACAATATGGAATTTTGTTGCTTCTACCACTTTTGCCAACAAAATTTTTCAAAACTACTACTTTTGTGTGAACCTTTCCTAATCTACCGCAATTCAATGATAATATGATAGTTTCATGACGAATTTACCTCTGGCGTTAGAGAGTTGGTGAGACTAGACATCTACTTTATTATTTTCTTTATCCTTTTCTGTTAACTTTTTTATTTTTTGTTATTCAATCCAAGAATATATTAGGTGGACGTGAATTATATAGAACTTAATTATAGAAACAAAAAGTAGATTATGAAAAACTTTAAATGGGGAATGGGGAAGAAAGAGTTATAAAGTTTGTGGACGAAAAAAATACATATATATTGTGGACAATAATTATTTTGAAACCAATAATTAAGATAAGTTTAAGTTTGTCCACCAAAACTAAAAATTATTAGTGAAAACAAAGATAACATGGAACAAATAAAATAAGTATAAGCATATATGACATGGACTAAAAACGCATATATATATATATATATATATATGTTGTGGAAAACGAGATGAAAGATGACGAGACGATAAGATTGTCGTTCATAAATGGCAGCAGCGACGTCGATGAGTTATGGTGACAACAACGGCATGACAACAAAGAGAAGCAATGGCGATAGCTCATGTGTGAGAGAAATAAGATGAAAGATTACGACACGAAAATATTGTCATTTACAAATGGCGACAACGTCGATGAGGTGGACCAAAAACATAATAGTGTGAACCAATTTAACGTTGTGGACCAAAAACATACAATTGATGAAGTTCTGATTCGTCTACATACGATTTGAATCCTCTTAGCCTAAATTTCTCCACCAAAACACTAAATTCCCATATTTTTTTATGTCATGGACAAATTATTTTCATCTTTACAAATTTGATAGAGAATCTAATCATTACAAATATTGGAAACCTTAGCCAAAACTTTCATCGTCATCATGTTCCAAAAATTCATCTTGTATTACTGAAGACAATAGATGATAGTCATCCCTAACAATTTTTCCACGAAATCCAAGCTATAAAAAATATAGTTTTTTTTTTTAATTTTCTTTAATTTAATATAGTTACCTTAATAACCAGATCTTCTCTAGATGAACTAGATCTTATCAAACTACACACAATTTCATATCACTTACAAATTCCACAAATGCAAAAAAACAAAAAACAAAAATTTAAGTCGGTTTTTCATCAATTGAGAAATAAGAAAGAAAATGAGACAAAATCAATCTCGGATTAAATACCTTATAAAGACAATTCAATGAAAAAACTAAACTCAATTTCGATTCGACGAAGATCCCATTTTGATAATCAGAATCTAAATTACTTGAGGACAAGTACATCTTAACCTAATTAAGGACGTCCAAACATCTAGTTTTGGTTCAATAAATTTTCAATGAGATCTCAAATGTGAGCACGGTACCATTCAGTCCAGTTTGTTTTGGTATTGATATGTTCAATTATTTTGAAAATGTATCTGAAAAAGTTTTTAAAAACTAAGCTTTCATCTGTTTTTTGGTTACCATGTGTTTGGATATGACAAAAAAACATATCGGAATCGATTGAATTCTCTTCACTTCAGTTCGAGATCGTTTTTTGGTTTGCTCATCCCAGATTAGGCACCCTTATCCTAATCCATTGTTATCAAAATCGTTGGATGTATGGATTATCAATGAGCTATAGCTGATTAATTTAGCTTAACCACAATATTAAGTGGAATTTCATCTTTGTTTTTTTGGGCAAACATTTGATTTTCATTAAAACTAAAGAGCCTTAACCTCTAACAAAAGAGGAGGAAATACATTCAAAGCAAAGGAAATACAAAGTAGTAGGGCAATAAGTGCCAAAAAAGCCACCAAAAGAACATAAGGGACCGACAAACAAGTACAATTTCAACAACTTCTTAATTGAACGCATCCATAGTAACCCAAAAGTTTTCAAACCCTACGACAAAGGTAGAGGAGACCATCAGTCGGGAGAAAAAACCTTGCAATACCGACGAGTCTTGATCATCTAAACCGAAAGAATAGACGTCAAAATTATACCATACCAAAACTCAAATTTTAAGCGGTGACTATTCCTTTGAAAAATCTACACTAAGAACGTGATTGGTTTTCACTTGCATTACGTTTGATTCTAATCATATATACCGTTCCATGCAATTTTATAACATAAAATTGTTCTAAACAATTAGTCCAATACAACATATTCAGATCCAATTCTTAATTAAATTATTTTGAATATCCTCTCTTAAAATTTTTTTTTTTTTTGTTAGTCTTAAGTAAAATAGAGAACCCATAGTGTTCGGGAGTGAGTTGCAACAACAACAGCAAATATATATATATATATAAAAAAACCAATTTAATTTATTTATTAAAATATTTGATAATAAGATTGTCCGTACAAAATTTCGGCCACGGCCATTTTGTGGGTTATCTTCCAGATTGTGGTGGGGTATGTATCAGAATGAGAATCGTCAGGATCACTCAGAATACCAGACTCTCTTACGCCCAAAAGAGATAGAAAAGACTGTGAATGCAGTGCCAGTAGATATGAAGAAAAACATGTGCATACTGAAAAATGGTGCGGGTGTTTAAGTGTTTGAGTTGTCTTGGGCTGGATGAAGATGCTTGGGGGTGATTCTCTTTAAGGATGACATTTATGCAAGGAAGGAATGAATATGCATATGCGGTGGATGTTTGGGTGATGTGCTCGAGAGTTGAGGAAGTAGTTTTAGGGGTGAGGGAGATGGATTTTAGAAGTGCTTGAAGTTCACTTTCCAAGGGATTTTTCGTAATCGCTCCTATAGCTTGACCTAATCCCAGGTATGTTCCTTTGTCATCCCTTATGATCTAACCAGCTTTAGCAGGCAAATTGTTGTTTTATGGTCCGTTTTATTGTATTTTCGTGATATGATAAGGCTCATATTCATCAATGAAAATCAGAAAATGAGTTTGAGTAAAAAAATGTATTTGTGACTTTACAATTTGTTTAGATCATTGATTTTAGGAGAATTATTGGTGATGGATTCAAACGTTTTTACCACTTTGTGGTGGTAACTTAATCCAAATATAGTGTTAGATCAAACAGATTTCTTTATCAATTTTTCCTATCTATCTGATGATGTCATATTGTATTTAGGGTTAGGCACCCCGACCCACACATTAAATTGGTGTCGAACCTGTCTTCTTATAGTCTTTATTCCGTTCACTCCATTACACTTTCTTCAACAACATGCGTTACTAGTCACTACAAGAAAACCTGCAAATTGTGACCATACAAATCGTCTCAAAGGAGTCACAAAGTTGCTATTTGAGACTAATTAGAGACTAAGTGAAACGGTCGCTAAAAAATCGTCGCAAAATTATGTAGTGACAAAGTAGTAGCTAATTTACGACTGACTTGTGAGAACAAAAAAAGGTCATATTTTAGCGACTACATTAAAACTTACTTTTGTAGTCGCACTTAGAGACTAATTAGAGACTAGTTAGAAACTCCTAATATTAGCGACTAAATAGGGACTCCTAACGTTAGCAACTATTTTGTGACATATGTTGAGAGTCGCATTATAGAGACTTAGTTATGACGATTTGCTTGGTTGTAGATTTGCAACGTTTTGCCGACTACTATGGTAGCGACGAATTTAAGACGAATTAAAACAATATGAAATTAGTCCCAAATTCGTCACATATTAGCAACCACTATGCAACTTTTTTGTTCTTCTTAGTAATGTTTGTAGTGACAAAAAAGTCACAAAAAGTGAGATTTTAACAACCATTTTGTGACTCATTAACTAAATCGAAAAAAAACAAAAAATTGATTTTAAACCGAATTTGATTTGGTTTATACCATCAAATTTTTTTTGTACCAAACCTGAAAACATCCATAAAAGTCTTTAAGATTAACCAAAAAACCTATCATGATACATAAAATTTTAAGAGAAAAGAAAGGATAAAGAAGTGTTTGACATGGGAGAAGTGGATGGTCCATTGGTAGGTGGGTTGGCTGTTGCATTGGCGGTTGCATTGGCTGCTGTAGTGACTGGTGGTTAAGGAGCTGGAGAGGTGGCAGTAGCCATAAATTCTGCAAACTCAAAATAAGTGTTCCTCATGTAAGAGACTAGCATCTCCAAGTTTGTTATACGATTTTGATCATTGCGTCGCTCCTCATCACGTCTAGCATTTTCTTCATCTACTTTAGCGAGTTTAACAGTAGCAGCTTCAAGTTGTTCTTGCAAGTCTAAGAATGACGAAGAAGAGCTTGCGTAACTTTCTTTTCTTTTTCCTTTGTTTATCGTCTCAGCAAGTAGGCCAAGTCCAAAGGTGGTTCCCTTGTCATCTTTGACAGTACACTAAACACACAAAAAAAATGTTGCAAAGCCAATTAGAATTAAACAGACAGTGTTAATGCTCAGCAAAACCATAGTCACAAAACCAAGCAGAAACCTTAATCATAAAATATTTCAACCTCAGCTAACAATCATGTTCAGAAAACAACAACAACAACAAGTATAATATTCATGCTCAGATAGATAGAGACCAGAAACAGAAAAATAAGACTAATGCTCAGCAAAACCAGACAACAAGTATTAGCAAAACCAGACAATCAACATCAGCAAAAGAAAGTCGATTATACCTTGAGAAATATGTCATCTTTTTCTTGAATGGTGAGGGTCTGTTGAGTAGATTGTTGAGAAGAATGGTCTGAAGTGTGAGGACCATCGACATCCAGCTGACTCAATGAATCTTCTACGTTGTTCTCATAAGCCTCAGCTACTTGTTTAGCCTTTTGATCAACAAAACTTCCATCTGCCCTTGTATGAGTTTCCACAAAAACTTCTCCAAGTGCTACAGGACACCCCAATTTCTCCTCCTATAATGATTCAAAAACATATTAGTAGTGTAAAATGCAATATTTAAAGGCAGTGAATAATGTTTAGTACCAATTTCTTACCAAGTTTTGTTGTACTTGCAAGTAGAATTTCTGTCCAGATAAGTGTTTGTGGACTCTAAGACCACCACAATCAGAGTTACGGGAATGGGATGCAGTAGTGCTCTTTTCCATAATTTCTGGAGTGTTCTAATACTCCATCATTTCAGACCAGAGCGTTGGGGCAATCCAAACTGGTCTCACACCACTGTTTTTTGCTTGGCTCACGATTCCCTTCATCCATCTTTTGGCGACCCTCAGGAAGTTTTCTTTCACCAGCTCTGTAATCCCACTGTCACAGTTGAACTTCCGCTACAAGATACATGATACAATATGGTTAAATTTGAAAGATTCTAATAATTAGTATGTAGTTATAAAAAAATAAAAATTGTATATGATATTACCGTAAAAGTTCTGAAGTATCGTTCTTGAATGCTTATAGGTGTAACCTTCCAGCTATAGTAAGAACCATCAAACTTCCTTCAAAGTATTCCACCTATGACTCGAGAGAGTTTTCCTTTGTCCCGTCCAAACCTATTAGACGCATATAAGAAGAGGTTAAGACATGAAATACAAAATCCCAAAACATGAGACGGTAAAGAAGATGCAAAATCTATGAACACAAGATTCAGGTGACGCTATGAACACAAGAGAACCCAGCTATGAAATTTAGTAGTCACAATGAATTTCAGAAACAAACACAATAGCCTAAGTGATATAAAAACTTAAACCTTAGTGATATATAACTAAGTGATATAAAAACACAACAACCTAAGCAGTAAATCTACACAATATCTCAGATATGAATTTCGCCAAAGCAATCGCAAAAAATCTATGAACCAAACTTAAGTGATATAAAAAGTAATACGAATCCACACCAAAAGCGATCATATACAAAATCCCAAAACATGAGAAGGTAAAGAAGATGCAAAATCTATGAACACAAGATTCAGGTGAAGCTATGAACACAAGAGAACCAAGCTATGAAATTTAGTAGTCACAGTGAATTTCAGAAACAAACACAATAGCCTAAGTGATATAAAAACTAAGTGATATCATATACAAACACTAGCAATCAAAACAAGATTCATATACAAATACTAGCAATCGAAACAAGATTGCAGTCGTAAACCTAAGTGATATATAAGTAAGTATATCATATACAAATACTAGCAATCGAAATAAAATTCAGATCATATACAAATACTAGCAATCGAAAAAAGATTCAAATTGTATACAAATACTAGCAATCGAAACAAGATTCAGATTGTAGACTCAGAAGCAAAAGAAAAAGAAAGTGATTTCTCACCATATCGTCTCAACGTCGGGGATAGGATACTAACTCAAGAGGGGTAGATGTTGGCGTCCAGGAAGAAGTAGTAAATCATCTAAAGTGATTTCTCACCATATCGTCTCAACGTCGGGGATAGGATACTAACTCAAGAGGGGTAGATGTTGGCGTCCAGGAAGAAGTAGTAAATCATCTAACAGTGTTTGATTGTCTTGGACCGGATTCGGCGGTTGTTGCTCCAGATTCTGAGGCGCCTGCGGTTGATGCTCAGGATTTAAAGGTGGGGTTGATGGTACGGTGGTTGTCATGGGTAATCCAGGAACAGTAGCTGTTGAATCTGGTACGGTGGCTGTTGCTGCTGGAGAGTCTGGAACGACGGCTATTGTGGCTGGTTTGGAGCCGATTGCTGTTGTGGCTGAGCCGGAGGTTGTTATGTATTAGATGGGTATTGAGACGGGAGAGCCCGAGATACCGATGCTGTCTTGTAAGAGGATAACGGGTTGGAGGAGTGAGAAGACGCCCCAACGTCGCTTGATCTCCCACCGGCGCCAGATCAACCACCGCCGCATCGGACAGCTTTTCCATTGTTCGCCATTGGAGAATAGATTTCGAGAAAAGTAAGAGAAGGTTTCGAGAGAGTGAGGATTCGAGAGAGTGAGAGAAGGAATTAGGATAGTGAGGATTCGTGAGAGATTAGGGATTTGAGAGAGAAGGTTTCGAGAGAGTGAGGATCCGAGAGAGTGAGCAATTAGGGATTTGAGAGAGAAGGTTTCAGGAGAGTGAGGATTCGAGAGAGTGAGAGACGGAATCGGGATAGTGAGGAATCGATAGAGTGAGGATTCGAGAGAGTGAGAGATTAGAGATTTGAGAGAGAAGGTTTAGGTGATTTTAGAGAAGAAGTGACAGATTCGAGAGAGTGAGAGAAGGAATCAGGATAGTGAGGAATCGAGAGAGTGAGGATTTGAGAGAGTGAGAGATTAGGGATTTGAGAGAACAAGCATTAGGTTAGAGTGAGAGACTTAGGGATTTTGAGAGATTTAGATTTTGTCGCGAAATAATTTAGATTGGGGGGAACATTAGTACCCAACAATTCACCAAAACGCCAAAAATTTTATTCTGAAATTTGCATCCGTCGCAAATCGGTTATAATTTTTGTTAGTCGCTAATTAGTCACAAAAAGATAAACATAATGCAAAACTGTCGCAAATTGTAACAATATTGTGACGCTATTTCAGTAGTCACAAATTTATTTAGATTTTGATCCACAAAAATATACAAAATTGACTTATAATTATTCATATACATGTTATAGAGTCAGAATAACATGTTTAAAGACGAAATAAATATATTAGAAAGCAAATTTTGAAAAGTTACAACTTTGGAAAATATTGTAAGTATAATACATGTAACATTTAATATATCATATGGAATATACACTCATATATTTAGATTCAGGACTTATATGTAATATTATTAAGATTTACCGTATTAAAACTTAAAGCTTAACATTATTACAATACTAAAGTTTTAAAATTCAAAAAAACAAAATTTAGGAGTTACTAAAAGGTTGCAAATAAGTCACAATTTCAGGAGTCAGTAGCAAATTATTCAGGTGTTAGTCGTTAAATAGACTCTATTTGTGACCGAAATGGGACAGTAAAATCAAATCTGGTATTTCCTAAGTTTAGTCGCAAAATAGTCGCATATAAGTCGCAAATTAGTCGTACATTAGTGGTTATTTTGTGACTCTTTTGCGACGCCTTAAACAACAGAGGATACCATGGTTTAAAGTCTAAAACAGAAACATGATTATTAAAAATCTTAACACCATAATTATAAAAATTCAAATATTATAAATAATATCATTATTCAACGAAAAATATATCATAATATAATTTTTGTCATTCATCATCTTCATCATCCGAAGATGATTCGTTACATCGAAAGTCGTCTTCTGATTCAGCGTTCTCGATTTCAAAATCTATGTTCTCAGCGGGATGATTTGGCTCTACCAAACTATCAATTAAGATTTTCTCAATCGTACCAGTCATTCCATCATCAACTGTTTCTTGCAATATAACAAGTTTATTTTGGCTAAACCTTCCTTGAACAGCATGCCTTGGATTGACTTTTAGAATCGTGTGCCAAATTTGCCGAGGTCGTTTAGTATTTGGATATGAAAGATAACAAACTTGGTCAGCTTGAGAACCTGCATATGTAGATAATTAAAACTTGTTGAGCTTTAAATTAAAAGTATTTATAATTACATATATATGCTTAGGTAAAACAGAACAATACATAAAATGAATGGTTCGTAATTTTGATATTTCTTTGATTGTAGCACGTCAACAATGTCTCCATCTCACATGCGAGTGCCTTTGCCAATTCTAGGGTCATACCATTCACAGAAGAAAAGTGTTATCTTTAGATTCACAAATCCTGGATACTCGAGCTGAATAATGTTTTCCACGGTCCCATAATAATCATCCTCGTCAGGTGCTTCTGAATAATTTTGTCCTCGGACACATACGCCACAATTCCTTGTTTTTTTCGTGATCCCGTGGGCCTTCGTGTGAAACAAATAACCTCTTGTAAACTACATAGGCCACGACTTGACTTTACTTTCAGGACCTTCCACTAGCTCATGGACCTAAGGAGGAAAACTTTTTGAACTTGTAGAAACCTATGCACGTACATATATAATCGAATTTAAGATACGTATATATATATAAATATATAAATAATTTATATAGGATAGTAAATACGTACATATTGGCGAGTCCATATAGGAAATCTTCTTCTATTTTCGACGTGACCTCATCATCATAAAGTTTTGGATCACCATATCGAATATGCGCCTCCAACAATTTGTGTTTCACCAAAAATATATCAGATTAAACTAAAACAAATGGGATGTAAATCAACAATCAATTAGTCACAAGCGCATGAGTACCTCTCAAGTGGCCGAAAATAATCACAATTGCGTAGAACATATGCATGTGCACATTGAGTCAGCGGGAAGATTATTTTCAAGTTACACAAAATCATGACAATGTTCTTTTTCAGAAGTTCGAGGCGGGTTTGATCTAATGATCTACTACATAAGTCCCGAAAAAATGCTCCAATCCCTACAAAGTTAAAACATTATATCGTTATTTATACCAATATTATCAATAATTAAAAAATTAAGAAATAATTAACATTATTATCTAATATATACATGATACTACGAGGTGCACCTTACGAGGTAGAAGTTCAGCAAAGATAAACAGAAGCAATCGTTCCATAAATACATGGCAATCGTGACTTTTTATTCCTTAGAACATTCCACCATTGACGTCTGCACGACTAGCTAAATCTGCAACATAGCCGTCTGGAAACTTAACCTCATGTTTGACCCATTCTAATAGGCATTCTTTCGCTTTTGGAGTCAATCTCCAAATAGGAAATGGAGCTCTCCCTCCATCATCTACATGCAAATCTTTCCGAGAGCAAAATCTTTCAATGTCTAATCTTGACTTCATTGTGTCTTTTGATTTGTCTTTGGCATTCATAACAGTATACATGATGTTATCGTACACATTCTTCTTGATACACATCACATCAAGATTGTGTCATAGCATCAGATCCGCCCAGTACGACAACTTCCAAAATATGCTTTCTTTATGCCAATTATGCCAGTTTCCATAGCCGTCCACTTTAGTTTCATGACCTTTTCCACCGCAGACAGATGTTTTTGGTTCTTGAACTTGCCTTATATGCTGATATATAACTTCTCCAGCCAGAGATGCCGGTGGATAGTCGTTCAAAGCATGTTTTCCCTTCAAAAGTTTTTTTTATTCTTTCGCAGTGGATGATTAATAGGAATAAATCTCTTGTGACAGTCAAACCAACATGTCTTCCTACCAGCTGGCAATTGAAAAGAATATGTATCATCCATACAAATGGGACACGATAATCTTCCATGAGTCATCCATCCTGACAACATACCATATGCCAGAAAATCGCTAATAGTCCATAAAAGGACAGTTTTCAGATTGAAGTTTTGATCTAATGACACATCATATCCCTCAACTCCGTTATATCATAACTCCTTTAACTCGTCGATAAGTGGTTGGAGGAAAATATCAAGACTAGCTCGTGGATGATTTGGTCCTGAATTCAAAACTGTCAGAAACAAACACTCACTACTCATGCACATACCAGGAGGTAAGTTGTATGGAGTCAAGATCACAGGCCACAACAAATGATTTTTGGACATGCCAAAAGGATTAAAACTGTCTGTACATAATCCAAGATAAACATTTCATGTTTTTTCTGCAAATCTAGGATGCAATTGTTGGAAATTCTTCCACTCAGCCGCATCAGATGGATGACACATTACCCCGTCTTCTGAATCATGCTCAGCATGCCATCTCATTGATGATGCAGTTTTCTCTGATTGGTACATTCTCTTCAATCTGTCAGTAATAGGTAAATACCACATACGACTAAAAGGTATTCTAGTTCTTCCCTCACTAGCCTTGTACCTTGGTTTTCCACAAAACTTGCAATGCTCCAACTTCTCATACACTTTCCAGAAAAGCATACAATTATCTATACATACATCAAATGTATGGTACGGCAATCCTATCTTTCGCATCAAAGTCTCTATCTCGTAGTATGTACCATTTGCCTGATTACCCTCTGGTAAATACTCCGTAAACAATTCAGCCCATGAGTCCATGCAGGTTTCAGACAAATTATGATCTATCTTTATGTTCATGAACCAAGTAGCCAACAATAATTTTGACTGACCTTCCTGACATCCATCATAAAGTGGAGTACTTGAAGCACCTAACATGTCATAAAACCGTTTTGCCTCTTGGGTAGGTTCTTCATGTACATGATCATGTCCACTTTGATCATGTTCATGTTGATGCTCGCTAAATAGTATAGAACCATGAAATGCATCATTCACCATCCCAACATATACATTTCCCCCATCAAATGCTATTGGCTGAGAACCGCTAGTATAATCTACATTAGCATAATGGCTACTCGATTCTACCCCAACCACATCATAATCTTCACCATGCTTAGACCATACATAATATCCAGACATAAATCTTCTACTATGCAAATGATTTGAAATTGTCATTGCTTGTAATCGTTTGGAATTCTTACATTTAGCACAAGGACAGTAAAACCTACCTCCACTACTCTGTGCTATAGCTTGGCTACTTGCGAAACTCATGAACTGCTGCACCCCCGCCAAATATTCTGTGGAGATATGATTAGTACTTGGATCGATCCTATTATACATCCACTCTCGTGAATTCTACATCGTTTTTTCCTTCTTTATCTCGTTATTTTTTCTAACTTTTTATCTCCCACGTTTTTTCTTATGATTTGCTGGATTTTTTTTTTTAGCTAGATATAATAAATTATGATACAAATGTTGAGAGCAAGTGGTATATATAGAAAAAATTTGTGATTTATTTGCCACTCCTTTGTGACTACAGTTAAATGGTCGCAAAAGTTCAGTACTCACCTACCTTTCTTATTTTCAACGTTTATATTAACTACTTCTACCGACAACTTTGCTACTATAATGTACTAACAAATATAAGTTGCAAAACAGTCACACTTTTGAGACTACCTTGCGACTCCTTTTTATGAAAAATTTAGGAGTCTCTAATTCATCTTACATTGCCACTGTTTTGCGACTGAATATATTAACTCGGAAAGTAGTCGGAAAGTAGTCGCATAATTACTGACCATATGTATCAGTCGTATATTAGCGACGATTTTACGTCTCTTTTTACAGGAGTCGTAAATACGTCACAAAGGTGTCGCTCATTTTTGTGACCAAAAAAAGATCACAAAAAATAGTCCCAAAATCCTATTTTTCTTGTAGTGAGTGGTTGGTTTGCAAGAACCAATAAATACTTCGTTAAATAGTGTGATCTTTTATTTATTATTTAATTTTAAAATCTCTTTTGCACTAAAGTAATTAATTATTAGTATTCTCTTAAAATTTTCAATAAACATGAATAGTATACATATATATATATACACAATTTGATATATATATATATATACGAGTTTTACTACGTATTTTAGGTTTAGATAAGAAATCAATAAAATAAGATCTCACATTTTAAATTCAATACAATCATATCTAGCCGATTGAAAGAAAAATATACTTTTTTTTATTGTCGACTTATTCGGTTATATATATATATATATATATTAAAATTGGTTTCAAAGTTAATAATTAACATAATCGTGATACGTGTCAAATCTATCGATTAGATGTTGGCACGTGCTAAAAAAATTAAATTTTTTTTAAAAAAATAGAAAACTAATTTTAAAAAATATATATTTTTATATATTAATTTACATATCCATATATAAAAAATAATTTTTTTTCTTAACACTAAAGGAAAACTAACGAAAAAAATACATATGCTAATTTTACTTGTGTTATTGGTCAATTAGCGATTGACATTTATCATTTTTTTCTAATTCATTCAGTGTAGATATTAACCAATAAACAATAAGTATTGAAATTCAAAATAACAATGTAAATTTTTTGATATCAATTTATTTGGATAAAAATTATATATATATATATATATATATATATATATATCGTTGTAATTTAGTGTTTTTAATTCGTAAGTGAAAAACCAAAAAACATGGAAAAGTAATGAACTTATGAGAATGAATTTTTGATTGCTTGAGAATATCAGTACAGTTTTACTTATGTTTTATTTTATAAATTTTAACACATATAGCCATAAGTGAAAACACCAAAAAAAATTTAAAATAATGAGTTTATAGGAATAAATTTTCAATTACTTGATGAGAATTTTAGAATATCTTTAGCTATTTTTTTTTTATAATTTAAATTTAACTAAAATTAGGTTGACATAAGGTAAAATTATTACTTATGAGATTACGGTATATAAAAAATTATATTTAAAACAATGTTGGCTTTCCAAAATATTTTGTACATATCTTTATACTAATTATATATATATATATATATATATTTTTTTTTTTAAGTACTTTGTTAATAATAACTAAAATATAGATTTAATATGATACACATATTATTTTCATATAAAAGTTTTAGCTCTTATCTATTAAGATAGATTGCAATGAATTAAAATCTGGTTTAAAACAAAAATTATCAGATTAAAGGTAAAAAAGTGTGTGAGTTACCACTTAAAATTCAAATATCATTAGTAAAAATTTACATTTATTTCTTACTCCAGCGGATCCTTATCTAATATATAAAGTCCTAATGACAAAAAGAAAAATAGACATAATCTCATTAGAATGGAAAAATAGATAAGTATGTAATCTCTAAATTGCTTTCCAATTATGTAACCATCAAATTTTGACTTTCATTTACACGGTTTGGTAAAGTTACATTAACTTTTCAACATTTGGTATACAAGTCGATCAAATTACCTTTTATTATTTATCACATAACTCTTTTGCTTATAATTTAGAGTAGACACTTTTTTTATGAGACTGATGTGTGTAAGCGACCAGTTTTTCCAATTTCATTCTCACTCAACTAAGAAAATAACGATAATGAGTGACATGTTTCTATAGTTTCATTCTCCGAGTAGCTAGTGGTTGGTTGAGCCGTTTTAAGCCGTTGAGACGGTATGTGCTTTCTGAAGAAACCAATTTAGGCTTTGGCTTGCTCTCCCATTTGAAATTTTCAACATTAAATACCGTTTAAGTTTCCAAATATCTATTTAGTTCTGTATAATTCAATTGTTAACCCTGTACATAGTATGTGTGGAAATGGATTTGAGATTTGTGGTTGTGTACATGTTCAATTAGGTGTTTAAACTTTTTTTTGGGCATTATGAACTGTTAACCCTAAGATAAGATATATCCGTACAAGTATAAAATGTATTCAATTATGTGTAATTCAATTGTGCATCCGCCCAAATGTATGTATTACAGTTTGACATAAAATTTAGATTTGTAGTCGTGTACATATTCAACAATGATAATATACCTTGTGTACGTAGATTCAAATTTTAATTGCCACTTATAAGGATTGGATGAATGAACTATGGATCCAATCCCAGAGGATGCTTTGGGGTGTATATGGCAGAAGACGAACGGTGTACATTATGGTGTACGGTGGAAGTGGTGCATGCGATGAGTGGTGTGCATGATGGTATAGCAAGTGGTGTTCATTGTAATATTGGTTGATAGACATAAATGATGCAATAATATAAGTAAGCCTCTTCGACTAATATATAACAATGACGACTTATTATACTGATGTCAAGATATACTTTTTAAATTTTCGATATGATAATTATGTAAACATGCAAAAACGGTCGTTACTGTATTAAGTAAAGGTGATGAGTATAGTTTTGAGGTTTTGGATTGATCAGGTGAATGAATACATAAACTGATGTACGTATATACTATAGTTATGATATTCATACGTACATATGATACATCAATACATAAAAAAGAGTTCCTTTTCATACTAGGATTATAGTAATGGTTTAATGGGCTTGGATTAGGCTCAACAAGGTAGACGCACAGGCTCATCAATAAATCAACTATATCTCTTCCCCGTCCTCTCCTTTTTTTTTCTTATTCGTGTGGCTTCTGGTGTATGCCTTTTCGAATTGGTGGTATATGTAATCTTCAAGTAGGGACAGTTGATGACAATGAATCAATTATATTGCCTTGCAAGCGACAGTGAGATCTTTTGATTAGAATAGCACCTGAGAAGATTTGTAGTTATTGTGGAAAAACAAGATTACGAAGGTATTACTCACATGAAAGTACTAGAGTCCCACATCGGGAAAACAAAAAATCTTTGGACAAAATATGTGTTGTGGCAATTCTCCTCATTTGAGATATTTTTTAGGTGTGAGTTACGCCAACACTAATATGATATCCGAACCAGGTTCAGTTTTCTCGAAGTAGGGTATTACTCGTGGATGTCCAGACCCACAAACTTCACGTTTCAAATATCCAGTCCTTAACGTGAGGGGGTGTACTAGAGTCCCACATCGGAAAAACAAAATTTTTTTGGGCAATATATAAGTGTTGTGGCAATCTTTCTCTCTTGAGTTAGCTTTTGGATGTGAGTTAGGCCCACACTAATAAATCATTCAACATCATTCACGACTATCTAAAAAGGAGAAAGTTTTGGTGGTTATATGCAAGAGAGTTATTTTACTATTGGCAAATTTTTTGTAAAGAAAATAAAAATATTATTGTGAATATAATATAACTCAATATATGAATACATATTCCAATTAAAATATATTTTTTATTCACATCAAAAATAGATAATGCATAGTGACATGTACCGATAAATAAAAAATATGTTGCCGTAAATTCCATCGTGGTTTCCATTCAAATAAATAGAAATATTGACATTTGTATGACTTGTTCTTTAGCAATTATTCGTTTCCAAAAAAATAGTCAAAAATTTCATAAATCAATTGAACAGGAAAAATTCCAGGTGTTAAAGAAATCTTCGATATTTGCAATTGATATATACCAAAACTAATCGATAGCATACAAAGATGTAAAATATTATTTCGATTTAAGGATAAATGAAAGTCTAAATTTTATAGATACAATGAACACATTTAGAGTCTAAATTCCACTGTAAATAAAGCTACAATCGCATATATAGTATTTGATCTACGAGATATTTATCTAAAAATAGATTTAATTGCAACGATTCATCTTAAAAAATATAAAAAATAGAAAAGAAAATTAGTTTTGCTATCCTCTTTTTAAAATTTTGAGTCTTATCACACTAATAGTAATATAACTAGTGATGAAATATGTTGAAACTAGGTTTGATTCAGGTATAATTTTAAGGCAAGAAAATAATAATCTGAACTTGTAGCACTATTTTATATTATTTTGAGCTTTATTTAAGTCTTATGACACTCAGAGTGATGGCATATGTTGAGAAAATTGTTTAAATACATTTTTTTCCTTTGTTTTGCCTTTTACTTTTATATCCTTCAATAACATAAAATAAATAAAGATTTCAAAAATTCCATAAAGAAAAAAATAAAATCTCCATTGGTAAAGAAAAATTGGTATTTCAAGTGCATGTAAGTATCAGAAAATTTCAAATGGTAATATCAAGTCTCCTTACTTGAAAAAAGGAAATTTCTTTTTTTCCAAAATCGAAAATATCTGTTTGGTTATTTTGTTTTTGTTGATAATTAAATCCTAGAGTTTTGGGCACGCAATGGAGAAGAGTGACATATTTGATGCGACCAGATTTGTTTGGACAAGTTCAACACTTTATATAAAAGCTGCAATCTCACGGGTTAGATTTCCTGAGGGTATAGGGCCTATTGTAATATGTACTATTTTCCTCGTGCCTTTTTATACACAAACATTGATATCGTGCCGACTTCAGCGTGAACAAAACCACATGTACAGATTTTGATCGGATAAAACAAATATGTATATTTTCAGACTTTTCCAATATACCAAAAAACCAAAAGAAATATGGACATTTCTTTGACTTGTTCTTTAGCAGTTATTCGTTTCCAAAAAAAGTGGTCAAACTTTTCATAAATCAATTGAACAGGAAAAATTGCTGGTGTCAAAGAAATCTTCGATATTTGCAATTGATATATACCAAAATAATCAATAGCATACAAATATGTAAAAACATTATTTCGATTTTAGGATAAATAACATTCTAAATTTTATAGATACAACAAACACATTTAGAGGCTAAATTTTATCGCACTAGCATTTACAAGTATAATTGCATATATAGTCTTCGTTTTACGAAATATTTATCTAAAAAATATTTTATTGCAACGATTCATCTTAATTAATATAAAAAAATAGAAAAAAGTTTAGTAATGGATTTTAGCCTCTTTTAACATTTTGAGTCTTATCACAATTATATAGCTAATGATGAAATATGTTGAAAAATAGGTTTAATTTTAAACCAAGAAAATAATAATCTGAGTTTGTAGTATTAATTTTTAATATTTTGAGTTTTAAGTCTTATGACACTTAGACTTATGATTACATGTATTGAAAAAAAATTGTAATCTACTTTTATATTTTTCAATAACAAAAACAAAAATAAATAAATAAATAAATAAAGATGTCAAAAATGCCATAAAGGAAAAGAAAATCTCCATTGGTAACCAAAAAAAAACAAGTTTCCAACATGCTTCGATTCATTTAATCAGATTTTGTAAAGAGAAGATGGCGTTTTAAATATCTGAAAAGTACATGTAACTATCAGAAAATTTCAAACGGTAATATTAAGTCTCCTAACTTTAAAAAAGGAAAATTCATTTTTCCAAAAGCGAAAATATCTGTTTGGTTATATTCTTTTTCTTGATAATTAAATCCTAGAGTTTTGCGGACAAAGACTCTATATAAGCTTGCGTCCCACGACTCCACAACATTAGTTTACTTTTATGAGATACTGTTGTTCCCCTCACCGAGTGTTTCGTTTCTCTCGCTCGAACAAAAACACGATGTTAGATATGACAAATACTAAACCTTGTCGTGAAATATGGAGTTGGAATCGAAACGAAGAGATGAGTTTAATCGAAGATTGTCTAAGAAACTACCGTTTTATTGCGATCGATACAGAGTTTCTAGGCTCTTTGAGGGAAAGTTCACAAGACGCTACGGACGAGGAATGATACGACGACATGAGCTTCAGCGTAGATCAAGGCAGACGCACAGGCTCATCAACAGATCAAGGCATGGAAATTAGTGTATTTTTTACGTTGGCATCGAGCTCTCTCAGTGTCTATTCAATAGATCAACTATGTCTCTTCCCCGTCCTCTCCTGTTTTTTTCTTATTAGTGTTGCTTCTGGTGTATACCTTTTCGAATTGGTAGTATACGCAATCTTCAAGTAGGAAAAGTTGATGACAATGAATCAATTATATTGCCTTGCAAGCGACAGTGAGAACTTTTGATTAGAATAACGCCTGAGAAGATTCGTAGTTATGGTGGAAAAACAAGATTATGAAGGTATTACTCACATGAATCGTATTAGAGTCCCACATCGGAAAAACAAAAATTCCTTGGACAATATATAAGTGTTGTGGCAGTTCTCCACTTTTGAGATAACTTTTGGGTGTGAGTTAGGTCCAAGTTTGATTTTGCTTTAGTGCTAAAATCTCTTCTTCCATAGCCTTTCTCCATTCTGGACTCCGTGATGCCTCTTCAAATGTAGTTGGTTCTTTGACTTCAGGATAGGCAGCATTTACGTACTTAGGATTTTGTCGACTTTTTCTTGTAGATCTTCGTAGTTGGGGTTGTAATAGCTCTAGTTGTTCTTCTTCTAGATGACTAGTCTCCACTTCATATGGTGTTTCATGAACACCTGTTCTCCAAGGGCTTCTTGACTTGGATCCTACATTCAATTGAGCTGAAGATGATTTTGGTTCTTCTGTATCGTCATTGTCTTGAGAAGATTCTAGTTGTAACTTCGTTTGTAATTTTTCTTGCACCTCATATGTATCTGGTAACGCGACCTTGTTTGCCCACCATGAAGATGCGTCATCGAATACAACATTTTGTGAGATATATATCTTGTTTTTATTGGGATCACAACATCTCCAGCCTTTCTTTTGTTCGTCGTATCCAACAAAAATGCAGCGAATGGCCTTCTTGTCAAACTTCGTACGATTGTCATCGGTAATAAAAACATATCATACACAACCAAATACTCTAAAGTAATTGATCGTTGGTTTCACATCATATAACTTCTGAAATGGTGAAACAAACTCCAGTCTTGGTTGTGGTAGCCTATTGGTGATATAAACTGTCGTCTTCATGCACTCTGTCCAAAATCTTGTATCAATTTTCTTAGCATGTAGAAGACTTCTACATATTTCTGATAAATCGCGAATCTTTATTTCCGCTACTCCATTTTGCTGAGGAGTTTTTGCACAACTAAGTTGTCTCCGAATGTTCACCTCCTTGAGGTAGTTGTTAAACTCATTTGAAGTATATTCTTCTCCATTCTCAGTGTGTAGACACTTGATCTTTTTTCCAAGCTCACGTTCTACTTCGGTCTTGAAATCTTTGAATTTTTCTAAAGCCTCATCTTTATGCTTTAGAAAATAAACTCATACGTATCTTGAAAAATCATCAATAAAGATTATCAAATATTGATAACCACGCATTGATGGTTGTTTGATTTTTCCCATCAATTGTCAATGAACCAGCTCCAATGGCTCCTTAGCTTAAAATTTTGACTCCTTGTAAGGCAATTGATGCGCCTTACCATATTGACATCTAGCACACACAATCTCATGGTTAATCTCAAGTTGTGGGAGTCCTTTTAACATTGACTTATGCATCATAATTTTTAATTTGCTGTAATTGACATGTCCGAGTTGTGCATGCCACAAGTCTCCAGTGTCACTTCTCTTGGTCTTTTCAACATAGGTTTCTTCTGCTGACATCACATAGATAGCCTTCATTTTTGGTCCTTCTATGAATGGTGTACCAATGACTTTTAAGTCTCGATACACCTTGACATCTTCTGGGCCGAACAATACGTAGTTGCCTGCACTTGTTAGTTGAGCTACTGATAAGAAATTCTTCTTCATCCCGGGAACATGATAAACACTTCGAAGTTGGAATTCTTCATGTCCATACTTATGTGGTAGATTTGTCTCGCCAACATGAGCTATCAGCAATTGTGTGTTATCAGCTGTTAGAATAACACGATCTCCATTGTATTTTGTGATGTTCAACAATTTTGACATATCTCCTGTCATAATTGCTCCCCCTGAATGGAAACTTCTATTGTTGTTTCCTTGAACATCTCTTTCTTGCCCGTTGAATCTTCCGGTACCACGTCTACGTTCTCGACCTTGACCTCGGCCTCGTCCTTTTCCTCGGCCACGGCCGTAATCATATCCTTGTGTGCTTCTTCTATTGGTGAATAAAGCTGTCTCTTCACCGTTGGTTGGTAGGCTAAGCGTGGGTTTATCTAGATCCTCATCATTGATTAGCAAATTCTATAGATCTGCTAAAGTTGGCTCGGTAGCCCACCTTGGACAATATATAAGTGTTGTGGCAGTTCTCCACTTTTGAGATAACTTTTGGGTGTGAGTTACGTCCACACTAATATGGTATCAGAGCCAGGTTCAATTTTCTCGAAAATGGGCTATCTCCCGTGGATGTCCAGTCCCACAAACTTCACGCTTCGAATGTCCAGTCTTGAGCGTGAGGGGGTGTATTAGAGTACCACATCGGGTAAACAAAAATTATTTGGGCAATATATAAGTGTTGTGGCAATCCTCCTCCTTTGAATTAGGTTTTGGGTGTGAGTTAGGCCCACACTAATAAATTATTTAATCACTCACGACTATCTGAAAAAGAGAAAGTTTTGGTGGTTATATGCAAGAGAATTGTTTTACTATTGGCCAATTTTTCGTAAAGAAAATAAAATCATTATTGTGAATATAATATGACTCAATATATGAATACATATCCTAATGAAAATATATTTTTGTACTCACATCAAAAATAGATAATGCACAGTCACATGTATCGATAAATAAAAAATATGTTGCCGTTAATTCCATTGTGGTTTTCGTTCAACCTCAACATAAGTCGTTAATTGGGATAAAAATAAAATATATTTTTGGGCTTTTCAAATATACCAATAAATAAAAAGAAATATTGACATTTGTATGACTTGTTCTTTAGCAATTATTCGTTTCAACATATTTCATCACTAATCGATAGCATACAAAGATGAAAAAAAATATTTCGATTTTAGGATAAATGAAAGTCTAAATTTTATAGATACAATGAACACATTTATAGTCTAAATTCCATTGTAAATGCATCTACAATCGCATATATATTATTTTTTCTACAAGATATTTATGTAAAAATAAATTTAATTGCAACAATTCATCTTAATAAATATAAAAAAATAGAAAAGAAAATTAGTTTTGTTAGCATCTTTTTAACATTTTGAGTCTTATCACACTAATAGTAATATAGCTAGTGATGAAATATGTTGAAAAATAGGTTTAATTTTAAACCAAGAAAATAATAATCTGAGTTTGTAGCATTATTTATTGATATTTTGAGTTTTAAGTCTTATGACACTTAGACTGATGATTACATATATTGAGAAAAAATTGTAATCTACTTTTATATTTTTCAATAACGAAAACAAAAATAAATAAATAAATAAATAAGGATGTCAAAAATGCCATAAAGGAAAAAAAATCTCCATTGGTAAGCAAAAAAAAAAAAAAAGTTTCCAAAATGCCTCGATTCATTTTATCAGATTTTGTAAAGAGAATATGGTGTTTTAAATATCTGAAAAGTGCATGTAACTATCAGAAAATTTCAAACAAGTCTCCCAACTTATAAAAAAAGGAAATTTCCTTTTTCCAAAATGGAAATAACTGTTTAGTTATTTTATTTTTGTCGATAAATCAAATTAAATCAAATCCTATATAAGCTTGAGTCCCACGACTCCATCACATTATTTTCCTACATACTCCCTCCCGAGTGTTTCGTTTCTCTCGCTCAAACAAAAACACGATGTTGGAGATGAAAAATACTAAACCTTGTCGTGAAATATGGAGTTGGAATCGAAACGAAGAGATGAGTTTAATCGAAGATTGTCTAAGAAACTACCGTTTTATTGTGATCGATACAGAGTTTCCAGGTTCTTTGAGGGAAACTTCACTAGACGCTACGGACGAGGAACGATACGACGACATGAGCTTCAGCGTAGACAGGACAAAACTGATCCAGTTAGGTCTTACTCTGTTCGACAACAACGGAAGACTCGGTGGTACTTGGGAAATCAATTTCGCTGATTTCGAAGAAACTGAAGACGCAAGAAACGAGAAATCCATCGAGTTCCTCAGACGCAACGGTCTAGATCTAAAGAAGATTAGAGAAGAAGGTATCGGAATCGAGGGTTTTTTCTCGGAGCTGTTTTGGATTCTGAAACAGACTAGGAATATTACTTGGGTGACCTTTCACGGATCTTACGACATCGCCTATCTACTCAAGTGTCTCACCGGAGAATCTTTACCGGTGACTTCAGAGAGGTTTTCGAAAGCGGTGTCGAGAATTCTCGGTTCTGTTTACGATTTAAAAGTATTGGCTGGTCGATACGAACTAGGAGTAAGTAGCCGTCTCGGTCTGGAGAGTCTAGCACATGAGTTTGGACTTAACCGCGTTGGTACTGCACACCACGCCGGTTCGGATAGCGAATTAACGGCTCGTGTTTTCGCTAAGATGGCTAAGATCTGCCACAATGTACAAGAATCTGAAGGTTTTGTTTATGGACTTGGCTATAGAATCATCTCTGATCGTTTAAAGCACAAACTGCAGCAGATTCACCATGTGGTGGTGATGACAAGATGCTACGGACCACCACCGCCGCCTCCACCACCGTTTCCGATGTTAAGGCCGATGTTTGTTCCTGGTTTTCCCCCTTTTGGTGGTTTTGTCTTAATGCCGAGGGTACCTATGTCTTAAATCTTAATGAAAACACTTCTTATCTTAACTTGAATGTAAGTTGTGTCTATGCTTTGATGTGTTTAGTGTTAGTCAACAACCCATCTCTTCTTGTTAGTATCGTGTCAGTATATTTTTTTTGTTGATCTGGTAAAAAGAGTATTCAATATATCTGTATCCATTTTGATAGAAAGTTGAGATTTTTTATTGTTTAATTCCACACTTTGTCCTTCTTTCTTGACAAGTTTCGTAACCTGAAGATATATTACTTTTTTTATAAAACAGTATTTTGTCATCTTATATATACCATTTTTTTTTTTTCTAAGGTTGTAAATATTTCATTGATAATGAAAATAGTTTAGGTTACAAACCAAAGATTTGAAACCTATACACATGGTTTCATGGCAAAAAAGATAAAAACATGGAAGCATAAGATGGTAATTAAACCTAGTTTTCGGTTCATCTACTCAACCAAGCATCAACAAGACAAGAACGAAACTGCGGTAACTTTTCATCACTTTTTTCTTATTTTCATCACTTTTTTCTTGTGTTTAAGGAAATAAAATATGAATTTGGTGGAAACCAAATAAAAGCAGAATTAAGCTTGGACTTACACCATCCTCATCGACTAAGTCATTTAACATGATTTTCAGGATATTGTTCCTGCTTTTCGATACGCGTGTCTGTTTTCTTGGTTCTCAGGAAGTGCCTAAATAAGTTGATGGAACATTTGAAAGTGCATCAGAATTGGTTTGACTATAAAACAAGTCACTAGCCTAAGAATGATCTTATATCTGCTCTGCGGATTATCAATAGCCTGCTCTGAGAAGAGCACATTATATATGAAGAATACAAATGTGATATTGAGATTATCTGCTTACTTTCTCTGATATCTCCTCTTCTCCACCCCCACATTTTGTATCATAACATAATTCTCGTAACGGAAGTGTTATCTCATATACACCTAAAGTATTAGCTGCCACATTTAAACTAAGATTAGTATCCTCCTTTGCTTGTTTGATCAAATCAATCAGTTTCTTGCATTATCACCTGAAACCGGATTAGATCATTGTAAAGGCATATCATTCCAAAACTACTTAGTTAAGAAACATGTGGGCAAATACTCGTAGCCAACACAAACAGTCTTTCTTAGCATTAGCATCAGTTTTATTCTCTCTCTTTCATGTAATTATAAGACAAATATCAGACAAACCTGTGGAATGTTTTGTAAAACCGATCGATCAACAGATTTATTAGATTTGGTAGACGAATCAGCATCATAATCTCACTTTCCTAACGCTAATCAAATAATATAGGTAAAGACACTCACAAGAAGTTTAACCAATGGGCAATGGACGACCCCGGGGTTTAAGAAGTTTCGCTATTGGAGAAACAAGAGAGAATAAAAGTAGGGAAGAACTTGCTTTATACACATGAATTTCCAAAAATATATGATTATATTCTTTAAAAGTTGATTAGAAGTAAGGAAAAAAATGCTTGCCTAAAACCATTAGTACTTGCCCCAATTATACTTACATTTATTACTTTCTTTATGATAAAACAGCCTCCATATTCCACATTTTGATTAAAGCCCACATAGAGGCCCATATAAAAAACTCGAGCAATACAACTCTTAAAATTTAATATCTAACAAATCTACTCCAGCTCTCTCATTTCTTCACGGACTAGGGGGTGTTATTCGATTTTGAGTAATGTAGTATTATAGTTATTATAATGATTGAGGGATGTAAGAATTTTTTAGAGAGTTAAAAAAGATTTCACATAATCACAAAAATTTTCTAGAAAATATCATCTTACCATCTAATATTTTAAAAGTTGTTTCAAATAAAAAAAAATTTTTAAGTCAATCAACTAATAACACTAAACTTTAATATAATCTGAAAGTTAGTTAAAGTATTTCTTAATCCAATAAGGCATGATTTTGAATGAATTTCTAAAATCATTATTCAATAATACATGACTTTTAATGAATGTAAACAATTTTTTATAAATATTGAACCAATAACACATGATTTTAATGGAGTCTTTATAATTCAAGTTTGAATGACAATAAACTTTTCAAAAGTTATAACTCTTTAAAAATCACAAAACCAATAACACCTCCTAAATATAAGAACTATTTTATGTGTTGTCAAAAAAAAAACTATTTTATGTTATATAAAAGAACATTATTCTGTTTGATTATACAAGGAAAAAGAACATTTTAAAAAAATTACTATTTTTTGTTTTTAAGTTTTTGAAAACGTTTTTGGTCCACCTAATTAACTAATTAATAATTTGGTTCAACCCTTGGAGAGCATTAGAGAAATTTTGACTCCACAGTTTTGGTCTTCTACAAGTAACTAAAATATGACTTCATACTATGGAAACCAATGATTTATTATAACCTCTGAGTTGAACTAAACTAAGGCTTTTTTATTCCTTGAATCTTGCGGAAGAAATTAAAACGTACGGATTTTTATTTAAAAGACCATTTCAACAAAAATTGAAATGTTCAACTAATGTTAGATTAACATAATTTTTATTGAAACATAGAAAATATCGATTACAAGACATGATAAACGTAAAACAAAGAACAAAAACAAACACCAAACCGATAGTAAAGTACACAGACATATAGAAATTTGGATCTTATTTAAATTAGTGCATTTTTCACCAGCGATGAGAAGTTGGTATGAGCACAAGAGGGACTTTCTTGGCGATAGCGAAAGCTCCGTCTTCTTCCATGTCAATGTCTGCAGTGGTCATTCCATTGGGCAAACTCCAATCGAAGAAGTAAAGAAGGTTAAGAAGGCCAAGCTCGACAATGGTGATCCCCGTGGCCATCCGAGGACAGATCCTACGTCCGGATCCAAATGGCAATAGCTCAAAATGTTGACCCTTATAATCGATAGGGCTATCGAGAAACTTCTCGGGAATGAACTCCCCAGGTTTTTTCCAGTATTTGGGATCACGTCCTATCGTATAAGTATTGATTTGGATAATGGTGTTCTTGGGAATGTCGTAACCTTGAATCTTGATGTTGGACATAGTTAATCTTGGGAGCAAGAGAGGAGCTGGTGGGTGTAATCTGAATGTTTCCACGATCACCAGTTTCAAGTACTCAACTTTGTCTAGATCTTCTTCTGTGATTCTCTCTTTGTTGGGTCCAAGCGTTGCTCGAATCTCTTCTTGGAGTTTCTTCATCACTCTCGGATATCTGCTTAGTTCTGTCATCGTCCATATCATCGTGATGGCTCCCCCGTCCACTCCAGCCAAAAAAATATCCTGATCAAATGACACAATAACTATCAAAACGAGATATTTTTCTATATCTCAAGTTAACTTGCTTCCAAAGGTATAATCTTGTTCTTCATGTTAAAAATCTAAAAGATTGTACTATTAATTATACTCTACTCACCGACATGACTCCTTTGAGATGGTCATCAGTGACTTTAAAAGAATCGACATTTGTAGGTTTATTGATCATATCCAACATGACGCTGATGAAGTCCGAGTGATCTTGAGGTTGTCCAGTCTTCAAATGATCATCGATCACATGTTGAAAGAAATTTGCGAGTTTGGAAAAGGCTTTGTTCACCCTCGAATGATGACCGGAGATCCGGTCTATGAGCCACCCTCCAGGGAAGAAGTCGGCGAACGCCAAGGTGCCAAGGTTGGTCTCTGACTCAAGCACCAACTCTTCCACTCTCTCCATATCCACAAAATCGCACTGGTGGAAGTTTTGTCCGAAAGCAAGTCTACAAATGATGCTGGCCGTGAAGGAGAAAAGGACCTTCCTCAAATTAACTGATGAGGTTTGTGTCTCGTCAGCAGATTTTGATATTTTCTTGACCAACAATACGCTCTCTTCCTCTCTAATATACCTGAAAGATTTAAGTTTTTTCACACTAAAGAGCTCAAGCATGGTAATTTTCCTCATCTCTCTCCAGTCCTCACCGAAAGAAGCAAAACCAATGTCTTTAAAGTTGTAAGTAAACAAACCAATCGCGCGCGACCGTTTTCGGTCGGCTACAAGTCTCAAGATCATGAGTCTTGAGCACCTCCTCAGCTCCTTCTTTGGAGGAGACAACGATCACAGGGACTACCCCGAAATGGAGAAGCACCACCGGTCCATATTCTTGGGAAATTTTGTGAAAAGATTTGTGAAGAAGCTTTCCAAGCTGGTGTAAGTTTCCGATGATTGGAAGACCCAACGGTCCCGGAGGCAGTTTCCCTTTCGACGGTAAAAGCTTTTTAAAGAAGATTAAAGAGAGAGGGAAGAGTAAGAGGAAACAAAAGAAGATAGTAGACATTTTCTTGTTCTTTCTGGCTAACTTTCTTCTTCCTTTTATTGAAGTGAAGAGGAATTAGTGTGTTCTCATAGACGCAATATACAGATCCATATTGACAAATGCATGTGGTTAGGTTTTTGACACCAACAAAGTTCACTCTATTAATGTTGGAATAATATTAGATATTTGTTAATATCAGAGATAAATGCTTGAAGAATTGGATAGAATAAGTTGTTCGTGTCTAAAGCCTTTTAACCGAAGCATCATAGCTAAAACGAACGATCTAAACCACACTACTATATAGCTTGGATAGTTTGTCATTAAAAATCAATGATGTTGGACCAAAGATGGCCATTGGTACAAGCCAGCCAAGCTGGTGCTTGCGGCCGCTATAATAATATGTATTTAATCGGCCATTTTTAACTGAAAAAATCATTAGTTTTACTGGAAACATACTACTAACTTAGAGAATAAGTCACAGGTTCGAACGACATAAGAGACATTTTTTTTTTTGAACAAAAGAATCAGTCTAAAAATTTTTTCTCTGCTTGGAACTACCAAAATCTCACGGCCGGCTCTTTGTGGGACAAGTGAGTAATCCGAGCCACATTAGATAAGTTTCGATAACCTTTTGCACCTAAGACAAGAAGAAACATTCCGGAAAAATATAGAAGATCGGGTCAAGTCGGTCTTTGCCTGAAACTTGACAAAACTCGTAATACAACTTAAACGCAAGGTGCTTGCCCTGAACTCTATTCCTTGTACTTTTTTATTCCTTGTACTTATTGCGTATTAGATAGCAAGAATTATAAAGTGAGGGCCAATCAATCACAATAAATGGACTTTCTTAGACCATATTTTAGATAAAAGAAACCTCATTTTCTTTTGTTTTCTTACTTTTCCTCTGATTTTGGTACCAAAATGTGTTGTCATATTTTTACACGTCATCGGAAAACTTTATCAGCTTTTCGAGCATCTTTTTTTTTTTTTTTTTTGTGTTTGTTGATTGTGCATGATTTACACATGTTTTGGCCTTTTAGAGTAATATTTGCTGCAGCTAAAAGCTTAGGTGTTTTATTGGTTCATGTTTAAAAAAAAAAAAAAATCTATCCACATAAATTTATATAGTTATAAAATATATTTTCAACATCATATGGATTTCTATGCTTTTAATTTGGAATAATCAAAGGAATTTTCAATTTCTAAAATATATCATCATTTATTTTTATATATAGTTCTTCTTACCAAAGAACATTAACTACAAGGATTAATTGAGTTAATTAATTGAATTGAATTATGAAAAAATCAATATATTTCTTAGAAAACCTCAAGCCCATACAAAACCCCTGCATGCTTCTCCGGCCCATCTTGAACAAAATACAAATCTCGCATCCTTTGAAACGCGTGCCACGTAAGCAAACTATCAGAACCGGCTTGATGACATTTCCCAACCGCCCGGTTAACCTCAAGCGTCCTTGCAACCCGGTCTAAACCGCCATACAATCTCCTCTCACAAAACCTCATCATATGCTTCACATCATACACGCGCTCACCAAACAACACTCTCATCACGCGCTTAAACTCACCCAACGCGCCTGGTAGTTCCCGGCGCGTGAGAATCTTCATCAAGTAACCAAAATCGTACGCACTATGAAACGTCACCCAGCTCACATCCTCGTTACAAACAAGCCCCGACGACATCATCAGCTCCGCGAACCTCTCCGAATCAACTCCGTCGCGACAATTCCGCTCGAAATCGATACCTTGCCGACGAAGAAGCTCGATCGAGTCAGGCTCGTGTGAGTCACGTGCCACGTCGAAGTCACGGAAATTAAACTCCCAGATGAACCGTCGTCGGTCACCACCGCCAAGATCCGGGAGGTTACCGTCGGCGTCGGAGAGAGTGAGACCGACTTGGATTAAGCTGAGCGCGTCGACATTAGCTTTAAGAAGACTATAGAGATCGGAGGGGTTTGTAAATCGGAGATCGGATTTGAAAATCACGCCGGGAAACTCAGTATCCATGGAGATGAATGGATAATCGTCGATGACTTCGCTGATTAGCTCAAATTCAGATTCGAGATTCTCCGCCCAGACTTCACGAGTCACGACGGTGACACCGCCGTCTGGTTTGTGATCTGTGTTCAATATGATGATTGCCATTGAAATTGAATCAAAAAGCTTTGATTTATGATAAGGGGGATAATAGTCAGTGTGTGTATATATATGTCAAATGTGACTCTGTGTGAAACAGAGTGAAGAGTTGCGAGGAAGAAGACGTGGGACGAGAAACGCGTCAAGTTGTAACGTAACTTGACTCGGTCCAACTTGGCCACTCTCTACTTGGTTTAATATTTAATTAATTATTCCTTTATTTATTGGTATTCCTTTTTTTTAATGATGTCATACACTGAATATATATATGTTGTAGCAAACATTAAAATTTCATAAAATGTTTATATATCTTGGATTCAGAGTATCTCTATTTTCTTGGAATATCCAATTCATATCTAAAACGAATGTATATTTTTCTTATTCATAACTGAATTAGTTTAATTTAGTTTGTAAGTCATTTTGGTTGATTATCATTTTTAAATATAAGTACAATAGAGCTCTTACTAAAAAAAAATGTTTAATCGTCTCACTTAAAAAACTACATGATATTAGAAAAATACTAAATTAGATATCGTGGATGTAATGGTAAAGTGGCTAAAATTTCGACGAATATTATATAAATCCAACCAAAAAAAATATATATATATATAAAAGTCAATTGGACAGACTGCTAAATGGGAAAGTCTCAAGTTGATGGATAGAGTCCAAACTTCCAAGTCTGTTGCGTATGTAAATCGTGTCGTAAATCCCAAATTCTTTGAATATTTGTTCATTTATTTAAGGGAAAAAGGTCACTATCTCAAATAATTTAGTATTAACTAAAGTTTGGAATTGGGTCGATCATATTGGCTCTCGAGTACCAATGTGCCAACATAAAGTGTTGACTATACAACACTAATTGTCTTGCAGTAAAATTTTGAATTTATTATTGATTTTGGTAGCATTTATCGTAGACAATACCTTCTAAAGCATATGTTTGATGGATTAGACCGGGTTGACAAAGGACAAATCATTTAGCCTTATGGTTGAATCTCGATCCAATTCATCTTTAGGATAAATTTGTCCCTATTCAAAACGCATAGCTCATTTGTCACATTCTTGTTTTTCATTTTTTTCCAGGCAACAAATATCTTTATGAAAAAATATATTTTCTATTTCTTTGTCAAAAAATATTCAACAAAATATATGAAAGTAAAATATATATCATGAACCAAATGTGTGCATATAATATGAAACAACTGTATTACGGAGCAATGACTAGACATAAGAAAATTCAAACAAAGAATAAAGATGACATGACACAACTCTATTGGAACGTGAAGTTTGCTTTTAAGACAAACCTTAGTGTAAGATTATCTAAAGACTTTCTATTGAAAGTTATTGAGGATTAGGCACGTTGCCAACCTCGTGAAATTGCTTGTGTGCTCATATTCTTGTATTAACAATTGGTATCAGAGCGGAACACCTCGCTGAATAAATTATTCTTCAAACATAGGTGAGACCCTGAGAAGAGAATATGGAGACATACTCACAACTACTCGATGTTTACAATCCTCTGTTGTTAGATGGTGCGAATTATGGATATTGGAAAGTGAGAACAAAGGCCAATATTTGTGATATCGATGAAGATGCTTGGACGACTGTCGAGTGTGGTTGGAAAAAATTGTATGTGACATCTGAAGACAGAGAATTAATAGTCAAACCAAGGACAAGGTGAACTGCAACAGAGAAAAAGTTGTCAAAGTTTAACTAAAGGAGTTGAACACAATTTTCAAATCGGTGAGCCAAAGAGAATTCGAACCAATACAAGGGTGTGAATCAGCTAAAGAAGCGTGGCATATACTAAAAAATGTCTTTGAGGGTACATAAAACGTTAGGAGGACAAGGCTCGAATTACTAGCATCACAATTTGAAAATAGTCGGATGGATGATGACAAGAAGATAGCAGATTTCAGTGCCAGACTTAGTTCCATTGTGAATGAAGCACAAGTGTTAGATAAGAAATACAAAGATGAAAAATTGGTGAAGAAACTTTTGTGATGCTTACTGGCTAAGTGTTTGTCTTTGAAAACTGTGATAAAATTGACGATGCTACAAGCTGAGGAGATAGAAATGGAGTCTAATTCACCTAAACCTATGAAGGATCATGTGTTTACAGTTGATAAAGACAAACAAAAGATTCTGAAATTTGAAGAAGTTATTCCCTTGATGGTAGGAAAATTTGAAGAGAACATGGATCTTGAAACGACCCGAACCGTTTTTTTTAATGCAATAATTAATATTCCCATAAATATTAATTATATTCTGAATAAAATATTTAATTTAATGATTAAACAAACAGACCAAATCACTTAAATTAAGCATATTTAAATCAATTTATTTTAAAGAAAACTAGTTTCCACCACAAACCACAAAAGTTATAAAATAAGACTCGTACTTATTAAATAAACTTCAACCAACAGTAATCGAAATTATTAAACATAAATAAAGTTCGACACTACCACACAAATACCGAGTCCTAAATCATCTTCCTTCTCATTGCCTTGATTCCACGATCACACTTTATCTTTACCTGCAACATAACGAAGAGTTGCGTAAGTATTATAAAAAATACTTAGTGAGACGGTCATCCCATCTACGAGCTATACACACAAACGATTGAGAACACAATAAACACAATCAATCACAATTAAGCAAACCACACAATGAGTATACAACCCATTGACACAACCAGCCCATGAATCCGATTCCCGATCCATCACAAAAATCAACCTACACAACACCACAAACACATCAAACCATCTCTACCGCTTAGATAAGCTTATGGTCTCGCACTCACCTCTAACTAAGAAAGGATTTTGGCTCAAAAACCACAACACCCAGCCAACCAAGACTCACTCACAAGCCAGCAACAGGTCGCCCAAACTCGCTCACACACCCTACAGCCAACCACAACAAGCAAAACGATTTCAACCAAAACTGGGAAATTCAGAAACGATCATCCTCAAAGATGGAGTCACGAAAAGAATTCTAACCGTCCACTTCCAATCTCCACCGCTGAAAATCAACCCCTGGATGTCCTGAAGGTACGCTCAAAGTTTCAGGATGATCGGACCGGCGGTGAAACCGCGTTGGTCCTAATCCGCGTCTGAGACAGAGCGCCCCACGAGAAAAAGCATAACTCTTAGGATATTAACTCAAATCTAAACTCGAAAAGTGACGCATCTAGAGGAAAAGCTTAGCTACAACTCCACAAAATTTTATTAAATTTGGAAACGATTTTCTTGGTCGAATCGATTTTCTCCCAAAGGCTATCAAATCCGATTTCCTCCTCCTTCCTCTCAAGCCAACACCAAGCTCTACCTTTTACTCTCCTCTCCTCTTCTTCTCTGCAACAAAACAGAGCTCCCAAATTCTCTCTCTCTTTCTCTTTCTCTCCCTCTCTTTCTCTTTACGGACAAGAAGAAAAATAATGGAGGAAGAAGAGAGGAAGAAGACTAATTAAAAGAGGAGGAAGAAAAATCAAACCATTTTTCATTCTTTTGGTTTAAAAACCACCACGTGGGGTCCACACCCACCAACCGTTTCACAATTCGTTTTTTCGCTCGATAAATGTTTTTCTCGAAACTCTTACGATTAAATTACGATTAAAAGTCTCAACTACAAGAAAACACATTTATCACAGATTTAAACGGATCGCAACATTTTAAATATATATATACCTCTATATATATTTTTCCGTCTAAAATCTATTTTCCTGGGAGACGGGCGTTACAATTCTCCCCCACTAACATAGATTCGTCCTCGAATCTGCGATACAACCCAATCCGCAATGAACTCCAACTCACAATCATCGCAACGATTCTCTTTTCAACCTTGACCAACCCGGCCATCACAACTCAAACACGAGAGTGAACACTATCAACCTCCGAGGTCTACATTCAGTCACTATGCTTATATCCACGTCCTAGACATTCATTGCTCCTAACACAACTCGTACTCGTACCACTCCACCCTTAGGACCGAATTCCCTCGAGTTATCGGTATCTCATGCCACTCCTCACTCTCAGGTCACAAAGACCTTCGAGATCTGGGTATCTCATTCATACCACTCCCACTCTTAGGTCACATGTCCTTCGGGCTATCGGTATATCTCTCATACCAGTCACACCCTCAGGTCACATGTCCCTTGAGCTATGGGTATCTGGGGAACTAATCCTCTCCTCACAAGTTGTACAGGACCAAACCGTCCTTAGAGCAATAAAGTCTAAACGTTTACAAGTATCACTGATCGAATCTACCTCACATAGTCTGCGTATAACAACGCAATGTCAAACACAACCACACATATTCTAAACCCGGAATATCATCACAGCCACGACCAAACCTCAGGTCAACTCAAAACATCTCAGCTTACAGGAAAGTTTATAAAAGTTTCTCATAAACTTTTATCTTTTCACAACTTCATGCTCAAAACCTCATGACACAACAAGTCATAACCAATAAGAATTACACATCTTATTAACAATCCAATGTATTAATCGTTTACACACCAAAACGAAATACAAGCAGATACGACGAGAATATAACTCAACTCTAAAACTCGAACCAACGATGAAAAACTACTCAAGTCTCAGCTTGTTTCTCGAACCACTTCGTGAACCTAGCTTTCATCAGCTCTACTGGTTCCCAAGTTTCCTCCTGAACACCGTCACAGTCCCACAAGACTCTCATCATCGGAATCCTCTTCCGACGAAGCTCCTTGACCCTCCGATCGAGAACCCTCATTGGCCTTGCCTCTAAAGTCATCTTAGGCTGAAGATCTGACGGAATCTCAGCCAACACTTTATCATTCCTATGCAAGCACTTCTTCAGCATCGACACATGGAAAACTTTGTGAAATGCTTGCATAATCTCCGGTAACTCCAACCGGTATGCGACTGGCCCAACTCGACCAACAATCCTAAACGGACCCATATACCTTGGACTCAACTAGGTCTCGGTAATGGACCTGTTCGGACCTCGCAACATCGCTATCTTGAGATACACTCTATCTCTCACCTCAAACTCAAGCTCTTTTCTCTTCTTATCAGCATAACTCTTTTGCCGATCCTGAGCTTCCTTCATGTACAGCTTCAAAACTCGGATCTTCTCTGTAGTTTCCTGAACAAAATCTGCACCCAATGTGCTTCTCTCCCCCACTTGGGTCCAGCACAACGGTGTACGACATGGCCTCCCATATAGCGCCTCGTATGGAGCCATCCCAATACTCGTCTGGTAGCTATTGTTATACGCAAACTCTACCAAGCTCAGATGATCCACCCAATGACCACTCCAGTCCAGCACACACATCCTCAACAAATCCTCAAGAGTCTGGATCCTCCTCTCGGATTGTCCATCCGTCTGAGGATGATACGCGGTACTCAAATGCACCTTCGTGCCCATCTCCGTCTGGAACGCTTTCCAGAACTCTGAAGTGAACTTAGGATCCCGGTCTGACACGATACTCACTGGTACTCCATAAAGTCTCACTATCTCCTGCACGTACTTCTTAGCCAACACCGAAGCTTCGGTTTTCTTGATGGCCAGAAAACGTGCAGTCTTGGTCAAACGATCAACAATGACCCAAATCGTATCTTTGGTCCGAGAAATTGGCAACCCTACTACGAAATCCATAGTAATCATATCCCACTTCCACTCTGTAATGGGTAAACTCTGCAACAATCTGCTCGGAACCTGATGCTCTGCCTTCACTAACTGGCACGTATCACACGCTGCGACCTAGTTAGCTACATCCTTCTTCATCTCGACCCAGTGATAATACCGTTTGAGATCTCGATACATCTTCGTCGCTCCCGGATGAATCGAAAACATACTCGCATGAGCCTCACTCAGGATTTCTCGCCTCAAACCCTCATCTTTGGGTACGCATACCCGCCCATGCACCAGAATAGTCCCATTAGAAGAGACCTGATATTCTGAACCTGCTTCCCTGGAAGCATTAACCAAACCCTCATCCTTCTCTTGAGCTATCCGAACCCTACTCAGAAGATCCGCCTGATCAACTGCCTCCAAACCCAACGGTTCCTGAGATAAAACACACAATCTCAAAGAACCAAGCTCACACACCAACGACTCCATGTCCTGCTTCCAAGCCGAAACCACAAGTTTGCGACTCAAAGCATCCGCAACCATGTTCGCTTTACCAGGATGGTAAGCGATCTCCAGATCATAATCCGCCATTCAACTAAGGCTGAGTGAAAATGTACTTCAGGCTTTTATGATCTGTAAACACCTGGACCTTTCCGCCATAAAGATAAGACCTTCAAATCTTCAAGGTGAACACTACCGCAACCATCTTAAGATCATGGGTAGGATAGTTTCCCTCATGCTTCCTCAACTGCCTCAAAGCATAGGCAATTACCTTTTCCTTCTGCATCAACACACAACCTAGGCCTACTCCCGAAGCGTCTGCATACACCACTTAAGGCTCCCCCGGCTCAGGTAATGCCAAAACTGGCGTACTAGTCAACATCATCTTCAGGTTTGCGAAACTCTCCTCACACTCTGGAGACCAAACAAAAGGAACATCATTCCCTGTCAACTTCGTCATAGACTTAGCCATACTCGCAAAACCCTTGACGAACCTCCGGTAATAACCTGCTAACCCGAGAAAATTCTGAATCTCAGTAGCATTCCTTGGCCTCGGAAACTCTCTGATAGCCTGAATCTTCTCCGGATCCACAGAAACTCCCTCTGCGGACATAATGTGACCCAGAAATCCGATCTCTTGCTGCCAGAAACTACATTTGCTCAACTTAGCAAATAGCTTCTGCTCCCGCAGCTTCTCCAGAACAACTCTCAGATGCAACTCATGCTCCTCGGGTGTCTTCGAATACACCAATATGTCATCGATAAATATTCATCCAGATACTCCTGGAACACGCTGTTCATCAACTTCATGAACGCTGCTGGTGCATTCGTAAACCCAAATGGCATCACCACAAACTCGTAGTATCCATATCTCAATCTGAAAGCCGTCTTCCGGATATCCTTCTCATCAATCAGAATCTGATGATATCCTGATGCCAAGTCTATCTTGGAGAACCAAGTAGCCCCTCTCAACTGATCCAACAACTCATCAATCCGTGGAAGGGGATACCTGTTCTTCACAGTGACTCGGTTCACTCCCCGATAATTGATGCACAATCGGAAACTCCCATCCTTTTTCTTCACAAACAACACCGGTGCTCCCCACGGTGAAGTACTCTGCTGGAGCCATCCGATACGGTGCCTTAGATATCGGCATTGTCCCGGGTTCCAACTCAATCATGAAAGGCTCAGACCGCGAAGACGGTAATCCCTGCAATGACTGGAAAACATCCTAGAAATCCTAAACAACCTGAATCTCCCCAACCGCAACCTCTCCAACAGTCTCTGATGTGACAATTGTCATCAAATATGCCTCGCGACCCTTCTCGATCATACTCTCTGTCTACATGGCCGAGATCACGAGACTCCCAGAAGTCGGTCTCACTCCCTGATAAACCAACCTCCCTTGTTTTCTTTCAAAAACAACACGCCCTCGGTGACAGTCCAGACGCGCTCTGAATTTTCCGAGCCAATCCATGCCCAAAATAACGTCATAAAGCTCTACCGAGCAAATGACCATATTCGCTGGCATAGATTCTCCAGCCACCTGAACATCCACGTCAACAACTCGACCGTGAATGGTCAGTAGCTTCCTTCCAGCCACTCTAACAAAATCCAACCTCTCCTCGGTTGCTCCCCGTAATTTATCTTTCTCGGCAAATTCCGGAGTAATGAAGCAATGCGATGCTCCAGTATCAAACAACACGTGGGATTCAACACCTCCCACAACCAGGGTCCCTGCATATTTTTCATATGCTCAGAACCCTGACACCCCACTACGGAGACAAAATAAATTCTAAACACAAAAATTTAACTTAGGTAAGTTTAACAAACATACCTGTGATCGGCCTGGAACTCGGGCCTCCCGACTCCACAATGGAATACACTCGGGGCACCACCGCACTCTGGCTAGCTGGCGACACAGTTGCTCCCTCTCGCTGCAACTTGGGGCATCTAGGCTTGATATGCCCCACCTCTCTGCAATGGTAACACACAAGCGTATCCGCACGCGTCTCGCCTTTCTGAGGGAAACTCGCCACCCTGTGATCCTTGCTTCCACATCTGAAGCATCCCGGACCACCCTGGGTAAACACTAGAAGAACTCTCCATCTTCCGCTTCTACCCTTGCATTGGCCTACCGCCTCCGCTTGGACCGGACTGCTAATGCGGCCTCCTCGCTTAAAAACTGGGGCTAACAACCACCGCCTCATCTCTCAGACCCTCCTCCAGCAAGGCAGCTGTCTCCACCAACTCCGCAACCGTGCCAAAAACTCTCACCAGGCAACGGTTCCTCAACTCGGCACGAAGACCCAACAGAAACCGTCGCACCCGGGCCCTCTCACCCTCCAATGCTCGACCCGCATACACACTGAGACGGTTAAACTCCGCCTCATACTCTCGAACGGTCCGGTTTCCCTGAGACAAATCCAGGAACCGACCCTCAAACCGGTCCAACACCTCCTAAGGAAAATACTTGGAGTTAAACTCCTCCACGAAATCCTCCCAGACCATCTCAGCCTGCTCTCTCCTGGCAGCAACACCTCTCCACCAAAGATGTGCATCACCCTCTAGGTAATGAACCGCCAGGTCAACTCGGTATCCCTCTGGACACCTAATCGAAAGGAAGTTCCGCTCCAACCTCCTTCGCCACGCATCCGCAGCCTCAGGGTTGGTACCTCCCGGAAAGAATCCCGTGCCAATCCTCGGCAACTGCTCCATCATCCTCAGGTAGGATGGGAGCTCTTCTGCAACTGCAGCCCTAGGCTGCACCTCAACCACTGGTGGCACAATAGAAGCCTGCACTGGTACCCTCTCTGGTAACCGCTCCAACAGCAAGGCCAGTAAACCCGCAATGCGATCATCTCGAGCCTGAGCAAACTCCGCTGCAGAACCCGCAACACCCGCTGGAACTCTAGCCACACCCTCAGACCCCTCCTGATACACATGGGGAGCCGCCACTCGCTCAACCGTAGCACTCCGTGCTACACTCTCAGCCACCACTGGAACACGACCACGACCTCTACCGCGGCCACGACCTCTACCACGGTCTCTAGCACCTCTAGCCATCTCAACCACCAAAAACAGAGACTAAGATACTAAGCAACTCAATAGAGTAAAGATAACTTACCGTGGAATCTCGAAGGCTCGAAGAGGATGATTCTAAGACCCCATGCTCAAACAAATTAAATAAATACCATATAATCAATTTCTAGCATACCACAATTCAACGGTTCACGACAACATGCAACAAGCAACGCAAAAAAAATTAATTCAACTCCAATTAATTTTCTTCAACCATCCTAAAACCGTCTATGCTCTAATACCAAACTGAAACGACCCGACCCGTTTTTTTTTTTTTAATACAATAATTAATATTCTCATAAATATTAATTATATTTCGAATAAAACATTTAATTTAATGATTCAACAAACAGACCAAATCACTTAAATTAAACATATTTAAATCAATTTATTTCAAAGAAACTAGTTTCCACCACAAAGCACAAAAGTTATAAAATAAGACTCGTACTTATTAAAATAAACTTCAACCAACAGTAATCGAAATTATTAAACATAAATAAAGTTTGATACTACCACACAAATACCGAGTCCTAAATCATCCTCCTTCTTATTGCCTTGATTCCACGATCACATTTTATCTTTACCTGCAACATAACGAAGAGTTGCGTAAGTATTATCAAAAATACTTAGTGAGACGGTCATCCCATCTACGAGCTATACACACAAACGATTGAGAACACAATAAACACAATCAATCACAATTAAGCAAACCACACAATGAGTATACAACCCATTGACACAACCAGCCCATGAATCCGATTCCCGATCCATCACAAAAATCAACCTACACAACACCACAAACACATCAAACCATCTCTATCGCTTAGATAAGCTTATGGTCTCGCACTCACCTATGACTAAGGAAGGATTTTGGCTCAAAAACCGCAACACCCAGCCAACCAAGACTCACTCACAAGCCAGCAACAGGTCGCCCAAACTCGCTCACACACCCTACAGCAAACCACAACAAGCAAAACGATTTCAACCAAAACTGGAAAATTCAGAAACGATCACCCTCAAAGATGGAGTCACGAAACGAATTCTAACCGTCCACTTCCAATCTCCACCGTTGAAAATCAACCCCTTGATGTCTTGAAGGTACACTCTAAGTTTCAGGATGATCGGACTGACGGTGAACTCAAGATCTTACTCTGAAACCGCGTTGGTCCTAATCAGCGTCTGAGACAGAGCGCCCCACGAAAAACGCAGAACTCTTAGGATACTAACTCAAATCCAAAACCGTAAAGTGGCGCATCTAGAGGAAAGGCTTAGCTACAACTCCACACAATTTCATTACCTTTGGAAATGATTTTCTTGGTCGAATCGATTTTCTCCCAAAGGCTATCAAATCCGATTTCCTCCTCCTTCCTCTCAAGCTAACACCAAGCTCTACCCTTTACTCTCCTCTCCTCTTCTTCTCTGCAACAAAACAGAGCTCTCAAATTCTCTCTCTCTTTCTCTTTCTCTCCCTCTCTTTCTCTTTACGGACAAGAAGAAAAATAATAGAGGAAGAAGAGAGGAAGAAGACTAATTAAAAGAGGAGGAAGAAAAATAAAACCATTTTTCATTCTTTTGGTTTAAAAACCACCACATGGGGTCCACACCCACCAACCGTTTCACAATTCGTTTTTTCGCTCGATAAATATTTTTCTCGAAACTCTTACGATTAAAAGTCTCAACTGCGAGAAAACACATTTATCACAGATTTAAACGGATCGCAATATTTTAAATATATATACCTCTATATATATATATTTTTCCGTCTAAATTCTATTTTCCTGGGAGACGGGCGTTACAGATCTTCTGTTTAATATTGTCTCAGTCAGATTGCAAGGAAGGAATGAAAGACATACAAGATACTATGTTGAGTGTTATAAATGTCATGGCATTGGACATATCAAATCAGACAGTCCATCGTTTAAGACAAAAGAAATCAAGTGTAACAAGTGCAACTGTTATGGTCACACAAAAGGAGAATGTATCCACTCAAAGAAAAAGAAGATGAAGAGGGGTCAACGTGGCAGTGATACAGATTCAGATGAAGAAGAAGACGTACTTCATCTTTTGGCTTTGCATGGACGTATGAAATCTGAGAAATAAAACAAAGAATATGAATCTACAGGTTCTTGTGTAACACAGACAATTTCTGTCGCAACAAATAGTGACTCAGAAAGTGATCAAGATGTTGATGTCGAAGCTGAATTCAAAAGTCTTTATGATAGTTGGGTTAAAATAAGCAATGATAACATTCAGTTGATCAAGGAAAAGATGATGCTAAAAGCCAAAGTGAACATGTTGGAGTTAAAAGAAGATCAAAGAAAAACTTTTTGTGAATTCTCTGTGTCAGACAGACAGCTTCTTTTTGAGAAGATAAACAAGCTTCCGGAGGAAGTTCAATATGAGAAGGAGAAAACCAAATCATTGGATCATGAGCTGAACGAGAATCATAAGAAGATTTGCATGCTAAACAATGGGTTAGAGAATTTGGATCAAATTTTAACCATGGGAAGAACTGATAAACAACATTATGGGCTAGGATATCGTGGAATATAAACTCGTGTGAATGAAAACACAGAAAAACTGAGTAACTTTGTTCTTGGTAGCACATCTCTGTGTACAACACAACAAAAAGAACCTGCTCATGACGCTTCAAAGAAGATGGATGTAAGTATGAGGAGTAACATAATACACAGTGTTTTGAAGGAAAATGATCACTCTCATAAGAGCATCAGAACTCAACGGTCACATGTTTGTTTTCATTGTGGAAGTTATGGACACTTCGTGGCTTGTTGTGTCAGCAAACAAGAAAGTATCAAACAAGCATGGCGGCTGAACAAGTGTTTCATTGAACCAAGAAGATACAATGCAATATGGATAGCAAAACAAGATTTGTATGTGAGTTTTACTTAAGGTAAAAATTTCAAAGCTAATGAAAGTTCAGTTCATTGTTTGGTAACACAAGATAAAATTGTGCCAGCCAGTTTTGTTCAACCAGAGAAGAATGCAGAATCTCAAAGTAATAAGAATACTCATGGGATTAAAGTGGATGCATATATGTGTAAGGTGCAGGCTCACATGAGTCATTCGTTAGATGACATCAGTTTGGTTGGGATAAGATAAAAACTGGTGGATCAAAACTTGAACACAAGGACATAAGAAGTTGAGGTAAAACAAAAGTGTGCCAACCATGAGAAAAACATATCCACGGTTGTTGATGCAATAATCATGTAGGTTTTTACCTAAATGTGCACACAAGCAGGAGGAGAACGTGATGTAAGGATGCAGGAGGAGATTGTATTCTTGTTAAACTTGAGTTGACATACTCAGATAAAAAGGGAGAGGATGAAAGTAAAATATATAACATGAAGCAGATGTGTGTGTGTAACAAGCAGCTGTGTTACAGAAGAATGACTAGACACGAGAAGATTTCAGCAAGGAACAAAGATGATGTGGCACAATTCTATTGGAACATGAAGTTTTTCTTTTATACAAGGAGAGATAGCTTCCAATCAAAGCAAAGAGATTTGGAAGTATCACCAAACAAAGAATATTCATTAGTTTAGAAAAAATGATAATTTACATTTAATTTTGGGTGTTAACGTGATCTCTCGAAAATATATAGATGGACGTCACGTTTGGTTTGAAGTTAGCCATGGTAGAGAGAAAAACCAGAGACGGTGTTGGGCAATTCATGCTCTTAAGAGAAAGAGAGTGATTCTTAGATTAAGTGTCAATCTAAGTGTCTAAATTTTAAAAGAGATTTGTTGGTGTCGAACTAAAGGATGTCTTAGTGTCGAGTAATTCCATTTAGGCAAAGTTTGGTGTAAGATTGTCTAAAGAATTTCTATTAAAAGTTATTGAGGATTAGGCACGTTGCTAACCTCGTGAAATTGTTTGATTGCTCATATTATTATATTAACACGATCCAATTCATCTTTTGGATAAAAATTTTCCTTGATCAAAACGCATAGCTCCTTTGTCACAAATTCTTGCCTTTCGTTTTTTTTCCAAAGTTCAGGCAACAAATATCCTTATGAAAAAATTATTCTCCATTCTTTTATTAAGAAATACTAGGTCCGAACCCGCGCTACGCTGCGGATGGTGGGTTTTTTCTATCGCGGAAATATATTAGAAATATGTTTATTTTATATATAATATGATTTTATTTTTCTTTGAACAAATTAGAAATCCATATATCATTATAAAAATTTTAAATGATGGTATGTATTATTTATTTTAATTTGATTGGTAATGATGGAAATATGTTCATTTTATATAAAATATGATTTTATTTTTCTTTGAACAAATTAGAAATCCATATATCCTTATCAAAAAATTTAAAATGATGGTATGTATTATTTATTTTAATTTGATTGTTATTAAAAAAAAATGATTGTATGCATTATTTATTTTAATTTGATTGGTTGTGTTTTTAAAATGATGGAAATATATTCATTTTACATATAATATAATTTTGTTTTTTTTGAACAAATTAGAAATCCATATATCATTATCAAAAAAATTAAAATGATGGTATGTGTTATTTATTTTAATTTGATTAGTTGTGTTTTTAAAATAATGTGTTATTAATGAAGAAATGATGTGGCAAGCTGGAGAGACGATGTGGCAAGCTGGAGAGGTAATGTGTATTAATTAAAATGTTTTGATTGGTTTACTTTTTTAATGATGTGTCAGCTCCAGATTACACCAAAAAATTGAGGTGTCAGCACTGAAAAAAATTAACATGTCAGCAAAAAAATTGGTGATTTGTATTATTTTTTATAATTTTATTGGTTAGCTTTTTTAAATGATGTGTCACTCTTTCATAATCTGAAAAAGCTGATGTGGCATGAGAGGAGAGTCTTGGTTTGTTTTTATTGTATTGATTCAACAATATGTCTTTTTTGGTATTTTATTTCCACTTTGATCTTTAAAATCAAATTTGATGGTGTGCTTAAATCGATGCACATTCAGTCGTCATTATCATTTTGTTTTGGTCGAGTATTACACAAAAGCACATCAGTGACATGCACATGCAAGAACGAAAATTCCAAGGTAGTTTGCACGAGTAAAACTCCATGACATAACACCTTCGTTTACAAGTAACGAGAGAATCATCCAGGCGGAAGTGATAAATGGTTAAAAATAAACACTAAGAATTTCTAAATACTTTTTTTTCTTTTGAATAACTAAAGGATCAGAGTAACGGAATCAATGGCTGAAATGCCACAAATTGGAAAAAATGTTCTCATATATCATCGTTTTAAAAAATATTTTCTTTTTTCTTTTTTTTTTAATTGAAATACTGATAAAAAAACTTCTAAACCCTTCATATATTTATAGTAATTTTTCGGGCCGGGGATCAGAGTAACGGAATCAATGACTGAAATGCCACAAATTGGAAAAAATGTTCTCATATATCATCGTTTTAAAAAATATTTTCTTTTTTCATTTTTTTTTAATTGAAAAACTGATAAAAGACTTCTAAACCCTTCATATATTTATAGTAATTTACCGACCCGACCACTTTATCCAGATTGTCCACCCGATCTAACCCTAATGTGGGTCACCCATCCAATTTGTTTTGGTAAAACCCATCAAGACTTCTTCTTCTTCTTCACGCCTCTACTTCTCTCCACTCTCCCATCATCTCTTTCTCTTGGAACGCCTCGAATAGACCTTCCATCAAATTTTGGGACCATTGTAACGTCCTCACGCCACCTCTTTCTTCTTTGCCTCTCTTCTCCCATATCTCCTCTGTCGTGAAACATGATCGCGTCGTTCGTAACCGAATATATTTCATCATCCATGGCGACTGCGATCTCAATCTCATGTCTGATGTGATTGAAGGTAGGTGCCACGTACCCACTCTCACACCTAATAGAAACCGCCAAGCAAGAGCCCACGCCATCTTCTTAAACTATGAAGGTGTTCGATTTACCTCAGTAATTGGTTTAGTGAACATAGTTTTTCTAAAATCCCAATGCTTCAATTGTATAAAGGTAATGAGCAAATGATTATTGTCACCTTCCACGCTCTATGACGGGATCCCTAACCTCCTCTAAAACGTGATCCCAACGGGCCACAGCTTTCGGATTCAACCTCACTCGCCAATCAAAGGCTTAACCTTCACAACAGATTCCAGTCACTGATATGAGCATCGGATCTTGACGTCGCGATATGCCTATAATCAGATCATCAACGCTCATTGTGACAAAGAGCAAGTTGAGGAAGCTCATGAAGTGTACCAACTCGGTATATTGGCTAATGCTCCTCTTGCTCCATCATCAGTTACTTATAGACATTCGACCAAAGGTTTAAAGTGAGAACAAAAGTGTGTAGAAATTTCGTAGGAAATTTCCTACGACTTGCTTACGATTAAATTTCGTAGGAAATTTTCTACCAATTTCCTACGACAACTGTTTTTCGTAGAAGAATTGTAGGTATTTGGTAGGAAATTTGGTAGGATTTCATGTTGTTTTCTTGTAGTGTTTGGTTCAAGATGGAAGGATTGGAGATGTTGTTGGTTTATCAAGGGAGATGTTAGGTTCTTATTAATTCAAAGTTGGGAACTTTGCTAGTTCTGAATAATTTGACTATCAAATTTAGGTTATTGTTAGTTGAAATGCTTTGTTAAAGTAGCTAGTTAAATAGTATGAAGTAGCTAGTTAAATAGTACTAAGACATTGTTTCTCTTTTGGTGTTGAAAGCTTTTCCGATTTGGTCACTAATGTTAATTCGGTTGCTTTGTTGAAAGTGAGCTAGTCGCTGAAATTTATTGATTTCCTTTTGGTGATGCATCCCCACAAGGAACTTGTTAAAAAGCTTTGATATTGACTATTGCGGAAAAAAACGGTGCGTGATTCTGTTACCAATACAAGTAGCTATAGACTGCAAGCCTACCTATGTGCGTCTCTAACTATGTAGCAGCAGAGGGTTAGAACTTGAATTCTTATAATTAGCTAGTAGAAATTTCTTTGTTGTGTGAGCAATTTGCTTTAACTTTACGTGACACATGAAGGCAATTTGATGTATGTTCTGAAATCCACTGACTTTAGTTTGTAATTAAGAGTTAAACGCGATTATATTTGATATTCGAAAGTGTGTTCATTTATCTTTTGTGGAAGGAAAATTTTTCAATGATTTTGTGAGTTTTTTGAAGAGGTTCTATATTGTTCGCTTTGGCTAATCTTCAATGTTATAAGGTAACGGAGATGGAAGAAAAATGTTTGGGATTGTGTTTCCGATAACTTTCATGTATACAATTGGTTTTGTAGGCACAACTGATATATTTAGGTACAACTACGTTTATGTGTTACATATAAGAAATTAAGGATTGTTGGTGCAACTACGTTATGTGTTACATATAAGAAACTAAGGATTTTTGGTGCAACTAGTAAATTTAGGTATAACTGTATAAAATATTTCCAAAATCAAGAAAGAAAAAAAAAGATTAAAAATCCCCACCAAAAAATAAAAAAGTGAGAAAGAGAAAAAGTAAAATGAAATAAAATAGAGGAATTAGTGAAAAGTGGTCCCACGTGTGGTAAAGTATGCCAAATGCGGCATGATTTTAATTAAATTTGTGTGTTATAAACATGATTGTCCCTAAGTGTACAATTTTACATTCATCCTCATAGTTATATTTTGGCGATTTTTGCGTATTTGTGTACCTGGACCTTGATATAAATTACTATATTGTAGTTGGCTACATGAGTTTTCACTATTAATATCATTTAGGAAGTTTTCATAATACAATTTGCATGAAATCATAGTTTTCACCTCTTTTGCATCATAAGAGGGTGACCATTTACTAGATCTTCCTTATACTATAAGAAGTGTTTATTGTGAAAACATTAATATGCATTAGGAAAATGATAAATTTTTGTTTTATTGATTTAAAAATGTTTTTTTTTATAGTTCAAGCTGTTTTTAAAATCCTTATAAACCTTAATTTATCGTTCTCATATTTGTTGAATATAAATACAAATACAGACAAATACTTAGTCGTACCTAGTTGAACCTGGTAGTACAAGTTCGACAAATACAAATACATATATGTTGGTAGTTCTACCTAATTGAATCTGGTAGTACATAACCGACAAATACAAATGCAGACAAATACAAACACACAATCTTCATGTGTTAAGGTTTTAAAGGTCATATATCGCAGTGTTCCTGCATATCTTATCTACTAACACCGAATAAGTTATCTTCTCCAAAGATAACATCTTAAACGATATAGCGTATACATAATTTCTTGAAATTCATTCATGCTCTTATAAATAGTATTCTCCATACTCAAAATGTACGTTTGTGTAGTTGTTCCTCATTGTCTCTTGAAAATAGAATAAAACACAATTACGAATTACACGTCACAATAATATCATTTGTACCAGTTGTCCTATTATCTCTCAGTTATACCATTTGTATCATTTGTCATATGTCTGCATATTTCGTGAAATATGATTCTAATCGGAGCGGAGGAGGTGACGGCCAGCAAGATGGGCGAGGGGAGCTGAGCTCGGGTTTGGGAGGAGGAGCGGAGCAAAAAAGGAATGTCGATTTGGATTTTTTTTTCTTTTATTTGTTTTTTGGTTTTAGTTTTTTTAATAAAATTTTAGTAAAGCTAAACATAAAATATCACATCAAAAGTGGCATACAGATTATTGAGTAACATTCACATTATTGAGTGGCATGTCATATTTTTTCTTTTCAGATTGTGTCATTTCAGCCTTGCACTCTATTTTATATGGTTCTTTTTCAAGGATATTAGACCAATTAAGTTATTGATACTTTGTATGAATAGTTGAGCCGGGACTAGAGCACTTTTTCTTTATTTTTTCATGGTTATATTTACTTTTTTTATTAAAAAAATCTTTATTTTATTTCCAGAATAGATAACATTCTTTCAAAATCAAAAAAAAAATTAATATTTTTTCTCTTCAGGATCAGAAGCATTATAAGCGGTGGAGTGAAAAAATTGAAACTATTAGGAAATAAAAGCATTAGATGCAAGAGATGACTTCTCAGCTTATCGAAATATTAGGTTGCTGTTTTTCTATCCTAGAACGATGGTAAGTAGGCTTGGGCACTAATATCCATTATATGTATTTGACCCGTTAATCAATTCGTACCCGTCTCGAAAAAAGGATATCCATAATTTTAGGGTCGAATGAAGGGTATAATAATTATATTACATGTGTGTAAGGATCGAGTGAAAGGTATTACTTTATTTTTTAATACCCATCCCATTACCCGCTTTATTACTCGACCCGTAATATGGTTCGGTACAAACTTTTCGTGCGAGATTTTCCGCTTTAACATTTGCACTTCGAGAACGTTGAGATAAAGAAAAAAAATTATTCTTTATCGATCTTAATTTTCTCCAAATATGTAGTAAATGCGGACCACTCGGCAGGGGAAAACACCATATTCGCCAGATCTGAGCAGTCGGTTAGAAATGCTACCTCTCGCTTATCGGCACCAATCATACACTTTATTGTCCACACCAATGCTTCCACCTCTGAATGTAAAGGAGTTAGGCTTTGTCGGAGGTTTGCAGCTCCTATGGTTGGTGCGTCATCGTTTGGTAGCGAACAATACCATCTTGTTCTTGAAAATTTGTCATTTGTTTTCCAAGACCCATCCACGAAACATCGATAACCTAAGATATTTATCTCCTGTGATCAACCTCGCACCCGATTTTGATGTTCAGTCTCCACTGATATTTGAGTTTCATCAGTAATGTCTACTTGAGCTAGCCACCAAGATTGTTCGTCATTTTCCGCCAAACGCAAAACCTCAAGTGGATTTCTATCCACATTTTTATAAATATTTTAGTATTATAGTTGTTAAAAAAATTAATAACTTTTTTATAGTTATACAGGTTAGTTTATAGATCAATCCAAACCTAATTATTATAAAATAAGATAATGTTATAAATTATATTATATAATATATATATATGTGTGTATATTATATATAAGGTACTAAGGTTTATAATTAATAGAGAAAAGGTGATGGACGAGTGAGAAAGTTGATTAAAATAGTGAAAGTCTTTTGTTGTTATGTGTATGCGAGCAAGAGAGAGTCGAGTGCAAAATTTTTATTACTTCTCGTTAATATTCTCCACTACACATATTTATAGTGTGCATATGTGTGTTAAGAAAATGAATAATATAATTAAATATTTAAAATATCTGATAGATAATTATTATTATATTCTTAACACTCCCCCCTAAATTATTCATCACTGATGATATATTACGTACTGCCTCGTTAAAAACTTTATCATGGAAAAATCATGTGGGATAAAAATTATGACAAAGGAAAATATGTGTATAATCTTTTCTTCATAAGTCTCGTAGATGACGCATTCAAATACTGTGAATATGCTTTTTGAATGTGGAAGTCGGAAGCGCATTTGTGAATAAATCAGCTGCATTGTCACTTGAGCGGATGTATTGAATATCGACTTCTTTTTTTTTTTTCGAACTCTTGAGTATAAGAGAAAAATCTTGGAGGAATATGCTTTGTTATGTCGCTCTTGAAATAACCTTCTTTGATTTGAGCAACACAAGCAGTATTGTCTTCAAATAATTTTGTTGGTTCTTTGCTGATGGCTAATCCGCTTGCTTCTTGGATATGAATGGTCATAAATCGAAGCCATACACATTTTCTACATGCTTCATGAAGGGCAATGATTTCTGCATGATTTGAGAAAGTGACAACTAAAGTATGCTTTTGGGAACGCCAAGAGATTGCAGTTTCTCCAATGGTAAAAACATATATGGTTTATGATCTAGACTTATGAGGATCCGATAGATAGCCTGCATCTGCAAAACCAACTAGACCAAACTCGGAGTTTCTAGGATAAAATAATCTCAAGTCAATCGTACCTTGAAGATAACGGAAGATGTGCTTTATTCCATTCCAATGCCTTCGGGTGGGGGATGAATTGTACCTTGCAAGCAAATTAGTAGCAAAAGCAATATCTGGTCTATTACAATTTGCAAGATACATAAGTCCATCGATAGCACTCATATAAGGTACTTCGGGACTAAGTATTTCTTCATTTTCCTCGCAAGATCTAAATGGATCATTTTCAACATTCAGAGATCTATTGACCATTGGAGTACTTATAGGATTCGCTTTATCCATATTAAAGCGTTGTAAGATCCTGTTTGTATAATTGGATTGATGCACAAATATTCCATGATGGAAATGCTCTATTTGGAGCCCAAGACAAAACTTAGTCTTTCCAAGATCTTTCATTTCGAACTCTTTTTTCATATGAGTTCGTGCATCATCAATCTCCATTGGAAGCTGTTAAGCTCATTAGAAATCTGAATGTAATTGCATCCATAATCAGGGAATATGTTTCTTTTTAATCAATTTCCGATCTCTGAGAAGATCATTGGACAACAAGTCAGACTTTGTATCTTGTTACCTCATTTTTCTCATTTCTTTTCTGAAAAATACCCATTTGTACCCAACGGATTTTACATGTTCTGGTATTGTGACAATAGGTCCAAAGACTTTTTTTTTATTGAGAGAATTCAATTCAGTTTCCATGGCCATTTTCCACTTCTCTCAATCATATCTTTTCTGGCATTCCAGTATGGACCTTGGATCTTGATAATCATTTTCACAATCAATTTTCTTGAATATAGAGAAAGAGAAATTTCCATCATCGTCATCTATGTCATTTCTAACCCATAACATTCCATTTTGGGTATAGTTAATGAAAATCTCATGTTTTTCTGTTTCTTTAGGACTCTTTTCGTCTTAGGACTTTTCTCTGTATCCGCTTCTTCAGGAACCTTCTCATTTGGTTCTCCCAATTTCTTTTTCTTTCGGAGATTTTTATCTTTTGATCGCATCAGTCTCTCTCTTTTCAACTGAACTTTAGGTTCATGTATTCTTCCATCAGTTTGTTCTTCCGGAACATTGATTCTTGATGGAACATTAGCAGCGGGTATATATGATTTTGTCACCCTTTTAGTATCAGTAAACGCATACGGTAACTGGTTTACCATATTTTGTAAATACACAATTTTCTGAACTTCTATTTCACGTTGTTTCGTAGGGAGTCAAGATGCAACAAAGACGGTGTGCACCATGTAATATCTTTTGGAACTTCTTTAATTCCTCTTCCTAACGCTGGAAATTCATCCTCTTTAAAATGGCAATCAGCAAAACGTGCAGTAAACATATCACCAGTTTACGGTTCAAGATAGCGAATTATACTTGGTGATGTATACCCGACATATATTCTCAATCTCCTTTGTGGTTCCATTTTTGTTCTTTGAGGTGGGGCTATAGGGACATAAACCGCACACCCAAAAACATGGAGGTAAGATATATCTGGGTTATGGCCAGAGCCTAATTGTAATGGGAAGTATTTATGGTATGCACTCGGCCGTATTTGAATTACTGCAGCAGCATGCAAAATTGCATGATCCCATACCGAAATTGGAAGCTTTGTTTTCAATATTAATGGCCTAGCAATAAATTGTAGTCATTTAATCAAAGACTCAGCCATGCCATTTTGTATATGAACATGCGGGACCAGATGTTCAACATCAATTCCTAATGACATACAATAGTCATTTAAACCTTGTGAAGTAAACTCACCAGCATTATCAAGCCTTTCTTTTTTTATTGTATAGTCAGAGATTTGTGCTCTCAACATGATTATTTGGGCAATGAATTTTGCGAAAGCCGTATTTCGTGTGGTCAATAAACACACATGTGACCATCTGCTGGATGCGTCAATTAATACCATACAATATCTAAACGGTCTACACTGTGGATGAATATGCCCACATATATCACCATGTATTCTTTATAAGAATATTGGAGATTCATTCCCAATTTTGGCTGGTGATGGCTAAGTTATTAATTTTCCTTGAGAACAAGCATTACATGAAAATTCTTTCGATTGAAAAATCTTCTGATTTTTCAATGGATGGCCATTTGAATTTTCCACAATTTTATGCATCATGACTGAACCTGGACGGCCTAAACATTCATGCTAGACTTTGAACATACTTGTAAACTTCGGATTTACAGTAACATATGATTTAATCATATTTATTTTTGTGGAATATATTCCGCAAGATAAAGCTGGTATATTTTCTAATATACATTTCTTTTCCGAAATAACCGATGTAATGCAAAGATATTCAATGCCATTTTGATTCATAGTTTCTATGTGATATCTATTTCTGCGGATATCTTTGAAACTTAGCAAATTTCTATAAGATTTATGGGAATATAATACATCATTTATTTCAAATTTTGTTCTCCTTGGCATTAAAAAACTGGCTCTTCCGGAGCCCAAAATAATTTTTGCATTACCAGATATAGTATTCACGCTTCCGAAGGAATTTTGTATTTTAAGAAAGAAGAAATATTTTTTATCCTTTAGTATTATGTGCGTTGTAGCATTGTTTGCCAGACATATATCTCCATCCTTCATCTTAAATTTTGACATTTTTTGAATTTATAAATAATCACAAAAATGCATTAGTATAACAAAGCAACATGTTTATATTACACTAAAAATTATTTTACAATAAAAACAAACACATGGAATAAAAACACAAATATACATTATTCTTTAGGAAAATAAACATAAATATCATGTCATATGAACTTCTTCAGGAAGTTTTAGTTACTTTATTTTTCGTTGATATCTTCAGGATCAACTATAAAATCTGCAACATCGAGATATGTATTATCACTTAGAACATCGAAAGAAGGCCCTGATTCGCCATAGATGAAGTTGGTTTCAGATTCTTTTTCTTTCTCTTTTTGTGATTTTTGATACAGATCGGCCAAATGTTTTGGAGTACGACAGGTACAAGACGAATTTCTTTTTATGCCGCATCTGTAACAAGCATCCTCATATTGCTTTTTCATCACACGACCAACTTCGTTTCCTTTGAACCTTTTATTGTTTTTTTCATTGTTGGAATCATAAGGACATGATTTTCTTCCTTGTTCACGTCTACGTCCATGCACATATCCTCCTCATCCCCGACCACGATCATTTCCTTGACCTCGTTTACGTCCGTAATTATTATAATTTGATGATGCAACATTCACTTCTGGGAATGAAGCTGATCCAGTCGGACGAGATTGGTGGTTTAACATCACAATTTCATTATTTTGTTCTGCAACCAACATAACTTGCATTAATTCAGAATACTTTGTGTATCTTTTTGCCCGATATTGTTGTTGCAGGAGTACATTTCCAGGATGAAATGTTTGGAGAGTTTTTTCGATCATATCATAATCACTTATCTCTTCTCCACATAATATTATCCTGGAAGTAATTCTAAACAGAGCGGAATTATATTCAGCAACACTTTTGTAATCCTGGAACCGGAGATTCAACCACTCATGTTTAGCTTTCGGTAAGATCACATATTTTTGGTGATCAAATCTATCTTTGAGTGATTGCCAAAGATCTGCAGGATCTTTTTTGTGATGTATTCATCCTTTAAACCATCATGGATATGGTGGAATAAAAATATCATGGCGTTTGTCATATCCTCTTCTGGAGGTGTTTTTGATTTATCGATAGTATCAAGGAGCCATTTTCCTTTTAAATGCATCTTTGCTGCGACTGCCCATCTCATATAATTATTTCCAGAAATATCAAGGGCAGCGATCTCGAATTTTATCAAATTTGACATGATGACTGCATAACACAATTTATTAAGCATTAATTTTTAAATTTCCAATTTATAGTGCATGATATAATTTCAGAAATCGTAAACATTAAAATAAGACATACTTACGAAATTAAAAGAGAAATAATTTAAAAATATGAATGATTTGTCTTCGGGACAAAATTTATTATACAGTTCTTCTGGAACTTTTTAATATGTCTTCTGGACATTTTTTTTGTTTTATATAGTTCTTCTGGAATTTTTTTTAATAAATATCTTTAGGACATTTAATTATATATAAAGCAATGATCTGAGGAGGCAGAGTCTACCATATGATCATGATCCGTTTGAGGAGGCAGAGCCTTCCATAGGATCAAAGAGGAGATATAATTTTATATTCCTTTAAATATTATAAATAAACAAATTTTAAATAAATTTAAACATAATTTAAATATTACCTTTATTATACTTTAAATATTTGATCGGTTAGATATTCGCTTGATCTTGGAAATTGGAGTTTATTTGTGCTGATAACGTGTTATAAATTATATTATATAATATATATATGTGTATTATATATAAGGTACTAAGATTTATAATAAAAAAGAGAAAAGGTGATGGACGAGTGAGAATGTTTTAAAATGGTGAAAGTTTTCGATTGTTATGTGTATGCGTGCAAGAGAGAGACGAGTGCAAACAATTTATTAATTCTTGTTAATATTCTCCACTATACATATTTATAGTGTGCATATGTTGATTAAGAAAATTAATAATATAATAAAATATTTAAAATATCTTAACAGATACATATTTATAATCATAAGTATATTTATCGCATTAATAAACTAAGTAAAAACCGAAAGGAGCATCAAAGCGCGAAAACTACGAGACGTACAAATACGGACAATGCCAGAGCAAGAGAAAAGTTTAACGAGAAGAATGAAAAGGAGAACGAGTTCTCTTCACCTTGCGAGAGCTTTCGGGGGCACGTGCGCCTAATTCCCTGTTCACATTAGAAATCCTCACTGGAATTATGGACACTCTCACGCCAAGCTCAATCACTCGCCTTCTCAAATCCGCAACCAAGGAGTGCAACCAAGAGGAATGAGTCCTCCAAGCCAGTAGAAGGGAAATCATGAAGAGAGTCGTGTCGTAGTAAGCACGAGCCGCAAACAGCCCATCGCACAGTTCTCTGCGAGAAACAAATATGAAGCTTATTGATTCAGTAACCAGTATCCACCAAGCTGGGAGATACTTAAAACCGTATTCGAAATTTAATCAATTCACTTTTATTGATTCAGTAACCAGTATCCACCAAGCTGATACGATACTCACTAGAGTGAATTGTTCTCATTAATCTCGTTCATTGTTTCGCGCCAGAATTCAGATATTAAATTTTTCTGAGTCATAGCCTCATGTATCAAGCAGTATTCACAGTCGATAATTTTTTTAAAAAAAAATTCTAGGTGTGATGTCCCGTTAAACACAAAACAGAGATACTACAATACAACATCTCAACACAAAATTCAAGAGTGATTTCTTTTACAACTTTTACATACCAATTCAGTTATTAAGAATTGCTTTTGCAGGGGAGTTTAGCCTTCCAGGATTTGTTTCCTTTCGACCTCGATAAATTGTTTATTTAGATGATAGCTTTTAGTGGCATTTTGGGTCTCATTCTCTCCCTTGCATTGCAGCAACTGCAATTGCAGACTCCTGACAAGCTCATTTAGCCTCTGGATATGTCTCTCTTGTGATATGATGATCTGTAAAAAGGGTGAACTTTGCGGTTAGATTTGACGTTGCCCCTGAGAACGACAGATTAATAGTAGCCGAGCCTAATACAGAAGCACACTAAAATAAGGAAAGCCTTTTAGATCCTTTAGAATATCAGCTTTTGGTAGATGGTGACTGAAAATACCTAAGTGAGAACCATCCTACGAGCAGATGAAGTAAAACAATTATCTGAAACTAACCAGGAATGTGTTTTCATAAAGATGAAAAAGAGCACAAGCCCATAACTCATATAATGTTTTGTCCCGAAAGCTACGAGCTACCTAATCGTTCTACCTGACCTCATTTAAACTCTTGGATTTGCAGCTATCACAAGTTTCATTGTAATCTAAATGAAACGTGTGATCCTAGCATTTCACTCATCCTGATCCACAGAAATAAAAGATAGCCTCAAAATGGATTAGTAAGGGAAGGTGTAGATTACTAAGAGAGAAATTGGTAGAGAAAACATTTAGGTCAGGACTAAGCGGAAACCTGAGGTTACTCAATGAATATCCAAGTGGATCCTTATGGTACTAAAATGTACGATCAAAGAAGTTATGTCTAATATAGACTTATAGATTTCAACTCCTCTCAAGTATCTTATGCAACAGAGAAAAGTAAGCAATCAAAGCAAAGGATTCAACACAGTTTTAAGAAATCTTATTGGAAGAATTCCACACACAACCGCAGAGAGCAACAGAACAAGACACTGAAACCAATCCAAGAAAACATTTAGAATTGTAGAAAGTCTAATAAAAGGTAACTAATGCAAAGAATAAAGTCCATTCAAAAACGATAGATCCCATGGTAATCAATACACCTTCTAAGACAACAAACCAAGGATTAAAAACTGATTCAATGGATGCATACATATGAACCTTAGGTAAGACGCAAAGTAACGGATATATAAAGATGAAAGCATAATCATCATGACACCAAAAGGTAACCACTACATCTAGGCTATAAGGTCACCATCCCAAAACTATATCATGTATTTTACTTACATACAACTAAAAATACTCGTCTTTTAAAGAGAAACAAACACGCCGAGAAATGCATGAAAGAGTTGAGAACCAGTACCTTCTCTTTGACAGCATCTTCCCTATCTGAAATTTGCTGCTGTTTCTGAGACAAGCTGGTGGCTGTATCTAACTCAACAAGTGGTTGTCTCCATTCAAACTGAGAGGTGACTATAAGTATAACTAGTAGAAACACGAGCAAGATCGGCTTCGACATTGTTATTTCAGTTGCTTAAAACACCTGCCCCCAAAAAAAAACCCAAGAAATTAGCCAAATTCATAATCCTATACACTATTTACAAGCCTACCAACTCAAAACACACATAAATCCAATTTGAACTACTAATCAAATCACTTCCACCTAGATTCCTCTATGAGTTTCTACAATCTGCAATTACTAAAGTCAAGCAATAACACATGTAAGACCTATCAACAAGAGACAACGCATCATCAACCTCTACGATCAAAATTCAAATTTTTTTCTAACCCTTTCCTCATCACCCACAAAAATGAAGACCCAACGAAGCGATTAAGATGATCTTGAAACTTACAAATCGAATTTGACCAGAGGAATAACCAAACTTCATGATCGACCTCCTCCTCCGTGAAATTGAACGAGATCTTTTCAAAATCGATTCGAGATCAAATACGCTAAAATGAGTTTGTGTTAGTAGAGAAATGCAAAAGCTGAGGTTTAATTTGATGAATGCCCAAAAACTTTTCTTCGCAAAAGAGAGAGAGGAATAAATGTTTCAGATGAACCCACAATTTCTTCTTTTCTGCTAAAACTGATCCTATCTCTTATTACTTCTTACTAGTTTAGCTTTTAATTTTGGAGTTGTCCCAATCAACCCTTTTTCACTAATTTTCTTTTATTATTGAAATTCGCATAAAACATTACATTAACCGATGAAATTGAATTTTCGGAAACTGAGTTGGGAGGACTGAAAACCACGAAAACTAAAGCGCAAAGAAAACACGTAACACAAACAAGGGAAGCAAATGATATAAAATTATATACTAAAGCCCATAAATTCACTACTTGTTTCAAACTTTTTTTTTCGTCGATTAAATCCGAAATCGGAAGCTTTGTCTGACATCGTCGGAGGATCTTCCCAAGCACCCCTAGTAATCCTTTCTTTTTTTTTACGCAAAAAGAATATGCTTTGAAAAGCATCCCTAGTTGGCTAGTTCTCTATTATCAAAAATTAACTATGGTTTAATCATTAATATGGTTTTACTATGGTTTAAGGATTAGAAGAAGAATTTCATAAGAACAATAATGCTAAAATTTTTGTGAATAAACCCATGTAGAACATGCTCATTTATCCTTCTTTTTAACTTTGTAATTTGTTTATTGAAAGTCGTACTTTTTTTTGGTAGTCTTTGTAATTCTCTCCAAAGTGTATCATTAGGTCAACCAAAGAATTTAGTATTTCGATCATGTAGTGTGTCATCCTACCAGTCCAGTACGTGGCGTTGTTCAACCTGATGTTCGACTAACTCCAAGTACTGGATCTAGAACAGAAAAGTATGCTCTCTGCTTGTGGGTTAATCCGAACTTGCAGATCAGAAATACTGTTTTAGATAAAGGTGTTTCTCGGTTCACCCTTCTCCAAACCGGCCAGAATGCAAACAAGGGTATCGAATCAATCCCCGAGGATCATCTTTTATCGGGATTCAATGCATCATCTTTAATCATCTTGTTTAGGCGCACATAATTGATCACCATCCGTGCTTTTTCACGTGCTATTTCTCCATGAAGAGCAGTAAATCCTATAAGTCGTGAAAGAATTGTTATAACGCAGGGTAGTAAGTCTCACAAATAATCTAATTAAAAATTTGATTAGAGACTAGGGGAACAAGTTGTAAGAAAGCAAATAGGAAAACCCTGCAAGTAATTTCTAAGGAAAATTAGAGGAAGAACTTGCACAACGAGTACCTACAAACTCGGAGTCTGATGAAAATTAGCAACAACTAGTCTTAAGTGATCAGGAGACTGATGAAATCCAGACGACCACGATGGAAAGTTAGAAGAACATCACACAACAAGAAACGAAGGATGAAACCACAGTATTCCTTCATCAAGAGGAGAAAGAGGCAATTCCCATTACAAAAGAAGGATAAATCAAAATGCACTTGCTATGCATGTGGGGAAATGGGACACTTTGCCAAAGACTGCCGAAAAAGCCAAAGCAATTGAGAAGAAAAACATATTGCAGCGGTACGAAGATTAAAGGAAGCATGCCGACATTTGCCACCACTGATTCTACCCAGAGAAGGCCATGTATTTGAATTGTTCATAGCCATGGTCCTTAATTCTTCGATAGACCATCGGAAATCCTAGCACGTTTTAATGAAATCAAAATGTGCAGAGATGCACCATGGGGCTATGCATCTTTCGCAGGACTCTCTAATCAACAATTACTTAATAGAGCCACACATACCTCCTCATAACGGTTTTCTCTCGAATCCTTGAGGAACTACTCCATACCTTAGATACTAGACGCTTGATTTATCTTACAATGCTTGATTTTTATACTCTTTTACTAGAAACTATTGCATAAACTTTAATAAAAAAAAATTGCATAAAGTAACTATGGTTAATCATTAATGTGGTTGTTTTTCATGTAATCATGGTTTAAGTAGGCCATGTTTTTTAGTTTCCACCATACTAGGAGCGGACTTGTTGACATATAGTGTTATTACATATATATGATCATTGTTTGTAGTGTAAAAACGAGAATACGTAATATAGTGTAAGAATAAAACGTCTGAGTTAAAAATTTGAATTAGTTAATATTTGAAATAGTTTAATTTGTGAATAAAAATTTGTATGTAACATAATAAAAATGTGTTTTATTCACATAATAAAATGTATTTTAATTTTGGATGAAAATGTGATTTTTTCTAGTTTGGAATAGTTTTATATTGTGTTTTGGTTGAAATAGGTAATAAAGTAATATATGATAAATATCGGTGATACATTGCGAGATTATTTTATTTTTTTACATATAATGAGGTTAGATTTTTAAAGTTTTTAAGTTTAGTATTAAAATTATATGATCTAAATTTTTAATGTTTTTTAGATCTAACCCGTGGTAACATTCTAAACCCTAAATCCTAAACCCTAAACTACCTTTAATGACATGTTTAATTAAGACTTCTTCTTAATGGCATTATCGTAATTACATCGAAAACTCTGGTCATTAACTTATTTGTACTTCTCTTTTAATATAATAAAGATAAATATATAATACATCTTAGGGAAATGAGAAAATATAAAAGATTATGATAAGTTGTAAATCTCTATAGTACAAAAAAGTTTTTGCCTTAAATTTTGATGGTATTTACTAAGAATGTCACTCATATAAAGACAAATTAAAAAGACTCATTAAAGATACAATAGAGTTAAAAGAAAACTAAAGTCAGTAAGATCGGGTCAATTTCAACCCGCGTCTTGTAAATTGACTCATCTCAATAGTCCGTTCGAGTCAAGTTTTGAACCGCTTCTTTATTTCGGATATGTTCAATGGATATGATTCAACATTAAATAACATTCTAAAATCGAGCCTAAACGGATCCATTTATTTATTATTGGATCGTGCCTAGAACAAGATCACAATTAATGTTTCAAAATTCTAAATCGTTAGCATATTTCAATAATATTCTAAAGATCACTAAAACAAGATAATCATTTATTCAATAACAATATTTCGGATTTATTAATTCCCTCAATTGGATTTGTGTATATTAAAATCTAACTTCACCACCAAGATATTCTCCAATTCAATAATATTAAGAAATAGAAATCTTAAGAACAAACTTAAAATCATATTCCTTAAATGTACTATATTAATTTTCGAAAATATCTTATTTTCATATATTTTTGGAAAGTTATTGAGAAAATTAATAATAAACATTAATAATATTAAAATTCTGAGATCTTACTAACAAATTTAAAAGCATATTCCGATTTACATCATATATTAATTTTCGTATATATATCTTATCTTCATATATATTTTTGGAACTAATTCCATAACGACCTTAATTATTATTCATTTAGTTTTCTAATTCTAGCCAATTATAATTAGGTCAAAGAGATTTTGCTTGCTCACACAGATTTTTCAAAAATGTATCACAACTAAACATAATCCAATTTGTCCTCTATATATATCCATTTCATTTCAGGAGAAAAACATAAATCTAAACACAGACCAAAAGTTTCATAAACAAAAATGGCTGCTACTTTAGTTTTTTTTTGTTTAAAGGTTAAATTGATTAAAAACGTTCGAAGTTATATACAAAAGAGGAGATAATTAAACATCGAGGAAATATGAATAGAACAATAGTTCGGAAAAGTTAAGAAAAGCCCCTACAATGTTGCTACTTTAGTTTACCTACGTGACTTGAGACCTTAAAAAAACCTCTTGCGCACATTCTGGTTAAGATACTCTATACGTGGAAGCAATACACGCAAAATTCTGGTGAGGCATTCGAGATGCTCCTAGCCGACAAGAGAGTATGTATCAGTTTAGTTATAACGATTGTGAATTTATAATTTTTTTACTAACTTTACATTATTTTTTTGTTATTGTAGAGAACAAAGATTCATGCTTCTGTGAAAAAGGATAATGTTTTGCGCTTTGCAAATCAATTACTTAAGGAGAATGAAGGCTCATCCAAACTTCTAAATAGTACCATTTGATTAGTAATCTTAAAAGTCGATTTGGTTTCTGTATTTTAGTTAACAATTTTTCTTTTAGGCGATTTATTTATGTTGTCTTTATCTTTATTAATATAGCAATCATGTATAGCGTTCATTCGGATTTATTCATATCTAGGAAATATGGCTTGATCACAAGGCTGTTTAGAATTTATATCCAACCTAACCTAAGAGACTATGACCTATATAAATAAGTTTTCGCTGACAAAAAATTATCTCATCCACGCAGCTTTTACCTTTTAACACGATAAGAAAGTGTTTCCAGAAATGAATGGCTGCTTCATTTGCCTATTTCAAAGATTTGAGACCTTACGAAGCTGCATGGTGTGTCCAAGTCAAGATTATGCATTGACGGACAAAGACACTGTTAAATCTGGCGAGTTCTTGAAATGGTCGTCTTTCATTATAAAGTTTTCATGTATTGAAGTATGATTCTAAACTCTTTTATTAATAACTAACTTGATCTGTTTTAGCTAAGATATACGGTTTTGGCGGAAAAATATGATTTTACGGTTTTGGCGGGAAAATACGATTTTGCGGTTTTGGCGGAAAAATATTATTTTACGGTTTTGGCGGGAAAATACGATTTTACGGTTTTGGCGGAAAATATGATTTTACGGGTTGGCGGAAAAATACGATTTTGCGTGTTTGGCAGAAAAATATAATTGGACGAAAAATATGATTTTGAGGTTTTGGCGGGAAAATATGATTTTACGGTTTTGGCGGAAAAATACGATTTTACGGTTTTGGCGGAAAAATACGATTTTGGGTGTTTGGCGGGCAAATATAATTTGACTAGAAAATATGATTTTGCTGTTTTGGTGGGAAAATATGATTTTGCGGTTTTGGCGGAAAAATATGATTTTGCGGTTTTGGCGGAAAAATATGATTTTGAGGTTATCAACATTAAAATTTATTAAAAAATAATTTTTCTAAGTATGAGTAAAACTAAAAGGTTGGAAAGGGTCAGAATAGGGTTCAATAGGGTTCAACCCTGTTATACTAATTTTAAGGGCTCAAAAAGGGTTGGAGCTCATTTAGGACCGAGCTTTAATTAAACAGGGCCGGGCTGGGCTTAAAAACCCTATTTAACATTCCTAATCTTAGGGAGCAAAGATAACTCTTTCAGTTTCAAGCTTCATCTTCATGTTATGGATGTGTCTCTTCAAACTATGATAACTCAATTTGCATCAAAACTCCTACATGATTCATTTGAGCAATTTCCAACTCTACAAAATTTTAGTCTTATATATAATGATTTAAGTGTTGTGTTTCTTATACAATGATTTTGCGTTCGAGATTCTTCTTGGTCTTCTCGATTTTGTCAAATCCTTCAGCTCTTCTCTTATTAAACACGATAGAATTAGAAGACTTGGAGCCATTAGCTTCTTGCTTCTCCATTGAATAATAAGAAGAAGAGGGTGGAGAGAGAGAGAGAGAGAGAGAGAGAGAGAGAGAGAGAGAGAGAGAGAGAGAGAGAGAGAGAGGAAGGCGTAGGTTTAGAAATCCCAACTTAACACAGAAATTGAAGAAGTCTATGTCAAGGATAAAAATAAAACGATCCTCTCTTCCCCTCTTCTTTATACTTTCCCTTTCTAATTATTTTCTTTTAAGCTGTTGATATTGTTTGTTCTTTTCACCTTTATCCCTTATTGTTTCGAATTTATTTGTTTAAAATATTGTATTATTTTTTTCATAATACTAATAAAATGATATTGTATTAAAATTGTCAAAATATAAATATAATATAAACCTCATTTTTATTATTTTATCACCATCACCAAAAAATATTAGACAGATCGAAAATTTTATAAAAATTAGTATTTAATGCATAAGTAATCTTGATTTGGAAGTTATTTTGTAAGTTATTAATGGAGATATATATTTATAGGGGATATTCTATATAAAAATTTTATATTTATCAGAAATTTCCATGAAATATTTGCAAATTATGAACTATTTTAATTTTATAATCAAATTTATGATTAATAATGAAAAACTATAAATAAAATATTAAATAAAATTATTCAAAAACTAAATAAATAAATTTTATAGTGGAACAAAAATAATTATTTATATTGGGATTTTAGGCTTAGAGAATTATTAGTGTTTGAGAACTAACTTGAATATACATAGGGTTTGATAATATTATTTTTTATTTGTTGTTTACTTGATTTTCTTTTTTTTTGAGCCACTCGCTACCGCAAACACTTGCGGGCATAACATAATATTCCCATAACATTTGTAACTCATAATGAGTATTGCCTTCCATGCTTCCAAAAGGATTGAAACCATCTGTAGACAAACCGAGTTAAACGTTTCTTGGCTCATACGCAAAGGTTGGATACACTGATTCAAAATGTTTCCATGCTTCTGCATCCGAAGGGTGCGCAATTACACCGTCTGATGTATGTTCTGCATGCCATCTTATTGATTCCGCTGTACGCTCTGATTGATACAACCTCTTCAACCTTTTTGTTAACGGCAAATACCACATCCGTTTATATGGTATGGGAACTCTTCCACTAGTGTCTTGATACCGAGGTTTCGGACAAAACCGACATGAAGTGCGGCCTTCGTCTTCTCTCCAATAAATCAACAGTTATCACGGCACACATCTATCACCTGATATGGCAAGCCAAGTCTAGCTACAAGTTTCTGCACCTCATAGTACGAAGCCGGTGAAAGATTATGTTCCGATAAAATTTTTTCACAAAATCAGTAATCGCATCTACCCAACCCTCAGAAAAATTTCAATCCGTCTTTATGCCCATCAACCTAGTTGCAGCTGATAATGGTGAATGACCTTTCTTACAACCATCGTACAATGACATATTAGCTGCATCTAACATATCAAAGAATCTCCGGACTTCTAAATTCGGTTGCTCTTCTCTATCTCCATACTGAACGAACGATGGTGCATTTTCCCAAAACGCATCGTTCACCATCTGAAATGTACGTACGTCTACTTCTGCCGATGATTCCTCTACACTATCCAGAATATATTGTTGACTAGTACTACTAAAATCTAGCATTGGCTGACTCTCTCCATGCGCATACCATATCTTATAACCCGGCATAAATTCATTCTTAAACAAGTGCTTCCTGACTAAAGTCATTCATGTCATTCTATAATTCCGACATTTTGGACAAGGGCATAACATAATACTTGTTTGTCGTGTTATGTCCAGGTTTGAGGCGAATGACATGAATTGCCTAAGCCCTTCTTTGAACTCTTATGTAAGTTTGCCTGTCTCTTCATCGTATCTAGGTTTGTCCATCCATGAACGAAAATAATCATAAGGACCTGAAGAAGACATTATTGTTGGTATTGTTTCTAGTTTTGGCCTTGAACATGTGAATGGGAGGTGGACGATATATATAGGCGATTTTTCCAAGGGATTTTCGAGGACTTTTCCGACGAGTTTCCGAGAGATTTTAAATTACAACGGCTAATCCAACGGATATATCAACGGCTATGTCAGAACAGCTATATTCACCGACAGTCCATGGAAATCCTTCGGAAATCCCTCAAAAAATTCAAAACATTCCGAGGATTTTTCCGACGGAAGCGAATCTCTCGGAAATTTCCGACGGATTTTCGAGAAGTCGTTTTTCCTCGAAAATCCCTATAAAATTTCCGACGGATTTTTTTCCGGAAATTCCATATGAAATAGGCATTCTTTCTTGTAGTGTTTTAGTTTTTTTTTTTGTGAAATAAAATAAATTAAATTAAATTAAATTAAATTAAATTAAAACGCTAATCAAATCCTTTTACATAAAAATATTGGGCTATCAGGGGGCTGGCTGAGGAAGATGAGACCGCAAAACATGGAGTACGCCTGAGGATACCAGACTACCCATTTGCGAATGCAGTCTAATATTGTGGGATGCAGTTAAGGAATGGGTTACAGACTATGTGAAACACTATTATCCAGATGCAGAATGGATCATGTTGGATGAAGAACTCCAAGGTTGGTGGAGCGAAGTGCGGAACATAGGGCACGGAGACAAGAAAGACGAACCTTGGTGGCCTGTCCTCGAAACACAAGATGACTTGATTAACGTGGTAACGACGATTGCGTGGGTCGCCTCAGGCACCATGCAGCTGTAAATTTTGGACAGTACGGATATGGAGGATACTTTCCCAACCGACCAACCACAACAAGGATAAGAATGCCAGTTGAAGAACCGACAGACAAAGAGGTAAAAGAGTTCTATGAGGCGCCAGAAAAAGTGGTCATATCCGTCGCAGAAGCAGGCGACCCTAGTGATGGTCACTTTGGATCTTTTATCAACTCATTCACCTGACGAAGAGTACATCGGAGAACACCCAAAAGCATCTTGGACCACCGACTCAAAGACAGGCTCCAATATCTAGAAAGAGTGACAGATGAGAGAAACGCGAACGTTTCTTTAAAGAATAGAGCGGGAGCTGGTGTAGTTAAGTATGAGCTTTTGAAGCCTCTCTCTGAGCACGGTGTTACCGGAATGGGTGTTCCATATAGTATTTCTATTTGATCTATGCATTTTCTTTCTCGAAATTGCCTTCCTTTTCTCCCAAACTGAGTCATTGTCTTCTATATAAATAAATCTCAACTGCTCAAGAATACCAATTCTTTTGGAGCTTGCGTTATGACCATGGGATTTCCGAGAGAATTACGAAGAGTTGTGATTGTATCTTTTGATCTTTACACTGTTGGAGTTTCCACGGTATTTAGGTAGCAGAACATGATTAATGTTTTCTGATTACGAGGATTGGGATAATGAAATACCACAATAGCAAGACTGAAAATGAAGATGAAGAAATAAAAAATACCTAAATAACATAGATACTACCAGTTATATTTTACTCCCAGAATGGAGATTAAGTATTAATCACCATGTGTTTATATATAAATGTTGATAATTATCTCCAATCTACATAATGTTCATAACAATATGAGAATCCAAGATAACTAAATAACGAATATGCACAAGATAACTTATTGTGTGGTTGATCAGAAGACCTATCCATATACGCAAATAATCTGATCACTATTTTGTTTAGATGGTTAATTTTATTAATTTAATTTTTTAAACTGTTCATAGGTTAATATGTAATTGAAATTTTGTTTCTATAAAAAGAGCTTGAATTACAAAAGAAGAGAAGAAAATTTAGAAGGTTGATGATGTATTTTGACGAATACAAAAAGAGAAAACTAACATATATGCTACATATATTTCATTTCTTCCCAGAATGTCATATTGATTATTTTCTTTTCATGCATAACATAGAGTCGATTTAAAATGACCAAAATAACCTTTTATTTTTTTTTACTTTTTTTTCTTCTTTTTCACGATGACATGTTATGTTGATGTTCATGGATTCGCTATCTTCCGGCGCACCACCGTCCTCCAGCGACCTCCCCTCCGACGACTATCTCTTCTCATCGTTCATCACTGTCTATAGCTTCACCTCTGATCCAAAACCTTCTCTCTCTTCCAACTCTATTTCCGGCACCAATCCTCCTCTGTCGCGGGTATGGAGACTATCTCGGTTGTTTTAGTTGAATTTGTGGTGATTATAGTTGGATCTATTTCCCGGTGGCTCCGCTCTGATCTTGGAGGTTGAAGTTTTCCTCTGAACTTTAAACTCATGTGGACAACTTTTCAAATTCTGACATTTCGTCCATGAATTAATTTGTCCACATGATCCAACATCGTCGAATCTTCATTTCGTGGACAACTTTGAATTCACATGGACAACATTACCCCTAATTTGTCTAATTATCCTCCACGGATAACTTAATCTTCATTTTATGGACAACTTTGAACTCATATGGACAACTTCCTAAATTCTGACATTTCGTCTATAAATTAATTTGTTTACTTGTCTCCATCATCCACAATTAATCCCAATTAATGCTCTTCTTATCACATCACATTAACATTTATTACAATTTATTTTTAGAGAGGACAAAATCGTTCACTCACCTGACACCAAAATATTATTTTTGGCATTGTCGGAAAAAAATAAAAATTATGGCATTTACCAAAAAAATTATATTCAAATATGGCATTATGGATTAAATTCCCATACAAAAAACCATTTTCTTAATCATCTGATATCTATTTCCTAAATCAATTATGACCGTGTAATAAAAGAAGAAGCAAAACGTGTTTTGTTTTCTAGAGAAGTGATTATGAAAGCACGAACGTTTTTGTTGTTGTTGCACAGTTTAAACTAATTGACACTTTATGTATCTCTCTCAGTAGTACCGTGGTCCACATGCAACTCTATTCTTCTCATTTATTGTGTGTTTTAGCATTGGTTTTGCAGTGGTCCAGCTGACAGATATAATTGATAGTGAAATAGTTAGAAGAAATTAGAGATAAATGGTGGTATTGTTTTAAGGATAAGACACGAGGCGGGTATTCTTGATTTTTTGGATATCTATTACCTGGATCTAAATTCAAATATTTACATTTTAGTTAATGTTTTGTCGTCTATTACACCATCACTAGAGATATTTGATCTAATCCTATGATGAATATCTCCCATGAACAATGATTCCACGGCGCAGTTCTTTCCGTAACACTCGGATGTACAACAGATGGTTCTGCATGTACGACATCGATATTTTCACGATGGACATATTCTCCCCGCAACACACGAGACTACGACGAACGACTCTGCTTGCGGCACTCTAGACCTCCGATAAGATTTGCACCATTAATCTGCAAGAAATTGCGCTCACTGCGTATCGAATCCCAAACCTGGTGTACAAGTATTAATAAATCCTTGATCAACCACTGGACCAAGGGAACTTCCACTTTTTTTAGTTAATGTTTAAAAATTTAAAATATTTAAATACTTACATATTCATTTTCATAAATGTTTACCTTTAAAACTAAAATATTCATAGCTAAAATACATATATCTAAACAAAATAATTTAAAAAAAAATGATTTCAAACTTCAAAATCTTATATTATATGCTAATTTTATCTAAAATAAGATTCTATATAGTATTACATGTAATTATAAAGTAAATAATAATAAAATATAGAAATAATTTTTAAAACGGGCATCTACAGGTTGAGTAATAATATGGGTACAAGATGGATAGTCCAAAAAAGACGATACCTAAAACCTTACCTACGAATATTAGAAATATGATATTTTTTATCCGACTCAATTTGTATTTTTCTATGTAAATCGTCAATATAAACCAAGTAAAAGAAAAATAATTTTTCTACATCCATTTGCAAAAGAAAAAATATAGAAAAAATGGATTTGAAAAATGAAATATTATACTTACTAAACAAGTAAAAACTATAAATGGTAATATAATATACAGAAATATAAATGGTGAGAAAATATACAGAAACAAATATGATGTTATCATTATTTTCTTTTAGAAAACCTAATTTTTAAGTAAGATATAATATAAAAATAAAAATAAGATAAGATGCATGAATATTGTGTGAAACAATGTATTAAACATTAGTTGTTCGTTTTGAGAAATCAATCGGTTTGAATTAGAACTCAGTGGATATACATTTATCAAAAAAATTACTGTGAAAAGAAACGTTGGAAAAGCTGAGGTCACAATCACCGACAAGAGTGGCAACTCAGCATTCGCTGTCGAAGCTTAACCCGAAAATGAAGCATTCTCGGTATCAGAAGAATTTATTGGGAGAGATGGGATAAATTTTTTTCCTTTTTCTTTTTTTATAATTAATTGTAATAAATAATAAAATTAATTAAAATTTAAATTAAACAAACAAAATTTAACTATTCCGTGTTGACGAACGTTACTGTTCCGTAATCTTTTATGGCGGTGCAAACATGAAAGCTAGTTTTAAGGTTTTAAGTATTAGTAAAATTATCTTGGTGGTTTATAGTGTCAGTGAAATTCTTTCGAAGTCTAAAGTGCTATCCGGTGACACTTTGAATGTTAGAAATATGATTTTCCCGTTACTTTACTTTGAAGTTATCATATTATTTGTGGTCAATGAAGTTTATGGATAAGTCCCTCAAAATTGAGTACTTTGTATCTTTTTATGTAAATCTGCTATATAAACCAATAAATGAAAATTATTTGTCCACATCCATTTACAAAGAAATAGAGAAAAAAATGAATTTGAGAAAATTAAATTAACAAAAAGCATAGTTTTATGGAAAATTCTTGAGTTCAGCCCTAGCGGTGAACTCTTTTATTCACTCCCGTTTTTTCTAACCAATCAGAATCTGTCACCTAATAAAAAATTAGTATTATCCATATAAAAAAAATTAACGTAAGTCATTAAAATAAATCATATAATAATATATTATTGGTGTTAGAGTTTATATGTCGGTTTGGGTTTATAAGAAAATGGTTAAGATTTAGATGTTACAATTATAAACGAAGTAATATATCGGTTTGGGTTTATAAGGGAGGGTTAGGGTTTAGATTTACAATTAAACGAGGTTATATGCCGATTTGGGTTTATAAAGGACGGTAAGGATTTAGATTTTACAATTAAACGAGATTATATATCGGTTTGGGTTTATAAAAAACGGTAAGAGTTTAGATTTTACAATTAGACGAGGTTATATGTCGGTTTGAGTTTATAAAGGAGGATTAGGGTTTAGATTTTATAATAAAACAAGATTATATGTCAGTTTGGATTTATAAAAGAGTGGTTAAAGTTTAGATTTTACAATTAAATGTGGTTAAATGATGGTTTCGGTTTCATAAAAAAGTGATTAGGGATTAGAATTTACAATTAAATAAGCTTAATTTTTATTTTATTTTATTTTATTTTTATTAGATGACAGATTGTGATTAGTTAGAAAAAGAAAAAATAAATAAAAGTGTTCACCCCTAAGGATGAACTCAAGAATCGTTCTAGGTTTATTCGTCAAAAGGCAACTTCATCCAAAAGACCATCATGTGAAAGTTGGAAATTATGATCGTTGTATACGGTGTACAGTGAATTGTTCTTTCCAATTATTTCAGCTCACACAAGAACCCGGCTTAAGACTGATGGCAAAACTGTCAGTTGGCTTCTCTAAAACGCCAAGCCAACTATCATTTGAGCTTTAATAACTGGTTCGGTGTTTTGGAAGAGCCAACCAGCCATTTCGCCATTACATAAGAAACTGAGTTCTTGTGTCAATTGAAATATTTGGGAAGTACAGCTCACCGCAAGCCGGATGATGGTCACGGCCTCCAATTTTTACATGAAGGTCCTTGGATAAGTTGCCTTTTGCTGATTCGGACTATTTTTTTTTATTTTTTTTTTTAATTCATTTCTCAAATCCAGCTTTGCTTTTATAAAATCTTAGTGGGAGAATATATATCTTTACATGCTTTATATAGGAAATTTCCCTTATATAAATATACATTAGAAATACAATCGTTTCATGTATGTGATGTTAATAAAACTATTATGGTGTATTTATGCCGCATGACATATATATTAGTTTTGTTTTTATGTAAAACACTGTTGGGTAATTATTATGTTTCCCAATATTAATGTTTGTTATGTTAATATATTGCAAGACTATATTATAAGAAATTATTAATGCATACAATATTAAGTATGTTTTATAATTTATACAAAATTTGAATAAAACACCAAAACATAGTTTTCTAAGTGAAAACAAATCATATACTTATACTCCAAAACAATAATCTCTAAATGTTTTCATTAATTTTATCAAAAACTAGATTAAGTCCCACATATGTCTAAACTTATGAATGACGTAAATAATACTTTATTTGTATAATATAAATTATTAAATATTTAACTTTTAATTTATAAGTTTATTTGTATACTAAAGGTTTAGTTATTGCATGGTCTATATATAACATTATTTTCAATTTAAATTATTTTAACACACTAACAAAATAAATTGTCTTTGACATCTCAAAATCATTTTAATTTTTCATAACAAAGATCAATTTTAGTTCTTAGAATTTGCAACAAACATAAATTATCTTTTAGAAAAAAGTTAAGATAACAAATATATATATACATTTTAAGTAAAAAACAATTATATATATATATATATGCCTATAATTATTTATATATTTATAAAGAAATATATGTATTATATATATATATGTTTATCTATATATATTTATATAATTTTTAATAAAAATTATTAAGTCAGTGACTCATAGTTAGACTTATTTGTTCCACATACATGGAAGATAGTCTGTCTTGATTTCTGAGTTATGTTTAAAGTATATTATATTATAGAACTAAACACAGTAGTAAATATGATTTCGAAATTATGTTTATAACATATTATAAAACCAACCAAAATCAGTATATATTCTATAAATGTAAATAGATTTTTTAAATAAGCTAATAAAATGTATATATTTAACTATAAATAAGATTAGTCATAAAATTATACAGTATAAGATTTACTCGTACATGACACAAGTTCTTACCTAGTTTTTATTATTCTAAAATCAATAACCAAACACATATAAATATTGAATAAGTCTAACCAAAATTAAATATTTCAAAATTTCAAATATGAATTTGCTATATAAAGATTTATTTTGTATGAGATGCATTGATTTTTTCAATTTAAAAATTAAACTATTTAAAATTTATGAATATATATTAAATACACTGCAACACCAAATAATTATTTTCTAAATTATAAAACACTAATTTGAAACCGCAAATACATATGCCTACACTTATGACTGATTTAAATCTTTTTATATATTAAAATTAACCATTAGAAGAGATTTTTGTTTACTGGTCATTTCCACAATTTTTTAACTTTTTTAATTTATTTTAATCCCAAAAATGAATATTCATGATTAAAATGAAACATATGTTTATTTTAAAATTCTTTAAATGAGTTACCAATAAAAGATTTATGTAAATATTATCAGGGTAGCATTATATATCCTTGAGATTTCAGAAAAAAATCAAATTTGCACTATCATAGATAAAATAAGACCAATTCGATTTTTTAAACCATTTTTAATAAAAAATATAATTAATATTTTCTGCTAACTCGTTTTCTAACTATTTTCAATTATTATATTTTTTTACGTAAATTATTCCCTAAAATCACTAATTTTGTTAAGAATAAGTTCAATTTTCATATATTTATAATATTTTAATATTACATTATTGGTTATTCATTCAACTATAAAATATATATATATATATATAATTTCATTATAACTAGTTTAAAATATTTATTTTCTCATGTGCAATTGAAATACTTATAATGAAGCTATTATGGTAGAGTAATATATCAAATACAACAAATATTTTTCCCCATTTAAGATTAGGGAGGTAATTGACTAAATGAGTTCTAACATACTAATAACCTTCAAACCCTTCTTAAGGAACAGTGACATTTTGCAACAAATTATTCCATGGATATCTTCTTAACAATCCTAACCGCATTTTCTAAACGCTTACCCACAATCACACGATTGCGACCAGTCAATCAATCGAACACACGTAATCATCCCACCCGAAGCACTCACGCAATTCACATTCAACTTCCGTATTCATGAACTAAACTCATTTTCATTCTTTAAACTTTTTTCAATCCAAATTTTACCACTCACATCCATTTTTTAGGTTTTAAATTGCATGGTTGGTCCCATGACTCACATAGGTCAATCTGAATAAAAGAAATAACCTATACGATTCAGTTAAACAAAAAAAAAAATTCAAAAACCAATTAGAATTTTAAACGACCCAACGAAAATCAAACCATCTCAAGAAACCTTAATTTACTTAACAATTAGACCAACTCATGTCTAGGCTAGTTGGTCTAGCCTAGCTTAGATGATACGGGTATGCATCTATATGCATACACATGTCGCTCGATCCGTCTTCTACTACAAATAAGTTCTAAGCATAACCAACCCAAAAACGTAATCATCTGTGTTTGGGTTTAGAACATCTATCAAAAAATAAATGTAACTTTTTCTGTAGACCAATAGAATATATTTTAAACTTTACACTAAAACATGTCAAAAACTTATAGGATTATTATTGATTTTGCCATTTGTTGAGTCGGAAATTAGGAATCTGCCATTCTATGGAATGCTTATGGAAAAGCCATTTTATGCTACTCATTTTCTTTTTATTCATTTCCTCTTGACGATAAAACTTTATCTCTCTCTCATGTGTCATGTGTGTTAGTCGAAAGTCAACATTCAGCAGCATCACTATCTACTCTTTGGTTCAATGAAAAAAGGATTGATTTAAGTAATTAAAAATCCATATTATAATTAGAATTTTCTAGTTTGACAAAAGAATATGATTAAGTATCATCCTAGTTTTACAAATGGTGGTGACACAGGGCGAGAAACTCAAGGCCACTATTCTTGAACTAGAGTTTTCCAACATCTCTCATTATTGTTTCTCATCAACCAATCTACGGAAACCAAATTCGTTCACACAATACAAAAACAATTTTTGCCTCTTTTGTCTCTAAATTTGAAACATGCAGTTAACTGAATTTTTCTTGGAAAAGCAGTTTGGCTTCGATATCTTGAAGTCCAGAGAGTGAAACAAGTTGGAGCTGTAACATTTACTAGGACCAAAAATCTTTTCAACCTGCCATAATAAACAAAGCAAATTCATGTGTGGTTGTTTGGCAGAATGTTTGATATAAGCTAGCGAGGCACATTAGTCCTTGCTTATGCCTTAGGACAAGAAACCTGCAAATTAAGGCAGTGAACCCGAAAAGGAAAACTAAACACTCATTACTAAGTTTGCAAAAATCCTAGTAGAAGCAAAATATTATCGTTAAACAAAAGACAAGAATCAAACACACATGTATTAAGGGAAATTATACCCTAGAGACTAGAACTAAGGGAACCCAAAGACTAAATCAAACATACTTGTATTAAGAAAAACTATAGCCGAAGGACTATTACCGAGGGAATCCAAGAAACAAATCAAATACACTTTTATTAAAGAACACTAAACCCTAAGGAAACTATATTCGAGAGAACTCAAACACCGAATAAAACGCACATCATTTAAAGGAACAATAAATCCTAAAGAAAATTGATATGGGAATCTCTAAGGGCTGGGGAGAAAAGCTAATTATATGAATCAACAAAACTCTTAACGATAAAGAAAGATAGAGTCAAAATCTACGCAAAGATTCATCAAATCGAAGAAAATGAAGATTCACTCACGGAGAATAAGGAAAAAAACATATCCGAGACCAAAGGTTTCTCGGTATAAATAGCAAACTCGACCGTCAAACAAAAGAAGACAATTTCGCACTCAAGAACCGTAGGCTTGATACTTACAAATAAATCATAACTTGTTCTCTAAGCTAATTAGAAGTCTCTTGTAACAATTGTCGAGTTCGTTTTTGAATCAATAAAAAAAACTGCTTTCTCGAATTCATTTTATTCTTTACTCACCGGATTGATCACTAGTGCGAATTTTACTCGCACAACAACCCTCCTAGTAACATGGGTTTGCCCCTGCATTATGACAATGCCACTATAATTGCTATTAATTTAATGATCAGAAGATTTTTTTTATTTGCTTTACGATTTGATCTGGGCCACGTGCGTAAATACAAACTACATATGTTTGTTTATTTATGACGACGAATATCACGTGAACGTTCGTTCCCATTATATTGACCATACTCTTACACTTTCACTTACTTTTATGTTCTTACTTCTTAGTTCTTACTTAACTCTTATGATAAATATCACATTACAATCATAACCTCCCCATAAGCCAAAAAATACGAACAAGAACATGTCTCGTGAATTTTAAGTCTTAGAAATTGTTCTTGTTCTCTTGCTTACTCTGTTTTCATCTACTTATAACTCCCATGGCAAATATATCCTGGATGGATCTGCAGTTTTCAACTCAAACAGTTACTTGGTTTTAACGAACACCACCAAGAATTCCTACGGTCAAGCTTTCAACAACGCATCATTTTACATGAAGAACCAGTCTTTCTGATAAGCTCATAAGAGTCTATGTGAGGCAAAAGAGAACACGTGCAAGTGAGGACACACGTGAGAAGGAAGCTTACTTGAAGAAGAAGATATTTTAGTATTCAAAATATCAGTAACAAACTCTTTATGAGTATAAATATCGACTCTCATTGTTTAGAGAGGTTTATGTTGAATCTTGTAATCAGTCTCGCATGTGAGATTTGGGAAAGAGCTAGGATGATGAACTAGCCTCTCTCTGTGATGTGTACTGTTCGGGGTAAAGGAATCAAGGTATCGTAGATTGTTTCTTAACAATTTCTCCATCAACTTCTTCTTCGCAATCATCCATGAGCATAAGCAGCAAGGCTCACACGGTATGGCTTTCGTTATCTCTCCTACAAGATCAAGCCTTCCCGGAGCTTCCTCCAATCAGTACCTTGGAATATTCAACAGAACAAACAACGGTTGAAACTCGAATCGTGTGATAGCTATCGAGGTAGATATACATAAAGAAGAGGAGTTTGAAGATATTGATGATAATCATGTTGGGATTAACATTAATGGTTTAACATCTGTTGTCTCTGTTCCAGCTGGTTACTACGATGATAAAGATGGAAAATTTAACAATCTTTCTTTAATCAGCGGAAAGTTAATGCGGCTTTCAATCGTTTATCGTTTATATTTTTTGAAGATGATGTATATTGGCTTCACTTCATCGACGAGATCTATTAGAGCACTTCATTACATGGTCATTTTGTACACCAATCCTGGAGCAGTCTATCCACTGGTGGAGTTCGGCGTAGTCCATACCCTTTCCTCCATATCCGAAGAAACCGTCTGATAGATTAAGAATGATTTTGACGGTCTGCTTAACGTTGGCCTTGCTCGCTGTGTTTGTCGTCTCAGGGATCGGTTTCATCTTCTATTTGAGGCATAAGAAGGTGAAGGAGGCCGTTCTTGAAGAATGGGAAATTCAATGTGGACCTCATAGGTTTGCTTATGAGGATCTTTTCAATGCCACAAAGGGTTTCAAGGAGAAAGAACTCCTTGGAAAAGGAGGATTTGGTCAAGTCTATAAAGGAACACTTACGGGAGATTGCTGTGAAATGGGCTTTCCGTAATTGAAGACAAGGGATGAGCGAGTTTCTAGCCGAAATATGGACCATTTGTCGTCTCAGACATCCAAATCTAGTCAGGCTTTTGGGATATTGAAAGCATAGAGAGAATCTCTACTTATTTTATGACTTTATGCCCAATGGAAGCCTTGAAAAGTATCTAAACCGTAACAACACAAATGAGAATCAAGAACGACTCACTTGGGAACAACGTTTCAAGATCATCAAAGATGTTTCTTCTGCTCTACTCCACCTGCATCAAGAATGGGTACAAGTCATCATTCATCGAGATATCAAACCTGCTAATGTTTTAATCGACCACGACATGAATGCGAGGCTCGGGGATTTCGGACTGGCGAAGCTGTATGATCAGGGATTTGATCCTCAGACATCTACGTGAATTCATTTGCTACATTGACGTTTACAAATTCTTTCATCTCCCATGGAAGATAAAACCTGAAATCGAGAAACTTTGGTGGAGAGATGAAGCATAACGGCATAGGACATTGATATGATGTCTGATTTGGTTAATCCACGTAGTAAATAAATTAGAGGCAATGTAACTGAACAATTTCCCAAGTGAGTTTCTTCTTTGTGCTTATGTAACAAACCTTAATTTATTATATAAGATTTTGCTATATAAAGAAAAAGTCAGTCAACTCTGGTTTTGGAAATGCCACTGTCATGTCAAAACGCCAAGCTCCAAAAATATTTGGTATTCGACTTAAGAAATTATATAGAAAGACAATGGATTTATTTGCTTACAATTTTGTTAAGAAGAAAAGAAATACAGAAAAAGGAAGGCAATTTAGAGAAAGAAAATGCATAGATAGATTAAATAGAGATACTGTAGGGAACACCCATCCCGGTAACACCATGCTCAGAGATTGGCTTCAAAAGCTCATACTTGACTACACCAGCTCCCGCTCTATTCTTTAGAGAAAGGGTCACGTTTCTCTCATCTATCACTCCTTCTAGATATTGGAGCTTGCCTTTTAGTCGTTCAAATGCAGCATATATGACAGGGTCGTTGGCCCAAGCTGCTTCCGGGTATTCTCCGATGTACTCTTCGTCAGGTGAATGAGTTGATAAAAGATCCAAAGTGACCATCACTAGGGTCGCCTGCTTCTGCGACGGATATGTCTTAAGCATCACTTTTTCTGGCGCCTCATAGAACTCCTTTAGCTCTTCATCTGTCGGTTCTTCCACTGGCATTCTTATCCTTGTTGTGGTTGGTCGGTTGGGAAAGTATCCTCCATATCCGTACTGTCCAAAATTTACAGCTGCATGGTGACCTGAGGCGACCCACGCAATCGTCGTTACAACGTTAATCAAGTCATCTTGTGTTTCGAGGACAGGCCACCAAGGTTCGTCTTTCTTGTCTCCGTGCCCTATGTTCCGCACTTCACTCCACCATCCTTGGAGTTCCTCGTCCAACATGATCAGTCCTGCATCTGGATAATAGTGTTTCACATAGTCTGTCACCCATTCCTTAATTGCATCCCACAATATTAGACCGTCATTCGCAAATGGGTAGTCTGGTATCGTCAAGCGTACTCCATGTTTTGCGGTCTCATCTTCCTCAGCCAGCCCCCTTATATCGCAATTAATGTAAAAATATTTAATTAGCTTTGTAATTTAATAATGGTGGTGATATATAAATTTTTATTTTAAAAAAATAAAAATAAAAAACCTTCTGATGAGATCTGCTGGTAAGCCTTCCATGTCGAACCTCCATAGTTTATCATAGACATCTGAACTTAGCTCTAATGAATACTTCCCGGGCCAAAAACAAGTCTCAATGATTCCACCTGCATTGACAAGACTTTGACGTGCACGAGCGTTGATCTCTATGGTGTAGCGGAAGTGAGGATGCAAAAGCCTGTAGATGGGATGCATGGCACTTAGTTGTCTGTTTGCAGCTATTATGTATGGCTCCATACAGCAGTGAGTCCTCAACCTGTAAATTTATTCGTCTCTTTTACGAGTTAGTGATATATCACATTCATATAATGTAATAGATAACAGAAAATTAAATATATTTTCTCTTAACAAAAAAACCGTCTATGAGGGAATTCATCTATTTTCAATACCAATGGGAAATAAGCTGGTGATAACCGGCGTCATGAGAAATAGCATGAGTCTTAGCAAGACTCCATAGCCAGCATGACGTAGCATCATAGCCTGGCGTGAATACTTGCTTCCATTGGGGCTTGTTGATATTTGGGGGACAAGTCAACTCAATGGCAACCGGCCTCAACGTGCTATCATCGCTGAGGTAGAATAGTGTTCGAGAAGCATATAAGACGGTATTATCCAACTCTCTGACTTTGTTCACATACGGTAGAAGCAAATCGTGATAATCCAGCACGAACAATCTCTTATTCTTTAGAGCCTGCATACATACATTGATCATCCATTAAGGAAATAATCCTCTAGATACACACACACGCTTTTTTATTTTTTAAACATGTCAATAATCTTACCTCATCAACTGACATGTTTCCTTTAACTTCTCTTTCCACAACTTCCCAAGTAATGAGTGAGGTGGGATCGCCATAAATGGCCGGGTCTAGTTTGCTTTTCATCGGCCACTCCTGGAATTAGCAATACGAGAAATTTATAGTGACATCCTAATTAAGGCCATCTCCAATATTTAACATATTTTTATTTAACCAAATGAACAATATGATAATTTTTATACTTTATTTAAGTACAAATTTAATAATATTTTTTTTCCGTTTTACAAAAATAGAATTTTGGTATTTCTTAAGCAAAATTTGTGAAAAATATCTTATTTTGGCCTTACTAATTAAAGTTAAAACAAGTAAAAAAATTAATATTTAATTATAGAATAAGAGTTATTTAGGTTTGTAAATAGTTTCAAGACAATTGTACCATTGTTTACAATGATTTCACGATAATTTGGCTATAATATGTGTTACCTCCATTTTTTTTTAGCTTTTAAAACCAGAAAGTTTTTTTTTTCAAATGATTAATTTTTCCAGCACCATGTTTAGAGTTGTATATTGCTTTCTCAAAACAAGCAGAACTTTAAAAAACTACTAGTTAAAGGCATATGTAGCTTACTTGAACTAGTTGAATGCTATAAGGATTAAGGCCCGCAAGTGTCTGGCGAGCAAACTCGTCGTCTCGTAACCATGAAAATCTATCCCCTGAATCAGTGTGAATGATATTAGAAAGTGAGTTTAGTTGTAGACAGTATAGAATTGGAAGATTCGAAAGGAGAGAAGTAGGTACTGTTAATGAGAATTGGGGCTTCAAACTGGAGAATATCATCGCGAGCTTCAGCAGCGGCTTTGATGACTCTGGGGAGCAAAGGTAATAGGCCAGCATCCTTAGGAAGCTCGATGCCTTCTTCATAGAGATTTTGTATGGCCTTGAAGTGTGGAAAAGGCAAATGGGGATCTAACAGAACAGACTCAATCTGAGGGAACACCGAGGGAAGAGCTGCCAAGACAGCCTTGCCTGTGAATGAAGTTCCCTTGGCTGTAGAGAACTCCTCGTCTCTGGGGACATAGAACTCTCCCCCGTAGCGTTGCTCTGAGGAGGGGTCAGAGTCACAAGGTTTACGACCAGTCTTGCAACGCCTTGGATACGGATGTGAGATGCCTCCAATTACGGGACGAGCGAGTTCAGGATCATTGTCAGGGTCACCCACATCATTGTACACGTCATAGTCGTAAACACGCTCGAACTTGGTAAATTCACCAACTTGTTCGCGATTCTTGCCTTGTAAGGTCTCTAGCTCCTTCTTTCGAAACTGTTTAAGAGGCTCTGGAGTTTGGGAAGGCAAGTAGGAGTTGTTGGAGAAGAATATCCTCTTGGCTGGGTCAACAGACTTAGGGGCCACCCATGACTCACATGTAAACGTAACGGACCCGTCAGGTAACTCAAGCTCCATCTCCTTGAGGAACAACTGTCTATGGTACTGGTTTTGAACCCTGATAGCCCCAACGGCTCCAAAGTCTTCAGGCATCTCAAACTCGCACTCATACTTCTCATCAGGGGCTTCGAACCATACACGTTGTGCGTAGTCTTCTACGGGATCCTTTTCAATCCCCGTTCCTGACATATGTGTACTTGGTTAACAAGATTGATTGCGTTGACCTACTCTTAGTTCACTTCATAAATATATATATACTCCAGATGTGCTTCTTATTATCAAAAATTTAATGTTTGACAAATTATGTACTAACGCATCTTGTAATGTTACTAACAAAAACTTTCATGTCTCTAAATACTGTTTGAGAAGCATATAGATTGGTCCAATAGTTTTTTTGGGCTTTTCTAAGGCCTTTAGTTTTGTCACGAATGCTTGTATCCATTTATTTAAATTTTATCAAATAAAAAAAAAAAACATTTAACGAAAGAAAATTTATGTACTCACGTGGGTCAGTCTCGGCGCTGATAAGCTCCACAAGCAGGGACCTGCCGCGGATATCAGCAATTTGATCGAGAGGTCTCGACCAAGCTATGCCATCCAGATACTCTTCTTGGGCTGTTATGAATCCCTTCACTTTGATTTTCTTAACGTGCTTTTTCACTATATTACCTTCCTGTTCAATATTAGACCGTGAGGCGCTGATCTTACATCGTCCTCGACGAGGCAGCTTGTCTCTACGTCCTGCAGAGATGGGGTTGATGAATGCTGATGGCTTATGGAACAGAGAGCTGAGACTCTTTGCAATCTTCAAGGTCTGGAGACTCGACGACGACTCTCTACAAAACATCTTTTTATCCTTTTTTTCTTGGCTTACATTCCTCTGCATCTCCAACCTTCATCTATTTATACAAGTTTAAATATTATTCACATTTTATTATTTTCGAAAAATATAAAATTATATTGTTGATACAGCTGTGTTGATTGGATAAACACTACTGTATATTGTAATAAAGGAATAACAACGTTTAAAAGTCTCCTAGAGTTACAAATTACAATAATCTCCAAGAAAATATTCACGAGTGACATCTCAACTTTTAGTGTGTTTATGCGGACAAGTCAATTCATTTCTGACGCATAGGAGGACCACCGCGTGATATTTATGGAATTTTATCCGCCATAGCCAAGAATGCAGCTCTATTCCATCTTTATGAATTTGCAATTATAGGGAACATTTTTGAAGAAATTATTTAGTTTTTGGTTATGCTTAAAATAAAACAAAAAAATAAAACTGCTTTCATTATTACTAATCACAAAACGATACCAAAGACGATACAAAAAAATATTTTTAGCTTTTTTGTATCACTCTCTTTATCCGCTACTTTATTTTTGGTTTAAATCGGATTAATTGGAGGGTATTAAACCACTCTCTTACAGCGACCACCAAATTTAAGATACAAAGTTTTTCATGAACAAAAAGTTCGAAGACAGACATATAGTTGTCATTTAAATTTGACTCAACTTGAAGATTTTAAATTCTCTAAAGTGCGGCTCGACAATCCAAACAACATACGGCGTTGTGGATGTCAACTTACCGTAAGATCCTGATTTTGATATAAGTAACTCTATGGCTGAGTATAAACGTCGTTGATAACCCCACGACTGAGTATAAATGCCGCAAAGACAATCCAACGATAAGAGATCATGCGCTATTTTAAAAATATGTCTAGTCTCATACGTGTTAACGTATGAGATTGCCAGAGGTATTAGAACTCGATGAGATTGGTCCAAACCAAGGTGAGATCGACTAATATTTATGAACCGAGATCAAGATTCAAAATAGAAATATCATTGATTTGACAATATATAATGTATGAAATTTATCATAATGCATGAAATTTACTTTTATCTGTAAAAGTATTCTTTACATTTCAATATACATCGATGTATCTTATAACATTTGAGAATGTAATAATAAATTCTTTTAAACACATTTGTGTTATTCTTTTCATCTGAAACAACCACACTCGTTTTTTTTTAAAATTATTTAACAAAATATTCTAACAGCATTAGACAGAATAATTAGAAATAAACAATACCCAACAGCAACACATGAAATCCGAGTCTTAAAACATCCTCCTCTCCTCGCCATGATTTCACGTTCAGACCTTTTCTTTTCCTGCGACATAACAAAGAGTTGCGTAAGTATTATCATAAATACTTAGTGGGCGGTCCTCCCATCTACAAACTATACACACAAGCAAGTAAGAACTCAAACGCACAAACATAACAGGTAACAACAACCAAGAACACAAGACAACAACAGTGGTCCGTCTACAACCAATCGGGATAGTCGTTCGGAAGAAACAGCAAAACTGCACGAACATGCTATGGGATCGGTCTGCAACCGATCACGGAAGTCGATCAAAGCTTCCTCACAGTCAACATTCCTTAGTTTTTCCCAGCATGATTCCTTCCTCCGAAAACCCACTTTTTGTTGGATCAATCGATCCCTTACTCTACAACCAAGCTTTTCCCAAGAAATTAGGCACATACACAACCCAAATCACAAGGAAAACAAGCAACCCAACTGATGGATTCATTAAGAATCCATCCTACACATCACAAAACACACAAACCATCTTAAATGTTTAGATAAGCCCATGGTCACGAACTCACCTCAGATTAGGAATGCAAAACGAATAAGGAAGAACAACAAAACCCGCAAGGAAGAACAACAAAACCCGCAAGGAAGAACAAAAAAACCCGCAGTGCCTTCCCCCACACTCCAACAGAAGCTCGATCTCCCTCTATCTCACGCCATCATCCAGCTCGCCTCCTTCTCCTCTCACGCCACCACCGAAACCTTTTTTCTCTCCCTTTCTCTCACGCTTTCTCTTCTTTCCTTTCTCTTGCAGAAGACGAAAACTTTAGAAAGGAAAACGTAGCCTCCAACGTTAAAAGAAGGTCTAGGATTTTCGGTTTTTAACAAAAAGAAAAAAAACTTAACCGGATTTAAACTAAACCGAAAATTAATTTAAACCTTCCCTTAGTTCAATCTGATAATCGACCAGCACACTAAACTGATTGGAACTTAAATCGACTCGCTCCAAATTCCGACAGAACTCAAACCCTCAAAAATAATTTCTGGGACACGGACGTTATAATTCTGTTCCACTAACATAGATTCGTCCCCGAATCTCTCAACACAGTCCCTCTACAATAATTTCAACCGCAATCGCCGCAGCGATTCACTAAACTCTTGACCCAACCGTTCCACTCAAACACAAGGACGACACATGACCTCCAAAGTCCATTTAGTCTCTATGCTTAATACTCACGTAATAGACATTCCTCCCAACTCAAACTCACGCCACTCCACTCTCAGACGCATAGTATTTTAGCTATCGGCAAAACACATTCACGCCACTCCACTCTCAGACACATCACCATCAAGCTATCGGGTAAACACAATCACGCCACTCAACTCTCAGACACACCGTCTTCGAGCTATCGGCACCAGGGAACTATCCATCCCCTCATGAGTTGTTCAGGACCACCGTCTCTAGAGCAGTTGAGTCTATACATCCATTAGCATCGCCGACCAAAACTACCTCACATGGTAAACGTACAACATCACAATACCATACTCACTACCCCTACTCCGAACTCGGAATATCTCATAAACCATAACCAATTCTCAGGTCATCTCAACACAACCCAGCCACACAGACTGTTTACATACCCATTTACCAAAAATAACTCTAGTTTTAACTTCCTTTAAACTCCAATCAATCGTCTATAACTCCAATCGAAAAACATGATGAAAAACACCAATAAACAATAACTCAAACTCTGAGACTGGAAACCATCGATGACAAGCTCATGCCTTGGCTTGCTTCTCAAACCACTTCTTGAAGCTCGCTTTCATCTTTGCCACTGGTTTCCAAGTTTCCTCCTGAACTCCGTCACATTCCCACAAGATTCTCATCATCAGAATCTTCTTCCGATGAAACTCTTTGACTTTTTTCTCGAGAACCTGCACTAGTCTCGACTCTAAGATCATATTAGGCTGAAGATCTGACGGAATCTTAGCTATCACCTCATCGTCCTTATGCAAGCACTTCTTCAGCATAGACACATGAAAAACCTTTTGAAATGTTTGCATAATCTTTGGTAACTCCAACCGATATGCAACCGGTCCAACTCGACCAACAATCCTAAATGGACCCATATACCTCGGGCTTAGCTTAGTCTCCATGATGGATGTGTTAGGACTCCGCAACATTGCCATCTTGAGATACACACTATCTCCCACCTCAAACTCAAGCTCTTTCCTCCGCTTATCAGCATAACGTTTTTGCCGATCCTGAGCTTCCTTCGTTTTCAACATCAAAACCTGGATATTCTCTGTAGTCTCCAGAACGAAATCCGCAAAAAAAATGCTCATCTCCCCCACTTGAGTCCAACATAATGGTGTAAGACATGGCCTCCTATACATCGCTTCATATGGAGCCATCCCAATACATGCCTGATAACTGTTGTTATAAGCAAACTCCGCCAAGCACAAATGATCTACCCAATAACCTTCCCAGTCAAGCACACAAAACCTCAGCAAATCCTCGAGAGTCTGGATGGTCTTCTCGGATTGCCTGTCCGTCTGAGGATGATAAGTAGTACTCATATGCACACTAGTGCCCATCTCAGCCTGCAATGCCCTCCAGAACACTGAAGTGAACTTAGAATCACGATCTGACACTATACTTGCCGTTGCACCATGCAACCTCACTATCTCACACACATACTTCCGTGGCCAAAACCGCTGCTCCATCTGTCTTTTTAATTGCCAGAAAATGGGCATACTTGGTCAACCGATCCACAATGACCCAAATAGCATATTTGGTCCAAGAAATTGGTAATCCCACCACAAAATCCATCGTAACCATATCCCACTTCTTCTCCGAAATGGGTAAACTGTATAACAAACTACTCGGAACCAGGTGCTCTGCCTTCACTAACTGGCACACATCGTAGGCTGTGACCCAGTTGGCGACATCATTCTTCATCCCGACCCAGTGATAATACCGCTTCAGATCTCGATACATCTTAATCGTCTCCTGATGAATAGAAAACATACTCGCATGAGCCTCACTCAGAAATTCTCGCCTCAAACCCTCGTCCTTAAGCACACACACTAATCCATGCACAAGGATAGTCCCATTAGCTGAGACTTGATATTCAAAACCCTCGTCTTTGGACGCCTTAATTAACTCCGCATATTTTTCCTGAGCCAACCGACCCTGCTCAAAAGATCTGTCTGATTAGCAGCCTCCAAGCCCAACGGTTCTTGAGATATAGTACACAGCCTCGACATGCTAATCTCACTCACCAAGGTCTCCGAAGCCCGCTCACTAGCCACAGCTACCCGCTTGCGACTCAAAGCATTCGCCACCAAATTAGCTTTTCCGGGCTGGTATGTTATCTCCAGAACATAATCCGCCACCAACTCCATCCACCGCCTTTGCCTCAGATTCAACTTCGGCTGAGTGAAAATGTACTTCTGCCTCTTATGATCTGTAAACATCTTAATTTTTCTACCATAAAGATAAGATCTCCAAATCTTCAAGACGAAGACCACCGCAGCCATTTCTAGATCATGGGTAGGGTAGTTGCCCTCATGCTACATCAACACACAACCGAGACCCACTCTCGAAGCGTTTGTGTACACCATATAAGGCTCGCCCTCCTCTGGCAATGCCAAGACCGGTGTACTAGTCAACATCGTCTTCAGGTTTGCGAAACTCTCCTCACACTCTGGAGACCACACAAAAGGGACGTCCTTCCTTGTCAACTTCGTCATAGGCTGAGCCATACTCGCAAAACGTTTGACGAATCTCCGTTAATAACCCGCAAAGCAAAGAAAACTCCTGATCTCTGTGGCATTCTTTGGCCTCGGCCACTGCCTGATAGCCTGAATCTTTTCCGGATCTACTGAAACTCCTGCCTCAGAAACAATATGACCGAGAAACCCTATCTCTCGCTGCCAGAAACTACACTTGCTCAACTTTGCAAATAGATTCTGTTCCCACAGATTTTTCAGAACTGCTCTCAAATGTAACTCGTGCTCCTCCGGACTCTTCGAATACACCAATATATCATCAATAAAAATAACTACGAATTCGTCCAAAAACTCCTGGAACACACTGTTCATCAACCTCATGAACGCTGCTGGTGCATTCGTCAACCCGAATGGCATCACCACAAACTCGTAATACCATATCGAGTCCTGAAAACCGTCTTCTGGATATCCACCCCAAGAATCGGAATCTAATGGTATTCCGACGCCAAGTCTATCTTGGAAAACCTATTTGCCCCTCTCAACTGATCCAACAACTCATATGTCCGCGGTAGAGGATACTTGTTTTTCACTGTGACTCGGTTCAACCTTCGATAATCGATACATAACCGAAAACTTCCATCCTTTTTCTTCACAAACAACACCAGTGCTCCCCACGGTGAACTACTCGGACAGATAAAACCCTTACCCAGGAACTCTTCCAGCTGCTTCTTCAGTTCTGTCATCTCTGCTGGAGCCATTCCGAAAGATACCATAGATATCGGCATTGTCCCTGGTTCCAACTCAATCGTGAAAGGATCAGACCGAAACGGCGGTAACCTTTGCAACGACTAAAAAATCCTCGAAGTCTTGGACAACCTGAATATCTCTAACCGCAACCTCCCTAACAGTCTACGGGTAACAATTATTGCTAAAAATGCTTCACGACCCTTCTCGATCATTTTCTCTGCCTGCATAGTCGAGATCACGAGACTCCTGGAAGTCGGTCTCACTCCCTGATAAACCAACCTTCTTTTCTCTCTCTCGAAAACCTCACCCCTTGGTGGCAATCCAAATGCGCTCTATACGCGTCGAACCAATCCATACCCAAGATGACATCTTATAGCTCCACAGAACAGTTGATCAAATCTGCTGGCATACACTCCCCAGCCACCTGAACATCCACGTCTCTGACTCGACCGAGAGTGGTTAGCAACTTTAACAACTCCCAACTGTTCGCCGGGTTCACCCTGGATATTTCTCTTCCTTGCCATTTCTGGAGTAATGAAGCAATGTGATGCTCCCGAATCGAATAACATGTGGGACTCAACCCCGCCCACACACAAGGTCCCTACATATTTCTCATATGCGAAGAACCTAGCGCGCTATCAATAAGACATAAATTCCGAAACCACAAGAATGACTAAGTCTGGGACTTTACTTGTGATCAGTCTGGTACTCGGTCCTGTTGTATCCGCGGTGCCGCTGCAAACTGCCTAACTAGTGGTGTCACTACCGCCTCCACCTGGTGCACCTTGGGACACTTTGCTTTGAAATGCCCCACCTCCTTGCAGTGAAAACGCATCCGAGAATCGCCATGCTCGTCCTTCTGAGGACAGCTCGCAACCCTGTGGTCCTTGCTCCCACACCTGAACACCTGAAGCATTCCTGACCACCCTGGTTAGCCCTCTGAGCACCCTCGAACTTAAGTTTCTGACCCTGATAGTAACCACCTCGTCCCTCATACCCTCTTCAATCAATGCAGCCTTCTCAACCATCTCTCCGACTGTCCCAAACGATCTCACTAGGCAACGGTTCCTCAACTCGACCCGAAGACCTCTCATAAACCTCCGCACCTGAGCCTGCTCCCCTTCCGTAGCTCGACCAGCATACACACTGAGACGGTTGAACTCTGCCTCATACTCACGAACCGTCCGGTTCTCCTGAGACAACTCCAAAAACCGTTCCTCGAATCAGTCTAACACCTCCAGAGGAAAATACTTTGAGTTAAAATCTGCCACAAAATCATCCCAGATCATCTCTGCCTGAGTCCTCCGAGCTGTTATACCCCTCCACTAGAGATGTGCATCACCCTCCAGATAGTGAACTGCCAGATCAACCCGGTATCCCTCTGGACACCTAATCGAACGGAAATTTCGTTCTATCCACATCATGCACTCATCTGCATCTTCAGGTTTGACACCACCTGGAAAAAATCTATGCCAATCCTATTCAATTGCTCCATCATCTTAAGATAAGATGGAAGTTCCTCTGCCACCGTCACCCTAGGCTGCACCTCAGCCACTGGTGGTGCAACCGGAGCCTGCTCTGGTACCCTCTCTGGTAACTGCTCCAACAGTCTGGTCAGTAAATCTACGATACGATGATCTCTGGTCTGAGCAAAATCCGCTGCCACGCCGACAGCATCCGCTGGACCTCCAACAACACTAACACCCACACCGGTCATGCCGGCACCAACACCGGCCACACCCTCAGACTCCACCTGACTCGCATGCGAATTCTCGATATGCTCAACCGTGGCACTCCGTGCTACACTCCCCTCTGCTACAGGAACTCCGCGGCCTCTGCCACGGCACTTCTTTTACCAGGACCATGACCTTGACCTCTAATAACTATCTGCACTTCCAAACCCGAAGCTCAGAACACAAAACCACTTAATAGGAGGCAAAACAACATACCGTGGAATCTCATTGAAGGCTCGAAGAGGATGTTTCTAAGACCCCTTTCTCAAACAAATTGACCGAATACCATATAATCAATTTTTACCAGCACAATACACCACAGTTCAACAATCATACCACAAGCACCACGAAATTAAATTAACTATAATTTAATTTCTATACCATACTAGAACCGTAAAAGCTCTGATACCAAATTGAAACAACCGCACCCGTTTTTTTATATATTTTTTAAATTACTTGACAAAATATTCTAACAACATTAAACAGAATAATTAGAAATAAACAACACCCAATAGCAACACATGAAATCCGAGTCTTAGAACATCCTCCTCTCCTCGCCATGATTCCACATTCAGACCTTTTCTTTTCCTGCAACATAACGAAGAGTTGCGTAAATATTATCATAAATACTTAGTAGGCGGTCCTCCCATCTATGAGCTATACACATAAGCAAGTAAGAACTCAAACGCACAAATATAACATGTAACAACAACCAAGAACACAACACAGCAACAGTGATCGGTCTACAACCGATCAGGATGGTCGTCGGGAAGAAACATCAAAACTGCACGAACAGGCTATGGGATCAGTCTGCAATCAATCCCGGAAGTCGATCGAAAATCATGCGATTGGTCTGCAACCGATCACGGAAGTCGATCAGAGCTTCCTAACAGACAACTTTTCTTAGTTTTTCCCAGCACGATACCTTCCTCTGAAAACCCACTTTTGGCTAGATCAATCGATCCCTTACTCCACAACCAAGCTTTTTCCAAACAATTAAACACATACACAACCCAAATCAGAAGGAAAACAAGCAACCCAACTCATGGATTCATTAAGAATCCATCCTACACATCACAAAACACACAAACTATCTTAAATGCTTAGATAAGCCCATGGTTACGCACTCACCTCAGATTAGGAATGCAAAACGGACAAGGAAGAACAACAAAACCCGTAGTGTCTTCCCCCATACTCCAACAGAAGCTCGATCTCCCTCTATCTCACGCCAACACCTAGCTCGCCTCCTTCTCCTCTCACGCCACCACCGAAACCTCCTTTCTCTCTCTTTCTCTCACGCTTTCTTTCTTTTCCTTTCTCTTGCAGAAGACGAAAACTTTAGAAAGCAGAATGCAGCCACCAACGTTAAAAGAAGGTCTAGGGTTTTCGGTTTTTACCAAAAAAAATTTTTTAACCGAATTTAAACTAAATCAAAAATTAATTAAAATCCTCCCTTAGTTCAATCTCATAATCGATTATCACACTAAACCGATTGAAACTTAAACCGATTCGTTCTAAATTCTGAGAGAACTTAAACCCTCAAAAAAAATTTCTAGGACACAAACGTTACGTCATCAATCTATCAAAATCTATTATCTTGATCTATCAAAATTTCTACGAGCGTCTAATAAAAGAAGAAGCAAAAGGTGTTACGTTATCTATATTTGTCGTTTCTACAGAAAAAAGTATGAAAGCACGCACATTTTTTTGCTGTTGTTGCCCCATTCCAAGTAATTATACCTACACCACACACCTTCAGATGATTTTCCACGAGCATGCACTGTACTACGGTAATGTTCACGAGTGACACATCTCAACTTTTTATGTGTTTATGTGGAGAATTCAATATTTATCTTTATCTTTAGGAAACCTAACTATATTTGGATGAACCATTTAGTTTTTGGTTCTGCTTAAATTACAACCAAAAAATTAAAAAATAAATTGTATCTTCTATATCTAGCTGGCTGCGGCCTAATTTCAATTTGGATATGCCTATAACGTGATAAAATGGTATTTGGAGTTTTTTTTATAAAAAACAATCGTGTACTTGCTTTTAATCTATCTATTTGGCGGACTAAAGATCCCATGCGATCGAGGGAAACAAAAACAAAATAACTCAAAAGTTTTTTGAGATACAACTAAAATGGTATTTAAGATGAGATTCGGTTTTTTGTTAAAGTATTCAAGAAGAGATTCAAAATAGTATTCACAGAGGGTAGAGATATTAGCTAATCAATGATCTTCTTGGCAAAACAACATATGCTATTCCGTTCACGCAGTGGTATCTTGAGAAGTGAACATCCGTGCATCCTTTCACGCCAAAATAACATATAGATGCTACCAGTTATATTGTTACTTCCTGAATGGTGATTAAGTATATTTAATCACCATATTTGCTTTGTTTATATATAAATTTTGGTAATTATCTCCAATCTGCATAATGTTCATAACAATATGAAAATCCAAGATAACTAATAATGACGTATGGGTGCACAATATGAGATTCGTTAAACGCTAAATTACAAATATGCACATGGTTTGTCAGAGATATAAGTAACAGCTATTTATGTGGTTGATCTGAAGGCATACTTATTTATTCATATGGTTAATTTTATAAATTTAAAATCTTTTAACTGTTCATAGGTTAAAAGAAAAAACTTGAATTAGAAGAGAAGCAAATTTAGAAGATTGATGAGACCTGCAGATGATGATGAATTTTGATGAATACAAAAATCCATTTTTTTTTTTAATGTATTGTTATTTTCATTTATTTAGTTTTTCGGACAAAACAAATTAGTTGTTATTATATTTGTAGTTTTCTAGGGAAGTGAGTGGGATGAAAGCACGCACGTTTTTGTTGTTGTTGCCCAATTCAAACTAATAACGTACCTTCGGGCAATTCACACCATACGTTTATCAGTTGACTCTTCCTGTTTTTGTGATTGCTAATAATTAAAATATCACACAATTTAAATTTACAGTTGGGCTCAGACATTTTTTTTTAATTAAAAGAGTTTTTTGACTTTTAATTTGGTTTTTTGGGTTTCAAAACCTTATTCAATCACCAATCAAGTTTTTTTTTTTTTTAAACTTTTTCTAGGATTTAGAATTTTTTTATTGTTGTTCAATTACCCATTGATGTTTTTAGATTAACCTCTTAGTTCTCCTAGACAATAGGAAATCTCTTTTTCTTTTTATTTCATCAATGATGTTTCTCTTTGAACTAAAAACTTTAATATTTGAATTTTTGCAAAAGAAATTCTACAGCAAAACTAAAACTAAAAATCTAAAAACTAAAACAACATCCAAACTCTAAATTATTAAATCTTGTAGTATTGTACGTGCTTGTATTTCTTTTTATTAATCTTGTTCTGCTACCTAAGAAAAAGCCACTCAATTATTGGCAAAAAAAAAAAAGGAAAAAAAAAGCCACTGAACTAGTATTTCGGAAATGCCACGGTCAAAATGCATGGCTCCAAAAGATTGGTATTGCTGAGCAGTTGAGTTTTATTTAGGAAAAAATGTCTTTTAAATCTTCAACTTTTTCATTTGGTTGATTTAATCTCTAATTTACTGCACATTAATAATTTATATAGTGACATTTTTTTGACTTTCGATTTAAATACCTAATTTTTATTGACTTTGTCAGTTTTGTCTCATGGTTAAGTCAATTCATGGAACAAACTAACAAGATTAAGTCTTCATTTATCAATATCTGATCAACTACAGAATAATGTCATTTTGATTAAAAAAATTACTGCACCTCTTGGACTCAACCCTTACCTTTGAGATACATCAACAAATACATTACGGATTGAGGTGAGCCGTTCTATTAGGTATTTCACAAACATACATACTTATATATATAAACAAAAAAAATCCCCAAATTAAAAATTAAGGTTTCCCCACCGCCATCACCCCTTCCTCCGTCACCACCCGACGGTTCCTATTTCTCCAGCTCACCTCCATCATCGGCTTAACCTCTAAAAGCTCGTGAAGATCTTTTTCTGTGTCCGGCTCAATCTCCGTCATCGGCTCCGCCTCTGAAATCTCCTTCCTCTGTTTCTCCAATTGCTCATCCGAGATCCTTTTCTCCGGGGACTCTTCCGTCAAAATCTCAGCCACCAAAATCTTCTGTTTCTCCAGCACAACCTCCTAAATATTCTTTCCCTATATCTCACTCACCGGCTCTCTCTCCCTCTCATGCTCCAGTAAAGTCTCCGATGACGTAGGTTGAGCCAGAGAAATACGAACCGTCGTCGGGTGGTGGTGGAGAAAAGGATGATGATTCTGGAGGAAACCTTAATTTTTTAATTTGGAGATTTTTGTTACTATATATAAGTATGTATTTTGTGAACTACCAAACATAATGTCTCAGCTCAATCTAGGTCTGCGCAAAATAATTGGAACCGGAAAACCGAATCGAACCGACTCGAAAAAATAAAACCGAAATCGTACCAAAACTGAAAAAATATTCGAACGGAGTCTAAATTTATATACCCGAAAAATCGAAACCAAACCGAACTAAAAATCGAATGGGTACCCGAAATACATGAAATATAATTATATGTCTATAATATTAATTATATTTACACTTATATAACCTAATTATCCAAAATTACAATTATAAACTCAAAAACATTAGTTAATTTTAGACCAAATAAATATAATACTTAAAATAACCAAAATATCATAAACTTTTTAGTTATATTTGTCAAAATTTAACCAAATTTTATTTAATTTAACAATTTTATTTTTAAATATTCGGAACCGAACCGAACCTAAATATGAATATACCCGAATGGATACTAAATTCTTCTACCCGAATTAATCGAAAACCGAAAAAATTTGACCCGAACCGAACCAAAGAATCGAATGCCCAGAGGTGCCTCAAACGGTAATTTAACTGTTGTTTTATCTCTGAGGAAAGAGGTTCGAATCTAAATCAACTAAAAGAAAAAGTTCGGGATTTTAAAGGGCATTTTCCCGATTTATTTATAAAGAAAGACAATTTATTCTTGATCATTTTGGTAGAAAAGGAAGGCAATTTGGAGAAAGAAAATGCATAGAGAGATCAAATAGAGATACTGTAGGGAACACCCATCCCAGTAACACCATGCTCAGAGATTGGCTTCAAAAGCTCATACTTGACTACACCAGCTCCCGCTCTATTCTTTAGAGAAAGGGTCACGTTTCTCTCATCTATCACTCCTTCTAGATATTGGAGCTTGCCTTTTAGTCGTTCAAATGCAGCATATATGACAGGGTCGTTCGCCCAAGCTGCTTCCGGGTGTTCTCCGATGTACTCTTCGTCAGGTGAATGAGTTGATAAAAGATCCAAAGTGACCATCACTAGGGTCGCCTGCTTCTGCGACGGATATGTCTTAAGCATCACTTTTTCTGGCGCCTCATAGAACTCCTTTAGCTCTTCATCTGTCGGTTCTTCCACTGGCATTCTTATCCTTGTTGTGGTTGGTCGGTTGGGAAAGTATCCTCCATATCCGTACTGTCCAAAATTTACAGCTGCATGGTGACCTGAGGCGACCCACGCAATCGTCGTTACAACGTTAATCAAGTCATCTTGTGTTTCGAGGACAGGCCACCAAGGTTCGTCTTTCTTGTCTCCGTGCCCTATGTTCCGCACTTCACTCCACCATCCTTGGAGTTCCTCGTCCAACATGATCAGTCCTGCATCTGGATAATAGTGTTTCACATAGTCTGTCACCCATTCCTTAATTGCATCCCACAATATTAGACCGTCATTCGCAAATGGGTAGTCTGGTATCGTCAAGCGTACTCCATGTTTTGCGGTCTCATCTTCCTCAGCCAGCCCCCTTATATCGCAATTAATGTAAAAATATTTAATTAGCTTTGTAATTTAATAATGGTGGTGATATATAAATTTTTATTTTAAAAAAATAAAAATAAAAAACCTTCTGATGAGATCTGCTGGTAAGCCTTCCATGTCGAACCTCCATAGTTTATCATAGACGTCTGAACTTAGCTCTAATGAATACTTCCCAGGCCAAAAACAAGTCTCAATGATTCCACCTGCGTTGATAAGACTTTGGCGTGCACGAGCGTTGATCTCCATGGTGTAGCGGAAGTGAGGATGCAAAAGCCTGTAGATGGGATGCATGGCACTGAGTTGTCTATTTGCAGCTATTATGTATGGCTCCATACAGCAGTGAGTCCTTAACCTGTAAATTTATCCATCTCTTTACTAGTTAGTGATATATCACATGCATGTAATGTAATATATAACGGAAAAATAAATAATTTTTTTCTCTGAAAAAACCGTATATGGATCATCTATTTTGAATTAAAGAGAGTTTTCAATACCAATGGGAAATGAGCTGGTGATAACCGGCGTCATGAGAAATAACATGAGTCTTAGCAAGACTCCATAGCCAGCATGACGTAGCATCATAGCCTGGCGTGAATACTTGCTTCCATTGAGGCTTGTTGATATTTGGGGGACAAGTCAACTCAATGGCAATAGGCCTCAATGTGCTATCATCGCTGAGGAAGAATAGTGTTCGAGAAGCATATAAGGTGGTATTATCCAACTCTCTTACTTTATTCACATACGGTAGGAGCAAATCGTGATAATCCAACACGAACAATCTTTTATTCTTTAGAGCCTGCATACATGCATTGACATGTATTATTCAATAAGAAAATTCTTCATATACATATATAGTAACACAGATGCGTTATTTTAAAAAACATGTCAATAATTTTACCTCATTAACGGACACGTTTCCTTTAATTTCTCTTTCCACAACTTCCGAAGTAATGAGTGAGCTGGGATCACCATAAACGGCTGGGTCTAGTTTGCTTTTCAACGGCCACTCCTGTAGTTAACAAAGACCATCTCTAATGGTTACATGATGTAACTTACATCTTCTTTTTTTTTTTAACTCTAAAATAGATTGGGGATTTGCTCCAATGGTTATCTGTTTTTTTTTTTTTTTCAAATTTGTTTTTCAAATATATTTTATTTATCATTAATTTTGAAAATAACCCTTTACTTTTAAAATTTTAAAATTAAACCCATTTATTTTATTTTTAAAAAGATGTTCAATAAAATTACTATATTATTAATTAAAATTTTAATAGAAATGAAATTTCATTAGGCCACATGATTAGAAAAGCGAATAACTAATACATTTTTATTTAATCATCATCATTAATGTATTTTCCCACAAAATGATCAATTTTATACTTTATTTAAGTATAAATTTTAATCATATAATTTTATTTAGGTGGAAAATAAAAATATATTAAATGAAAAGATCATTTTATAATTAAAAAGTTATATTCTAAAAATTGAGAAATGAATAGTGTTATTCCAATCTATTTTTAGAACGAGATATAGTGTATATCATTGGAGACGCTATAACTTTGGATATGACTTTAGACATGGTTATTGCTTTATTGGAACAAGCAGAACAAAAACTATTAGTTAAAGTCGTATGTATCTTACTTGAACTAGCTGGATGCTGTAGGGATTAAGGCCTGCCAGTGTCTGGCGAGCAAACTCGTCGTCTCGTAACCATGAAAACCTATCCTCTGAATCAATGTAAATGATATTAGAAAGTGATTTTGTTAGTAACATTGGAAGATTCAAGAGGAGAGAGGTAGGTACTGTTAATGAGAACTGGGGCTTCAAACTGGAGAATATCATCGCGAGCTTCAGCAACAGCTTTGACGAGTCTCGGGAGCAAAGGTAAAAGGCCAGCATCCTTAGGAAGCTCGATGCCTTCTTCAAAGAGATTTTCTATGGCCTTGAAGTGTGGAAAAGGCAACTGGGGATCCAACAGAACAGACTCTATCTGTGGGAACACGGAGGGAATAGCAGCCAAGATGGCCTTTCCCGTGAATGAAGTGCCCTTGGCTATAGAGAACTCCTCGTCTCTGGGGACATAGAACTCTCCCCCGTAGCGTTGCTCTGAGGAGGGATCAGAGTCGCAAGGTTTGCGACCAGTTTTGCAACGCCTTGGGTACGGATGTGAGAGGCCTCCAATGACCGGACGAGCAAGTTCAGGATTATTGTCAGGGTTTCCCACATCGTTGTACACGTCATAGTCGTAAACGCGCTCAAACTTGGTAAATTCACCAACTTGCTCGCGGTTCTTGCCTTGTAAGGTGTCCAGTTCCTCCTTTCGGAACTGTTTAAGAGGTTCTGGGGTTTCGGAAGGCAAGTAGGACTTGTTGGAGAAGAATATCCGCTTGGCTGGGTCAACGGACTTAGGGGCCACCCATGAGTCACATGTAAACGTAACGGACCCGTCGGGTAACTCAAGCTCCATCTCCTTGAGGAATATCTCTCTATGGTACTGGTTTTGAACCCTGATGGCCCCCACGGTTCCAAAGTCTTCAGGCATCTCAAACACGCACTCATACTTCTCATCAGGGACTTCGAACCATACACGTTGTGCGTAGTCTTCTACCGGATCCTTCTCCATCCCCGTCACTGACATATGTATACTTGGTTAACATTATTGATTGCGCGTTAACCTACTATTAGTTCACTTCATATATATATTTATACTCTAGATGTGCTAGCTAGCTCCTTATTTTCAAAATTTAATGTATGATAAATTATGTACTAACGCATCTTGTAATGTTACTAACAAAAAATTCATGTCTCTAGTACTGTTTGAGAAGCACATGCATAGCCCAACTGTTTTTGGACTTTTTAAGGCCTCTAGTTTTGTCACAAATGCTTATATCCATTTACTTTAAATTTAGTTTAAAATAAAACCGATTAACAAAAAAAAAATTATGCACTCACGCGGGTCAATCTCGGTGCTAATAAGCTCGACAAGCAGGGATTTGCCGCGGATATCAGCGATTTGATCGAGAGGTGTAGACCACGCTATGCCAACCAGTAACGCTTCTTTGGCCGTTATGAATCCCTTTACTTTGATTTTTTTAACGGAATTTTTCACTATATTACCTTTCTGTTCAATACCAGACCGTGAGGCAGTGACCTTACATCGTCCTCTAAGGTTTGGACGAGGGAGCTTGTCTCGACGTCCCGAGAAGATGGGTTTGATGAGTGCTGATGGTTTAGGGAACAGAGGGCTGAGACTCTTTGCTATGTTCAAGGTCATCAAACTCGAGGACGGCTCTCTACAAAACATCTTTTTATCTCTTCTATCTTGCTTACATTCCTCTTCATCTCCGCTTCATCTATTTATACAAGTTTGAATATTATACTTTCTAAAAATATAAAATTATATGGTTAATACAGCTGTTTTTGATTGGACAGACACTAGTATATGTTTGGATATATAAATGAATACACAGCGTTTTAAAGTCTCCAAGAGTGGTAAATAACAATAGTCTCCAAGAGAATGGCACTGTACTACGTTAATGTTCACGACTCACGAGTGACATATCAAGTACTCATGTGTTTATGTGGACAATTCAATATTTCTCTGATCAGCACTTCTTTTTGAATATATAGTTAATTTTATAAATGTATATTTACTGTTCATAGGTTAATAGGTAGTTGAATTATTGTTTTTATAAAAGTGCTTGAATTAGAAGAGAAGAACAAATTTAGAAGTTGATGAGACATACAATGATATTTTTTCACGCGATGAATACAATTTTCTCAAAACGTTCTATTGGAATATCGACCCAAACCAAGTTGAGATCGTATTGGGAGACTTGGTCTCATATATGTAATTAGCTATTACTTAAATCTAGTTTACTAATATACAAAGAATATATTTTTTTATGTATATAAGGCAAAACCTTAACACATTAAATCAATAAGAAAATCCTTTATACCAATTAGGTTTCTTTAACAGATCGAAACAAATGAAAATGAAAAAAAGAAAAGGAAAGAAGAAGAAGAGGGACGTGAAGTGTTGACGTGGTTAATGATCGGCCACGTTGGGTTTCATTTTGACTTTTAAACTTGCTAGTTCTTTGGACAAGAAGAATCTTGAAGGTGCTACGATTGATTTTTTCTTGTGGGAGTATTAACCTAACCACAAAAAGGTTAATACTTGTTAAACACATTTGTGTTTTTATTTTTATTAATATATCAAAATCCATTATCTTGATCAATTACGAGCGTCTAATAAAAAAAAGAATCAAAGGGTGTTACGTTAATTATATTTGTTGTGTCTATAGAAAAAAGTATGAAAGCACGCACGTTTTTGTTGTTGTTGTCCAATTCAAACTAATAATGTACCCACACACCTTCGGATGTTTTTCCAAGAGAATGGCACTACTACGTTAGTTTTCACGAGTGACACATCTCAACTTCTTATGTGAGTTATTTATCTTTCTGACATTACACTACACTCGCATGTGACGCATACGAGGACCACCATGTGAAAATTATGGACTTTTATTGCAACCCTTAATAGTAAAAAGAAATCGTTAATAAGGTCGAAAAAAATTAAAAGAGGCTTTATCATGATGAGGATATATATTAGAAACAAAGAAATATGAATTTTTGCTTAAAGGTCGGTGATAAAAATATAAAAAAATTTCATGTATCTATAAATCAAAGAAGGGTGAAAAATAGAATATCAAAATTGTATGGTCCCGATGACTTTTGAGAGGAATTAGAGGCATAAATAGAAGATATAGCAACTAGCTATTTTAGAGAATTTTTTAAAGAGTCTAATACTAGTAGTATATTGGAGATGGTATAATAAATCTATCCGATTATTACGGAGAATATGAATAGGGAATTAACAAATGAGGTTACGGAATCTCAAGTTCGCAAAGCTTTATTTGCTATGCATCCGGAAAAAATACCAGGATCAGATGGAATGACGGCGTTGTTCTATCAAAAGTTTTGGCATTCTTTAAAAGAAGATCTGATAACATTGGTTAAAGATTTTTTCCAAACAGGAAATTTTGATCGACGAATAAATGAAACAAATATTTGCCTAATTCCAAAAACGGTGAAGCCGCAAAGGATGACAGAGTTTAGACCAATAAGTCTTTGTAATGTGCGTTATAAGATTATATCTAAAATTCTCTGTTTAAGGCTTAAGAAAATATTGCCAAGGTTAATTTCGAAAGCACAATCGACATTTGTTTCTGGCAGACTTACCACATATAACATCTTGATAGCTCAAGAAATGTTTCATGGCTTACGTACGAATAAGGCATACATATCGTATTTTTTGGCTATTAAGACTGATATGATTAAAGTCTACGACATAGTAGAATGAACTTTCTTAAAAGTTGTTTTGGCTCGGTTAGGCTCTAATACTAAATCGATTTCTTGGATCATGTGGAGTGTTATTTCAGTTTCATATCAAGTGTTGTTGGATGGACAATCCCGATGACATATTATACCCCAATAAGGTCTACGATAGGGAGATCTCTTATCTCTCTATTTATTCATTTTATGTACTGAGGTTCTGATTGCTAATATTAAAAAATCAGAAAAGGATAAAAAATTGATCGGTATAAAGGTAGGACAAAAATGTCCTACTATATCACACTTGCTATTTGCAAATAATAGTCTTTTCTTTTGCAAAGTAGAAGATGATCAATGTAAAACTTACGTAGATATTATTGGGAAATATGGAAAAGATTCAGGGCAAGAGATAAATTTTAGTAAATCATCTGTTTTGTTTGGTAAAAACATAACAAGTCAAACTAAATTAAAATTGAAAAATATTCTTGGAATCACTAAAGAAGGATGGATGAATTCCTATTTGGATATTCCAGAAAGTTTTGGAGGCTCAAAAAGTAAAATATGAATTTATGTTCGTGAGAGAGTTAATGACCGGATTAATGGTTGGTCAGCGAAATATTTATCGAAAAGAGGGAAAGAAGCATTGATCAAATCAGTTGCTTTGGCCCATCCAATATATGTCATGTCTTGTTTTAAACTTCCTCAGGATATAATATCCAAACTAACAAGTGCCATTTCAAATTATTGGTGGAGTTCTAATAGGAAAGATCGTGGCCTCCATTGGATAGCTTGGGGAAAAATGTGTAAGGCTAAAAATGAAGGAGGGTTAGGTTTTCGGGCTCTTGAAAAGTTTAGTGATGCAATGCTGGCCAAGCAGTTATGGCGATTAATGCAGTATCCGGATTTTTAGTATCCCGGGTGTTAAAAGATAGGTTCAGAAATAGTCATCCTTTAAGAGCAAAAAAAAAAAAGTATTCTCCATCTTTTGGATGAAAAAGTATTTTTTCGACCAAAACTCTGGTGGACTGGGGAGCAAGATGGTCTCTAGGATCAAGATATTGTTTATCGGTATGGCAGGATCTTTGGATATCTGATACTAATCCACGTCCAGCAAATGGTAGGAAAAAAATATTTCACCCAAGTCTGATGGGTAATCACTTAATTTATGGATCTGGAAGTTATACGGATTATTAGGAGTATGCGTATAAGTCAAATTTATAAACCATATAGGTTAATATGGCATTATACAAAATCAGGAAAATATACAGTCAAGTCATATATTTGCTTGCTCAGGATATGTCGGAGGTTGTAAAATGAGGTCCAAGTTATAAAGCTCTAAAAACACAAGTTTGGAAAATTAAGGCCCCACCAAAAATCAAACATTTTATTTGGCAAATTTCTTCTGGATCTTTACCAGTAACTTCATGCTTAGTTCACCACATGATACATTGCGATACCTTGTGTCAAAGATGTCAGACATCTGAGGAAACAATTAATCATGCTCTTTTTGATTCCAATATTACCAGGAATTTTTCCTTCCGATTTCGTGTATTCAAATATGGATTTCCTATTTTATAGATTATCATCTCACCTAGATGACCAACATAATCAGCACTGCCACCCTTGGATTTTATGATTTTTATGGAAAGACATGAACAAAAAGGTTTTCAAAGGATTACAATCGAAACCAGTAGACATACTAAATCAGACGGTAAGTGAACAATTGTTGTGGGAAGAAGGTCAATCAAATTAATTAGACAAAATCGAGTATAGGGAACCCGTGGACAATCCTTTTCAGACATTAAAATGTCGAATTGACGGTTCCTGCAAATTATCGGATCCTACAACAGGACTAGGATGGTGGTGCTTTCGAGGAGAAGACCATACAATACTATTCGGGGCTAAGTGTCAGCGAAGGAGTGCCTCCCCTTTACACTCGGAGATGAAAGCTTTATTATGAGCTATGAAGAATATCCTTACAAGAAGGATTGACTGTCAGGAGTTTGAAACAAATAGTACATAACTAGTCGCAATGATGCAATCTCCTGAAGAGTGGTCAGCTTTCTCCAGTATTCTAGACGAGATTGGTTTGCTCCGTGTCTTCTTCCCTTTTTCTCTTTATCTTTTATTTCTCGTTCATATAATTTTAAAGCGAATTGTCAAGTTAGATCTTCTATATTACTTTCGTCTGAGATTTCTTTTGTAAACACTTTTCCTCTAAATTGGCATATCAATCATGGAATATATTTTTAATTAATGTGTGCTTGAAAAAAAATATCGCTAATAAGGTAAATATATAGCAGACGTCATAGCCAATAATGCAGATTTTTAATTTCCATTTTTCTGAATTTGAAATTATAGGGAACCTAACCATTTTTGGAGTAACCATTTACTTTTTGGTTATGCGTAAAATGAAAATAAAAAAAAAAAAAATTATATCCTCGATTCATGGTTCAAAAAATCGGTCTAGGCGGCTAGGCGTCCACCTAGGCGCTCTTAAGCCTTCAAGCGTCTGCCTAAGCGTTTATGAGCCTTCATGCGCCCCAATTTTAAGAAAGTCGGTGAATCAAATCGGTTTACTGGTTTAGGCATTCTAAATCGGTATTAATCGGTCAAATTTGCCAGTTTAGTATTAAGTTTTTCTTTTGTTTTTTTTCAAAAATTTTACATCATTTTGAATAAGTGAAAAAACTTAAATAAAAATATATAAAATAAAGATGCTTAATTAATAAAATTGTAAATTATGATTTAGTTAGCCCCAACCTTTTTATTTATTGGACCTAAACTAATTTATTTCTCATATAAACTAGATATAAATATATATAATATTTTCAAATAATTTTTAGCATTCTATATTTTATAAATTATGCTTTATTATAAAATTATGAAAAATATGAAAATAAGTAAATACTTTACTAACGTCTAGGCCCCGACTAATCGATCTAAGCATTAGGCCCTTACTGAACGCCTAGCTATCGCCTATCAATTTTTTGAACGTTACCTCGATCTATATCTAGCTGGCTGCGGCCTAACTTCAATTCGGATAATACAACCAAAATAGTATGCAAGAAGAGATGGAAAGTTTTGGAGCATTCGCAGAGGGTAGATATACTTTGAGAAGTGAAGATCCATGCATTCCTTTCACGCCAAAACAAAATGGATGCTACCAGTTTTATTGTTACTTCCAGAATTGTGATTAAGTATATATAAGCACCATATTTGCATTGTAGTCTATATACAAATGTTGGTAATTATCTCCAATATGCGTAATGTTCATAACAATATGAAAATCCAAGAGAACTAATAAATGCATGTATAGCTGCACAATATGAAGTTAGTTAAACGCTAAATCTCAAACACGGTTGTTAGAGATATAAGTAACAGCTAATTGTGTGGTTGAACTGAAGGCATGATCATATACACAGATAATCTGATCAATATTTTTTATTTATTCATATGGTTATTTTTATAAATTTAAAATCTTGTAACTGTTGATAGTAATAGGTAGTTGAACTATTGTTTTTAGGGAAAACGGTGAGAAAAATCCTCACCTTGCAATTGTTGGCCGTTTAAAGCATGACCTTTTTTTTGTGCCGTTTTAATCGCCAGTTTTCGTTGATTTCTTTTTTTAATCACGAAGTTATGTTGACTGTACCAATTTAGGCACGTCGTTAAGTGACTTAACAGAAAATAGAAACGGCGTTAAGCTGCTGTCAATGGCCTCCGTTAAACAGAGAAAATCTCCAATTCGTTAAACAAAGAAAATCCGGAAAATGGTCAGAAAAAGCCTCACCTTTCATTTTTTGGCCGTTTAAAGCATGACCTTTTTTTGTGCCATTTTAATCACCAGTTTTGGTTGACTGTACCAATTTAGGCACGTCGTTAAGTAACTTAACAGAAATTAATAACGGTGTAAAATTAATTAGTAACCGTTTTCTCAATTTTAAATAATAAATAAATATGGAACCTTCGAAAATCCGTCGAAAATAAATTTCCTAGAAAATCCCACGAAAATAAAATTCCTAAGGATCTGAGGGATTTTCTAGGGATTTTATTTCCGTGGGATTTCGTTTTACCGATTATTTGTTTAACGAATTAGGGATTTTATCTGTTTAACGGAGGCCATTAATAGCAGCTTAACGCTGTTTCTATTTTCTGTTAAGTCACTTAACGACGTGCCTAAATTGGTACAGTCAACATAACTTCGGGATTAAAAAAAGAAGTCAACGAAAACTGGTGATTAAAACGGCACAAAAAAAGGTCATGCTTTAAACGGCCAAAAATTGCAAGGTGAGGAATTTTCTCACCGTTTTCTCATTGTTTTTATAAAAGAAAAACTTGAATTAGAAGAGATGCAAATTTAGAAGATTGATGAGACATGCAGATAATGATATATTTTGACGAATACAAAAACCCATTTTTTTTATAAAATTTATTTTGTTATTATTATTATTATTTTTTAAAATTTTGGACAAAAAAATGTGTTGTTATTATATTTGTAGTTTTCTAGGGAAGTGAGTGTATGAAAGCACGCACGTTTTTGTTGTTGTTGCCCAATTCAAACTAATAATGTACATTCGGGCAATTCACACCATACGTTTATCTGTCAATCTCACGAGAAAGCATATTACGTTTCTAAAAACACTCGCTTATTGTAGTGGTCCAGCTGATGCTTGATGGATTTGATCAGTTTACTATTCCTGTTTTTGTGATTGCTAATAATCAAAATGTCAAACTATTTTACAGTTGAGTTAAGACATGTTTTTTTTCCATTAAAAGAGTTTTTGACTTTTAATTTGGTTTTTGGCTTTCAAAAACTTATTGAATAACCAATCAAGTTTTTTTAAAAACATTTTTCTAGGATTTAGTAATATATTTTTTTGTTTAATTACCCATTCAAGTTTTTAGATTTGTTAGTTCTCCTATAAAATAGGAAATCATATTTCTTTTCTTCATCAATGTTGTTTCTCTTTAAACTAAAAATTTTTATTTGGATTTTTGAAAAATAAATTCTATAGCAAAACTAAAACTTAATTTTAAAAACCTAAAAACTAAAACAAAATCCAAAAACTAATTTAAATCAGCGAAACTAAATTGAATCAGCGCCTATTCATGGCCATTGATTGGATTTACTAAGATGCTCGATTCTACGATGGATTGGCCCAATTTCTCAAATGACATAGATGAATTTAATAAATTTTGCTGATTATCTTGCCAATGAAAAAGAGCACGAGGGTCACTTTTTCCCATGTAAATTTTTGTGGTGTCAAAATGGCTTTCCTATAGACTTATTCTCACTTGATTGGTTAATAAAATATGGAGATTTTGATGTAAGGAAAGAAAAAAGTACTTATAATAACTGAGAAACATTGTGAGTATCTAATTAACGTGTAGCCACCAAAATAATTTTCAAAATTTTTACCACTTCAATTCCCTAATAAAGCATAGGATAAGTGATCTTTCTAAGGAGACAACTGTCGAATATTGATTTTACAAGTCGTTTTAGTGTTTTCAGAGTCTTTGGAGCTTCTAAGATCTTTTAAAATACAATAGGTGAAATAGACTGAAAAATGGAACAAGTGCGTATGAAAAAACAAGTGTCGAAGTCAACAACTCAGTGGGCCGGTCACAAAGACCGTTCCAGGAACCTGATGCCTGCAGCCGGTCCAATGTTCGCTACGCTTCAGCCCGTCACAAAGATCAGCCTGGATTAAAATCTGCGTCTGACAAACTGATCATAAAGACTGGTCGGGATCACTAGTCTGCACCTGATCTAACACGAATCCACTTGATGATGTCGCTGTTTATATATGAGCAAGATTTAGGTGTTTATGACAAGAGAATAGGATGCGGAAGTTTTGAGTAAGAGTAAACAAATATAACAAATGAGAAATGAGTGTTTTTGAGTATAAGGGAGTTTTAGAAAAAATAAGAGAATGTGAGTATGAACTAGAGTATGTGAGTAAGAGAAATTTCTCTACCTGATTTACAATGTCTAAATTACATTCTATATATATTGGAAATACAACAAGTGCTAAGGAGCCTTAAAGTGGAGAAAATGATGAAAGTGTTGAATGATGAAAGTGTAGGAAATGATGAAAGTGTTGAACGATGAAAGTGTTGAATGATTTAAGATGATGGTCTTGTCCCACATGAGAAGAACTTGGTAAAATCAGAAACAAGGTAACTATGGTAATTTGTAAATTTCCGGATGAAGTAGTTCTTCTCATGGTTTTTTACATCCATTCTAATACTCCCCCTCAACCTTTACCGTAAGATCACCGGAGGTAAAGGTTGGAATCATGAGAACCCACCTCATTAAAAAAATCTTAGTATAGAAAACATCATGGGACAAAACTACACTTAAGGGAAAAAGAGTGTGGGTGCTAAGATTAAGGGGTCATGGCCGAGTAAGGTCGATGAGACCAAGTTTTTTATGGATGAAGTCACAAACCTTGGAGCTAGCTGCCTTGGTGAAGATGTCAGCTAGTTGCTCGGAGCTTTTTGTGTAACAAGGGAGAATGACTCCTAGTTGAACTTGCTCTCGGACCTTATGACAATCCACCTCAATGTGTTTTGTTCTCTCATGAAACATCGAGTTAGATGCTATGTGAATGGCTGCTTGATTATCACAGTGCAACGTGATTGGATCCAGTGATTCAATGCCCAAATCTTTTAGGAGAGACTTAAGCCACATAAGTTCGGTGGTGAGCTTTCTCATTGCTCTATACTCGGCTTCGGCACTAGAGAGTGAGACCACCTTTTGCTTCTTACTCTTCCAAGTAACTAGGTTGCCTCCAATGAATGTACAATAACCGGTTGTTGAGCGCCTATCTTCACGATCACCAGCCCAATCCGAGTTTCTATTACATCCCATCCAAATGCCTTGACCCGGAGCCCCTTTAAGGTATTTGAGAATGCGGTTCACCATATGCCAATGGTGCATTGTGGGATTTTGCATATGTTGGCTCACCTGGTTCACGACAAAGCATATATCAGGCCGTGTAATAGTAAGATAAATGAGCTTACCAACCATTCGACGATATTGTTGGACATCCTTAAATGGTTCATCTTTAAGCTCTCCCTTATGGCTGGCTTTGTAAGTATCTTCTAGGGGAGTCTTAGCTGGCTTTGCTCCTAGTTTTCCTGTCTCACTTAACAAAACAAGAGCATATTTTCTTTGAGATAAGAAGAGACCTTACTTTGATCTACAAACTTCTATTCCAAGAAAATATTTTAGTTCTCCAAGATCTTTAATATCAAAAACAGATTTGAGAAAGACTTTGGTATCTTGCATTCCTACTGTGTCATTCCCAAAGATCATAATATCATCTACATAAACGAGAATGACTACAATAACTTCTTGGCTTTGAATGGTGAAAAGAGTGTGATCAGCCTCAGATTTTTCAAATCCTCTCTCAAGTAAGGTTGAACTAAGCTTGTGGTACCAAGCTCTTGGGGATTGCTTCAGCCCATATAATGCTTTCTTGACCTTAAAGACCTTTCCTGGTGGAATGGTGTCTTTTAGACCCGGTGGAGGCTTCATGTACACTTCATCTTCAAGTTCTCCTTGGAGAAAGGCATTCTTGACATCCATCTGCCAAAGATCCCATTCCAAGTTAGTGGCTAAGGAAAGAAGAACCCTTACTGATACGCCTCCGCTTAGTGATGACTCCCCGGATGACCCCAGCTCGTCCCAACCGGACTCAGACCAAGCCGTGCTACTTGTCCAAATACAGACCATACCACCGGGAGGAGTCAAGCACGATAAGGAGAGGCGCTGCCGAGGGAAGTTCAACGCTTTTGTGGAACGGACCACAGAACTAGGCGCACTAAGACAAGGCAAGGGCATAGACTCCATGGACCAAGAAGACGCACGGGTGTTCACCCTTAGCTTTTTCACCATCACCAGGTGAAAACGCATCCGAAAGTCGCCAAGGAGGTAGTACTCTTTTTCTCCACTCGGTTTTTCTCCTAATGGGTTTTACCGAGGGGTTTTTAACGAGGCAGTCGACCTTGGCGCATCATATCCGATTAATTAACCTCCGTGGAACTCCCATGACACGTGAGATTAATTACCGGATAGGATTTCTATCCTAGACGCTTACCATTTTAGTGAGCATCTTTTCTTCCTTTTCGTAAACTTGTTTCTCTTCTTCTAGCCGTTTTGCTCTTGGGAGGTTTCTCGCCAAGATCCTCGCAGCCGGGCTCGGATCTTGCGCTTAGTCGTATCACAGTTTCCCTTATAAACTGTGTGTCCGATTCTTGGTCCATTGCTACTATCGTTCCCGTTTCCTTGTGCAACCGCGAGTTTAGTCATCCTCGTATTTTCACCTGCCGCGTCCGTACCAACAGCTTCCTGGTTCTAATCATCACCGAGTAGTTTCGGTCGGTTCTCGTTCCACCGCTACTATCATTCTCGTCTCCTTGTGTAATCGCTAGCCGAGTCATACTCGTGTTTTCACCGCCGCGTCCGTACCATAGTTTCTCGGTTCGAGTCATCGTCGAGTAACCTCATCCGCTCGGACATCAACCTCGGAGCTTAGCATCCAAAGGGGCGTATCAGCTGGGATGAGAGCTAAGGCTCCTCAAATGTTGTGTCTTTCCATCATCTATCTTACCTTTTTTGTGTTTAATCGTTTCCATCGTTCTCGTTCGTGTGTTCGTACGTTGTTCGCATGTGTTTATGATGTTCTTGTGTATCACTGCCATTGTTACTTGATAAAGCGTTTCCTTTTTCATTGTAGAAGACAAGTCCTTTTCACGCGGCCAAGACGAGTTCTTGGTCGAGAAACAGACACGTCGCTTGTTTTACTTTCCACGCGTTTTCTTTGTTTGGTCGTACATTTGGGTGTCAACGTTCTTTGTCATTTAGCCTAAGATGCCTTTTGTTTTTGGACAATGATTGTTTCAATGATTATTCGGATATTCTTTTTGCCTTATCCGTTTAAGATTATTACCGTTGCATTACCTCGGTCATTCACGTATTTCATCTTTTGTTGGTAGGTACCGAGAGTTACTTGTTACCGGTTGATCCTTACCACGTCCGAGCTTCTTACCGAGTCCGTGCTGGCCGACCCCGAGTCACTGATATATCATGGTTTTTATGGTTTTTAACCATGATATTAGTCTTGATTTAGAGTCTTTTTAGTGTCTTTCGAGTCTTTTAGAGTCATTGTAGGTTCAGGTACGTTTTGGACTTAGTTGGAGCATTTTGGGAGATTTGGAAGCATTTGGCGTTCTTAGCTGAGAAGAGCAACTCGGAGACTATAATGGATGTTGGTGTCGATCGGCACTGTCTCTTAGTGTCGCTCGACACTGGTCGCGATCACATGTTGCACACGAGTTTTTAAAGACTTCTGAAGAATTGCATATTAGCCTAGAAGTTTTCCCTAATTGCAAGACAAGTCCTTGATGTATTTTGGAGTATAATTAGTTGTTTTTAGAGTTTTTAAGAGACACCTTTGGCACTATCCTTGTTCTAGTTTTCAGAGAGCTTTTGGGAGAGACAGATCAGAACTCATTGTAGAGAGAAGATTTCAAACTCCCTTGTTTCTTATTTAATTTCTTAATGCAATTTATTTCATTCATGATTTGTATTTCATTAATTATGTCTGAGTAATCCACCTGTTAGATTTAGGATTTTTCTAAGGTTAGAATGAATTGTTAAATTGGATAGATTTGTTAGGGTAATGATATGGTTCTTCATTTATGTTGAGATTAATGCTAGTTCTACCTTGATCACCTGGAATTTAGATCATGGAATAATTGGTAGACACGAAAGTGTTATCAATTCCCTGAATTAAACCTTAATGAGCAAAATACCTATCTACAACGACATTTAATTTAGGGATTTTGTGAACATATCAAACTTGAATTTAATGCATGTTTTGATTGTTGAATTCGCAAAGAAATTTGGGATTCACTGTTTTAGACATAGATAATCTCGGCAACGAAAGTTGATTGATTTGAAGTTTGTGTTTTGAGTTCAATAAATGTTCTTAATTAAACCCTATTCTGTTTATATCTTTGTAATTCTGAATTTCTGAAGAATTTCTCTAAGTCTAGCCTTTTCCTTCATTGAATTTGCGACATTTACTTTTTGCTTTGTTAGTTTTACTTTTTATCATTTGTCATTTAGCTATATTTCCAAACTGCTAATCTATTGCGTGAACTTTAGTCCTTGTGGATTCGACCCCTAAGTACTGCATTGATCTCTTAATTTGAGAGAGTAGCTCTAGGGTAAATTTGAGCATATCAAATTTTGGCGCCGTTGCCGGGGACTTTTGATTCACCATTAGATTTCAGTTAGAATTTAGTCTAAATTTACTTAATATTTATTTACTTACGCTGTTTTTGTTTTTTTTTTCTTTGTGTTTCAAGTTTATGCCTAATCACAAAACCAGGAGCAACAAAGATCTTCAGCTCGCAAATCCTTTTAATCAGGACATCGAAAGGATAGAACGGACAAACCGAAAAGCTAAAAAACTAGCTGCGATGGACAACCTTGTTGTGTTGGTAAGGGATGAGGCTGGAATTCTGTGGGATCAAGAGGACCATGTTCGCAACGAGCAGGGTCAGAAATTAGATGCAGAAGGAAACGTGATAGCAGAACCCGCCGTTGGTGTCGATCGACACCCACCTGCTATTGAAGCACCGGATGTGCAAGCTGCAGCTGCTGCTGCGGTTGCTCATGGTAGGACACTAGGGGACTACAACAGGCCGGATCAGTTCTATGCTAATCAGGCCGCGATCACACCCCCTCGGTTTCAGAGGAATGACTTTGAGCTGAAACCCGCATACTACACTCTCGTGGGACAGCATTCTTTTCATGGTCTTCCTCATAAACAGCTCATCGATCTCATTGAAAGGTTTGAGGACCTTGTTACTAGCATCAAGGCTAATGGGGTATCCAATGATTTCCTATTCTGCAAGCTCTTCCCGTACTCTCTTGCTGGGGAAGCAACTTACTGGCTCAAGCAGTTGAAGCCAGGATCTTTGACGACTTGGTGGGAAACCAAGAATGCTTTCCTGAACAACTTCTATGATGATGCCAAGTCTGAAGATGCGAGAACAAAGATCTCCACTTTTTCTCAACAACCAGCTAAAGCATTCAAGGCTGCTTGGGTAAGATTCAGAGCTTATCAGAGAGATTGTCCGCATCACGGTTTCAATGAGGTGTAGTTGTTGGGTATCTTCTTCAGAGGTATCGATTGGAGGTACCAATGGCTTTGGATGCTATGAACAATGGTAACTTCAACACCAGGTATCCCGAGGACGCTGTTACATTGATAGAGAACTTAGCTTCTACCAACAGCACGAAAAATGCAGACTTCGAGAGAAAAAAGCAAGCAGAAAACGCTGAGGGTGGTCAAATCGCTGAGGTAAAGGCCAAGTTGGATTTTGTACACAATTTTCTCATGGGTAAGAAGTCTGTTCACTACGCTGCTGAGGTTGAAACTTTTGAGCCAGAAGGGAGATCTGAAGAAGAGGTACAGTATGTCAATCAGGCTGGATTTCAGGGTCAGAGATTTGGTAACTATCGGAACTACAATGGAAACGGTCAGCGGTCTAATTTCTCTTCTGCATTGATATAATGTGTTTTTAGCGCATTCTAACAATCGAGTCTTTTATTTTATCTTGAGTCATTTCAGGTTTAAAGGTGGCTAGAATGGAGAATTACAGCTCACGAAGAGACTTGGTAAAAATATAAAAAAAATGAAGATTTTCTGAAAGGTTTCGATGAATGGAGCACCCACGACCTACTCCTGCACTCACGACCTGCTCCTGAAACCCGCTCAGCAAGAAAAGGCAATTGTCGGCAAGTTTTAGTAAACAATTATGCCACCTAAGCTTTTCACCCACTACTCCCAACTGCCCAAAACTTGTGTGGACAAATTAATATATATAAGGAGAGTGGAAAACTATTAGTAGGTGACTTTACTTGTTTAAGATTACTTTTACCTATCAAAAGAGATTTTACTTTTGATAGCTTGTATAATTATGTAAACAAAGGGGAGAGAGTGGAGGAATATTTTTTACTCCCCAGTTTTGGATTTCTCAAGCTTGGAATTACGTAAAAAAAGAGAGAAAAGAGAGAAGAACCAACGAGTGAAAAAGAGTAGAGAAGCTTTTGTAATATTGGAGATTTGTCTCTTCCCTTTGAAGAATTCTAAACTCTTACTTCTTTTAACTATTGTATCATGATTTCTCTTATCTTTCTTGTTGTTTTTTGCTTTGCTATGTTTGAGTAGTTATTTTAGTTAAGCTAAGGGATTCATGGGAATTAGAGATTTATGAACAAAGCATAGATAGGATCTCTTATGCTAATTGATATCTTCATCTATTGTTGGTCTTAATGCCTAGACTACCTTGATCACCTACCCTTTGATTTTAGGTTTAATTCACTCACCAAAAGTGTTGTGAATTGCTTGAAAGAACTTAGATGGGCAATTTGTCCTTAGCCAACGACAGTTGATATTAAGGTAAATTGTGAACAAATCGATCCCATTCTCTATAATGCTTGTCATTCTTTGTAACCTCAAACGACAGTTTAGGGTGTTAGATTGATTGATAAAGACGTTGATACCACGACAGTGGATCCTCCTATTTTTATGGTTGAGTTCTACATTGGTTCTAAATTATTATCTTGAATAATTGCTTGGTTCTAAATGATCTAATTCCCGAGATAATTTCCCTTAGCTTAATGTTTTTATTATCATTTGTTAAACCGATTTTATTTCTTAACTTGCAATTGTGGCAAAGCAAAACCAAAACAAACATGATCGCTTAGCTGAAATTGTGTTACAAAATATTATAGTGTATTGCTGGTCCCTTTGAACGAACCTACCACTATCTTACAATCGGGAAGATAATCAGTTTATCATGCATACATCCCGAAGCCATACTACCAGAAGACTTATCCGAATAGTAGTTTCACTAGGAACTTTGGAAATTCTTCGTACCAGAAATCTCCTCCGTAGACTTCAGAGACTGTGGTTAAATCTATGTTAGAGCAGATTCTGGAAGGTCAACAAAAGATTACAGTGGACTTCAATGGAAATATCGATGCTCTGTACACTGACTTGAATGGAAAGTTTGAAGCTCTAAGCACCCATGTCAAGAAGCTGGACACTCAGGTTGCTCAAACTGCTGGGTCTGTAAAGCGACAAGAAGGATTCCTTCCTGGAAGGAATGACACAAATCCTAAGCATCCCTGTAACGCCATCTCGTTGAGGAGCGGAAAAATCCTTCAACCAGTACTGAAGCATCTCACTACAGAAGAACTCCTGGAATTGGAAGAGATAGACGAGGATGAGACTGAGTAGAGGCCAATGTCGACCGACACCAACCTTATGTGTCGATCGACACCAGCCTACATTCATGAGGAATCAAGTCGAGACGGAGAGAAATTGACCTCGGTCGATGCTAAGGACTCGACACCAGAGCAGAGTGTCGACCGACACCACCTTAGTGTCGATCGACACCATTCAGAAGATGAAGAGAATTCGACGCAAGATGGACCAAAATCGACCAACCTCGACACGAAGGTGTCGACACCAGAACCCAGTGTCGATCGACACCAACCTAGTGTCAGTCGACACCTTGTGCGGTCAGTACCAAAATCTATAAAAAATTCTCCTCAGGTCTTAGAAAGGGTGTACAAACCTAAGGTTCCTTATCCTAAGAACCCTAGGAAGTCGAAACAAGAATTGGAAGATGCTAGATGCAAGGCTATGATGGATAAACTCATTGTTGAGATTCTTCTGATTGATGCTGTGAAAACGTCTCCTGTGATCAGAAGGTATGTGAAGCGGATGGTGACTAAGGATCTAAATGTTGAGCAAAGTGTGATTATGATCTCTGCACATGTCAACGCCATTATTCAGAACAAGATTTCGGGACAACTTCTAGACCCTGGAAGCTTTGTCTTGGACTGCAACATATTCTCTGACAGGTTTACAAGATTGTTGTGTGATTTGGGTTCTAATGTTAATTTGATGCCTCGATCAGTTGCAGTCACCCTTGGCATGACCTACTTCCAATCAACTAGGATCACACTTATACTAGCTGACCGATGTGTACGCATTCCAGATGGTGTACTTGAAGATGTTCCATTAAAGATCGGAGATTGTTTGATTCCCACTGATTTCGTGGTTTTGCAATATGAGGAAGAACCTAAAGACCCCCTCATTTTAGGGAGACCTTTCCAGGCTACAGCTGGTGCCATCATTGCCATGAGGAAAGGAAGGATAGGTCTGAATGTGGGTGATTTGGTGATGAACTTTGACATGGATAAGCTGGTAAAGAGACCCACCATTGATGGACAGACTTTCTATGTGGATACACTTTCAAACCTGGCTGCAGAAATCTTCCACGAGATGCATCCTGAGGATCTTTTGGAAAGAGCTCTGATCACCCCTACAGAGGAAATAGAGCATCTAGATGACATTGCTGCTGGGTATGTCAAGTTGATGGATGCGAGTGAACAGGTGATGTAGTTGGTTGGTACAGAGGAGTCTATTGAGACATCAGAAATGACTGCACCAATTAGTGATTGGAGTGCAGAGAGAGCTCCCAAACTCGATCTCAAGCAACTCCCTGCGGGGCTAAGGTACGCATCTCGTGGAGAACACTCGTCCTATCCCATTATTGTTATTGCTTCTTTAAACAACGCAGAGCTCACTTTATTGCTAAGTAAGCTGCACAAGTTTCACAAAGCTCTTAACTATTTCCTTGATGATTTTGCAGGTATCTCTCCAGATTTGTGCATGCATAGGATCTACCTTGAGGATGATTCCTACAAGGACTGTAACGGGGGACAAGATGTGCATTGATTATAGAAAGTTGAATGCTGCAACAAGGAAAGACCATTTTTCCTTATCTTTCATTGATCAGATGTTGGAAAGGTTAGCGAGTCACTCGTACTATGTTAGTGGGGGAGAATTGTAACGCCCGTGTCCCAGGAAAATAGATTGTGGACAGAAAAATATATATATAGAGGTATATATATATATTTAAAATGTTGCGATCCGTTTAAATCCGTGATAAAGGTGTTTTCTCGCAGTTGAGACTTTTAATCGTAAGAGTTTCGAGAAAAACATTTATCGAGCGGAAAAACGAGTTTTGGAGCGGTTGGTGGGTGTGGACCCCACGTGACGGTTTTTAAGTCAAAAAGAATTGGGTGCAATTATTTGTTCTTTCTTTTCTTTTTTTTTTCCTTCTCCTTCCTCCTTTCTTCTTCATTTTTCGTAATCAAGGGAGAGAGAAAGAGAAAGAGAAAGGGAGAGAGAGAAAGAGAAAGAGAAAGAGAGAGAGAGCTTGGAAGCTCTGTTTTGTTGCAGAGAAGAAGAGGAGAGGAGAGTAAAAGGTAGAGCTTGGTGTTGGCTTGAGAGGAAGGAGGAGAAAATCGGATTTGATAGCCTTTGGGAGAAAATCGATTCGACCAAGCAAATCGTTTCCAAAGGTAATGCAATTTTGTGGAGTTGTAGTTAAGCCTTTCCTCTAGATGCAGAACTTTGTGGTTTTGAATTTGAGTTAGTATCCTAAGAGTTATGATTTTTCTCGTGGGGCGCTCTGTCTCAGACGCGGATTAGGACCAGCGTGGTTTCAGAGTAAGATCTTGAGTTCATCGTCGGTCCGATCATCCTGAAACTTTGAGTGTACCTTCAGGACATCCAAGGGTTGATTTTCAACGGTGGAGATTGGAATTGGACGGTTAGAATTCGTTTCGTGACTCCATCTTTGAGGGTGATCGTTTCTGAATTTTCCAGTTTTGGTTGAAAATCGTTTTGCTTCTTGTGGTTGGCTGTAGGGTGTGTGAGCGAGTTTGGGCGACCTGTTGTTGGCTTGTGAGTGAGTCTTGGTTGGCTGGTTGTTGTGGTTCTTGAGCCGAAATCCTTCCTTTGTTAGAGGTGAGTGCGAAACCATGGGTTTATCTAAGCGGTAGAGATTGTTTGATGTGTTTGTGGTTTTGTGTAGGTTGGTTTTTGTGTGGGATCCAAAAATCGGATTGATGGGCTGGTTGTGTCAATGGGTTGTATATTCATTATGTGGTTTGCTTAATTGTGATTGATTGTGTTTATTGTGTTCTCAATCGTTTGTGTGTATAGCTCGTAGATGGGATGACCGTCTCACTAAGTATTTTTGATAATACTTACGCAACTCTTCGTTATGTTGCAGGTAAAGATAAAGTGTGATCGTGGAATCAAGGCAATGAGGAGGAGGATGATTTAGGACTCGGTATTTGTGTGGTAGTGTCGAACTTTATTTATGTTTAATAATTTCGATTACTATTGGTTGAAGTTTATTTAATAAGTACGAGTCTTATTTTATAACTTTTGTGGGTTGTGGTGGAAACTAGTTTTATTTGAAAGTAAATTGATTTAATTATGCTTAATTTAAGTGATTTGGTCTGTTTGTTTAATCGTTAAATTAAATGTTTTATTCGGAATATAATTAATATTTATGGGAATATTAATAAAAAAAAAAAAAAAAAACGGGTCGTGTCGTTTCAGTTTGGTATCAGAGCCTAGACAGTTCTAGGATGGTTAAGAGAATTAATTGGAGTTTAATTAATTTTCGTGTTGCTTGGTGCATGTGTTTGAACCGTTGAATTGTGGTATGCTAGAAAATTGATTATGTGGTAGTTAGTCAATTTGTTTGAGCATGGGGTCTTAGAATCATCCTCTTCGAGCCTTCGAGATTCCACGGCAAGTTATCTTTACTCTGTTGAGTTGCTTGGTATCTTAGTCTCTGTTCTTGGTGGTTCAGATGGCTAGAGGTGCTAGAGGCCGTGGTAGAGGTCGTGGCCGTGGTAGAGGTCGTGGTCGTGTTCCAGTGGTGGCTGAGAGTGTAGCACGGAGTGCTACGGTTGAGCGAGTGACGGCTCCCCATGTGTATCAGGAGGGTTCTGAGGGTGTGGCTGGAATTCCAGCGGGTGCTGCGGGTTCTGCAGCGGAGTTTGCTCAGGCTCGAGATGATCGCATTGAGGGTGATGGAGCAGATGCAGAGGCTTGGCACGGAATTCTTTTCGGGGAGTGCCAATCCTGAGGTTGCGGATGCATGGAGAAGGAGGTTGGAGCGGAACTTCTTCTCAATTAGGTGTCCGGAGAGATACCAGGTGGATCTGGCAGTTCATTATCTGGAGGATGATGCGCATCTCTGGTGGAGGGGTGTGTTGGCCAGGAGAGTTCGGGAGGAGATGGCCTGGGAGGATTTTGTAGAGGAGTTTAACTCCAAGTATTTTCCTCAGGAGGCGCTTGATCGGTTGGAGGGTCGGTTCTTGGAGTTGTCTTAGGGGAACCGAACCGTCCGTGAGTATGAGGCGGAGTTTAACCGTCTCAGTGTGTTTGCGGGTCGAGTCCTGGAGGGTGAGCGGACCCGAGTTCGAAGATTTTTGTTGGGTCTTCGAGTTGAGTTGAGAAACCGTTGTCTGATGAGAGTTTTTGGCACGGTTGAGGAGTTGGTAGAGGCAGCTGCCTTGCTGGAGGAGGGCTTGAGAGAGGAGGCGGCGGTTGTTAGCCCCAGTTTTCAGGCGAGGAGGCCGCAGCAGCAGCAGCAGTCCGGTCCGAGCAGAGGCGGTAGGCCAATGCAAGGACAGAAGCGGAAGATGGAGAGTTCTTCCAGTGTTACTCAGGGTGGTCCGGGATGATTCAGGTGTGGAAGCAAGGATCACAGGGTGGCGAGTTGCCCTCAGAAGGGGGAGACGCGTGCGGATACGCGCGTGTGCTACCATTGCAGAGAGGTGGGGCATATCAAGCCGAGGTGTCCCAAGTTGCAGAGGGAAGCAGCCGCGGTGTCTCCAGCTAGCCAGAGTGCAGTGGTGCCCCGAGTGTATTCCATTGTGGAGACAGGAGGCCCGAGTTCCAGGCCGATCACAGGTATAATTGTTAAACTTACCTGAGTTAAATTCTTGTGTTTAGAATTTATTTTGTCTCCGTAGTGGGGTGTCAGGGTTCTGAGCATATGGAAAATATGCAGGGACCCTGGTTGTGGGAGGTGTTGAATCCCACGTGTTGTTTGATTCTGGAGCATCGCATTGCTTCATTACTCCGAAAATTGTCGAGAAGGGCAATTTACGGGGAGCAACCGAGGAGCGGTTGGGTTTTGTTAGGGTGGCTGGAGGGAAGCTACTGACCATTCACGGTCGAGTTGTTGACGTGGATGTTCAGGTGGCTGGAGAATCTATGCCAGCGGATATGGTCATTTGCTCGGTAGAGCTTTATGACGTTATTTTGGGCATGGATTGGCTCGGAAAGTTCAGAGCGCATCTGGACTGTCACCGAGGGCGTGTTGTTTTCGAAAGAAAACAAGGGAGGTTGGTTTATCAGGGAGTGAGACCGACTTCTGGGAGTCTGGTGATCTCGGCCATGCAGGCAGAGAGTATGATCGAGAAGGGTCGCGAGGCATATTTGGTGACAATTGTCACATCAGAGACTGTTGGAGAGGTTGCGGTTGGGGAGATTCGGGTTGTTCGGGATTTCCAAGATGTTTTTCAGTCATTGCAGGGATTACCGCCTTCGCGGTCTGAGCCTTTCACGATTGAGTTGGAACCCGGGACAATGCTGATATCTAAGGCACCGTATCGGATGGCTCCAGCAAAGATGGCAGAGCTGAAGAAGCAGCTGGAGGAGTTGTTGGATAAGGGTTTTATCCGACCAAGTACTTCACCGTGGGGAGCACCGGTGTTATTTGTGAAGAAAAAGGATGGGAGTTTCCGATTGTGCATCGATTATCGGGGACTGAACCGAGTCACTGTGAAGAACAGGTATCCTCTTCCACGGATTGATGAGTTGTTGGATCAGTTGAGAGGGGCTACTTGGTTCTCCAAGATAGACTTGGCATCAGGATATCATCAGATTCCGATTGATGAGAAGGATATCCGGAAGACTGCTTTTAGATCGAGATATGGACACTACGAGTTTGTGGTGATGCCATTTGGTTTGACGAATGCACCAGCAGCGTTCATGAGGTTGATGAACAGCGTGTTCCAGGAGTATCTGGATGAGTTTGTGATCATCTTTATCGATAACATTTTGGTGTATTCGAAGAGTCCCGAGGAGCATGAGTTGCATCTGAGAGTTGTTCTGAAGAAGCTGCAGGAGCAGAAGCTATTTGCTAAGTTGAGCAAGTGTAGTTTCTGGCAGCGAGAGATCGGATTTCTGGGTCACATTGTGTCCGCAGAGGGAGTTTCTGTGGATCCAGAGAAGATTCAGGCTATCAGGGAGTGGCCGAGGCCAAGGAATGCTACTGAGATTCGGAGTTTTCTTGGGTTAGCAGGTTATTACCGGAGGTTCGTCAAGGGTTTGCGAGTATGGCTAAGTCTATGACGAAGTTGACAGGGAAGGATGTTCCTTTTGTTTGGTCTCCTGAGTGTGAGGAGAGTTTCGCAAACCTGGAGACGATGTTGACTAGTACGCCTGTATTGGCATTACCCGAGCCGGGTGAGCCTTACGTGGTGTATGCAGACGCTTCGGGAGTAGGTCTGGGTTGTGTGTTGATGCAGAAGGGAAAGGTAATTGCCTATGCTTCGAGGCAGTTGAGGAAGCATGAGGGCAACTATCCTACCCATGATCTTGAGATGGCTGCGGTAGTGTTCGCCTTGAAGATTTGGAGGTCTTATCTTTATGGCGGGAAGGTCCAGGTGTTTACAGATCATAAAAGCCTGAAGTACATTTTCACTCAGCCTAAGTTGAATTTGAGGCAGAGGCGTTGGATGGAGTTGGTGGCGGATTATGATCTGGAGATCGCTTACCATCCTGGTAAAGCGAACTTGGTTGCGGATGCTTTGAGTCGCAAACGTGTGGTTTCGGCTCGGAAGCAGGACATAGAGTCATTGGTGTGTGAGATAGGTTCTTTGAGGTTGTGTGTTTTGTCTCAGGAACCGTTGGGTTTGGAGGCAGTTGATCAGGCGGATCTTCTGAGCAGGGTTCGAATAGCTCAAGAGAAGGATGAGGGTTTGGTTAATGCTTCCAGGGAAGTGGGTTCAGAATATCAGATCTCTGCTAATGGGACTATTCTGGTGCATGGGCGGGTATGCGTACCCAAGGATGAGGGTTTGAGGCGAGAAATACTAAGTGAGGCTCATGCGAGTATGTTTTCGATTCATCCGGGAGCGACGAAGATGTACCAAGATCTCAAACGGTATTATCACTGGGTCGGGATGAAGAAAGATGTAGCTAACTGGGTCGTAGCGTGTGATACGTGCCAGTTAATGAAGGCAGAGCATCTGGTTCCGAGCGGATTGTTGCGGAGTTTATCCATTCCAGAGTGGAAGTGGGATATGATTACGATGGATTTCGTAGTGGGGTTGCCAGTTTCTCGGACCAAGGATGCGATATGGGTCATTGTGGATAGTTTGACCAAGAGTGCACGTTTTCTGGCTATCAAGAAAACCGATGGAGCTTCGGTATTAGCTAAGAAGTACGTGCAGGAGATAGTGAGACTTTATGGAGTACCGGTGAGTATTGTGTCAGACCGGGATCCTAAGTTCACTTCGGAGTTCTGGAAAGCGTTCCAGGCGGAGTTGGGCACGAGGGTGCATTTGAGTACCGCGTATCATCCTCAGACAGATGGGCAATCCGAGAGGACGATCCAGACTCTTGAGGATTTGCTGAGGATGTGTGTGCTGGATTGGGGTGGTCATTGGGTGGATCATCTGAGCTTGGTAGAGTTTGCGTATAACAATAGCTACCAGGCGAGTATTGGGATGGCTCCATACGAGGCTCTGTATGGGAGGCCGTGTCGTACACCGTTGTGCTGGACCCAAGTGGGGGAGAGGAGCACATTGGGTGCGGATTTTGTTCAGGAAACTACGGAGAAGATCCGAGTTTTGAAGCTGAATATGAAAGAAGCTCAGGATCGGCAAAAGAGTTATACCGATAAGAGGAGAAAAGAGCTTGAGTTTGAGGTGGGAGATAGGGTGTATCTCAAAATGGCAATGTTACGAGGTCCGAACAGGTCCATTACCGAGACTAAGTTGACTCCGCGGTATATGGGTCCGTTTAGGATTGTTGGTCGAGTTGGGCCAGTCGCGTACCGGTTGGAGTTACCGGAGATTATGCAAGCATTTCACAAGGTTTTCCATGTGTCGATGCTGAAAAAGTGCTTGCATAAGGACGATAAGGTGATGGCTGAGATTCCGTCAGATCTTCAGCCCAACATGACCTTAGAGGCGAGGCTAGTGAGGGTTCTCGACCGGAGGGTCAAAGAGCTTCGTCGGAAGAGGATTCCGATGATGAGAGTCTTGTGGGACTGTGATGGTGTTCAAGAGGAGACTTGGGAACCAGAGGAGCGGATGAAAGCTAGATTCGAGAAGTGGTTCGAGAAGCAAGCTGCGGCTTGAGTAGTTTCACCGCTGGTTCGAGTTTCGGAGTTGAGTTTTGTACTCGTTGTATCTTATTGTATTTCGTTTTGGGTTGTAAACGATTAATACATTTGATTGTGGATAATAAGATGTGTTTTTCTTATTGGTGATGACTTGTTGTGTCATGAGACTTAAACATGAAATTGTGGAAAGATTAAACGTTTATGAGAATATGAACTGGAAATATCCTTCGTATTTGGATATGGGAAACTTCTCTGTGAGTGGGGGATGTTTCGAGTTGACCTGAGGTTTGGTCATGGTTGTAGTGATATTCCGGGTTGAGGATATCGGTGGTAGTGTATGACCTTGCGATGTTATACGAAGACCATGTGAGGTAGTTTTGGTCAGAGATACTTATAGACGCTTCGTTAGACTTTATTGCTTTTGGGACGGTTTTTGGTCCTGTACAACTCGTGAGGGGAGGTCTAGTTCCCAGATACCCATAGCTCAAAGGATATGTGACCAGAGGATGGGAGTGGTATGAGAGTTATACCCATAGCCCGATGGACGTGTGGCCTGAGAGTGTGAGTGGTATGCGTGGTACCGCTAGCTCGAAGACTATGTGTCTAAGAGTGTGAGTGGTACGGGTTTTTGTGCCGATAGCTTGAGGGACTTTGTGACCCGAGAGTGCGAGTGGCATGAGGTACCGACAACTCGAGGGACTTCGGTCCTGAGGGTGGAGTGGTACGAGTACGAGTTGTGTTAGGAGCAATGACTGTCTAAGACGTGGATATAAGCATAGTGACTGAATGTAGACCTCGGAGGTTGATAGTGTTCAATCTCGTGTTTGGGTTGTAATGGCCGGGTTGGTCAAGATTGAAAAGAGAATCGTTGCGACGATTGTGAGTTGGAGTTCATTGCGGATTGGGTTGTATCGCAGATTCGAGGACGAATCTATGTTAGTGGGGGAGAATTGTAACGCCCATCTCCCAGGAAAATAGATTGTGGACAGAAAAATATATATATAGAGGTATATATATATATATTTAAAATGTTGCGATCCATTTAAATCCGTGATAAAGGTGTTTTCTCGCAGTTGAGACTTTTAATCGTAAGAGTTTCGAGAAAAACATTTATCGAGCGGAAAAAACGAGTTTTGGAGCGGTTGGTGGGTGTGGACCCTAAGTCAAAAAGAATTGGGTGCAATTATTTGTTCTTTCTTTTCTAATTTTTTTTCCTTCTCCTTCCTCCTTTCTTCTTCATTTTTCGTAAACAAGGGAGAGAGAAAGAGAAAGAGAAAGGGAGAGAGAGAAAGAGAAAGAGAAAGAGAGAGAGAGCTTGGAAGCTCTGTTTTGTTGCAGAGAAGAAGAGGAGAGGAGAGTAAAAGGTAGAGCTTGGTGTTGGCTTGAGAGGAAGGAGGAGAAAATCGGATTTGATAGCCTTTGGGAGAAAATCGATTCGACCAAGCAAATCGTTTCCAAAGGTAATGAAATTTTGTGGAGTTGTAGTTAAGCCTTTCCTCTAGATGCGGAACTTTGTGGTTTTGAATTTGAGTTAGTATCCTAAGAGTTATGAGTTTTCTCATGGGGCGCTCTGTCTCAGATGCGGATTAAGACCAACGCAGTTTCAGAGTAAGATCTTGAGTTCATCGTCGGTCCGATCATCCTGAAACTTTGAGCGTACCTTCAGGACATCCAAGGGTTGATTTTCAACGGTGGAGATTGGAATTGGACGGTTAGGATTCGTTTCGTGACTCCATCTTTGAGGGTGATCGTTTCTGAAATTTTCCAGTTTTGGGTTGAAAATCGTTTTGCTTGTTGTGGTTGGCTGTAGGGTGTGTGAGCGAGTTTGGGCGACCTGTTGCTGGCTTGTGAGTGAGTCTTGGTTGGCTGGGTGTTGTGGTTTTGAGCCGAAATCCTTCCTTAGTTAGAGGTGAGTGCGAAACCATGGGCTTATCTAAGCGGTAGAGATTGTTTGATGTGTTTGTGGTTTTGTGTAGGTTGGTTTTTGTGTGGGATCCAAAAATCGGATTGATGGGCTGGTTGTGTCAATGGGTTGTATACTCATTATGTGGTTTGCTTAATTGTGATTGATTGTGTTTATTGTGTTCTCAATCGTTTGTGTGTATAGCTCGTAGATGGGATGACCGTCTCACTAAGTATTTTTGATAATACTTACGCAACTCTTCGTTATGTTGCAGGTAAAGATAAAGTGTGATCGTGGAATCAAGGCAATGAGGAGGAGGATGATTTAGGACTCGGTATTTGTGTGGTAGTGTCGAACTTTATTTATGTTTAATAATTTCGAATACTATTGGTTGAAGTTTATTTAATAAGTGCGAGTCTTATTTTATAACTTTTGTGGGTTGTGGTGGAAACTAGTTTTGTGTAAAGTAAATTGATTTAATTATGCTTAATTTAAGTGATTTGGTCTGTTTGTTGAATCGTTAAATTAAATGTTTTATTCAGAATATAAATAATATTTATGGGAATATTAAAAAAAAAAAAAAAAACGGGTCGGGTCGTTTCACAACTCCTATGAGATTTTGTGTTTTGTTGTTTGATCTTGGCTTCCTCCATGGTTAGTACAGGAAGTACAGCACTAAACCCTCCAATATTGTTCCTTTCCGTGAAGTAATCATGGATGACCGGACAGAAGATACGGAAACAATTCAGAAAGATGTTTTTTGTAACCGGACAAGTGTAACTCAGCAAGGAATATAATTCTTGGTGTGTTGCTTTACCAGTTGCTTAGTTTTCTGGATTTGTTTTTTATGTTCATCAATTTAGACAGAACTAACAACAGCGCTTGAGGACAGCAGAATATCTGTTACTATTTTGATAGCAAGGCATTCTCCAAAATGCTCAACTGCAATCTTGAAGTATCCCAAATTTTTGCAAACAATTGTGAAAAGATTCAAATGGAACAAAAGAATGGACGTTCTTCCTTCTCAGATCAATTATGTCCGCCACTTAAAGGTTATACGGGTCCACTCATACAAAATTATCTCGGGGTCGTTATATTCGTTCGTCTTTAATGTTTTTTTACAGCACCTAATAATACAAGTTTGTTAAGCTATCAAGCCTCAGTGCTATAATTACCTTCGTTTTTCTTTCTCTCTATTTTTAATTTCACTAAGGTGTTGGCTCGGTATGATCAAAGTACTTGCATGGAATTTGTGAAGAATGGGACTTTCGGATGCGGTCACATGGCATTTGTTTCAGTTCATCTCTTCTCTTGACTCATCGGTGAAGCTAGGGAAGCAGAACTGCATGCTTTCATCTACCTTGATGGGTGAACAGCTCCTGTTTTAGAAGGTCTGTATCCATTAGTGGTTGTTGTGTATCTCGCTTCCCAGAGCTATTCCCAGTTCTGTGTCTATGGTTTAGTTGTCCATCATTCGAAAAGCTCAGGGAGAAAAATCTCATCAGTGAGTTTACTTCTGTGTCTAAGGAGGCCTAGCTGGTCCTTGAGGCAGTTGCCAGACACTTCCTAATATGTACTCACAAAACCTTCCACGGAACGAATCTGGGACTTGGGACTGGAATTATGTTAGCCCTATGATTGATTCAGCACTAAGCTGGATAACATTGGCCCCTCAATAACTCGAGTGGGAGAAAGGAATCGAAAGTGTCTTTGTATCCACTACTTTCTCTGTTGTGGTTGTATTCAGGTGTCATGTATACAATTTCCAAAGTCCTTGAGAAAATCTCTGCCCATGAAGAGGAAGAACTTCTACCATGGCTGCCAGATTTTGTTCTAAAGATCAGCCTTGCCATCATCAAGCACACAGATAAACAATCACTTCGGAATAAGATTGTGAAGTCTCTTGTAAGAGATATATCTATAAAGCGGCATCGTGAGGTAACTTGAAATCCCTCATCTGTGGTGCTTGTCAATCTGAGTACTGAGGATGATGATAAAACGTGGATACAATGTTTCAGGGGATCTGTTGCGTTATAGTAAATGGTTTACAGACGCATGGAAGAAGACACGGTAGCGTAAACGAGGGAGACAGAGAAAATATTGGAGGTGTTGAAAGAGGCGTGTGAAGGGAACTCAGCCCTCCTCTCGCAACTGGAGAAGCTCAAATCCGTCGCATTCTGTGGAAGAAGGTGATCGCCTAGCCGCTTTCCCAACCGCATGTGCCCTAGAAATGGTGAGATTCCTCTCTCTCTCTATCTCTCTTTTTATCTCTCTCTCTCTCTCTGTCCTTGCAATCTCACAATTTCCCTGAATTCTGCTTATTTTCCACTATTGCATATTTGCTTGTGTTTAACCAAGCACTTACCAGCACTTTTTCTTCAAGGACTTTCCATCTCTGCCTAGGTTCCCTATTGTCTGTTGAACGTGTTTAGTTTAAGGTAAATGTGTTTGTTGGGACAAGGTTTCTGGAGTGTTAATCTATTGTTGATTATTCAACATATCAACATATCTTTGAGAGGAGGTAAAAAAATTGGTAAAATCCATATCCATTTTACTGGAAATAAAAGAAAGAGTTAAAGAAGCTAATCTGTTTTGAGCATAGCTAAACAAAGAGAAAGAGTTTATGTATTCTGCTCCATAGAGTATGGAGTTATTATGAACAACACAACTCAGAGAATAAGGCACCTAATTTTTATTCAATTCGGGTTACGTTTCAGAATTTAAGTCACTCATCCGTTAATGACTTATGTCTCCATCACCATCAACTACCAATGTAATATTATCTTAAGTTTTGTAACTTCGTTTACTTTCATTTACTTTAGTTTTGGTTTGTTCAGTTACTTAACTTAACTTAGTTTTGTTGTGTTTTCATTCAATTAAACACAACAACAACAATCACACAACTACTCATAATAAGTAGACAGAACAAAGCAAACTGACATGTCCGACTAGGAGACAGTGAAATAGTATTTGGCCTGCAATACTCTTTCTACAAACTTGATAACCTCCTCCAAACGATAAACCACACCATCAACGACCGTCCATACAAAAACAAAATAAAAGAAGTTCAAAAAACTATCTCATTCAACTGATAACAATTGGAAAACAACCACCAAAGAATCACCAACTAATGCAATATCATTTACAGTCATAATCGATTGTAAATTAGTACTAATAACATAACAGAGCATCAATTTTCGTAATGACAATGAGATATGTTCAATGTTCTATGAAATAAAATCAAATTACGAGTAAACCTAATAAGGATTCGATCCCAGAAACACGGCAAAGTAGCAAACCAAAAGAGAACACAGCAAAGTAACAAACACGACAGAGTAACAAACACGGCAAAGTAACAAACCAATACACAAATCACAAAAGGAGCAAGCACGGATAGGATAGACACGAGTACCTAAATCTCTTAGGAAGCAGATCTATTTGGCTGAATCGACATGCAGTAGCAACAAGGAGAGATCACGACGGCCAAGAGAGATGAATCGACCAAGAGAGATGACTCGGCCAAGAGAGATGAATCGCCGTTTGTGGTTCGATTTGTTAGAGAGAGAATCGCGAGAGACTATGAGAGAGAGAGAGAGATAGAGACAATTAGAATCGACATTGGAAGAGGAGAACCTCCGACAACAACAGTCTCTACGACATCCCAATCGAATCGCAATCGCCATCGGAGGAAGAGAGAGAGAGAGAGAGAGAGAGAGAGAGAGAAACGACGAAATCGACATCGGAAGAGAAAACTCCGACGACAACAGCGACATCGACATCGCAACGCCATCCCCATCGGAGGAGGAGAATAAAAGAGAGAGAGAGAGAGAGAGGAAAACTCGAGCGTTTTCGTCCCCGGATCTCAATATCCAATATTTACACACCATCCAATCAGAAACCACCACGTGTACTCGAAGAACCGATTCAATAAGCTCTTCCTACTGAACCGTTTCATCAATAATTCACATAATTAAATGATTTTTATTTATTTTTACTCTAAGACACCTTTAAAATATATGCGTTAAAAATGCTCTAACAACTCACTTCCACTAATAAACCAGTGTATAAATCTACACATACAATAATTAGACGTAGATCACTACTCTCCCCTCATTTCAAGTGATTACTAAACTCAATCTACTTATGTTCTTATTAATCATTCATTGGACTTGTAATTAGTTTGTTTGTTAAAATGTTGAATACAGTCAATGAAATCTTCAATATTCAACAGATTGGTAACCAAGAAACATCCATGTGGGAACGACTATGTCACATCTATGGCATTGATTACTACATGTGGAGATATCTTCATACTCCTCCCTCTCCTATCTTTTTTTGTTGCATTGTCGGGACTATACGAAATATAAGAGTATGATTTGTCTAAGATTCTATATCAACTACTGATTTCTTTTAAGTTTTAGTGATGCATATCAAATTTAAAGAAATACTCATGTCTTCTTAAGCTTAGTGCTAAATGGGGGATTTGGTTTAGGCTAATTTCTAGAACAAAGAAGAGTATAACTTTGATTCCTCTTCTTTTTTAAGTGGTGGGGCTGTAAAGGAGTCCAATGAGGTTAGCATGACAAGATCAAAGAGAAGCTTCCTGGTCATACCAATGATGAGAAGAAGAAGGAAACCTAGTTAGTTAGACCCTTTTTACTTTCGGTTTCACCACTTGCTTTTTCATTTCTTGTATTGTCATGTCCACCTCGTTATGTCAGTGAAATGCCAACTTTCGATTTGAAAACTCTTGAATCTTAATGTAACACCCGTCTCACCCTTTCTCGGGAACGGCGTGCCACGTGTAACATTCGTCTCACCCTTTCTCGGGAACGGCATGTTACCATAAAGAATTCTTACCGCAAGTAGCTCAATAAATAACATCCACTTATATTAAACATAAATCCGATAATTTCAATAAATCCGATAAAGCACAATAAATCTAAATAAATGCATAACACAATTGTTTAATTAAAATCATGAATAAAATACGGAAAACAAAAATCAAACCCAAAACAACACACCTGACACGTCAAGTACGAACTGCTCGGCAGGCTCACCTGAAAGGAGAAGAAAGAGGGGTGAGCAACAGGGGAGTCACTCAGTGAAGTATGAGATGCTAATCCGCATGTTACTGACTCCGTCTAAGAAACTAACCACAAAATAGAATAGAACCAAACATGAACAAACATAGCACTTACAGTGTTCAACCAACAGACAATGTCCTAGTATGGGACAGTGCCCAATCACACCGCCTCGTGGACGCTTTTATCGATCTTAAGGTGCAGGACAACAGATCGACTCAGGTTGCCCTCACCCCAACCTCTCACAACTATGGGATAGTGCCCAATCACACCGCTTCATGGACGCTTTTATCGATCTTAAGGTGCAAGGCAACAGATCAACTCAGGTTGCCCTCACCCCAACCTCACACAATGCGACGCGATACAGAAGTCCATCTTTGTACCCCCACTACCATATAACCATATATATATATAACAAACACTAAACATAAACAGTATGTGAACAGACAATTGGGTTGAATCATCTATATCCCTATGTCATATTTAAACAAGCAAACTAGCTAGACTCGATCATAGAAACATATCACATTTAGTTACTAAACTATCCGTAACTAGAATCCTCGAACAAAGTATAGAAGTTTACAAAATAGCCCTCACTTTTGCAAAGTCTAAAACTGCGGTTTCTGAACCTCAAACGATTAAACCGACTTCGGATCTGAAACCAGAACAAAAAATCGAGTCAGACGGTCTTCGAACGACGAAAAACGGTTTTCGAGTCAACCGGTCAAAATCAACGGCCAACCCCGAAAAGTCAACGGTCAACAGTTAACCAAACCGATCAACGGTCAACAGTCAACCCGAACCGGTCAACGATCAAACCGGCCCGGTTAAGCTAAACCAAAAATCAATTTCAAAATCGAATCGGTTAACTTACACTGGAACCAATTTATTTAAACCGACCGGTTAACCTAGACCGGAATCAAATCGAAATCAATTGAATTAAATCAACCGGTTAACCTAAACTGGTCGGCAGCGAGAATTCCGGCGACGGCTTACCAGAAAAGTCACCGGCAACGACGGCGGCGGACGACGGTGGATGGCGGCGACGCGGCGGCGAACGGCGGCGGCGCATGGACGTCACGCGCGGAAGGACCGGCGGCGCGTGGTTGCGCGTGGTCGTCCCGCGCTTCCTTTGATCGGCACGTGGCGGTGCATCCGGTGGCGGTTTCGGCCGACCTTGGTGTTTCCGGCTTCGTCTCGTCGTCACGAATCCGATGATGGCCTTAGATTTGCGAGATTCGAAGCGGTTAGAGATAGATCTTGAAAATACTAAACGGCCTGAAATTTAAACCTTCAAAACTCGGTTTTCGGAGTTACCTTCCGTTAAACTCGCCGGTGGCTTGGTCGACCTTGGCTCGGGAGACAATTCGGTGGCTGTTCGCGGTGGCTCTCTCTCCGGCTCGGGAATTTGGCAGCGGTTCGTTACTCGGGAAAGTGTTGTGGAATGAAGAAAGAAATAAGAGTATTTATAGAGAATGAGAAAGAGGTTACTTAGGGTTAATGGAGTGGGTTTGATTGGCTTCAGATTGGTGTGGGTTGGGTCTCAATTTTGTAATGGAAATTTAACGAATGATCCCAGCTATGTACCGGGTTTATATTGAAACCCTAAGTATTAAAAACTCTCTGTATGTATAAAACGTTAAAACCCTAACCGGCATCCAAATATCCATTAAAAATATAGGAAGACACACATACATAGTGACTTGTGAGCAAGAGTGACCAAAAAAAAAAAAATGTCTTGTGAGCAAGAAACGCTTCTGCTTTGTTGCGTGTTCGTAAGTATGGGCTGGCTAATAAGGGCCCGAAAAGGCCCATTTGATATCACGGAAAGCGGGAAAAGTGAAAGGGAAGGAGGGTGAGAAGGAGCAGGCACGGAGAGTCTGTGTGTGAAGTGAAGAGAGAGAGAGAGAGACGTCTCCCCTCACAGCCTCACGGGAAGAAGACAGTCTGTGACTTTTGTGTTTCCAGCTGTCACAGCGTTGTTGCAGTTGTAATCAGATCATTTTACCTCATTGCATTTGAAAACACTAACACTTATATTCAAACTTCAAAGTAATTGGAGTTACCAATTCAACATGAAATTTACGGTCAACGACACCAATCACACACATATATCAAGTATATATATGCAGGACAATTTGGTTTTTGACATCTGTATATCAACTTGACCGTTGAAATTTGTGTTAAATGAATATGTAATATGTGTAATCTACGTACGTATAAATCTAAATTAAGATTCCTGCGCAGCCAACCCAATCCAACTCAGCAAAATTTCCATCAACGTTACGCGCTTACCTCACAATTTTTTGTTGTCTGTTTCTCAACTCTTCTTCTTAGTTATTAATTGATGGGCTCTCACTATTTTTAACTATTACTATATTTTGTGGACTATTACTATTATTAAACTACCTTGCTTCATCATACTATCTACGCGTTCAATCAACTATTAACATCTTTTTTATCACGTACGCTGACTTTTTGTGGTGCCAAAAAGTACAATTCAACTTATTCCGCCCAAAAAAAAAAGACGAATGACCAAAATGCGACTCTAATCTATAACAAAAAAATAAATAAAAAATAAAAGATGTACACAATTCAACCAAAAGAATTTCTCTTATTAACCGCGCTATCTTACTGGCGTAAAATACTGAAGCAGCTTTAAAATAACTCACAATAAAAACGAAATGAAACCTGATAACATAATAAGCGAGAATGCAATAGGCAGCATATCAAGCCTCACCGAAATCATTTTTGTTTAAATAAAATAATCACCTCCCAAAGGACAAATTAATGGGCTTGCTTGCTAGATATAAATATAATTAATTAGTATGTAGGGCCTTATATTACAGGTTGAATAAAACACGGAATTAGCTGATTGAAAAGCCTTCTCATTGGACTTTAAATACGTCACCGAGTCATTTTTTCGGTTACTACAAACTTCAAACTTTCTCTTCCAACTTGTTTTTCTTGTCCTGCTCCTCATTATCAAAGCTTCATCATCAAGATCTAGGGCTATAGAGAGAGCGAGTATGGGGTGGTGGTTAAACGGCGGCGTCTGGACGATGATGACAATGGCCATCATTTCTTCTGTTCAAGCTGAAGATCCCTACCGTTTTTTCGATTGGAGGGTTACTTACGGCAACATTTCTCCACTTGGCATTCCTCATAGGGTACATTTTTTTTCTTCTAAGATCAACAAAATGGCTTCTTGTGTTTTTGTTTGATCGATCATGCTTATATTTATCTATACATGCAGGGAATCCTAATAAACGGACAATATCCAGGACCGGAGATTTACTCAGTCACCAATGACAATTTGATCATCAATGTTCACAACGAGCTCGACGAGCCCTTTCTCTTGTCTTGGTAAGATCTATTTCCCCTTCTTTACCACTTTCTTTAGTTTCCACTTTTCGTAAACAATTTTTACCCCCCATTGATTATATATAGGTGAAAGCGTTCTATCTCAATCTGTGAATTTCTTATTCTTATAGTATCAATTTGAAAACAATGCAACAGTACATCAATAAATATGCATGCATGTAAATTAAACCCGAAAAAACTGCTTACGGATAATTAATTAACGACCTTGTACCATCGAGGCCCGTTTCACTTGAGTTATATTAGAAGAAGAATTGGAGTTTGGTAAATGGCATGAGGGAGTCAATTTGCATGCACTAGTGTCGTTTCTTCACAATCTTGTTAATTTGTTAGGTGTTACTGGTGGACACGTCAAGTTTTCATGTTTATTATAATATCAATGAATTAATAAATACAAAATGGTAAATACTAATTAAGGAACGGAGTGCAACTGAGGAAGAATTCTTACCAAGATGGAGTGTATGGGACGACTTGTCCAATCCCACCCGGCAAAAACTACACTTATGCCATCCAAGTTAAAGACCAGATCGGTAGTTTCTTCTACTTCCCTTCCCTCGCCGTTCACAAAGCTGCCGGTGGTTTTGGCGGTTTCCGTATTCTCAGCCGCCCTCGCATCCCCGTCCCTTTCCCTGAACCCGCTGGAGATTTCACCTTCCTCATCAGCGATTGGTTTGAACGTGACCACAAGGTACTTTTCTTGATTAACTAATTATGTTCTATTAACGCTTGTCATTATTATACAATGACCATAATTAAAATTCACATTCAGACTTTGAAGGCACTTTTGGATAGAGGACACAAGCTACCTTTGCCTGAAGGGGTTTTGATCAATGGCCAAGGAGTCAGTTTTTCTTCTTCTCTCACCGTCCACAAAGGTTATTCATCTTAAAAACTCCTAATTTTAATACTTTAATTTAGTTACGAAGAAAAGCATTATCTAATTTTTTTTTTTTGTGGAACAATAATTAGGTAAAACATACAGATTTAGAATATCGAATGTAGGGCTTCAAAACACTCTAAATTTTAGAATCCACGGTCATCAGATGAAGCTCGTCGAGGTTGAGGGAACCCATACAGTCCAGTCCATGTATACCTCACTCGACATTCACGTTGGACAGTCTTACTCCGTCATGGTCACCATGGACCAGCCCGACCAAGACTATGACATTTTCGTATCCACAAAATTTGTCGCCAAAATACACTTGGTCTCAACCACTATCCACTACTCCAAGGCAAGACATAGCCTCTCATCTGCGTCTGTCCATGTTGAACCACCTGCCGATGAGTTAGATTGGTCTATCAAACAAGCCCGGTCCATTAGGACCAATCTAACCGCGTCTGGGCCAAGGCCTAATCCTCAGGGCTCGTACCACTATGGTCGAATCAAGATTTCTAGGACTTTAATATTGGAAAGCTCAGCGGCACTTGTGAAGAGGAAGCAACGCTACGCCATAAACGGAGTGTCGTTCGTACCTGCAGATACTCCGCTTAAGCTTGCGGATTACTTTAAGATCAAAGGCGTTTTCAAAGTGGGAAGCATCCCTGACAAGCCGAGAAGAGGAGGAGGGATGAGAATGGACACGTCAGTGATGGGAGCACACCATAGGGACTTCCTTGAAATCGTATTTCAAAACCGCGAGAAGATCGTCCAAAGTTACCACCTCGATGGATACAGCTTCTGGGTTGTCGGGTGAGAATAATAGCTCAATCACCCTCTTATAATAGTATATATAATGCATTGCATCTCTGATGCTTGTGAGTATTTGTCCACAGGATGGATAGAGGAACGTGGTCAAAAACTAGCAGACGAGAGTATAATCTCAGGGACGCTGTTTCTCGCTCCACCACTCAGGTACAAAAACTCGCTCCACATCTCTTTGAGAGATAAAAATATAAAGAATCAAGAATTTTAATCTCAAAACTGAAAGTGTCTTGTAACAAAAAATAGTTGAAATGTTTTTGGTTGTTATAGGTATATCCAGAATCTTGGACAGCCGTATATGTGGCACTGGACAATGTGGGGATGTGGAATCTAAGAAGTGAATACTGGGCGAGGCAATACTTAGGTCAACAATTCTACCTCAGAGTTTATTCTCCAGCTCACTCTCTCAGAGATGAATATCTTTTGCCTAAGAATGCTTTGTTGTGTGGCCGAGCCTCCAATAAACACACGCCCATTGCCACTCCTTAAAATCCTATTGGCATGACTCTATATATCTATATATCTATTCATACCAATCGTGAATGGATTATTTAATTATATTGGCATGACTATTCATACAAGTATTATATAATTTTAATGTAGACCCAAAACTGATGAAATTTTTTACTGCTTTGTATTGTTTATTGCCGACTTAATTTATACATACAAGTAATCGATTGTCTAACACAAAAATAGTAAAAAAAAAATTGGAAAATTTTATTATTAGTTTATCGAAGACCCATTGAAGACAAACATAGCTTTTCTAAATTAGTGTTTCTAGACAATAGTTGAAGTTAGTATTTTGGTTAACATTTGTAGGCAAAGGCTATGTTTTCATATGAATCAACCAAGTAATCTGACCATATCAGCACGAGGTACACTACTTGTTTTATATTAGAGAGTAAATCAAAATAGTTCAGTTTTACGAAATAGAATAAATTATAAAACTCATACATAGCTTAATAATTTCAAATAAACAGACTTTAAAAGATAAAATAATACTAATAAACTTGAAATTATTCATTCACGGGTAAACGATGAATGTTTATTGGTAAAGAAATATGTTCAATTGGTCTAAGTTGTATTTTACCTTGCAATTACAAATTACAAGGCTGTCAATCGAATGAAAAGCATGGCGCAATGGAAAAGGGTTGCTACTAGTACGAAGAGAAACAAACATTTATTTGGAAGGTTAAAAGCCTCAAGAAAAAATAAAAGGAGGAAGAAGACATTAAGAAAAAGAACAGAGAAAGTCAACTGATTTAAGCGATGCATGTGAATAACACCATTCCATAGCATTCTAGTGATCAGTGATACTATTAATATTAGACTATGAAACCACCCAAATTCAAAGGCATTAAATATTAGTTATTAATCTCTGAATTGAATAAGAGTAATTTTTAATCAAACGGCTTTTTTAGATTCGTTGGATGCAAAAAAAAACCCCATAGTCGAAAACAGCGGAATCCAATTTTAGACCGTACGATATGATTACTTTTAATGACGCCAGAACACAAACGTACAGTGTAGATCGAACGAATAGGTATATAAGACACGTGGCGTAAGATTTGGTGTAACGTAGTTCAGGCCGGTACGGGGAGAGAGAGAGTGTGAGCCGACAAGGAATGCTTCTAGTCCACACAATGTCAGGTACCCGGCCGCTGCTTCGAGATTCTCTCAACTCTGCTTGCTATAGAAAAGATCCTTATGGTTCACTTTTAATGATCCAACGGGTGAATATAAGCGGAGCGCGTGCTCCTCAAATGAGAAGGGCCGTGGGATATAGCAACGCCGTTAAGTATTTCCACGTCTGTTCCCCTCCCAAACCAACCAAAACTGTGACGACCGTGAGAGTTAATGGTAAATCTGTTACCAGCCATTATTACCCTAACGGAAGAGGATAACAGCGCAGCAGACGCCGTGAGTTGGGATGAGTGAGGAAATTAGAAGAGAGTGTGGAGTGAGGAAAGGAAAGGAGGCTCTTTTTTAATAATATCTCTCTCATCTCTCTGCTTTGCTTTATCAAACCATCAATCATCACATCCACTTCCTTCCGTCTTCTTCCTTTCTCTTTGCCCAAATGTGGATTCTTTGAGCCGTTAGATCTCTGCCCGTAGAAGAATGGGGAGTTTATCTTCGGAGGAAGACGACCAAGGCTCCTCCGAGAGATGCGGGAGCTACAGTCCCAGCGCCGACATTAGCGAGTCCGAGAGTTCTAGCAGCTTCTCCTGCCGCCGCTTCGACGCCGAGGGAGCCTCTAGCTCCATGACGTCTTCTCCTCGAGTCGGTGGGACAGGATTTTACTTCCCGGCACCAGTTATGCTTCCGGTGATCGGTGGCAAAGATGTCGTCTGGGATGACAAACAAGACAACGATTTGTCCGGTATGATTTATCCAAAATTACCACAACATTGTATGATGAAGTAGCTAGGATTTTATGAGACTTTTTGTTGTTGTTAAATTTGGGATTTCGTTTTCTTGGGGATGGTTAGAGATTGAGATGATGAAGGAGAGATTTGCTAAGCTACTTCTCGGAGAAGACATGTCTGGTGGAGGTAAAGGGGTTTGTACGGCGCTTGCAATCTCCAACGCCATCACCAACCTCTCTGGTAATATAACTACCACTATCTTCCATCTCTCAACCAATTTTGTTTCTCGTTTTCCTAGTCATAAATTCCCTTGATTTACAGCGACTGTGTTTGGTGAGCTATGGAGGCTTGAGCCCCTTGCTCCTCAGAAGAAGGCCATGTGGCGTAGGGAACTGGAATGGCTACTCTGTGTTAGCGACTCTATCGTTGAACTCATTCCTTCCATTCAGCAGTTCCCTGGAGGCGGAACCTATGAGATCATGGAGACGCGTCCGCGTTCTGATCTCTATGCCAATCTCCCTGCCCTCAAGAAGCTTGATGCAATGTTGATCGATATGCTTGACGCTTTCTCCGACACTGAGTTCTGGTATACTGATCGCGGGATAGTTCTAGGAGAATGTGACAAGGATTCCTACAATTCTCCAGCTTCCGCTGCCCGGCCTTCCGTTAGGCAGGATGACAAGTGGTGGCTTCCTTCCCCTAAGGTTCCGCCTAACGGTTTGTCAGAAGAGACAAGGAAGAAACTGCAGCAGTGTCGGGACTTTGCTAACCAGATTCTTAAGGCTGCATTGGCAATCAACAGCGGTGTGCTCGCCGAAATGGAGATTCCCGACCCTTACTTGGAGACATTGCCCAAGGTATGCTGCACCTTCTCGAGCTGAAGGATGAACTTTGTTACCTGCCTCTGGAGCATCCATTTTTTTACTATTAGCTTTTCTGTTGATTAGCTCATTGAGGTCTGATTTTTTTAACTTGGTGCAGAGCGGGAAGGAATGTCTTGGAGAGATCATCTACCAGTACTTAACTGCAAACAAGTTCTCACTCGAATGTCTCCTAGACTGTCTTGATCTGTCATCGGAGCATCAGACTCTTGAAATCGCCAACCGGATTGAGGCTGCCGTGCACGTTTGGAGACAGAAGAATGGGAGGAGGCACAAAAAGCAGAAGAAACTAAAACTGTCTTCATGGGGTGGCAAGGTTAAAGGCCTTGTAAATGACAACGAAAGAAATGATTTCCTTGTGCAGAGAGCCGAGACCCTGTTGCAGAGTCTGAGGATCCGTTTCCCGGGTCTTCCCCAGACAACGCTGGACATGAACAAGATTCAGTACAACAAGGTATAATGAGTTACGATTGTACTTTGCTGGTTGCAACATGAAACGATGCTTAACTAATTAGAGTTTGTGTTTCCTTTGCAGGATGTAGGACAATCAATTCTGGAGAGTTACTCGAGGGTGATGGAGAGCATGGCCTTCAACATCACGGCCAGAATAGATGATGTGCTTTATGTTGATGATGCCATGAGAAGATCAATCTCTGCCACAGAATCGCTATCACTATTCAGCATCAATGGACTCAACGCTCAGAAACCGTTCTCTGTGCAAAGCTCTCCCTACGGCTCCCCATTTGCAACGCCTTCCCTAAGTGTAGCATCGAGGAGCCCGAGGAGAGCACCGCCGCTGTATTCAGTGAAGAGGAATGGGACGAGAGAAAAGGGAATATTGGGTGAAACAGAGAAAGCATGGTCGTATGCAGGGAATTTGAGTTCAAGAAGAGTAACGGGAGTGACGCCGGAAAGAGATTAAGGTTGAAAATAGAAGAATGTAAAAATCGATGGTTGTAGAGTGTAGTTGTTTGTTGTTTGTCTGACTACGAAGGGTATGGTAATAGCAACAACAATGTTATCTTATGTGGAGTTTGGGGAATGTTGTTAACAGAAGAGAGGAAACACAAGACTCAATGCACATCACCGCATACGTCTCTTAAGTCGTTAATTAACGGGTCCAATTCTTATAAAACCTTTTCTTTCAAGCACCAAATCTCAACACCGAAAAAATTCTAATATATCCCTCTAATTTTTAATGAATGAGTAAATGACTTAAATATCTTAAACTATTAACTAAAAAAAAAAAAAAATTAAAAAACAAAATTAAAAAATTAGATCCATCCAGCGATTGGATTCGGATCCAAATTCATTTCTTCTTCTTCCAGTTCCCCGCGACATCATCCTGCTCATCCCATCCTCCCATCGTCTTCACCATTTATCCCAAACGGATTTGTTCAATTGAAGTGCGTTCTAGTATGTTATAGCTTTAATTGAGTATAGTAATACAATTTGACTCAATCCGCAAGTTGGAAGAAGATATCCAATTGGATTTGAGATTATCTCTCATTATCCTGGATCCCGTTATCTTATTCGCTAGTGATAGTATCTGGGTCGATAAGATCGGATCAAGTAATGTAACATCTCACAATTATTGAATCGTAGAGGATTAGTCATGCTCTGCCCAGAATTGAAAAATGCAGACTTAGAACAACTGAGGACAACTGGGTAATACTGCGTTTACGAAACAGTAGGCAGAATTGAGTATTACCGATAGTAGGGAATACTGAGTACAACTGGTAATACTGCGTTTACGAAACAGTAGGCAGAACTGAGTATTACCGATAATAGGGAATACTGAGTACAACTGGGTACAACTAATATGACTGATTTAGTTGTTTTTTTGTTTTTGTTCAGGAGACAATGAGCACAAGCCTATATTTTGATTATGGAGGACATTATGTTAAGAACGGAGATGGGTATGAATGGGTTTCAGCAGAAGATCGCATGTACCCACTATTGTTCAAGAATTTATCCGTGGAGGAGATTAGTTATTCGATGTTATTGAAAAGTGTATGCAAGAAGATTGGGATAGATTCAGCTACGACAGAACTGAAAATGACTTTCATACCATTGGACACGAGACCTTTGAGAAAATCATATATCGTCGATGATGATGACGTTTATGTCTATTTAACTTCTATGGATGCAAATAAATGTAGAAGTGTATTGCATGTGGAGAAGGGTAATGGTCTAGTTCCAAAAAGAAATCAGTTGGAGAAGGATAATGGTCTAGTTTCAGGTAGAGAGGAAAGTAGTTCAGTTGGTCTGAATTATGAAGTGGTTCCAACAGGTTGTGGCAATGATGGTGCTCTTACTCTTTACGAATCACCATTGGATGAACATTATGAGCCAGTAGATAATGATGGTCGTGGAGAGTATCAAAATATATCGTCAAGTGATGATGAAGATAATGGATTGGATTACTCTTCGGATAGGAGTATGGATAACCATATGGAGCATGATTATATTCCAAGTGAAGAGGAAAGAAGGGAGCAGTTTGCTCAGAGATGGGAAGATGGTATGGATTTGAAACTTGGTCAAGAATTCAATAATAAGATGGAACTGAAAGCTTTTGTTGAGAGAGGTGCACATAAAAGTTGTTTTGCCTTCTCAACAAGCAAGAGTGAGAGAGATAGATATGTGTTGAAATGTCGTCAATATAGGCAAGGGTGTGAATGGTATTTACGAACTACAAAGGTCAAGAATTCAGAATGCTTTCGGGTACAAGTATACAACAACTCGCACACATACTCTCGGGCTAGTTCTAGTACAAGCGGCGAGATTAGAAACAGAGCCACATCGGGTTTAGTTGCTGGTCTTTTGAGAGAAGACTATCCAGGTATAATGAAGACTCCAAGTGCTAAACATCTCATGGGTTTGGTTCAAAGAAAATATGGCGTCCCACCGTCATATAGTACCTGTTGGAGGGGTAAGAATGAAGCTATTAACGAGTTGCGTGGTAATCCAGAAGAAGGATACAAGCAGTTGTACTCTTATTTGTATATGCTAGAGCAAGTGAATCTTGGGACTGAGGTTGGTAGGTTCAAGTATGTATTCATCGCACTAGGAGCTTGTATTGTAGGGTTTGAATCCATGAGAAAAGTTCTCATTGTGGATTCCACTTTTTTGAAGACTTGTTACGGTGGTGTGTTAATGATTGCTACAGCCCAGGATCCTAACCGTCACACCTATCCAATTGCATTTGCTGTAACAGATGGTAAAAACGATGCAAGTTGGAACTGGTTTTTCGAATCTCTGAAAGCCGTTGTTAAAGATAGTAATGAGCTGGTTTTTGTGAGTGATAGAAACGCAAGCCTCATAAAGACGGTGCGTGAGGTGTACCCCGAGTCTACTCATGGGTACTGTATATTTCATTTGTCCCAAAATGTGAGACTCAGAGTTTCGAACGTCAACAAAAAAGTGGTTGCACAGATGTTTAGGGATATTGCTCAGATTTATTCAGAGCATGACTTCGTAAGAAAGTACGATGATTTTAGAAGACGATATCCTAGAGCAGCAGAATATCTAGATGAAAGCGTTGAGGTGTCAAAATGGGCGAGGTGCTATTTTCCCGGATCAAGGTACAACATAGACACGAGCAATTATGTAGAGTCACTGAACAAAGTGATTGAGGAGGCAAGACACTACAACTTGTTACCTATGATAGATGCGATAGTCGAAAAAATTTTTGAATGGTTTAACAAACATAGGAAAGAGAGCGTTATGTACGGAAACTCCAGGAGGGTTGTAGTGCCGCGGGTGAATGACATAGTACACGAGAGATGTGCGAAAGCGTGTCATTTGATTGCGACTGAGCTAAACGTTTACCTGCTTGAATATAGTACTGTTGGACGGGATGGGAAACATTATATGGTGGACTTGCGCAACAAGACATGCAGTTGCAAAACTTTTGATATTGACAAGTATCCTTGTGCCCATGCGATATCCGCCGTGTACAAACTCATGAGAGAAGAATCGAGAAGACATAACATCGAGGTACATGAGTTGTGTTCGCCAAAATATTATGTTGACCAGTGGGTTTCCATGTATTGCAAGACCATTTATCTAGTGCCGCATAGCTCTGAGTGGAATATTCCCCAAAATATAAAAGAAAAAAATGTTTTACCTCCGAAGAAGAAAAATACCAAAAAAGGAAGACGTCAAGTAAGAAGGATACCATCAGTAGGAGAACCACAACGAAAAAAGAAGGCGATTCAAATTACAAACATTGAGAACCCAAGTGGTGCTGAAGTAGGTGTCCCAAGTGGTGGTGACTGATTTGTTACTAGGTAATACTGGTTATTGTATGTGGACAACTAAGTAATACTAGGTATTGTATGTGGACAACTATGTAATACTGATTATTGTATTTGGACAACTAGGTAATACTGGTTATTGTATGTGGACAACTATTCATGAATTTACATTTACATGTATTTGAATTATATATGAGTTTCAATTGGATTATCCATTTTTATGTTACAAAATTACTTTTAAAAATAATTTTACATTTTGAATTTTTATAACATTAATTTACAAAATAATGTTGCCAAAAATGAAATAAAACAAAATTCAAATATAAATTTAATTATTTTACATTTTGAATTTTTTCACAACATAAAATGTATTATTTATGTGTTTATATATAAAATACAAAGTTACTTAATTAAAAAAAAATTTGGAATATTAGATATGAGTATTATCTCACAATCACCTTAGGACAACCTTACACTTTCAAGAAGAGTTTGTTAATATCATACACCTTATGAAGCAAAACTTGAGGAAAATGTGTTTTTGCAAATATGATGGTATGAAATCATAGGAAATGTGTTACAAATTCCCAAAATCAACTGGACAACTGAAAGTTACGTTTTATAACGTGGTATAACTAAGTAAATAAGTAAAACATCAAAAGGACAACTATGTGTTACGTTTGTAATACTGTCATACTAGGGACAACTATGTGTTACATGACGGCGCACATGTTTTAAAACGTGGCAATTTTAACGGCGCACATGTGGTAATACGTGGCATAATTTGATTGGGGGTTGGTGTTTTTATATGAATAAATCCCCAAATTTTTGGCCCGAAAGTTTGAAAAAGAGAGAACATTTTTCCCCCAAAATTGGAATCTAGGGCTCGTGGTGCTTTCTCTCCCATTTGCCGGAGATTTTATCAACATAAACATTTGGGTAAGTCTATTCGACCTTAATTTATTCTTCTATTGTCGAAATCGAGTAAATATTGCATCTATTAGGATCTGAATCGAGTCAAATGGGTAAATGGAAATGCATCAACTTGTTTGGTGAGGAGTTCGATACTGGCTCCAACAACAACAGTTCATCATCCTCGGATGACGAACTAATCCTCCCCAACTTGTTCGGTGAGGAGTTCGATAACACTCCCACTCCGGCGACATGGGAGCCGTCACCTATTGGGATTCCGACAACATGTAATTGTGGCAAACTAGTTGTGCTTAAAACTCAAACGATTGGGTTGTTGACTGGTCAAAAATTCTATTCCTGTTCTGGTGATATTCGTGTAAGGATCCATTATGTTATAATTGTTATTCATTTTGTTCTAATTGTTATCAATTTTGTGTTTATTGTGATCCATTTTTGCAAATGATAGGATGGAGATTGCCACATTTACAAGGATTTGATTGATGCAGTTTTAGAGGAGATTACTTTAACAAAAACTAAATTGGGAGAAATAGAAGATCGCCTATTTCAATTGATCGCCCGACTTGATGAAGAGAGGAAGAAGTTTGGCGAGCTGAAGTGAATAAGTATTTTGATGGTTGTTTATGAGATGAGATATTTGTATTACCAGTGTAACCAGTATTACCAGACTTTCAAGTATTGCCAGTATTACCAGTATTACTAGTATTGCCTAACATAAGTTTTGAAGCAGATACTTCAACTTTAAATAGATACTCCAGTTTACCAAACATAAGTTTTGATTAAAAGTACTTCAAACAAGTAAAACAACAAACCAAAGCACATAGTTCAAAGGATAACAACCAAAGCACATAGTTCAAAGGATAACACAACCAAAGCACATAGTTCAAAGGATAACACAACCAAAGCACATAGTTCAAAAGATAACAACCGGATTATGCTTTCTTCCTCTTCTTTTCCTCCGTCATAGTTGTGTAGGGAGACTTCTTTGCATCTGAAGGTTTCCTCGACCTCTTTTCACCAACTACATCATTCTCACCTCTCTCAACACGGTCCTCATCAGTTGTACCATCCACTTCCTCAGTTGTCCCTTCACCACCACCGTCAGTTGTCCCTTCACCACCACCGCCAGTTGTCCCTTCACCAAAGCCACTTGTCCCTTCACCACCACCACCAGTTATCTCTTCACCAACGCCAGTTGTCCCATCACCACCACCAGATGTCCCATTATCAAAAGGGGTATCAATACCAGTCTGCGAATTTAGCGACTTCACAAATGATTCCAATACCTTTAACCTTGTATCCTGCCCACCAAACAAGTTAAACAGTTTCTTAAAACCATCTTCCATACATTTATTCATCTTCACCATTCCTTCTTGAATATCTAAAATGTCTTTCTTGAGTTTTTTCGCTTCATCATTGGACACCACATGCGGTTCTTCCTCCACATTGTCCGCCTCTTTCTCGCTACCCTCCTCCTCAGCGGCTTGTAACTCAGCAACCTCTTTTGTAGCCGCCACTTGGGCATGGACATCATGGGCGAACAAAGATGGTATGAAAACCCGCTTTCTCTCATTAAAAAACCGATTCTTCCAACTTTAAACTATGTAGTCATCAACGTCTCGATCGTCCTCCGCTTCATCAAAGATTTGACCACAAAGAGTTCGCTCACCAATAAGTGGAACCAAAACACTCGGTATGTCCTGTGATTATAGCAAAATACTGTAAGATTTTACAATTATTACTAACTACTATTACTAGTAATACAAGTAGTATTACCAGTAGTATTACAACTATTACTAACTAGTATTACAAGTAGTATTACCGGTAGTATTACAAGTATTATTTACTAGTATTACTAGTATTACAAGTAGTATTACCAGTAGTATTACAACTATTACTAACTAGTATTACAAGTAGTATTACCGGTAGTATTACAAGTATTATTTACTAGTATTACTAGTAGTATTACAACTATTACTAACTAGTATTATAAGTAGTATTACTGGTAGTATTACAAGTATTATTTACTAGTATTACTAGTAGTATTACCAGTATTACAAGTATTACTAACCTTAGTTTTCCCCAGTGCTTCATATAAATCCTCAAGTGCAAAGCCTGACACCGAATGTTTCTTGAATCTACTGGTGCACATTCTCGGACATTCAGAACTTGCGCTTTGGTCATACTCTCGGTACTTCGATCTCAAAACCGGAATCGACTCAAACGCCAGCAACTACAAATTATTTAAACAAAACACATTAGCAATTTCAAAACAAAGATATACAAAGTACTTAATTACCAAATTACCTCCAAAGGAATACTGAAACTTGGATACACCCATTAATCTCTTGTGACGACTCCATCGAATTTAGCAAACAACGCACTCATTCGCTTCAGATTGTCATCAAAAGAAAAACGTCCCCAAGGATACGACCGACACAATTCTAGGTCGTTAACCGCTCTGAGAAAAAAGGGTTCTACACTTTTGGCTCCTTTACCGGTTGTTTTCGCCCCTTTCTTTGTCTGCCCAACAATCACTGAAGATAGGAAATAGAGGACAACCATGTTCAACCGATCTCTACAACGGTTCATCGTCAAAAACTTATGCTCCACAGCTTCATAAGTAATGGTTGACCCTCTCGCGAAATGCCTCCTAACAAAGTCTAAACCGCCCAACCTATCCCACTCCAATGGATAGTTATGACAGTACAAACCGGAGAGGAGACCGTGTTCTCTGATTGAATAGCGCATAGGAACACTGTTCAAAACAAACCAAGCTTCCCTCTTCTTTAGAGCACGCGCAGCGTGAAGAAAGAGCATCCACATCCCCTGAAACTTATGCTTACTCTCCAAACGCATTTGAAAGAAATGTCTAAACTGCGGATGCTCATGAAACCATCTGATCTCATTTCCCATAAGAACTTCAGTGATTGTATCAACTGCCTTCTTAAGGTAACACCTTGATTGAAGCTTCAGTTTTTTCTGATACTCGCTACTCCTGAAGTACATCTCCGGTGCTAATGATTCCTACAAAAGCATACAAGTATTACTCCTAGTTATAACCAGTATTACCCAGTATTACTCCTAGTATTACCCAGTATTACTTCCAGTTTTACCCAGTATTACACAGTATTACCTAGTACATTTAATTTGTCTCAAGGTTGGAATTACATACCGTTGCTTCCTCATCCTCTTCTTCCTCTACGCGTTTGCCCTTATCCTCCTTTGAACCATTTTTCTCTTCTTCTGATTCTGAACCGATTCCTTCTTCACCTTCGGATCCTTCATTGTCATCTGAAATACTTTCATAATCGGTACTCTCCTCTTCAGAAACTATTCGTTTTTCATTTTCTTCCTCTAACCTTGATGAACTCGCGGGGGGTGGCGAACTGCATGAAGGTTCGGCGTGAACCTTTGATGGAATCGGAATTCCATCTACTCCAACTGATGGATTCTTTGTATGCCACGGCATCTAGTTGTCCCTAGTTGTCCGGATTTTAGGTAATTGGGTAGAAAATTTTTGGGACAAAATCTCTTGAAATCGAAGGGAATCGAGAGCGAGAGTTAAAGAAGAGGGGTTGTGGGTTATAGGTGATTAAAGCGTAACCGTGGTTTCCGTTTCCGATTTTTGTGTTGATAATGAAATCGTGTGTGAGAATATCCATGTGAGAATATTGAAATCGGGAGGGAGAGGGATAAACCGTTAGAGAAAGGGAAGGGAAGAGTCGTGGGTGGGTTGAGAGATCCGGGTTGAGATTGGGATGTGGGTCGGATCGGATCTAATAGGTTATTTCGTAAATACCTTGACATTGTTTGGTTAGTTTGTCTTTTCCTTAAATTTCGGTATTAAAAATAAATGGAAAAGAAATTTTATTTTGATGGGGTTATTTGTTAATTCAGCTTATAACAAAGGGTCATATGAGAACTTGATCCTTAATTAACCATGTTCATAGTATGCCACTGAGAAACTCTCCTGCATCGAATAGAAAAACTATATACGTCTCTTAAAGCGACAACAACGTTTGGTTTTAAATAGACAGTAAGGTTTGTTTGCATAGGATTAGAGTTGATGTTTCAATATTATTTATAAAAAAAGTTAGAAAAGGCGTTTTCTTGTAATTTTTCCTTTTTGCTTCTAAAAGCAAGCAGTCAACATTAAAATAACAACATTAGAGCAGGGACGACGAAGAAGAAGAAGAAGGAAAAGTTTTAAGAGTTCTCCGTTTTTTCACAGAGAGAGAGAGAGGGTTTAGGGTTTAGTGATATAGCAAAGTAGTGGGAGACTCAATCCGAAACAGCCCAACGTCTTTGCGACGCCTTCGAGCCTTGTCGGGAGCATCGTGGAGAAAGGTAGATCGGAGAATAAGCCTCCAAACAAGCCGCTTCCCTCCCCCAAGACCCACCCTTCTTATCCTCGTCATCGCTCTCACGGACCCGTAAGCCAATCCAATCCACTACGGCTTTTTTAGATTTCGCAATTTCCATCTTCATTTCTGTTACTCCACCTACCTCTGTAGTGATGGCAATACCAAAAGAAAAAAGTGTGGTGCAAAAGTCAGCGTTAGCCCAAGGATTCTTGTGGGATACATGGACTGAGAGGGTTGAGGCAGCCAGGGACTTGAGATTTTCTCATGACAATCTTAGGGTGCTTACACATTGAATGTACAGGTGAAAAAGTGGTCTGGCGTTGAATCTGCTGCTGAACGTGACTTCTTGAGAACTGAGGGGGACCCTGGGGCAGCAGGGTATACCATCAAAGAAGCTATTGCTCTTGCACGAATTGTGGTATGATTGCCACATATTTTAGTTCTGATGATAAAGAATGGTTAATTTCTTTTTTTTGCATCCATTTTGGCTTTAGCTGAACAAAACCTGTAGGCTGGGACTTCGGTTTTTCGTCATCACTGCTCATTGATTTCTATGTATTATTGATATGTCAGATTCCCGGGCAAAGATGCCTTGCTTTGCATCTGTACTCAGACAAAGCTTTGAACAAACTTTGTCAGAGCAGAATCGGCTACACAAGGGAAGAAAAAGATAAATCCACTGATTGGGAAGCCATCTGGGCGTATGCCCTTGGACCAGAACCTGAGCTCGTCTTAGCATTGAGGTAATTACCTGATGTGTGGAATGTGAGACTTATCTGTGAAGTTACCACTCATATATCATATATTGTTTGTTCTTATCAATATAAGTTTCTTTTCTTCTTTAGGATGGCTCTTGATGACAACCACAACTCTGTTGTTCTAGCATGTGTAAGAGTAATTCAGTGTCTACTAAGCTGTTCTCTTAACGAGAACTTCTTTGATCTTTTGGAGGTATAGTTGATTTTTCTCACTCCGAAGATGTTAATAGTCCTTATAGAACTTAATTCTATATGTTCAAACTGATGAATTCCATTTCAGTTTCCAGAACATGGGACCACACGGGAAGGACATCTTCACGGCCTCGGTGTTTAGGAGTACGCCGGAAATTGATCTTGGCTTCCTCCGTGGTTACTACCGGAAGTACAGCGCTAAACCCTCCAATATTGTTCCTTTCCGTGAAGTAATCATGGATGACCGGACAGAAGATACGGAAACTATTCAGAAAGATGTTTTTTGTAGCCGGACAAGATGTTGCTGCTGGTCTTGTCAGAATGGATATCCTTCCAAGAATTTATCACCTTCTGGAGGTGAGATCACTCTCTATGTGTAACTCAGCAAGGAATATCATTCTTGGTGTGTTGCTTTACCAGTTGCTTAGTTTTCTGGATTTGTTTTTTCTGTTCATCAATTCAGACAGAACTAACAACAGCGCTTGAGGACAGCATAATTTCTGTTACTATTGCGATAGCAAGGCATTCTCCAAAATGCTCAACTGCAATCTTGAAGTATCCCAAATTTGTCCAAACAATTGTGAAAAGATTCAAATTGAACAAAAGAATGGACGTTCTTCCTTCTCAGATCAATTATGTCCGCCTCTTAAAGGTAATACGGGTCCGCTCATACAAAATTGTCTAGGGTCGTAATATTCATTTGTCTTTGATGGGTGAAAAAAAAAAAAAAATCATTTGTCTTTGATGTTTATTGACAGCACCTGATAATACAAGTTTGTTAAGCTATCAATCCTCAGTGCTATAATAACCTTCGTTTTTCTTTCTCTCTTTTTAATTTCACTAAGGTGTTGGCCCGGTATGATCAAAGTACTTGCATGGAATTTGTGAAGAATGGGACTTTCGATGCGGTCACGTGGCATTTGTTTCAGTTCACCTCGTCTCTTGACTCATGGGTGAAGCTAGGGAAGCAGAACTGCAAGCTTTCATCTACCTTGATGGGTGAACAGCTCCGGTTTTGGAAGGTCTGTATCCATTAGTGGCTGTTGTGTATCTCGCTTCCCAGAGCTATTCCCAGCTCTGTGTCTATGGTTGAGTTGTCCATCATTTGAAAAGCTCAGGGAGAAAAATCTCATCAGCGAGTTTACTTCTGTGTCCAAGGAGGCCTACCTGGTCCTTGAGGCAGTTGCCAGACACTTCCTAATATGTACTCACAAAACCTTCCACGGAACGAATCTGGGACTTGGGACTGGAGTTATGTTAGCCCTATGATTGATTCAGCACTGAGCTGGATAACATTGGCCCCTCAATAACTCGAGTGGGAGAGAGGAATCGAAAGTGTCTTTGTATCCACTACTTTCTCTGTTGTTGTATTCAGGTGTCATGCGTACAATTTCCAAAGTCCTTGAGAAAATCTCTGCCCATGAAGAGGAAGAACCTCTACCATGGCTGCCAGAGTTTGTTCCAAAGATCGGCCTTGCCATCATCAAGCACACGATAAAGAATCACTTCGGAATAAGATTGTGAAGTCTCTTGTAAGAGATATATCTATAAAGCGGCATCGTGAAGTAACTTGAAATCCCTCATCTGTGGTGCTTGTCAATCTGAGTACTGAGGATGATGATAAAACGTGGATACAATGTTTCAGGGGATCTGCTGCGGTATAGTAAACGGTTTGCAGACGCCATGGAAAAAGACATGGCAGCGCAAACGAGGGAGACAGAGAAAAGATTGGAGGTGTTGAAAGAGGCGTGTGAAGGGAACTCATCCCTCTTCTCGGAACTGGAGAAGCTCAAATCGGTCGCATTCTGTGGAAGAGGGTGAAACCCGAGTGGTGTCATTAGAGAATGAGAGGATAGAAAAGTGAGTTTTCGTGTCATAATAACTGTTCTCTTCTTCTTTTTTGAGCTTCGCTTACAGAAGAAGAGCTGTGTAATTAAATCCTCTTTTGGGTTCGTCTGTAATATGATGGATGGATTTTTCAAATTCTGAGTCCAATTTAACTTTGACTGACATGATTTTGAATGCGAAGTGACACTCACTTTTCACCGTCTCTAACCCAAAATTAATTTTGTATTATCGTCTTCTCTATCTCTATCTCTCAAATTTTAGAGCGACGAAGACGATAGATCCGAGGCGATGTTGTTTAGTGCTACAGCGACACCGTTAATGCGCAGCTTGTGCTTTCTTCCGGAGAAACCCCTCACTGTACCTATGAGACTCTCCTCTTCCGGCGCAGCAATTCGGTCTTCATCCTCTTCATCGGGCTCGAATTTCGATCTGAGGACGTATTGGGGGAATCTGATGACCGAGATCAACCAGAAGCTGGATGAGGCGATACCGGTCAAGTACCCTGCGGGGATCTACGAGGCCATGAGATACTCTGTGCTCGCACAAGGCGCCAAGCGTGCCCCTCCTGTAATGTGTGTGGCCGCCTGTGAGCTCGTCGGTGGCGATCGCCTAGCCGCTTTCCCAACCGCATGTGCCCTAGAAATGGTGAGATTCCCCTCTCTCTCTCTCTCTCTCTCTCTCTCTCTCTCTCTCTCTCTCTCTCTCTCTCTCTCTCTCTCTCTGTCCTTGCAATCTCACAATCTCGCCCGTTGATGTTTGGATTGAGTGACCCTAGAAGAAGAGATAGAAAGTCTTGTTGTGATCTAATAAATAATTGGCAATGAATCCCATCAGGTCCACGCGGCTTCCTTGATACACGACGACCTCCCCTGTATGGACGATGATCCTGTTCGCCGAGGAAAGCCTTCTAACCACACTGTCTACGGCTCAGACATGGCCATTCTCGCCGGTGACGCCCTCTTCCCTCTCGGCTTCCAGCACATTGTCTCCCACACGCCTCCTCACCTTGTTCCCCGAGCCACCATCCTCAGGGTCATCGCTGAGATTGCCCGCACCGTCGGCTCCACTGGTATGGCTGCAGGCCAGTACGTGGACCTTGAAGGAGGCCCCTTCCCTCTTTCTTTCGTTCAGGAGAAGAAATTCGGAGCCATGGGTGAATGCTCAGCCGTGTGCGGAGGCCTCTTGGGCGGCGCCTCTGAGGATGAGCTGGAGAGTCTGAGAAGGTACGGGAGAGCCGTTGGGATGCTGTATCAGGTGGTGGATGACATCACCGAGAACAAGAATAAGAAGAAGAGCTACGGAGCAATGGAAATGGCGGAAGAGCTGAGGGATAAGGCGAAGAAGGAGCTTCAAGTGTTTGACAAGTATGGAGACTCTGTTGTTCCTCTCTACACCTTCGTTGACTACGCCGCTTATCGCCATTTTCTTCTTCCCGTCTGAATTTGGGCCTTCATTTGCAAACGGACCTTAAACCGTTCTAATGGACTTTGTGTATGCTTTATTTTTAGCTCAGAGCTTGGGTTCACATTCAATTTTCGTTTTACGTGTCACTAATATTTTACATCATACACTATTTTAGCCAGTAACCACATTTATACTAATACAGTAATATTTATATCGATCTAATAATATAATTACTATATATGTATTTATTTATTTAGACCAAAATTACTTTATACTGTTTGAATAAGTGTTTAAACAAGCTACAAAAAAGACTTTTCATTTTAGACGACATGCCAGCATTTCCTCTAAGATAATTGCGAATGTGACAACAATTTAGTATAGTTCTAAATCAAGACCTAAGCCAAGTCTATGGAGGGTGTATTCAATCTTGTATTTTGAGTGATTTGAGTTTAATTGAGTTTTATATGATTTTGGGTGATTTTAAGGAAGTTGTTATGATTTATTGTAAAATCCTCCCAAATTCCACATAAAACCATGAGATTTAAAATTCTGTATTTTTAACTAAAGAAATCCACTAAAATCCACTCAAATCTCTTAAAGTCATTCAAAATTCAATCCTTAAAATGTTTTCAATAACAGGGGATTTTAAAGTATATTTTCAAATCACTAGTTCAATAACATTAGATTTCATTAGACTTTTTAAAATTTATGGTTGAATAACATAGAATTTGTTAATTTAACACAAATCACTCAAAATACAAGATTGAATACATCCCTCTATATGTATTTTCAAAACTCTTTGCCACTCTTAATCGTTGGCCATCTTATCCAATATCTCTATCTACGTCATTTTCTACACTATCTCCACGTTTTATATTTTCGTCCGAATAAATAAATAAATATCATCAGTCTCTTTCGTTTGGATTTTTTCGGGTTATCATTACACTTTCCCTATTGTACAAGGACCATAGAACCTGAGTTTGCGTACAAAACGTGTTTATTGGACTAAATGAATTCTATTGTGCTAATCTATCTCTGGGCTGCTTACTATTAAATAGAAGAAATGCTTTCATGATCTTATTATTTCTGAACTTATCTACCTAATGTTTGTAGAAACTAATCCCATATATATTTATATCAACATGCTGAATTAGTGGATTATATTATTATTAAAAGTGGAGCTTAATATGCTGCACATCTTTGTTACTTTTATGAACGAGCAAGTTTTGTCAGCTTTAGTTGAATAAGCAGTTGATAGCTTAATTATATCAAAGTGATAGTTTTATATGTTTCGAGTTTTAGTTTATTTGAATAAGAGCAGCAAAAAACATGTAGGCTAATTATATATGGGACAATGGACACCATCATAATTTGATGTCTCGATTCAATGAATCTATTGTATACCTTTTCACATTTGTTTTAAATTTTCATAAATAATTAATGGATCGTGTAATACTAACTAGTAAGTACATGTATATAAAAAATTTATCAAAAAAACTACATACATAATTAAATCTGGCTCATGATAACTTAAACTTATAGTTATTACTTGTTTATCTTAAATTGGCCGTATCCATTAGCATGATCCTTGACCGACGGTGTGTGTGTCACTTGATCATTAGGGTTTATCATGGAAAAAAGTAAACGTTGTTAAAATATTCGTATTATTTGGTGATAATATTATCAAAGTGATTTGACTGACATTGCGTTTAGTGGTTGAATCTTAAATATATCTTGGTACTTGACTTGAACAATGAATAAATAAATAGACACATGTCTCCCTCATATTTTATTGCTTCATGCTATGAATATGATAACATATAAATAAATTTGGCACGCAATCATACGTTATAGTTGATGAAACACAAAACTTAGGATGCATTGAATAAATGATGGCTTTACCACTCGGTTAGTATATAATTAGAAATGTGGATTTACCAAATTGTTGTTTGGTTTGACGCCTAATTAGCATCGTATATAGGAATTTGTTAGGAAAAAAAGTAGAAGAAATCGAGGTATTAATTAATGTCTGTCGTGGGTAAAGATGAATTAAAATGGATTCCCCTTTAATAAAGAAGAAACGATCAATGTGAAAGAAGAAAAAAAAAGAGAGAGATGAAATGGAGTGTTGGTTAATGGATTGCAACTTTAGAACGGCGACAACTCGCGGCTTCGCTGGCCGTCCCCCGTTTGTGACCCTTGGTGAGCGTAAAGGGGCAACAATCCACGTGGGCTGAAATGCAGCCCATGTGCTGCCACATCATCGTCATTGGGACCAATCTCTTGATATCTTTATTAATAGTATACTTGAGTTTGTGATTAAATAACCGACCGAATCAAAGTGGTTTATTCCTTTTTCTGGCTGCCGCATCTTTAAACCTCTCTCTCTGGTCAACTCCTTCCCCCTCCTCGAGATCAATATGAATGTATTTGGAGTAGTAAACAAAAACAAAATTGGACGTCGCATTGCACTGCGTTACGACCAACTGCTTAATATCGTGATATGCATGTGTGGGTGGTTAATCATCAAAATGCTAATATATAAATTTAAGTGCTGCGTGACCCATTGTGAGTTTATTTTACAATAGAGCAAATTAATTAATACTAAGAAATAGTGATTGCATTATAACGCGCATAAGTCATTTTTATTATACAGTATGTACAAGCTAGAGCAGCCATGCATGCACCACGTGGTATCCCATTATGTATCAGGTTTTGTGATACTGTTTATGCTTTTTTTTTGGGGTTGACAACAGATTTATGATACATAATATAATAAACAATTAGGCTATATATATACACTCGTGAATCCAAATATAATATTATATATACGATATATAGAGATCATCACTTCCGCTAAAATCAACAAAGACGCGTGTGTATTTGCATAATCATATATATATGATCAGACTTGTTCGTAGAAATAATATGGATGCACGAATATTTGTATGCATATGCGTATATAAATTAGATGCATATGCGTTATATATATGCATTGCAGAACCTCCTTTTTTAATGCAAAAAAAAAGAAAAGAAAGAAAACGTTTAGTTTAGGAAGAAGATATATAAATCTATTTGCGTGGAAACGTTGTTATATATGTAGGAATATATCTCCAAAGATAAGGGAGTGATCAGCAGATGCGAGAGAGACGTTTATATGTGTTGGGCCCTCCCTAATCCTTATGTTTTGTTTGTTTTGGCGATCGATCAACAATGTGTGGGTGCCTATAGTTTTACATGTGCAAGAAAAGCATTTTCAAACAAACAAAAAAAACATTATCCCCCCCGCGACAAAAACCACTAATATATCGAACATGGATTACAATCGGCACCACATTTTTGTTGGGTTAAATAATCCGCATAGTATACAAATTGATCAATGTTAAAGAAGTGAGAAAGAAAAGAAGGAGAAAGGGTGGTGGTTAAATATAGAGTTTTGTGTAAAAAAATATTCTAGTTTTAGAAAATACAAATCAATTATATGAAGTTAAAAATAATATGTAATATAGTTTATTTTTTTTATCGTCAAGTTTATAAATTGAAACTCTTATAAGTAAGAGTTCAAATCTATCTTTAAAATTTTTAAAAACTAATGTATGTGATCGTGAATATATTTAGAAAATATATATAAGTTTTATATTATGTATTATTTTTAACTTTGTATAATTGATTTATTTGTTTAGAGATGAATGATTAAATTAAAAAAATTAGCGATTTTGAAAAAAAATTTGCATAAAACCTTTGGAGCAGAGTGGTGTGGGTGAAGTGAAGGCTGAAGTGAAGAAATAACAAAAGAAGGAGAAAAAAAAATAGTAAAAAAAAAAAAAGAGTATTAGGTGGAACCTGATCCGGATAAGTGTGGGGTCTTTCTCGGAGGAATAGTGGGGACCACATTAATATTAACAGTAACATTAACATTAACTAACATATACTAGTAACATTAAATATAAAAGGAGGACATTAGAGAGAGAGGGCAGGGGCGTATCTGTATAGAGAATGTGTGAGGTTTTTGGGATTTGATCTCTTCTTTATTTGATTTTTTTACTTTACCTTAATTACTCATTCTTTCGATTATATTTATATTGAAAATAACTGTAATAATCAGGGATTTGATTAGGGACAAATTAATAAGAAAGAATACGGAGAAGCTTCTTCCTCCAGCTGCAATTACTTTAATAGCCCCATCCCATCCCATCCCATCCTTTAGACGTTAAAGGATTAGTATCGCCACGGCGGCATGACTCATCCGCTCTTCACTACGCCGTCGTTTTAAACCCCCTAACCACCTAAATAAAAAATAAAGACGAATATAGAGAAACGTAGAAAAGCTTAATCTCTCTCTCTATCTGTTGTGCCTCCTCCAATTCTCAATTTCCGAATTCTGAATTCTGAATTCTGATCGCATCTCTCTCTATCTCTCTCTCATCCCCATTTTTGAATTTCTTCTTCATTATCATCATCATCATCTTCTTCTCCAAGTTTTACCTGTAATCAATCAATCATCAAAAGGAAAGCGGATTCTCACCAGAGATCTTCTTCTTCTTCTTCCTCTTTTATTTTGTCTTCCGTTTCTCTCGTCGTCAATGGTGATGGAGGACAACGAGAGTTGCGCTAGTAGGGTTATTTTCGACGCCTTACCTACCTCCCAGGCTACCATGGACCGCCGTGAGCGCATCAAAATGGAGGTCTTCGATGAGGTCCTCCGCCGTCTCCGTCAATCCGACATCCCTGACTCCCATCTCCCTGCTTTCCAAGACGACCTCTGGACTCACTTCAATCGCCTCCCTGCCAGGTTTCCTTTTTTTCTTCTCCTTCCTTCGTTACTTAAAAGGGTATCATTCCTCTGCATGTCCCCCATCCTGCATTATAGCTTAATATAATGATTTTGCCGATAAATTATAATCGGAGGGTACTGCTGCTGTTTGCTTAGGTATGCTTTGGATGTCAATGTCGAGAGAGCTGAAGACGTCCTCATGCACAAGAGATTGCTTCTTTCAGCTTATGATCCTCAAAACAGACCAGCTATCCAAGTTCGTCTCGTCCAGGTGAGTTTTGTTATTACGCCATCATCTCTTTCTTTGTTTCTTTCTTTCTTTGTTTGTTGGTTGTTCCTTTTTACTTGTAACTACCCCGTGCTTTCAAATCTCGCGATCTCCCCGCACCATATCTCTCTTGCTTAGCCTCATCTTTATTTTTCATCGTTTATGTTTGTCTCTGTGAACTTTTTGGGCTCACAGGATATTTGGTGACTGATCTTTTGTTAAGGTTCAACCTGCGGGGATCTCAGCTGACTCTCCTACCTTGGACTCTCCTAGTAATGATGAAGCTGATCACAATTCTCCTAGACTCTCTTCCAGAAAAAGGTTTGCTTCCAGTTCCTCCTCATTCTTTACCATTTCTATTACTACAAAGCAAAAACTCTTTTTCAACCTCTTATTTTTATTCATCTTCCACTTTCCCAGCATTCATCCCCCGCCTGCCTTTGGTTCATCCCCCAATCTTGAAGCACTTGCACTTGCAGCAAGTTTATCCCAAGACGAGGAGGGAGACAGTTCCGTTCATAACAATTCTCTGTATTCACGGTACTCACTTTTACCTTCAACTTGTGGAAACACAATAACTCAACTTTCTATATGTTTCTCGCAATTCCAACTCACCCTGTCCGTTCAAATGCAGGCCTTTGCATGAGATAACTTTTTCCACAGAAGACAAGCCTAAACTCCTTTTTCAGGTATAACATAATTGCTTTGTTGCTTAAAAGCAATTGTTATGTGAAGATTTTGTCACATTAGTTACAAGGAGCTAATGGTTTTCAATCTAAATTGCAAAAATTAAGTACGAGGATTTCTCGCTTTTTGCATAATTCAGCATAATAAGATTCACGAAAACTTCAATCACCTCTTTAACTTGTTTGCATGTTTTGTGATCCCTAGTCTCAACTTATCCATTTTTAAATGCAAGTACAAGTCTTCTGTCTCTGTCACCCATGCTCGATAGCTAGGATACATATATTGTCGCGTTATTCCTATTTCTTGCTCCCAAATACAGTCTGCAAATTTTTATTTATTTTCTAAGTAAAAATAAAGGTATGCATGAGTCTGATGTCATTAACTAGAATATTTATGTGTTCCGCAATTACATAATTTATATATGAAGTTGATTTCTGTTGAAGTATATGAAGGTCGTGTGATCATTAACTAAGCCAGTGTATATGATGCAGTTAACTGCCTTGCTTGCTGAGCTTGGGCTGAACATTCAAGAGGCGCATGCTTTCTCTACGACTGATGGCTACTCACTAGATGTTTTTGTTGTTGATGGCTGGCCGTACGAGGTACTTTTTTGTTGTTGTGATCCTTATCCTTGTATAGTGTACTTTATCTATGCTCTATAGAACAGAAGTGTGTTGGCATGTGGCTGTAATCCAGTTCTTTTCAAGAGTCCTCCTTTGCTTTATGTTTTTTAACTGTTTAGTGATCTAATAGCTGAAACGCAAGCTATTTTGACACGCTAAAGGTTTCGGATTTTAATTGTGGCCGTCATGCTATCTTTTTTATTATTCAGGAAACAGACAGACTTAGAATATCATTGGAGAAAGAAGCAGCAAAGATCGAGGTACTTGTTTACAGTTGCAAACTTTACTAATTTCACGATTGAAATTTATGATGCATTGACAACCTTTTTATGAGTGAGATAAAGTTGGATGCTTTATATAAAGTCTTACAGTTTTTCATAGTGACACCATATCACGCATATGTCTTGTTGTAAGTTTTTAATAATGCTTTCATCGTACTCAGTTGCAGAGCCAAAGCTGGCCTATGCAGCAATCCTTCTCTCCTGAAAAGGAAAAAGGGCAAACAGGTGCCAGAACTCATGTTGCAATACCCAATGATGGAACTGATGTTTGGGAAATCAACCTTAAACACTTAAAGTTTGGGCATAAAATAGCATCTGGTTCTTATGGAGATCTGTAAGTTGGCTGTATCTATCAAACGCATTGTCATATTAAGGTGATCAGATGTTAATCTCTCTCCCTCCTTCTCTTTACCTCTTGTTTTATTCAGGTATAAAGGTACATATTGTAGCCAGGAAGTAGCTATCAAAGTCCTCAAGCCAGAGCGTCTAGATTCAGAGCTAGAGAAAGAGTTTGCCCAAGAAGTCTTTATTATGAGGTTTGTGTGCCTTCTTGTCTGTTCCCTTGTAATATTAGTGTGCAGATAAAAAATTGCATCTCAGATATCATTCAAAATCTTTCCGTTTTCAGGAAAGTTCGGCACAAAAACGTTGTTCAGTTCATTGGCGCTTGCACCAAGCCTCCACATCTGTGTATCGTTACAGGTATGTTGCAGTGACCATGTTTATCCGTATTATTCTGTTTATCACGTTCTACGCTTAACATTTTCTTTCTCGTTCCCCTCCTTTGTCTCTTTCACATTAAATAGAATTCATGCCCGGTGGAAGTGTATATGACTATCTTCACAAGCAAAAGGGCGTCTTTAAGCTTCCAGCTTTGTTTAAAGTAGCTATAGATATTTGCAAAGGGATGAGCTACTTACACCAAAACAACATAATTCACAGAGATTTGAAGGCTGCCAACCTCTTAATGGACGAAAATGAGGTAATACTCTCAACTTAGTGTGACATATTATATCTTTTTCCTCCATGCACACTAGTAGCTTTGTAGAGGGAATATATGAATATGCATTTGTTTCTTACATGCTTTGGATGTAAGTAGCTCAAATAACATGTTCTGCTGCATCACATATGCTATCTCCTTGAGCTAGTGTTCTACGTGATGTTTTCGTCATATTCTTTTCATTAAATCGGTGTCCTTCACCTAGTTATTTCTTGATCCTGTGGATAGCAAATCAGTTGCGGATTCATATTCGTGTCTGGGTTTATTGTTACAGGTGGTCAAGGTTGCAGACTTTGGGGTGGCCAGAGTGAAAGCACAAACTGGAGTTATGACAGCTGAAACTGGAACATATCGGTGGATGGCTCCAGAGGTACGTTTGTCAGAGGTCCCTTGATGCTTTTTATAGCTTAGTAAGTCTTTAATATATGTATCAGGCGATGTCTCTGATAAAATGGCTCACTCTGGCTTTTGCTACTGACAATTTCATTTTCCCAACCTTAATGTAAAATAGATTTTCTTTGTCGGTACTTCCTTATTCCTTTGGTTATACATAGTCTGCGCTGATCCGCGTCGTCCTTAAAACACACGTAAAAACCAGTTGGTTACCTATTGGCGTTTATTAGATGGCTAGTATCTCAATGTGACGCAATGCTTTCCTGCAATTCAGGTGATAGAACACAAGCCATATGATCACAAGGCTGACGTATTCAGCTACGGGATTGTGCTATGGGAGTTGTTGACTGGGAAGGTACATGGGTGACTCTTTCTCTGAGAAAATAGATAACTAAAACGAGCTGATATTTAGTATCTTAACTCATGGGTTGATGTGATGGCAGCTTCCATATGAATACATGACGCCATTGCAGGCAGCAGTAGGGGTCGTCCAGAAGGTATGTAATTGGTGTGTAGAATGCATATGTGGGTTGTGAAGGTTGAACATCTTAGAAAAAGTGTTGTGTGACATGTCAGGGATTAAGGCCTACAATCCCAAAGAACACGCATCCGAAATTGGCAGAGCTATTGGAGAGATTGTGGGAGCAGGATCCGACGCAGAGACCAGACTTCTCAGAGATCATAGAGCAGCTTCAAGGGATAGCCAAGGAGGTGAGTGAAAGAATTTGGATTGAAATGAAATGAATTGAGTGTAAAATGGAAGAGTAAGAGTATTGAGTGGTGAGTGTATGTGTAGGTAGGAGAAGAGGGAGAGGAGAAGAAAAAAACGTCATCAGGAATAGGAGGGGGTATATTGGCAGCCCTGAGGAGAAGCACAACTCATCATTGATTGGGGGTGGGGGTACCTTAAAAAAATTGTATAGCAATTTGCAGATCATGGAGGTGTATTTGTTTGTGTGTTGCTGCTTCCCTTATTCAATTGATTTTGATTTCCTTTGTAAGTTTTTTACACCACACTTATCTCAAAAAGTTAAATTAATGAAAGGAAAGCTTTTTTTTTTTTATCTAATCATATTATGAAAGAAAAGCTCTTCAGCAAAGCAAATTCACCCAAAATAATAATAAAGAAAAGAAAACAAACCGAAAAGAAAAGCTCTTCAGCAACGACAAAGATGAATTTGATTCTGTCTTTAATTTTGATCCGTCGTAATGCAGATAATTTGGCAGGGTAAATCATTTATGTAAACAATATTTTTTACCACTAGGTTTTTTGAATTAATTTATAACAGTTGAAAAAAAAAAAAAAAAAAAAAAAGCTTGTTCCTTGTGTTCTGTTCTTCTTCTGTAGGGGTCGTTCAATCTTAGTTGGGGAATTAAATACGATCAAATTAGACTTTTTGACCCTAACTCGAGGAGGATGAGTGGACGGCCGGCGAAAAGGCCGAGAACCGACCATTACGTTGTGAAAGTCTGGGAAAGAGAGCTTGGTCTCTTGCCCAATCGCAATTTCTCCAACCGTTTTTTAGCCTCCGAGGTCTCTCTCTCCCCCCCTCCCCCCTTATTTTTATCGATTCCAACTCCCAATCGTTAGGGTTTCTGATTCATGTTCAATCTGTGTGCTTTCAATCATGTTTTTTTTTGTGTGTGTTATAGCTTCCAATCCTATCACCTACGAACCCTTTTGATTATGCTAACGCCCAATGGGTTACCAACAATGTTATCGGTGATGGCATATTTAGATCTTATTTTCTATTCACTTAGATTCTTCTCAATGGTATCATTTTCTTTTATTTCATTCTATCTATCTGCTTTTTCACAATGTGGTTTGCTTCTTCATTTCCAAATGATATAAACCTTTTTCTTTCTTTTATTGAGAGATTGTCCAGTGTCTGGTCTTTGTCACTTGTAGTGACAGGGAACCAACTATGTTGATGCTTGATGGGCACATTGGATATCACTCACTGACTGAGACTCTTGATCATTGTCTTACCAGGATCTATTGCGCCGTCTCGGACTTCACAAGAAGCTCGTTAAGCATAAGGGTTGTGTTAACACAGTCAGTTTCAATTCAGATGGCGATATCTTGCTTTCAGGTTCTGATGACAAACAAGTTATCCTTTGGGATTGGCAGACTGCTTCTGTCAAACTCTCCTTCGATTCCGGCCACTACAATAATATATTCCAAGCCAAATTTATGCCTTTCTCTGACGATCGTAGCATTGTCACAACTGCTGCTGATAAGCAGGTGCACCCCGTTTCTCTTCTTGCAAATTACATGTGCATTTTTCCTTTTTTGAGAGTATTTTGCAAATCTCACAACTTGGAAAGATTTACACACCACCATCTCTAGGTAGATCTTGCTCTTTTTTAGAACTAGCTCTGTTTCCCACAACTTGCAAAATTGTCTAAAGCCCCCCTTCCCTTTGCATTCATATTCTAACAGGTCCGCTATTCCAAAATTCTTGAATCTGGACAAGTAGAGACTTCTTTGTTGGGTAAACATCAAGGACCCGTCCACAAATTGGCTGTTGAGCCGGGAAGTCCTTTCTCATTCTACACTTGTGGTGAGGATGGGGTTGTAAAGCATGTGAGTTATGTTTTTCTACCTTTCAGTTTGTTTTCTTATAGGTGATTTTTATGCATAGGCCAGGCCGCCTATAACAACAAGATATTTCATTATTTTCAGTTTGATCTTAGGACTCGGGTGGCTACAAATCTTTTCACTTGTAAAGAAGCAAAGTTCAATTTAGTTGTCTACTTGCATGCAATTGCAGTTGATCCAAGGAACCCGGGTCTTTTTGCGGTGGCTGGAATGGATGAGTATGCTCGTGTGTATGATATTCGCAGCTATCGATCAGAGGGTTGGTATAATTTTACCCAACCAGTCGACCACTTTTGTCCTCGCCATTTGATTGGAAACGACCATGTAGGAATAACAGGTCTAGCCTTCTCAGATCAAAGTGAGCTCCTTGCTTCATATAATGACGAGTTCATCTATCTTTTCACCCCTGATTTGGGGCTAGGCCCAGCCCCATATCCCTCTTCAACTAAAACTGAAGAGGAGAGGAGGGCGCCGCAGGTTTATAAAGAGCACAAGAACCGTGAAACAGTCAAAGGTGTCAACTTTTTTGGACCCAAGTGTGAGTATGTGGTTAGTGGTTCTGACTGTGGCCGAATATTCATCTGGAGGAAGAAAGATGGAGAGCTTCTCCGTGCCATGGAAGCAGACAAACATGTTGTCAACTGTATAGAGCCTCATCCTCACATGCCACTGATGTGTAGCAGTGGAACCGATACTGATATAAAAATCTGGACTCCTGGAGGAACCGAGAAACCCATGTCGCCGGGAAATGCAAAACAGGTAATGTCATCTATTGCTAACCTCGTTTGCTTTTGTCTTTGAAGAGTCGGAGGATATGCCTTAGTTATGTAACTTTGGATAGAGTACATGTGACTGGAGGCTGAATTTGGTTTTGGAAGGTAAACTAATTGTATGTATGTTGCTTCTTGGAAACAGGATTCGGTTTCTGGAAACCCTCGATGGTTCCACGGGTATAATGTGGATGATGATGATGATGATGATGATGATTCTGACGATGAAACTAGCGATGAGAGTTCAGATGATGATGACGATAGTGCGGAAGAGGAGGAGAATGGTGAAGTCGATGTTAAGATTACGAATGATGTATAGACATGTATTTTATCTAAGCACAAAATAAAACAGCATATGGTACCAAAATGAAAAGGTTTATTTTTATAGTTGAGTTAGATGTTGTTATCATCGTGGATATTTGTCAACATTAATATGCTAAACTAAAAAACTAAGACATTGGCAACAAAAAAAGAAAAAAAGAAAGAGATGACATGCATACATAATTCATCAAACATGCGGACTTTTGTAATTGTCAGTTTATTTATTCAGTGAATGAAGTGAACTATATATTTCCAACTATATCCAAAGCAATTTAATTAAATTTAAAATGTAAAAAGAAGTAAAAATGGTAGAAGGGGCTTGTAATCCAGCCAATTGTAAGCCCAAAAAAGGCCCATAGATCATGGAAGGCCTTTGATATCTGCGAATGGCGAGGTCAGCTTCCGTTAACGCTCTCGCTTTAGGGGGAGGATGATGGTGGTTTCTCCGGTGCTGCTCACAAATGTTTCAGGTCATACTATTCGCTCCAGTGGTTTCTATATTCTCGGTCATTGATTTTGATCTTCTCCTTAGTAACCTAGCTTCGATTTTGATTCATAGGCTTAATCCGATTGGCTCCGTCACACCGGATTCAAAGACGTAATGGGTTCGGACCCAGTCGCTTCAAGTTTTCTTGGGATTCGGTAATTTAAACTTTCAGTGGCGGATTATGACAAGGACACAGCCTAGGAAGCTTTTCAATTAGCTCTGTGTGTGAGTGTGTTTTCCTTCTTTGTAGAGTATCAATGGAAGAGTCAGTCATAAGCATGTGGGTGGCTATGGCTCGGTGGTATCTGTAGGTTTCGCTCGTCAAAGTTGGAGCTCTCATAACAAGCTACCCGAAGAAGAGCCCTTATGGCTGAGCCTTCTTAGAGACATGGTCTGGTATAAATTCTCCCACTCTCAAAAGCTTTTAATCTTTATGCTGGAAGAGTCTGAATGTTGCATTGAATTGCTTTTGTTGTTCATCTTTCTATAAAACCTAAAAGGAGCACGAGATCTCTCTTCTCTTTCATGGCTGAGCAACCGAGTCAGCTGAAATACATAGAGTGGCCAAGTTGTACAAGCACGGTATGTGATCTGTCTTTGTTTTGTTACATACACATCTGAGACTAGTTTGTGCCTGTGTAACTTTTGTTTTCTGTTTTTGTTTTTGGGGACAAACAGCTCAAGACTGCTACACTGAGTCTGTGTCTAGTAGCAGTCTTCATTGTTGCGCTATCGTCGGTGGACGCGGCTCTTTGTTACATATTGGCTTTGATCTTGAGGAAAGCAGCCCCATGAGGAAGGGAGGCAACTCTCTATTATCAGTATTTGTCTCTTGGAGAAAGAAAGAATCAGCCTTCATAGTTTTCATATTGTTAATGTAGAAAGAGTCAAAAGCTGTTTCTTTCTTTGTATTAGGTTTCCAACTTACAAGATGGTACCCAAATCAATGTGTTTTAATACTCGAGTGAAAGCAAACTCTGTTCTAGTATATCAAATTGGTACACTACATATATCTCCTCCCACCAAAACAGACCATAATAATAAGGAAATAAGAGAATAAGATGAGAAAATGTTGGTGCTACTTGAGAACAACAGCAGCATTGCGAATGGAGAGATACTGGTGGACTTGGTCGGAAGAAAGTGACCTCAGAGTCTTGAAAACATGGGCATTAGCATACCGCAGATTTGTTCTTGGGTCCACATACGGTGCCTGCGTGATTAGAAAGTATTGTTTGTTGTTGTTTTTTTTTTTTTTGGGGTTGAATCGATCTCAAAACATGAAAAAGGCTAACCTCATAGCCAGTAATATCGCAAATTCTCTTGCATGGTTGAGTGGATGGAGGCGACTCAATGTTAACATCTGCGGAGGAGTAAAAAGAAGAAAGATTTCCTTCACTACTTTTTAAAAAAAAATTATTTTGGATTCAATCTTCAACTCAAAAAGAGAGACTTACAATTGGGTAGGTCGGGAGGATAGTCTTGGAAATTCTCGGCTTGAAGAATCTGCTTGAGGTGTTTCCACCTTCTGGTAGATTGGCCTTTCGGGTACTTTTCAAAGGATTGACTCTTCTTAAAGCTCAAACGAGACGGTACCACTATATCTGCCTCCATCAACTCGACCTCCATCTCTCTGATCTCTGTGGCTGGAAACTGGAAAGAAACCCTTAGATTCCCCGACGAGTCGATAAGGATCGCCTCCCTTCCTTCCTTCCTTCCTTCCTTCATTCTTATACGGTATCGTTTTAAGTGAACCGGGCCGGTCCGGTACTCCGAATGAGCAATTTAGTAAACCGAGAGCGGCATTTACAGTACATGATATGGGACAGAAGCAAAAGATTTTTATTTTCCCAGATTCGAGATTTCTCCAATTGCTCAGAAAGTTTTTATTTGATTTCACCAAAATGATCTCCTAAGTTGTTGATCTGAGAGAGATCTCTGTGGGTGGGGGGCTTTTCCTCTCCATTCAATTTCTCAAATCAAGCTGGCCTGCTTTCTTCTATGCATCATACATTTATTAGCTGTATATGTGCTCTAGAAATGGCATCTGTATGTGTTCCTGAGCCATGATGATGAGTGACTCTCAGCGATCACTTTCTGTGCGGTTGAGCCGCCGTGGTGAAAGGAGCAATCATCACGCACAATCTAAAGGTCGGTCACCCCACCCCACCCCAACTCTTAATAGTTTTTTTTTTTGGCTTCTCACTTAGGTTAGGTTGTGCATACCTGCCTTAGATAGAGTGATTTAATCATAATCACCTGCCATCTGAGGATTAGTTTTGGTTCCACCATAGAATAGGAGAAGAAGCTATAATCCCATATGATTGATTTATGTTTTCATATTTGCCTATTTTTCCAATGGTGCAGATGCTGAGGCTGGCTTCTTCTCTCCCACCAGACTCCACGCTGACTACACTTTGAAAAGAATCTGGAAAGCCGGCTTCCTTCGCTTGCTTCTTGTTGGAGGCATTGTCTGGATGCTACTCATTCTCGTTGCCCTCTTGTTTCATGTTTGGTCTTGCCAATCTTCCCTTTCCTTCTTCTCAGGTATCAGATTAATGGATTTCATACCCTCAAAAGAGGAGGCTATCAGAAGATTTAATGGATTTAAAGTAACATGATTTTCTTGGTTATATTCACTTGCAGCTATATGCAACAAAGAAGGCAGACTCTATGTCATGTTAGACACTATTGGATTTGTACCAAAACCCCTGCACCGTAAGTTTTTGACACCAACCAATCTATTTAAGCTTCTGCTTTTTCTAGAGTGACTCTCTTACCAACTCTTCTTTTGAATATTATATCTAGGATGCCCCATTCCTGTAGCCTATGACCCTGATAAGGTGCTCCTTCCCACTGGAAAAACCGCAGATTCAATTGTCAGTAATCTGACCTACATAACTGAGGATGAATCCTCTAAGTCTCGGTTTCCTCTCTTTGGCGGAAACATAAGCTGGTCTGAACGAGAGGAAAGCTTTAAACTGAAACCTGAGATGAAGGTAAATGGCTAGTTTTTAGGCGCTGGCTAAACCTCATCTACCATTCTTCCCACTAATAACTTCCAAACTATTATTTCATTACCACGCAAAACTTTTCAGGTCCATTGCGGATTCATGCCACGTGGCGGGGCAGAAATGTCATCTCTTGATAAAGAATACGTAAAAAAATGCAGATTTGTGGTTGCGACTGGGATTTTCGATGCATATGACGAACCCCACCAGCCATCAAACATAAGCAAGCGTTCTAAGAATCTCTTCTGTTTCCTTATGGTGGTAGACGAAGTCTCTCTCGATTTCTTAAGAAAAAATACTACTGTGAGGAAAGATGTTGAAGGAGGCAAATGGGTTGGCATTTGGCGCCTGATTTTACTGAAAACTCCTCCATATGATGAACCTAGGAGGAACGGTAAAGTCCCCAAAATCTTAACTCACAGGTTATTCCCTGAAGCACAGTACAGCATTTGGATTGATGGGAAAATGGAGCTTATTGTTGACCCCTTGCTTATTTTAGAAAGGTATGATGAATACACATAAGGATACAAGACCCTTAGATCAAACTGATCTTGCAGATTATGTACTTCTCCACAATATCCACTATCTGTCTCCGCGCTACCAAGAAAGTGCTAAAAGATGCATATATCTGTTTCATCTCTATTTCAGGTATTTGTGGCGTGGGAAGCATACTTTCGCCATTGCTCAACACAAACACCACCGCAACATATATGAGGAAGCTGATGCATGCAAGAGGAGAAAGCGATACGCCCGACCTCTGGTTGATCTTCATATGAAAATATATCGATACGAGGGCTTGGAACCATGGAGTATCAAAAAGAGCACTGTTAGTGGTAAAGACCATAGCAAAAACATCAATCTCATTATGTGCCTTATTGATTACTAAACTTCTTGTCTTGCATTACACAGATGTTCCAGAAGGAGCGGTGATCATAAGAGAGCACACTGCAATGAACAACCTGTTCAGCTGCCTGTGGTTCAATGAGGTGCACCTGTTAACACCGAGGGACCAGCTAAGCTTTGGGTACGTAGTGGACAGACTAAAAGGAGCCTTCAAGGTGTTCATGTTCCAGAACTGTGAGTACAACTCTCTCTTCGAACTTCACCCTCACATCCGAGAGCATTCCTCAAAGATCGAGTGGGTCAAGAGTCTTCAGGAACTCAAAGGGAAAGGAGAGAGTTTGAAGGAAAGTCGAGGGGGCTTTGGGCTCTGGACTCCTTACCCTGGGGACCTTGATTCTGTTGAGCTGCCAAAAGTAGTTAGAACTTCTAAAGCTGGTTGAGACAGAAACATAATTCACTAGTTTTTGAACTTTCATTTGATCGTTCTCTGCGGTTGGATTCAATTCCGAATTTTCCAATTTATAAAACATACACGTCTTTTGAATTCTATTTGTTGATCGAAGATGCAAATGCAAAACCCAAATTGTAAAAAAAAATAGCTGCATTGAAATTCATAAGACAAACAAATGTATATATTGTTCTGAACCAGTAATTTGGTACAAAAAATAAAAGCAAAAAGAAAAGAAAAATCTCATAAATTACACAAGAACCTCGATCTCTCTTTCAAAAAGAATAATCAACCTGCTTGCTCAGTTTCGAAGACAATAATAATTAAGGGTCTAGCGATTGGGAACAAACACCATTTATTGGGACGGACGGCACAGAGGTGCGAACCAACCACAGAAGTAAAAAACACAAAGATGCATTCGGACATATCATCACACCAACGCAGTAGTAACTCTGTTTTTCAGTTGCTGGTGTCGCGGCTGTAAAACTGATCAAGGGTTTTCGCGGGTATACGGTGAAGCAACTCACGGGGGAAGATTCGCAGGAGTGTCCATGCCAGGTCGAGTGACTGGAAGATATTTCGGGTATCGTAAGCTCCCTGAGCCACAAACTTCCTCTCGAATTTGTCCAAGAACTCAAGATATAGCTGTTTGCATCAGACAGAAAAAGTGTTAAGAGGAATAAGAAAGGGAAAGCGTTTAGATTGTGTAGTAAAAAGAAAAGAAGAGAGACCAGATCCTCGGAAGACAGAGCTTCTTCTCCAACCACGGCTTTCATGGCCTGGACGTCCTTTCCAATAGCATAGTTGGCATACAACTGAAATCACAAAAAGATAATAACAAGTTAAGCTCAGGCTAAAAAGTTGACAAGTACTACTTACTTACGTAAACTTAGCTTATCTACAATGCTGGTAATAGTGACGCACAAGAAATAAAGTCTTACTTGATTAGAAACATCAGAGTGGTCCCTGCGAGTCATACCCTCACCAATGGCACTCTGCAATACAAAATCAGTTTACTTTAACAATTGATCCACCTGGCTTCATCTAATTCATTTTGAATCCCCCACACTTACCTTCATGAGACGAGATAGAGATGGCAAGACATTGATTGGAGGGTATATCTGTGGAACACAAAGAAAATTGGTATTTTAAACCAACTTTTAGGACATTTCATATCCACAAAACTAGAAACAACTTCTTACAGTTACACGCAAACTAAAGTGAAACAACTTTCAAATTACTGCCATTTCGGGTATCACAGAAAATACACAACATAATATATGCAGAGGGACTGTTCACTAAAGAAACACCAACTACTATCAGTTCTAGTCTTTAGCTTGCGCATACATAGATTCAAATGTCAGTGTTTTGAAGTCATGACCAAGATGTTTCAGTTTCCAAGAATATTTTATCTTCATCCACATGCTCTCTATATCTAAAAACTCAAGGGGTGGTTCTGGATTTAACAGACTAAATCAAAAGTCCATAAATAGGATTGTTACAAGGTATATATGTTCCGTTAAATTTACATTGTAGTAATACCAATTATGATAAGACCTTCGAACCCACTATCTTCTGAAAGATTGTACCTGTCTATTGTGAAGTTGTCGGTCAATATAGATTTGGCCCTCTGTAATGTATCCTGTCAGATCTGGTGTGGGATGTGTGATATCTGGACAGAGAAGGGGGACAAAAAAAAATTAGAAACCTCAAACAGAATAATTCACTGACCAGCAAACCTTTTATACAGGACCAACAAATATTTCTCAGTAAAGAGGCTTTATGATCAGATTTACTAACATAGGTGTACTACACTAACACTAGTATCTCATCCACTCATTTTGTTAGATTCCCAAACAGCTAGACCTAGATGGACGCTATGGTATCGGGCAACGACTTATTATAGCATGGTTTGTCTATTCCTCTAAGCCAGCTTTCGGGTGAGTTCTATCCCATCTTTACTTCAAATGATCTCGGTCAAGCTTTACTATCACCTATTGTTTGCTTCAAACAACTATTGTTCAAATTCAAAGGCAATGATGCTAAAACAAAACACCTACAACCAAGATAAGCCACAAAGAATGAATGTCAAGCGAGTTAATAAAAATAGCAACTAAGAATTACCATCGTTTGGCATGGTCAAAATGGGGATTTGAGTGATGGAACCTTTCCTCCCTTCAATTCGCCCCGCTCTCTCGTATATGGTAGCCAAGTCGGTGTACATGTAACCTGGGTAACCACGCCTTCCAGGCACTTCTTCACGGGCGGCAGAGACCTAAGGGTATTAGTCAACGTTAAACACTATGTCAGGCTTCCTATCATCTCACAGTACATGAGTTGTGAACAGATCATGTAAAGATCAGTTATCACCTCACGAAGAGCATCAGCGTAGGAACTCATGTCTGTGAGAATGACAAGGACATGCTTGCCACATTCATATGCCAAGTACTCAGCCGTTGTGAGAGCAATACGAGGAGTGATGATACGCTCAATAGTGGGGTCGTTTGCCTGTATGGGAAACAGAATCAGAAACCTTCAGAAAGAAAGACCGGAACTAAAATTTGCTTCAAGATGTCCACATAGTGTGACTGCGAGACTTGCCAAGTTAAGGAATAGAGTCACTCTCTCCATCGACCCATTCTCCTCGAAATCACGTTTAAAAAATTGTGCAGTCTCCATGTTCACACCCATTGCTGCGAACACAATGGCGAAGTTATCATCCTCTTGGTGCTGCAAATTCACATAAATGGACCAATGTGATACTGTTTTTTGACACAATGAAAATATGGCATTACACAACTAACTACTTATTCTAGATTTTCCCAAATCAAACAGAGCATTGCAGTGCTCTCTTTAAAAGAGTCAAGAAAGAATATCCTAGCTTAACCCCCCAAATTTATTCTGTAATGGGTATGTCTAACTGTCTAAGGGATCACTGTTATAAACTTATAATTGTAACAAACCAACTTCCAGCTGTAGACACGGACCAGTAATGTTTAAATCGTGATACCTCGAGAAGATTATCCGACTTCTCTAAGCGCTTAACCAAACCAGCCTGACGGCAAATCTGAGCAGCGATTTCATTGTGGGGAAGACCTGCAGCAGAAAAGAGGGGAATCTTCTGTCCTCTGGCAATAGAGTTCATGACATCAATGGTAGATATCCCGGTCTGAATCATCTCTTCAGGATAGGTTCTCTCACTGGGATTGATAGAACTTCCTGGAGAAACAGAAGTCTAGAATTATATCCCTGTGTTTTATTATGAGATTTAATAATGTGTCAAGAGGCTAAAGCAGCTCACCAGAAATATCCAAGTACGCCTCTGGCAATATAGGTGGACCGTTGTCAATGGGCTTTCCTGAACCATTGAAGATACGACCAAGCATATCCAAAGAAACAGGAGTTTTCAAAACCTAAGGAAAACATACATATTGGAAAAAGTGAGACCATGAAATGGTATATTATAAAAAATTCTTACTTACTTTTCAACTCCATAGCAAAAACCATACCTCTCCTGTAAATTGCACAGTTGTGTACTTGTTGTCAATCCCAGATGTTCCCTCAAATACCTGGAGAGAAATTTACGTCGCAGATGTATAAAAAAAGGTAATTTAACTGGAACCCTGGGGGTGTTGACTAGTAATGACTATGCAAGATTACATTTTCGTTCAATTAAGCAATCAGGCTTGAGACTAGGGCAGCAGAAAGCTAATGAAGAGAAGAAAATTTGAAGAAACCTGAACAACAGCTTTCTCTCCATCAACTTCGAGAACTTGACCACGACGTGTAGTTCCATCCCCAAGACGGATATTGACAATTTCTTGGTATTTAGGTCCCTAGAGGCAAAAGCGGTGTCATCAGGAAACCCGTGGGACAAGAATTACCAAGATTGAAACACCAGTCTAAATTAGGATACCTTGACTTTTTCAAGGATGACAAGAGGTCCCGCAACACCAGAGACAGTTCTATACTCTGCGGTATAGGAAAAGGGGTGGTGTCAAAGAAAAAGAAAACCAACTGAAGGATCATGTGATGATAAGTTTCTCAAGATCACATGGAGACTGGTGCTATTAGCAAATAAGACCAATTTTTTAAAAAAAATTGACCGATAGATAAATAAAGCTCTTCTTACCCATGCCGATCTCCAGGGTACCCTCCATTTCAAGGTTGTTTTCAGCAGCACCCATTTTGAGATCTTCACAAACAAACAAAGATGTCAGCGAATAAGACTCAGATTAAATCCAATGTATCTCTAGTATCAACGTTAAGCAAAGCAAATCCAAAGGTCAAATCCCAAAAAAAAAAAAAAATGATATCTATCGATTGATCGTGAATCTACTTAATTCGTTCAATTTTATACCCACGGCCACTTTTCAAGCTCACACAATGAATTCAATTTCTCAATCGGATCAACCGAAATTCCCCGAATTACACGGGCGAGCGAAGAGCAATAAAAAAAAAAAACGACGAGAAACAGTCGAAGAAGATCAAATGAATGGGAATAATCCACAAGTATAGAAATGGGAGAGACATTGTATCGTATGTACCTCTTTCTTCTGAATCCAAAGATCTGAGAGGAAGGAGACAGAGAGCCGAGAGAGAGAGATCTATGGGGTGTGGACTATATTATATATACCATACCCACCGATTTCAATCAGTTTCATCATTTTGAGTTAATTTACGTTTATAGCCTTCTTACATATCCTTATTATCTAATTGGATTACTCATTTTGTTTTTTTTTCTTACTATATTATTTTTTTAAACACACACATTTCCTGAATTTATAAGAAAACCAAACTTCATTTGTACTAACTAGTATTCTTAGCTTTAAAAAAAAAAAGAAAATTGTGGTATTTAAAATGAAACCAAACTTTACATATAGTAATTCAAATATTTATCAAAATTTTAACTTTTTATTTATTTGAAAAGTATAGAAACACATTATATAATTGTTGAACTCTTTCCTATTGCATTTTACTAGGAGATAGTATTTGAGGGAACGTAGATTAGATAGATGCAGAGGAACATAACTTAAAAAAGCTAGCAATGAATTGAAAATCAACAACAGAGAGCCAAGAAGAAGAAGAAGAAGAATAATTTTTTGTGACCTTTCTTTCTCCAGTCCACAGCTAACGAAGGGAACAACAAACAAAACTAACACTTGATATCCTTTCCCCAGTCAATGATAATAATAATAATAATCAAATATATATATTTATATATATTATAGTTACAGATCTTGGAAAGAATTTAAGGACACTTCAATTGGGGTGCCCGCAGGCAGGGTCAGGAGGCGCCAGCTGCAGCTTGTGTGGGGGTTGTGCAAGGCGCCAAGGTGTTGTGAGGCAGATTCACACCCGCACCTCTCACTGACACGGCCGGTCCTCTCAACAAGCTTGCTCTGCTCACTAGGTTTGTATCAAAGAAGACAACAATCACTGTTATGTCATCGTGGAAATGTCGCCGCACGCCTCTGTCAATCTTTTTCAGGTCTGAGTATCTCATCTCTCTCTTCTTTGCCGCTTCTTGAAGCGCAACTTTCACCAGCCGCTTTGCAATCCCCTGCCCACCAACCCCCAAAATAAAAAGAAGAGTTATTATTATGTGCATTCTATAGACTTGTCTTAAAAAGAAAAGAAAAAACAGAGTTGGTGTTCTCACGTTACGCGGATGATTCTGGACTATGTCTACTGCTTCTTGGTTACTCATATGTTCCCAGAGTCCATCTGAAGCACATATTATGAACTGATCGTGCGGCTCCAGTGTATGCACCGTGATCGCCGGCTCTGCACTCAGTAAAGGCCTGCTGAACGGTGACCTGAGTCGGAATTTGGCATACAGCGGTTCCCTGTTGAACTCTGACCGTTTCAAATACACATCACCAATGGATCTTGAAACCTGGTATGGTCCAAAACCGAAAGCCACTCAGAAAGACAAGTATTGTAATACATACAAACAGATTTTTTCCAACTAGTTTATACCTGAATGATGCCTTTTACTCGCCAGACGTTATGTTTCAGAACCACAATATCCGGATGGTCCGGATGCAGGGCCTGAAGTTCCCGTCGCACTGACTCTATAGATGCGTTGTGCTCGGCCGAGAGCTGAGTGGCGTGAGCCTCACCGGTTGCCCTCATGACTTGTCCCAGCACGGCCCGTGAGTCCCCCGCATTGGCCACATAGAGCTTCCCATCGCAGATGACGCTTACAAGACAGCATGATCCCACAGTGGCAATCTGAGGTCTAGTTGGAAATTGATTGGTAACTATGGATAAGAACCCTTCTTCAGTCGCTTGGAAGGCTTTTTTTATCACCTCCGATGACATACACTGTTGCTCCGCGGTAAACCCTGTGCACAGAAGATAAAGATGAGATCAAGTGCTAGAGAAATACTTATTTATTTCCTCTCTAAGCCAAGCTCTAGATGATCTAATCCAAACAAGAGTTAAAAAAAAAAAAAGCAATGACTCACTCTTGAGGTGGTGGAACATATGATCATTGATGAAGCGAGATGTCTCAGGCCCACCGTGCCCGTCATAGACGCCAACAAAGGTGCCATAGGGACCAGAGTCGTGAGTGCTAAGAGTGCCAGACTCGACCTGGCTCTGGTCCTCGAGCAAGCTATTGGCTTGAACGACGGACATGGAGAAGTCACCAAAGACGTGCTGACCGGAGTCTCGGTACCAAAGGAGTCCCTCTTGCCGGCCGCCAGAATCTGAGGCTGAACGTGCCTGCTGATCTGACCGTGGCCAGAGACAGGCATTCAGAAAGTTCATCAACCCAGATAGCATCCCTCATCTCATCCACCACAACATAGAACTTGACAGTTTTTAAGATAACAACTCACAGCTCTCTGAAATCTCCCCAATGCAAAAAAAAAAAAAAGTTGTATTATTATTCTTCACAGGAACTGCGACCGCGGACAGGTTTAGACTTAAGAGTGCTCTTCTTCTTCTTCTTCTTCTTCTTCTTCTTCTTCTTCAAGAAGTGAACACTGCAAGTGTCGTCAAAGACAATAAATAGGGAAAGTGAGTGAGAAATCTCAATTGCTACTCTCCAAGTAATGATGACAAAAGAAATGAATCTGTAAAACTTGTTTGGATTTGTGAAGATGAGACTGTTTAGTGATTGAAGAACAATCTAAGAAATTTGATGCAACATTGATTTGTGTGGATTTGGTCAGGCAAGCAAAGAAACAGTACAAAGTCCAACGACGATTCGTAAAAGAAGAAAAAAAAAATCAAATAGGATTCTGCGGTAGATTCGAACTGGTTCGTATTCGCTACCCCAAGAAGCAATAAAAAAAAAAATGGAAACTTTACCTTGCAAGATGGGGAATCTAACAGTTCTGACTTTGAGCAAGAAAATGAAGAAGAGAAAGATGAGGAGGAGGATGGGATTTTCAAGATGTGGGCGTGGAATTTGTGAATACTTGTATGTATGTAGATCTACGGACGGATCAACCAAACATAAATTATAGTTTTATTATATATATAAATAAACCCGATTATTATTATTATTAATAAAATAAAATAAGCGAGAGCGGATGAGGAAGAAGAAGAAGAAGAAGACCAATTGACAAAAGTATTATTTTAGAAAACAAAAATGAAAGAAATTGCTCTCTCCCTCTCTCTCTCTCAAACTTCAACTTATGATCTTTCTATGTCCGTAAACAGTGAACAACGAAGTAAAAGAGAGAGAGAGATAGATAGGTCAAGGCGCCGAACGAGACTTGTTTTTTTATTTCACAAATCCTTTGAGAATGGGTAGAAAAATGAAAAAGGTCCTCTATTCTCTATAGAGTTTAGTAGTGATATTCTTACCAGACAAGACCCATAAAAGACCAACGATGGAGAGGTCGGAGCCAGCACATCAAAGGTCCCAGCTTTTTGGGCTCCACACCCCTCGTCCTTTTGCCTTATTAGAGAGATAATACATGGACAACCCAAACAGTGAGAAAGAATAAGAGAGCAAGGACGAAACTATATTAAATTTTTTTTTTTTTAGGGAAAAACAAAACAGTCGATATTATTGACATATATAATTCAAGTCTTCTCTTTGATTAGACTATTTTTTTATAAAAGGAATGCACACATATTCAACTGTTTTAGTTTATACATTTTCTCCACCTTAAAGGAGTTGGGGTCAAAATGGAATAAATTCTCTTCAACGGTAAAAAGATATCTTATGACAAATCAAACAAGAGAATAATCTACGGTTTAGATATAGCTGGTAAACGGTTTAGCCGCGGTTATAGTTACCGTCTATACAAATGGCTATGTCGATTTACATTTGGTGATGTACATGCATGAGTGGCGCATGGAACCTACTGTACGTCTACGGATATGGATGTCAAATGGATTTGATCATTATAATGGTTCGGTTATAATCATGTCCAAAATCAAAATAGTCAATATAAACTAAAAATCAATTTAGCCCACAAATAAATATGGAGCGAATTTATCTAGACTTGGACCGTCCAATAATCCTTAAAAATTAGTGTTTATAATTTGGAGAAATTTTTTTTAACATAGGTCGTCCCGTTTTCTCGCCAAAATTACAAAATCATATTTTTCCGCCAAAATTACAAAATCACGTTTTAGCACAAAAATAACGGAATCACGTTTTCGTGCAAAAATAGCGGAATCACGTTTTCTCGCCAAAATTACAGAATCAAATTTTTTCCGCCAAAACCAAATTTTATAAAATAACTTATAAAACCTTATAAACCCGTTTAAATATAAATTTTAGTATGTTTAATATGAATTTTAGTATGTAAAACACGTATAAATTATTTAATATGAAATTTTTGTGTATTTACGACTAATGTTCATGTATAATCTGGATCCTGAAGATAGTCCAGTTTGTCATAGTGCTATTTGGGTTTGACCCTATTTGGATATGGTCCTATTTGGACTTTGAACATCAATGTCCGGAAAACAAAACATGTCCATTTGACATCTCTATCTTCTGACCTTTAATAGTATTCTTGTTTTTTGGCTTCGTTGTTCTTCGTAGATATATCGATATAAGTTTGTAGTCCAGTAGTTTATATTAGTTTTTGTTATCGTGTTATATTAATATATTATGACCTTAAATTAAAACGATTATGTGAGTACTTATAGCATATAAACTGAAAATACTTTTTAAACAATTGTTATCAAGATTTTTTTCTTACTTACTCCATGTTTTTTTCTTTGTTAATACTACTCCCTGTAAATTATAATCAAGATTTTAATCGGTGAGAATATAGTATAAAAACATGTAGAGTCTACAAATAATATATGTGGATTCATGAATCTTTCATTTTTTTCCCCCACACAATTTGTATCAAACGTTTAATGCCCATAAAAGTGGTGGTCCAAGACCCTGAGAAAAATAAATTAAACAATAAATAGAGAAGAGGCTTGGGCTTGAAGAATGAAACCAAAATTGAATATCAAATTTTAAAAAAATATTGGGACCTGAAAGTGATTGGGATAAAGTGAGATATGTCACTTTACCTAACATTATTTAATTTTATATTAATGTATGTACCACTAAATTTGGCCCTTTCTCCCCATCGACTCTTTGTAGTACCAATAATAGAAGAAGCAACTATTAAAATTTCAGCTCAAAAAAGAAAACAAAACTATCAGTAAAATTTAATCAAGTAAGAAACTAAAAGCTTCTTTCTAAAACATGAATAAGTCCACGATAATTATCAGAAAATGTCAATGTTCTATAGATAATCTAACTTTCCGGGTCCAAATTGATGTATGCGAACTTTTTCATATTTTTTTCTCAACAAATGGATACTCTCCAAGCTCCATCTTAACTCTCCAATAACACAGTGTCAATGTATTAGATTATGTATGTGAACTTACATAAAATTGATGTATAAAAATACGAAAATAACAATAATAATAATGGAAAAATAATAATAATATAGCTCGGGTGGCATGGACTGTGGAGAAGGTCCCTACTTACAGAACATAGCTTCCATCAATCACACAAAAATCCAACCACTCTGAACCTTTCACTTCAGGACCAACTTCATTATCCAATCATCTCCCAATACCTTCACTTTTTTTTTATATATATATATATATATATATATATAAACATGGGTCTCTATAAACATTCACATTTAGTTCACCAGAAAATATAGTAGAAGCTAAATTTTAAAGAAGATCATACACATCTCCCCAAACATTACATAATGCATTATTGCGCCAATCTAACCTCTTTGATAGCGTGTTGTAGGAAAACTAACCGCACTGAACCTATTTCACATATGGCTCATGCGAACAATCAACAAGTGAATCGTATTATTCCTTATGCTTTGGACACCCGGTATCCAAACATGGTTACAATGGCATCCAATAAACATCACTCAAAACGCTAATTAAATGGCATTCAAATATATCCTTAAAAGAGGATACACAATCTTCCACTTTATCAAAAACACCACAGACACTCCCACTTAAAACTAAGAACAACCACATATCGTATCATACGGTTGCTCAATTTTTTTTTTTTTTTTTTCACTTGTCTGAGCATATATTCTAATTTAAAAATATAAGACCATCCACATCCCTAAATTTTTCATGAGTATCTCAAATATCTTTAGAAAGACATAAATATCTATATATTTAAAAATACTTATTTTTTTTAACATATATTTACAAACAACCATTTAAAAACTCCGTAATTTTTGTGCAATGGAGATGCTCTAACTGTTTTCAGGAGATATTAATATTATACTGGTATTCCTAATTCAAAGCCCGACTTTTGAATATATAATTAACTACTATATATATATATATTGGTTTTTATTTGAAAAATATAATCTTACAAAATAATAGATTTGAAAAATTTGATGCTGCTATCAGTGCTCTCTTTAATTTGCACCTCAAAAAGCCAGTATATATCCCCCATTAGAAAAGACGTGACAATATGTCAATTGATACTTTATGTTTTCATCGGACCCATGCATAAATATGTAAATCTTTTATAAGGTTTTTATTGCCATAAACAAGTTTGCTTTTGAAAATCAGAATAATTAATTAATTGGAAGAGCGAGACACGTTCCTTGAGATGATAACACGAGCATATATTCTTCATCACTTTTACAGCATATCATATACGCTAACTATGTGTGAGTATGTTTCGCAGAATTAACAAGCAATAAGAAGAAAAAGCTAATAAATGTCGGAGAGTTTCAAAGTATGCTTCTGTTGTAGCAGAAGCTTCAAGGAGAAAACGAGACAGCCGCCAGTGAGCATCAAGAGACTCTTCGAAGCTTACTCAAGAAACGGCAAGATGTCTTCCGAAGAGCTTCTAAGATTTGTGAGTGAAGTCCAAGGAGAACGGCACGCAGGGTTGGACTACGTGCAGGATATCTTCCACAGCGTTAAACACCACAACGTTTTTCATCACCATGGACTTGTTCATCTCAACGCCTTCTATCGCTACCTCTTCAGCGATACTAACTCTCCTCTTCCCTTGCCTGGCCAGGTAAGTTTTGAACTTTTATGGATTTTTTTCACAAATGTTGTTGTAATTGGGTGGTATATATGTTCTTGATTTGGGTTAAGGTGCATCATGACATGAAGGCCCCCTTGTCGCATTACTTTGTGTACACGGGACACAACTCTTACTTGACTGGGAACCAAGTGAACAGCAGAAGCAGCGTAGAACCGATCGTGCAGGCTCTCAGAAAAGGCGTAAAGGTGATCGAGCTCGACTTATGGCCTAATCCTTCAGGGAACGCTGCTGAAGTTCGTCATGGCGGGTTGGTCCCACTAACGAACTCTTGTAATCAAGAGACTCCAAAAAGAGTTTCACATCTCAGACTTAAATGTTTTGGTTCTCTCATCAGGACACTTACATCGCATGAAGATCTGCAGAAATGTCTGAACGCCATAAAGGATAACGCGTTTCACGTGTCTGACTATCCAGTCATGATCACTCTCGAAGATCATTTGTCACCCAAGCTTCAAGGGCAAGTTGCTAAGGTGAGATGGTTTTCCAGAACAGAGTATATATTTCCTAATTTGAAAAAGAGAAGTTTACAAATTTAATTGATTTGTTTTTTTTTTATGTTTGTAGATGTTAACTAAAACATTCAGAGGGATGCTGTTTCGTCGTGGCTCAGAGAGCTCTAAGCATTTTCCATCACCAGAGGAACTGAAGAAGAGGATTCTGATCTCGACGAAGCCTCCAAAGGAGTATCTTGAGAGCCAAACTGTACAGAACACAAAAGAGACTTCGTGGAGGAGACCAGCAAGTGTAAGAAGTGGTGATTCAACGCCTAAAGGGAATGAATTTACAAACGTTCATAAATTTTATCTGTTGTAACAGAGTAATAATATATTGTAACAGAGTAATAATATGGCATGGAGAGGAGAAAACAAGATTCTTGAAGAAGAAGAAGAATTGGAGAGTGAAGCTGTAGGATATAGAGACTTGATCGCAATTCACGCTGCGAACTGCAAGAATCCTTTGAAGGATTGCTTGAGTGATGATCCAGAGAAGCCTCGACGGATTAGCATGGACGAGCAATGGCTAGAGACTATGGTTAGAACCAGAGGAACGGATGTTGTAAGGTAAATAATATACAGTGAGATGAGATTAGCCGAAATGTTAAAACCTTTGAGAGAACAAAGTTAGATTATTAAAAACAAAACAGGTTTACACAGAGGAATCTGGTGAGGATATATCCAAAGGGTACAAGAGTGGACTCGTCAAACTACGATCCTCTTGTTGGGTGGACACACGGTGCTCAGTTGGTTGCTTTTAACATGCAGGTAAGTGGAAGTGGCTCATCATGTATGAGATACTTGTAAAAAATCGATATAAATAAAATTTATGTTGAAAAAGGGACATGGGAAGCAACTATGGATAATGCAAGGAATGTTCAGGGCGAATGGTGGATGTGGGTTCGTTAAAAAGCCACGCATCTTGCTAGAGCACACACTCTTCGACCCTAGCAAAAGGCTTCACATTAAGACCACTCTTAAGGTGAAGATTTACACAGGCGAAGGATGGGAATTGGATTTCCCTCAGACACACTTTGATCAATACTCTCCTCCTGATTTCTTCGTAAAGGTAAAACAACAACAACCATTTTTAAACTACAACTCACTTCCCCTTGATCCTCCCATTCAGCGTAATTGCGTGTTGCACATTAGATTGGCATTGCAGGAGTACCCAGAGACACGGTCTCTTACAGAACGGAGACAGCTATCGATCAGTGGTTTCCTATATGGAGTAACGACGAGTTCCTGTTTCAGCTCTCTGTTCCAGAACTGGCGCTTCTGTGGTTCAAAGTGCAAGACTACGACAATGACACACAGAATGATTTCGCGGGACAGACATGTCTTCCTCTGCCCGAATTGAAGTCCGGAGTCAGAGCCGTTCGGCTTCACGATCGAGCAGGCAAGGCTTACAAAAACACGAGGCTTCTCGTCAGCTTCGCCTTTGACCCTCCTTATACGTTTCGTTGAATCTTGATTTCTTCAGATAAGCAGTATTGTGTGTGTACGATTATATGATGTAACTATTTCTAATTATAAACTTAAAAAAGATTCTAGATATTTTAATAACTGTAGCCGCCTGCCTAGAACGGAGGTGCCTTGTTTGACTTGCCATCTTCCACCGCATTTTTCTTTACTTAAATAATAAAAAAAAAATATAAGCAGAGGAAGAAAAGCAGAGGCTTTCTTTCTAAGATCATCAACGCAACGCACCATGGAAGAACAAGGCACCCTAGATATCGTCATCGTCGGCGCCGGAATCTCCGGCCTTTCCACCGCCGTTGGGCTCCATAGGTGAGTGTGTGTGTGTGTGTGTGCCTTTTGAGTTGTTTATAAAGCAGAGTTAAGTTAACAGAAGTGGTGTGCGACTGTCACAGGCTTGGGATCAGAAGCATGGTGCTGGAATCTTCGGAGAAACTGAGAGCGACAGGATTCGCATTTACGACTTGGTTCAATGCTTGGAAGGCCATGGAAGCTCTCGGCGTTTCTCAGCATATTCGCAGTCTCCATGATCGCCTTCAGGGGTATCAAACTAACACTATTATTAGTATATTCATATCAACTAACTCTGTAACTCAAATCTTTGATCTTGACGCAGATGGGTGGTTGGACCCATTTCTGCAGGAAATCCTTCTACAGAGATGCTGTTTCCAGACTCCGAGTATGTTTGTTTCTTCTTCTCTGCACAAAACAAATGAATGTTCACAAAAATAAGAAGAAAACTTTAGTTTATCTTCTTGAATGGTTTTGTCAGAGAATATGAGTCTCGATGCGTACAGAGGAAGCTGCTGTTAGAGGCTCTAGCAGGTGAGTTGCCTGAGGAGACCATAAGGTTTTCGTCTAAGGTTGTTCATATCGATTTGTCTGGACACTACAAGATGGTTCATCTCTCTGACGGGACCATTCTCAAAACCAAGGTACTAATCACTTGTGATCTGTAAACCATCTGAGGCCCTGGTCTTGAGGGTTTCTAAACGACATTCAGGTTTTGGTAGGGTGCGATGGAGTCTACTCAGTGGTTGGTAAGTGGCTAGGCTTCAAAAATCTGGCTACAACTGCCCGGTTAGCAATCCGAGGGCTCACACATTTCCCGGCAGGCCACGGATTTGGGAAAAGGTTCTTCCAGTTTTATGGAGACGGTGTTCGTTCTGGTTTTATCCCCTGTGACCACAACACTGTCTACTGGTTACTAACCCACACCTCCACTGATATAGGTAAATGGAACTTTACCTTATCCCTACAAGTTCTTGTTCATATCCTCTACTGTTATTGACTCTTCTCCTTGCGCTTGTTAGACGAGGACACAAATCCAGAAATCCTGAAAGAGTTTGTCCTGACAAAGATCAAAGACTTACCTGAAAACATTAAGGGTGTCGTGGAGACCACCGATCTTGATAGCGTGGTGATGTCTCGACTGAAGTACCGACCTCCATGGGAGCTCCTATGGTCAAACATCACAAAAGACAACGTGTGCGTTGCAGGGGATGCACTTCACCCAATGACTCCTGATATCGGACAAGGCGGTTGCTCAGCCATGGAGGATGGAGTTATCCTTGCTCGTTGTCTCGGTGAAGCTATAAAAGCTAAGAATCTGAAAGGTGAAGCAGAAGATGAAGAAGAGAGTTATAAGCGGATCGAAGAAGGTTTGAAGAAGTATGCAGGAGAAAGGAAATGGAGAAGCATTGATCTTATAACAACGGCATATACAGTAGGTTTCATACAGCAGAGCAGAGGGAAGTGGATGAACATGTTCAGAGACAGGTTCTTGTCGTCTTTCCTTTCTCGGATGCTGCTGAAAAAGTCTCATTTCGATTGCGGAAGCCTTGTCCCATGATTCTCGGTGAGCAAGCAGGATGGTAGAGCTTAGTGTAAAGCTTGTGTTTCTTCTCATCAACTATAAAACTGCAGACCAGTTTTCACCTTTGCTTCAAGATTATCTATCTACAACTGTGTGTTTCGCTTTTTCTTATTTCATATAATAAATTCTGAATAGAAAGGACTAATAAAGCCACAAGGCAAAAGGCTCAGTAGTGAACAAGAAGCTCGTTTACTTTTAACGGCAATCTCAGCTCTAATATTAGCAAGTGATGAGAAAAGAAATGATTTCTTCAGTGAACCATAACATAAGGTTTTACATTAACGTACGCAAACTACAAAGCAACTACAATAATAGGTTCAGTTAGAAGTGTATGACCTAACAGTGTTGCTTACAGATTGTACTCAACTTGGACGCAGACGATTGATTATCTTTCTCCCGACGCACGCAGTTGGGGTCTCATCTGGGCTGGGCTTTAATGAGAAAATTCATTCCCTTTTCGGCCCATTTCGTGATTGTTTATGGGCCCATTTGAACACAGAAAGGGCGCCACCATTGACTAAGTCATGGCTGCTGCCACTTGATATAAATAAAATCGAAAACAAACAGTTATGAACTTAGATCTGACCAATCTTGTTAAAGATAATATCATAAGGTATTTTGTCTGCTTGTAATAGTCAAAGTCAAATGGAATGGTTATCATAGACTTTCAACAAGCATCTTTATTTACTTATTTATATATATCCATACGCTTACTTAAAATCAAATGCTCAGTTATATATAAACAAAACAACCATATACGTATCAGTAAATATGACGCGTTGAAGAAATCAAGAACCAAAAGCCAGTCTTTCCCTCCCCTCTCCGGGCAACTCGGTTCCTCCAGCAGAGGTACTCTTTTATATATTCCTACCATCATGTATATTATTATAGTATATGCAACCAATTTACCATTGCCATGCCATCTAATTGTTCCCGTTTACACACAGATCATTTATCAATCCGGTTTATCCCCACATCCTTTGCCTCAACCCAATATGGACTTCTTCACTTCAAGTTCAAGCAAAGCAAAGAAAGATGGAAAAAGATCATCAGGTTACTCCTTTTTCTTTTTTTGGGATTTCTGAATCTGCATACTCTTCTTTCTTCTTTTTCAAGTGCACAAACTTAGAATCAGTTTAACTGACTGAGCCAAACAACTCTACCGCCGGGAAGTCGCCGGAATGTTTTACTCTGGCCGGGGATGGTGAAAAGACTTAGACTTTTCTCAACTCTCGTCTTTCAATCTGATATCATCCACTTAGCGAATCCAACGTTGACCAATTTTCTCTTCAGGACTGTTCGGCAAGAAAACTGTGAGCAAGAGCAATCCGGCCACCCCTCCTCATCCCGCTGGCGCTAGATCACCGCCACCGTCTTATCTATCCAACAAAAGAGCGGAAACAGAGTACGATTTCCCCATCTCCAATGAACAAAGACCATACTGGAAACAGCCGGCGTCTGAACGCATCCCCAACTCCCACCCTAGGCCTCCCGTGTATGGATACGGCACGGTACTCAATTACACACACATCTATCCCTTGTTTTCATTCTCCAAACCAATTGTTTCGAACATTGTACCCATAGATGATACTGAGTTTGCCATTTTCTCAATTGCAGCCGGAGAGTCGTCGGGACCACGGTAGAGAAAGAATGGAGATGATGAGTTATGAGCCAGAGGCCAACGCTCCTTTGAGCCCATTTCATCCAGCTCGAAACCGCACGGTATTGTCTGCTTCTTCTGATCCGAGTCTTTTAATGTCTTCACAGTTTCCTGATGCTGTTCTTTCTATAATTGCAGCCTGAACGTCCTAGGAAACCAACAGAGTATAGTCCAGAACACCAGGATCGAATGTACGAAGCAGATACCCGAAGCATTGCGAGCCCATTTCACCCATTCAGAAGCCCCTCTCCATCTCCATACCACACGGTACTCAAAACCTAAAGCTCTGATAACCTGATTCGTATTCAAATCCATCAACCACTAAACGCTTCAGATGCATTGCATTTAATGCTTTTCAGCCTGATCGCCGCAGAGACCACTACGAGGCAATGTATGAGCCCGAGGCCAACACCATGCTGCAGAATAGCGCTCCGGCGAGCCCATTTCATCCAGCCGGAAGCCGCTCTCCACCACCATACAGAACGGTAAGTCTTGCCCGTGATTCTTGAGTACACAATGAGTCACATTGATAACATAAACTCTCTCTAATTGCAGCCTGACCGTCATAGTAATCATGGTAAAGAGCAATTTGAGGACCTGTACGAGAGAGATGGTGATGTTACACCGCGAAACAGCTCTCCACTGAGCCCGTTTCATCCAGCAGCATACAGAACGGTACAAAAAAAACTCAAGTCTTGCTCACTGTTAGCTTCTTTCTAGAGATAAGTAAATCAAATCGTCATTCCAGCAGAGACATTTAGACTGACAATAGAATTCGTTCTCTAATTCCGCAGCCTGATCGTCGTAGTAACCATGGTAAAGAGCAAATTGAGGACTTTTATGAGCCAGATGACGATGTAACACCGAGAAACAGCTTTCCACCGAGCCCGTTTCATCCAGCTGCAAGCCGTTCACCACCACCACAACCATACAAAACGGTACTCAAAAACTCAACCCTTGCTCACTGTTTCTGCTTCAGCTTCTTCCTAGTGATAAAACAATCAAGTCCTCTTGACAGTGAGTCACATATAGTGACTTTGCTCTCTAATTGTGCAGCCTGACCGTCATAGAAACCACCAGGGTGATGAGCAATTCGAGGCAATGTATGAGCCAGATGGTGACGTAACACCGCGGAACAGCGCTCCCCCGAGTCCAGTTCATGGACCATACTATTCGTCCAGCGACGACGATAATCACTCCATCTACCTCTATCCAGAAATCCGCACCCCAGTTCGTTCCAGGGTCGTCTCCGAGAACAGCACGGTGTGAATCCTCTCTTCCAACTCTCTCCTCTCTCTTTATCACAGTCAGGATTGTCTAAAAACACACACACATAAATGACAGTGCTTTAACCTGCAGCCGGTTCACCACAAATACGAGATCGTTGCGGCGGAAACCTATGAGCAAGAGAAGCAGTTCGAGCCGCCGGAGCTGCCGGACGAGTCTCAGAGCTTCACAATGCAGGAGATTGCGAAAATGCGAGGACTCAAGAACTATGAAACCGGCAAGGAAGAGAATCAATCAATGATATCCGAGGCTTACGTATCCGTCGGAAATTATAGAGTGAGGGTGAGCGTGTCCGAAACCCTGCAGGGGATCATCGACAAGCACGGAGACATCGGAGCCTCCTCGAAGCTGCAATCAATGGCAACTCGGTCGTATTACCTGGAATCCCTAGCGGCGGTGGTGATGGAGCTGAAATCGACGGTTCTGAGGGATCTGACGAAAACGCGCGTGGCGGAGATGGCAGCGGTGGTGAAAGACATGGAGTCGGTGAAAATAGACGTGTCGTGGCTGAAGACAGCGGTGGCGGAGCTGGCGGAGGCAGTGGAGTACTTCGGGCAGTACGACGCGGCGAAGGTGGAGAGAGAGGTGTGCGAGAGAGATCTGACGGAGAAGAAGGGAGAGATGGAGGAGATGACGGCGGAGCTGGTGAAGAGAGAGAAGGAAATCAAAGAATGCAGAGAGAAGGTGACGGTGGTGGCGGGGAGGCTAGGGCAGCTAGAGATGAAAGGTTCCAAATTGAACAAGAATCTCCACCTCTTTCAATCCAAGGTCCACAAATTCCAAGGAGAAGCCGTCCTTCTCCATCTTTAAAACAACTCAAAACTCGCTTAGCATGCATTTGGTCCTCATTATTCAATTATTTTTCTATTAGTGTGAATGTTTATAAATTAAAAGGTTTGGGCCATTCGTGTAATTCTTAAAACAAAAAAAAATAGATTTTTGAGTACGTAGAGGAAGGAAGGAAGAACACGAAGAGCTTATGTAGTAGAATGTTTCAGCCTCTAATAAGAGCTCAGCTCAGCTATTGCAGAACGTATGTATTGAGACTGTTTCATGATATCATTTTACTGAGTTTACATCTTCTGTGAGATCAAAAACCTAATCCTTTAAATTCTTCTCACAGATTAAATGCATTTCAAGATCTTCACTACTTGATTGATTTGGTGGGTCAATCTCGTCAACAGTTGTTGTTGTTGTTATAAGTGGCATTACTCTTATATGTAATTTCCATTGCATAAAAACAAAAATATATTTCTTCGTTCTCTGTCTCGATTCAACAACTTGTTCTTTACTTTAAAAAATTTCCTCCTTTTTGGAATTCTTTAAGTCAATGTCTGTCTAGTCTTCTTCTTAGACCTATTCATTCCATCACAATCATATAGCAGCTCTTAATATCTATCTCCTCCCAAACTAATAGACCTAGTCAATTTGGGAGTAAACTTCGTTGCTTCTTTCCTGTTTGGGTAAAGCCTCAATTTTAATAAGAGTTTCTTCTTGGTGTGAAGGATCTTACCAGAGAGAGAGAGACGCTTTTGTTAGCCAGTTTCTAAGTGTAAATCTGCGAGTTTCTGAGAGGTAAGTGGCATGTCTGGAAAAGTACATCATGATTGTCCCAACTCAGGCAATCCATACCATGAGTGCAATGATCAATGTTTCCAGAGAATGAGCTCTGGAAGTGTCCCCAAGAAGGAGAAGAAACGGTTTAGTAAGAAGTTTCTCATTATGATTTCATCATTTTGATTGCGTTTCAAGATCACTCTAGTTGTTGCTGTTATAATACAAGGACTAAAGCATCTCTGCAACTTTTTCTTTTGTCTAAGGCTTTGGTAAACCAGCTTGGAACAAGGAAACGCCTCCTAGCAGTCCAGCTCGTGTTATTGTGGGGAACAGATCGCCACTTCGCAGTTATTACGCAAAGAGAATGGTTGAATCAGACGAGTCTCCCTCATTCTCTTCCTCCGATGACTCTTTCAATGCAAACTTGTCCACACCACGTTCACCTCTACTTGGAAATGATTCCGACTCAGGGATCAATTGGCTCCCCATGTCGCCTTCTTTCGCTGAGTATTGCAAAAAAGAATGTTTCGCATCCACGGTGAGCATTTATTCTCGGTCTGTGTTAGTTTAACTTTAATTTGGTAAGTGTACATCTTTTGGATGTTTATTTTGGCTCTTGTTGTCGCTGTGAAGTTCATTCACCGTGAAGGTGAAGCTCCAATTCATGATGAAACGTCATCTAGGACTCGGCTAAAGACGCCTCTAAGTCCTGATTCTAGGCCAAGGACTGCAGCCCACAGGACAAGAGACCCAGGACCACGGTCAAAGACTCCAGAACCTAGAGGAAAGTACCTTGAACCACCCAGGCCTAGGATTCCACAAACTCAGCCTGTACCACACAGATCCCTTGGCAGTGCTGGCCTCAAGTCACCTCAGAATGTTGAAACTCGGCCTCAGATGCCCCAAACTCAACCAACATCCTTCAACATCGGCGGTAACTATCATTCTGCTGCTCAAGCCTCCAAATATGATGGTAATAAACCGGATTCCGTGTACACTAAAGACGAAGACGAATGCCTTCTACTCTATCCCGAAATTCTTTTTTCCCCTCAAAAAAATCCGACGTCAAGATCCATTACGGTACTGCTCTCTCTCTCTCTCTCTCTCTCTCTCTCTCTCTCTCTCTCTCTGCTTTAGCATCTTTCATTCAAGAGTTTGATCAACTGGACGAATCAGAGAGCACCAACGACAATAACTTTCCATTCATGGATGGCTCTATTTATCTCTACCCTGAAACCTCCAGGGTATTCCATGGATATCATCTTCTTCAAGTGTTCAAGAAGTATTGCTCAAAAAATCAAAAGAAAATTTCCTTTATCTCTCTTGCAGATGCTTCACCAAAAATCCCGTAAATCATCAGACAAACAATCGGATGAGCCACCAGAGCTGCCTGACGAATGCCAGAGCTTTACTCTATCTGAGATCGAATGCATGAAAGCGTTAAAGATCTGCAAAACAGGGGAGGTAATGAAGTCAATGATTCCAGAGTTGTACGTCTCTGTAGGAAGCTACAAGGTCAGAGCGCGCGTCTCGGCCACTCTGCAGAAAATCCTGGACAAGCATGGAGACATAGCATCCGGTTCCAAACTTCAGTCGCTGCCCGCGAAATCTTACTCGCTTGAAACGCTAGCCGCAGTGGTTCTTGAACTCCAATTGACGCCACTGAAGGAATTGAAGGAGATGCGCATCTTGGAAATGCTAGCGGTCGTTAAAGACGCAGAGTCGGTTAAAATCAGAGCTGGTTGGCTCAGGGAGATCTTGAACAAGATTCTTGAAGCGGCCAACCACTGTAATGGACACGAGATAACGGTGGTGGAGAAGGAGGGGTGTGAGCGGGATGTGCTGCTTGAAAGAGAAGAAATGAAGAGGATACAGGAGGAGGTGAGATTGAAAGAGAAGGAGGTGAAGGACTTTCGTAAAGGAGTCACGGAAATGGCAGGGCGTTTGGGAGAATTGGAGATGAAGCGAGTGCGTTTGGAGAAACGCTTGGCGTTTCTGAGCTCCAAGGTGGACAAGTTTGAGGGGAAATCTCTGTTGGAGAACGTCTTTTGACCAATCTTGTGCATTTGTTTTGGTTTTTCTAGATTGAGCAGAAAGAGAGAGGGTTTTATGGTTGCAATCAAAACATGATGTACTTCAAAACTGAAAACGACATGAAATTTCTGAGAAAACAGTGAATGGATACAAGGTTGCAATCAAATATCTTTCATCTCAGAACAAGATGGATCTGTATGTACACAGTGTCGTACACAACATGAAACAAACGAGTTAAACATGATTCAAAGAGAACAAAACGTTAGCGCTTATGCTGTTTCTCTATGTCATACAAGACACAAACATCTGCAGCCGTTTTCATCTGACACACGCAGCCACGGTAAAAAAGACAGTAAGAACCAGAGAATGACTCCGCTATATGAGAGATTGAATAGTTCTGTATCAGACTTACCTGAATCACATTGATGATCTGCTTGATCGACCAACCAAATATGCTCAAAGCCAAGAGTAAAGAGAGCGGTGAAATCTGCGTCAATGATTCAACTACCACCTGAAGATTGAAAACATACGGAACCCAGTAGATTAGAGCAGAAGAGAAGCTAAAGAGATGAAAGGGGACGAGAACAGAAGAGAAGCTCACGTTCACCAGGTTTTCGGTTTGGTTCTTTGCTATGAGAAGAAGGATTATATAAAGAACCTGTAGTCATATGAGAAAACTCAGCGTTTACAATATCTCACAAAAGAAATGCATCGAAAAAGTTCTTTAGCTCAGATATCAATGATCCAATTACCTCGCAGGAAACACAGCAATAACCCATGAACGTCCGGTTTCCATAGTAGAGTCTAAAGAGCCAACTCGTGCTATCTTTCACATCCTTATGGCTGGTCTTCCCTGATAGAAACGTACTGTCAATCAAGTATTAAATTCCTGGTTTCGCTATGTACAAGAACAATACATCTGAGAAGTTGAATGAAGAGTATATGCTGCAACAAAGAGTACCTGTACATTTGCAGCCAGTGACTAGCGATATCTAACGCCAGCAATGACAGGAAAACCAAGCTAGGCCTGTTTATAATAGTGAAACTCCAAGACATGTTAAACATAGATTTAAGTATAAAATCAGACAACGGAGATGTCAGCAGAAAGAAGTAGAGAATATTCACACCTGTATATTTGGGAGAGAATGACGAGAAGACAGGCTGTGCTGACTCTGTAACCACGCACAGATCCCAAATTATATGACAAAAATATAAAGGAATAAGCAGGTTGAATCTCGGGTATATGTAGCGGAAGATTCACCTATCAGTAACCATGTCCAGAACAGCTCCAAATGTAGAGACTAAAAGGGGAAGAAGAAAAGAGTTGGGGTGTCACTGTCAACTCTTATAGAATATCATTAAACTGTCTCTGGGCGCAAAATATTGTTCAATAACAATAAACTAGTACGTTGAAACTCAACACTAGGAGTCCATATTCTTGATCAATGTCAAGATCTTACAGGAACCATAAACAATAATGAGTTGGTTGAAGCTAAGAATGAGATAGGGACAATGATTAAGAGCACCTTGGTTGAATTTACGAGCGCACCACCCGTCGATAGCATCACAACAAAAACTGGAAAACCCACATTGATCAAAGGCTGCTACCATAAGAAACAAGTACCAACAAACACACAAAAAATTGGGGTGGGGGGGGGGAAGAAGATAATGTTGGTACCACACAGGGATTAACCCACCTGAAAAAGTACAAGAGCGAGAAGAGTGTCTTGTTGGAGAAGCACACAGCAAAGGCAATACAGTTCAAGAGAACTCTCATGTACCCTGCAATTTTGCATGTAACACCAACATAAAAAAAAAAAAAAAAAAAAAAAAAAAAAAAAAAACTAATCATATGATTTCAAAAAGATGACATCTTTAAAACAGAAAACAAATATAAGGAAGTAACAAAAACCGACCAACGATATTGGGAATGTAAAGGTAGACTGACAGCTTGGCCGGTCTCTGCTTCGCCTTGTTAGCCATAAGAGAGAGAGACTTCAGTTTTGCAATCTGGTACCCACTACAAAAAGAAGATCTCACCAGCAATGAAGGATGCACCTACACAAGATAGGGAGGAAAAAAAGGAACAAACTTTCTCACAACCCAAAGGGAAATGCATCCGGTAAATACGAGAGAACACACCAATAGGTCAAATCGATTTTCAGAGACACAAGTGGAAAGATATTTCTCACCTGAGAGAGATTGCGAAGCGCAGCCTGCGGAGTTGTTTAAAGCACAACAAATCGAATCAGATTCGCCTCTTCTCTGAAGCAAATAATATGGGATCTCAACTAGGGGCTCTAATTAGAACACTTTGAAAAATATTTGTAACTTTGAAATATTCCCAGTTTCGCCGCTTCTTCAACACTGAAATTTTGCAGATTAAACAAATGTCCATATTCACCTTTTACTAGTATTATATAGTATGAGACTATTTTACATCTTTATTTGCTTCCCAGAAAACAAATATACCCAACCCGATTTCATTTTAATACTATAACTAACTACTATTGGACTATAAATTTCCCACAAACCTTTGAAAAAGACTACCATTAATATTTGGGTTAGGTTTTGGATATTTGAATCTCATTCATGGGTCCAATCCAAGGTTGCTACTTGCATATATCCCCCAAGTTTACAACTTTAGGCAGGGTTGGTTATTCGACGATGATAGATAGATAAGTCGTTGAGATGGTAGATCAGTGGGCCTCATAAAGATCCATTACATGGCCCAGCCCAAAAGTCAAGAGTGATGTTAAATGATAAAACACAGACTGGTCAAGGTCGGTACGTCGGTGTGACTTTGCGAGAGTCATCGGTTATCCAAAAACAATAACTCCTCTGTCGTTTCCCATACACACAAAATACTAAATTCAAAATTTTATTTTATTTACTTATTAGACAACGTAAAGCAGCAGAAAATCTAACGCACGACTCTTGTCCCAAGATCAGTCATCAGTCCTTTCACTTCTCATTAAACCACATACACTAACAACTCATAGTAATCAAAACATAATTTAATCTTCATTGTAAGATTGTTAATTGTTTTCTTTCATAGTATTACAACTCTCTTCTCTCTTCTTTGAATCAAGAAACGTTTTAAGCCAAGCCGAAAAAATAAAGCAATAGATTGGGAAACCGTTCACAAGAACGAAATTGGAAAAAAGAAAAAAAAAAGGAAGAGAAGAAGAAGAATCGAGACGGCGACTAGGAAACTGCTGGGGCCAGAAGAGAAAGGGTGACCCATCCATCATCCACTTAATTTTGAATTGATTGAGATATTATTTATTTATAATTATAATATTGTCTTTATTATTCTCCCAATTCCATCATTTACTTCTTTACACCTCCTCTTTCCCTTTGCCTCTTTTTTATTTACAGATTTCACTGTGCTGTGCTCTCTGCTCTCTCTCTAGTCTCTCCTTCTCCTTAAGAAAGTTTCCTTTTTACTCTCCTGAGTTCATCAGTGGTTTTCTATTTTTGGAAACAAAAAAAGAAATGGGTGTTCTTGATCATGTCTCTGAAATGTTTGACTGCTCTCATGGTCACAAGATTAAAAAGCGCAAACAGCTGCAGGCAAGCCCACCTTTTATTTATATTTCTCTTTCTTTCTTTTGAAAAACTGACCAGATTCAGCTTGAGAATTTAGATCTTGATTTGGAAAAAAACAAAACATAAGATTTGTTGAAGAGTGATGATGAGTCTAGTAGCAACTATTTTCGATGGTTACAAGGAAAGTTTGAACTTAGTAGATCTCGTAAATTAGTTCCATATGTAGATAGATCTTTAGCAAAGTTATCATGCTTTTTTTTTACTTTATTTTGTGTGCTTCTTACTTCAGATCTTTTCCTACTTCCACTTTTCTTTATCTCAAGTATGTTTGTATATTCAATTGCTCCCATATATAAGTACAATTCAATTTTATTTGAAGCGGTTTTAGTTTTTGTTTTGAGTTAATGTTTCCTAACGCCGACCAAATAGATTCTTTTAATCTGGAAATCAAGTTGATACAACAGCCAGCCATCTGTTAGATTTTACACCGGGATTAGTGTATTCTATTCGCTGTCGGAATTTACAAGTATATAAATCATTAATTTCCGGGAAAACCACGTGAATGTAAACTCACACTAGTCATGATGCTTATCTCAGAGACATTTATTATTTTTTCTTTAGATATTTTTAAAAGTAGACTAATTTTGTCGTTTTGTGTCTGCTTGTGATGAGAACAGACGGTGGAGATCAAAGTGAAAATGGACTGCGAAGGTTGCGAGCGGAAAGTGCGGCGGTCTGTGGAAGGCATGAAGGGTGTGTCCTCTGTGACGTTGGAGCCCAAAGCCCATAAAGTCACTGTTGTCGGCTACGTCGATCCCAACAAGGTGGTGGCTCGAATGGCTCACAGGACCGGCAAGAAAGTCGAGCTCTGGCCATATGTACCCTACGACGTGGTGGCTCATCCTTACGCAGCTGGTGTCTACGACAAGAAGGCACCATCCGGTTATGTCCGAAGAGCTGACGACCCTGGAGTGTCGCAGCTGGCTCGTGCTAGCTCCACCGAGGTCCGCTACACCACTGCTTTTAGCGACGAGAACCCGGCGGCTTGTGTGGTCATGTGATGCCGTATGGACCGTTTCAATTTGTTATGGATTAATATTGGCGTCTTGTTTTGTATCTTAATACCATATGGTAGGTTTCTTGTTTTTGGTTTTAGTGCCTTCGTCTCTGTATTCGTCACACTCTTTATGATTGTAATATTTGTTTTTCTTTTTTCTACCAAAGACTAATGTTGAAAAATATCTATACTGTATTCAAACTGGTTTGTATCTATGGTTGTGAACAAGGCTTCAAATGCGGATCAAGTTGTAGCTAAGAAAACCACTAAATTAAAACAATTTAACAAAAATAGAGAGAATGAATAGTTGAGACAAAAGATTCCGAGCTTCCCTCTTTGACCTCGGAAATCCTCAAAACAGGGGATCAGTATAATAAAAGTTGCAATATTCGTGTATTGATTGGTGAACAATCAAGTGAAACAAGAATGAAGTCAAGAACACGATACTTGATAGCGATTCTACTTGTAATTTCCCTCTGTTTGAAGGCAAGCCATGGTGGAGGAGAAGATGATGAGGAAACGAAGAAAGGAGTAACATACGACGAAATTTCGTTGATCATAAATGGGAAAAGAGAGCTTCTTTTCTCTGGTTCTGTTCATTACCCTCGAAGCACACCTGACGTAAGCAGTTCTACTTTGTTTATTACCCCAATCAAGAAGATGATTTCACTTCATGGATCTGGTTTTGTTGCGGATGTGGCCCAGTATTATTGACAAGGCTAGAATTGGGGGTCTGAACACAATCCAAACTTATGTTTTCTGGAATGTGCATGAGCCTGAACAAGGCAAGGTATCAACTTTTAGGTTCTCTTAAAATAATTCCTTCTTTTATTTCTTGCTGATTTGATCATTTGCGTTAGATGGTTTATATATATTGTGTTTCAGTACGATTTCAGTGGGAGGTTCGACTTGGTGAAATTCATTAAACTAATTCACGAGAAAGGTCTCTATGTCACTCTCAGACTCGGACCCTTTATCCAAGCCGAATGGAACCACGGGTACGAAAGATTCAAACCCAAGAACGATGTATGCTTAATTCATTTATAAGAAATGCTAAACTCAACTCATATTCCAGAGGGCTACCGTACTGGCTACGCGAGGTCCCAGAGGTTTACTTCCGCACAGATAATGAACCTTTCAAGGTAAGTTTAAGCATAGAATGTAGTAATCCTTTAGCTGTCTCAAAATCTGATTAATAAACCGAATGGAAAATGAAGAAGCACACAGAGAGATATGTGAGGAAAATACTTGGGATGATGAAAGAAGAGAAGCTGTTAGCTTCACAAGGAGGCCCCATCATCTTGGGACAGGTACATATATATATACACATTCATCCATCTCAAAGCATAAACATTGAAATCTCTAAGCATACATAAATAAATGGCAGATAGAGAATGAGTACAACGCGGTTCAGCTAGCCTACAAGGAGAATGGAGAGAGATATATAAGATGGGCAGCGAATTTAGTGGAGTCAATGAATCTGGGAATCCCCTGGGTTATGTGCAAACAAAACGATGCTCCTGGCAACGTGATTAATGCTTGTAATGGAAGGCATTGCGGAGATACTTTCCAGGGACCAAACAGACACGATAAGCCGTCCTTATGGACCGAGAACTGGACTACTCAGTACGTTCTACACATCAAACTCTCATCAACACAAACTACAATCTTACTTTGGTTTCTTTTATTCTTAGGTTTCGAGTTTTTGGGGATCCACCAACACATAGAACAGTCGAAGATATTGCATTCTCAGTCGCTAGATACTTCTCTAAGAACGGATCTCATGTCAACTACTACATGGTACGTTTAAATCACGTTTACATATATGTATCATGTTTACACTTTACATAGATTGAGCTCTGTTTCTGTGCAGTACCACGGTGGAACAAACTTCGGACGCACGTCTGCTCATTTTGTTACCACTCGTTACTACGACGATGCGCCACTTGACGAATACGGTAAATCCAAACCCCAAAAGCTAAAACATTCCCGCTTTGGATCGTAATCACAAGCCTGTTGGTTATTATATAGGTATGGAGAAAGAACCAAAATACGGTCACCTGAAACATGTGCACAGAGCTCTTAGATTGTGCAAGAAGGCACTTTTCTGGGGTCACCTTCGCGTCCAGAAACTTGGTCCCGACACCGAGGTTACCTGAACCAAATAATCTGTAGCCGGTTTTGATAAACCAGTGCTTAACGATCCAACTTTTGGTTTTGCAGGTTAGGTACTACGAGCAGCCAGGGACAAAAGTGTGTGCGGCTTTCTTATCGAACAATAATACAAGAGAATCTAATACGATTAAATTCAAAGGTCAAGATTACATGTTACCGTCTCGTTCTATCAGCATATTACCTGATTGCAAAACCGTCGTCTACAATACTGCACAAGTAAGTCGAAATAACCAGTTTGATTTGGTTTAGAGAAAACCAGAATGTTTGATTTGTCCGTATTGTTCTAAAACAGATTGTGGCGCAACACAGTTGGAGAAATTTTGTCAACTCAGAGAAGACGGGCAAAGGTCTCAAGTTTGAGATGTTTAGTGAAAATATTCCTTCCCAACTCGGCGGTGATTCCTTGATTCCGGGGGAGCTCTATTACTTAACTAAGGACAAAACAGATTATGCTTGGTATACCACAAGGTAACTTCCTTCACAAGCAACATTTCTCTTTTGGTCTTTTTAGCTTATAGAGAGTTTTGTGAGTTGATTTCCATTGCTACAGCATAAATATTGAACAAGACGACTTACCAGACCAAAAAGGTCTGAAGACGATACTGAGAGTAGCAAGTCTTGGTCATGCAGTGATCGTTTACGTTAATGGAGAATACGCGGGTAACTTAAAACACTAATTTCAAGGGATATAAGACACATAGAGAGAGTTCTATGTAACTTTCTGCATGCTATTTTTTGTAGGGAATGCGCATGGAAGTCATGAAATGAAGAGTTTAGTGTTTGCAAAACCGGTTAACTTCAAAACAGGAGATAATCGCATTTCAATCTTGGGTGTACTAACCGGGTTACCAGTGAGTAAGAAACAGTCAAGATTATATATTTCAGACCAAACAAAATATAAATTTGTTCGAATCTTTCAGGACAGTGGATCATACATGGAACACAGGTATGCCGGTCCACGTGGTGTTTCAATCATCGGTTTAAAGTCGGGAACGCGAGATTTGACCGAGAACAATGAATGGGGACATTTGGTATATATGTGACCGATAGACCATTTTGATTTTTTGGTTTGTGATATAATGAAGTTTAATGCGGTTAATGCAGGCAGGTTTGGAAGGTGAAAAGAAAGAGGTGTACGCAGAGGAAGGATCTAAGAAGGTGAACTGGGAGAAAGATGGGGAACGTAAGCCTCTAACGTGGTATAAGGTAAGCATATAACTGAAGAAAACGTTTCTTATGATGTCTACACATTCTTAAGTCTTAAGCAATGGATTTGCAGACCTACTTTGAGACACCAGAGGGAGAGAACACGGTCGCGATTAGGATGAAAGGAATGGGAAAGGGATTGATTTGGGTGAATGGGAATGGCATAGGGAGATACTGGATGTCATTCCTTTCTCCACTGGGAGAGTCAACTCAAACAGAGTATGTCTTTAGAATATGACTTGCGAGACAAAAAACCAAAAAAAACAATTCGAGACTAAACCTATCTATGGTGGACAGGTACCATATACCGAGATCTTTCATGAAGGAGAAGAATAAGAAGAACATGCTGGTGATTCTCGAGGAAGAACCAGGGGTGAAGTTAGAGGCTATTGATTTCGTGTTGGTGAATAGAGACACCATCTGTAGTTATGTCGGGGAGGATTACCCAGTATCGGTGAAATCGTGGAAGAGAGAAGGGCCAAAGATAGTTCCGAGAAGCAAAGACATGATGTTGAAGGCGGTGATGAAGTGTCCACCAGAGAAACTGATGGTGGCGGTAGAGTTTGCAAGCTTTGGAGATCCGACAGGAACTTGTGGGAACTTCACAATGGGGAAGTGCTCTGCATCTAAGTCAAAGGAAGTGGTTGAGAAGGTAATGTGTGATGATTGAAGCATCGTCTTAGTTATGATTTCTGTTTGGTTGATTGATTGGACTGTGCTAAATTTATGGAACAGACGTGTTTGGGGAAGAACCGTTGTTCGATAGTAGTAGCCAGAGAGACGTTTGAGGACAAAGGGTGTCCGGAGATAGTGAAGACATTGGCAGTGCAGGTCAAGTGTGAGAAGACAGAAGGAATAAAAGAGGAAGAGGACAAGGAGGATGAAGACGAAGACGAAGAAGACGAGGAAAAGGAAAAAGAAAAAGAGAAGAAACATGTAAAAGATACGAAGAAGAAAAATCAAGATATGTAAACAAGACTTCTCATTGCCTTGAGTTTTAATTTATCTTTTTTTTTTGGTTCATTTTATTAGACAAAAGAGTTATTTGAAAGTGCAAGAGATATAACGATTTAGATCAAGAAGTAACACAAAGGTTTCTCAAACGATTCTTTTGATTAATAGAAAATATGTTTACAAGGTTTCTCCTTAAACTATTTTCTATTCTCTCAATCTCACGTTCTCATATCACACATTGATCTAGAACGTCCTCTCAAGAAACCTCTCAGCCTCTCTTAAGTTCTTACCTTTCTTTCACGAAACTAAAACTTAATTGCTAAGAATTCTTTTCTCTTAATTGTGCTATTCTTTTCTGAAGCCTTAGCACTCTATTTGTACTAAATAGATCGTGGCTTTACAACAAACCATATTCCTATTCTAAGACAAATAGGAATTAACAATTTTCTTTTTCACGATTAGGAAATTATCCTTTTTCTCTATGTTTCCTTTTTCTCTCATAAAGGAAACTCTTCAATCTTCTTCAACTATTCTCTAAGCTTTTCTTTATTTGTTTGAATAATAACCGTCTTAGTTGATTTCCTTATTTTGATGTCACAACATCTGTTATGTTAATTTACTTCTTTCCTGTTATTTGAATTAGTACAATTAGCCCTGGGCATTCGGGTACTCGAACCCGATCGGTTAGTATTTTTTGGGTTTCGGGTATATTCGGGTACGCAGGTTTATACCCATTCGGGTAATTATAAATTACGGTTCGGGTTCAGTTCGGTTATTTTTTTTCGGTTCGGTTCCTTCATTTATTTCGATAACCAAAAAATAACCGAAACAATTTCGGGTTCGGGTATTTTTGGGTAATTAGTATCCACATTACTAAAAATACTCTGAATACCCGATTATCCAAATTCAAAACCAAGTTACACTAATTAAAAACAAACCTGTGGGCTGATCCATTGTCTCAATTGAAACCAAACACAAACATGTTTATGTTTCAAGCTGTGTCTTAAACTAAACAACACATAAACTCATAAAAGTGTACTACAAATAGAGACTAGAGACTAGAGAGAAAGAAACATAGAAGCATCAAGCAGTTCCTGTTACATTGAACATAAGATGCATCATTAGTTTAGTTCATTACCTTAAACGGAGACAAACGACCTTTCTCTCTCTGCTTGGTCTTTCTCTTACCCTTAGAAGTGCCTCTACTATTTCCCGGAAAATCTTTTCTTTTCCCTCGATTTCCAGGACTCTTCAAATCATCTCTGTATCTTGAGTTTCAGCATTCCTATCCACATCAATTTCTTCTTCTGGAACTGACGATGAATCAATCTGAAAATAAATAAACAAACGAAGATCAAACAACAACATAGAATCGAAAATCAAACAACAGCATAGAATCGAAAATCAAACAACAACATAGAAGATCAAACAACAGAACAAAGACGTTTAACTACATAGAGAATCTATACAAATATCAATACAACAAAGAATCAAATCCGCTCCAAGCAAACCTAATAACAACAAACTATAAATAATTCTGATCAAAACCCGATCGATTCGAATCGAATCCGCTCCAAGTAACCCTAATAGCAACAAGTTCTAACCCGATCTTGACAAACCAAACCTCGAATCGAATCGAAAACCCCTAATAGCAACCTTGTTTTAACTCAAACCCATTCGAATCGAATCAAAAAACCATAATAGCAACAACAATCAAATCGGAAAGTAGAGACGAATCGATGGAGACTTACTTCTCATCGATTTCTTGATGAGAATGAAGCACAAGTGTAGTTTAGGGATTCCAGATTATAAGAATGAAATGGTGAGTTAGGTTTTTTAAGATGATAAGGGAGATTTGACGCGGAAGAGGAACCGATGTTTCACGAAAGGGGAGGGCTATGTCTAGGAGAGATAATTAGATTAGGTAAGTGTGTTTAAGAGTTCGGGTAAAATAAGTAACCATTCGGTTATCAAGTATTAACCGAACCGAAAACATACCCGAACTCTTCAAGAAACTGGAACCGATCGGGTATTCTGCATGACCAATACCCGAACTGAAATGCCTAATTTCGGGTTCAGTTCGGTTCGGGTATTCGGTTCCAATTTTTATGCCCTGGGCTAAGTACAATGACTCTGTCAAATGCTGCATCTTCAATCTCCCTATTTTTAACCTTGTGCTTCTCAAGCATCTGCATAAGCAATTATCATACGCAAGCATACAAACAACTTTGCTTTGAAATAATTTCAAAAAAGACATAGAAGTCTTTAAAAACCCCAGAAGTTTTCAGAAAAACAAAAACAACTTCTCAAAGTTGTAAACTCCTCCAGAAACAAAAGAAACATCCAAGTAAACAGCAACAGAAATAGAACACCAATTCAAAACACTCCCCTATAATTTATTACTCCCCCGGAATTTAACACCATTTCATCTCCCCTTGCTTGTGAGCACATAGGTTAAAAACCTTATTAGATCATTCTTGAAAATGGATGATTCTGAATGAGACGTTGTACTACTTCTGTGATCTGTTGAAGTGCCTGAGCGGTGTTTACAAGAGCTACATATGAAGCTTCTGAGTTGTCTTGACTTATCTGAGGCATTCAAATAATACCAAGCTGAATTACATCAGAATGTAATGCAGGTCCTGTAGACGTCTGACCAGGTGCCGTAGTAGACTGATCAGGAGCTACTGAAGGAGGTTGTGGATACTTCTTTGCATAAGCTTCTCCAGTTTTGGCATCTTTCTTATACTGTACCGGCATGATGAATTCGTCTTCATCTGATACTTCTGGTTCTTTTTGAAACATAAGAACCTCAAAGATGGTTCTTGGAAACATTAACCTCAGCTCCATTACCTGATCATAGACCATCTTACCAACATCAAACCGGATACCATGCGATATCTTGTACACTAGCTGAGCTATTTTCTCTGAGATGTGATTCTTGTGCGTTGATGGAATCCAGTTGTACGCAGCTATTAACAATAGTGCACCAAATAGAGCATGCATGTCCTTGATGTTCAGTTTGTCCCATCCTGATTTATTTTCTCTACTGAGCACTTCTGCAAGTCTGTCTTGACTGACTGAATTAGCCTCTGCATCTGCCTTGATCTCAGCTTTTATTAACAGAGCTAAATTCAAAGCTTTGTTGATTGTCGTAGGAGAAAACTCATACATATGACCTCGCACTAGTACTTCAACTCCATCAGCAGAGACTTCAGTTGGCAAGTTTGCATAGAATTCACAGACTATTTCCTTGACATCGGATGCTAAGCCTTGCACAGTTGATTCCAGACCAAGATTCTTAATTAAGCCTAGATATCCCCAAGTGTCTACCTTTTTCAAATCAAAAGTTATTTCCTCAATGAACTTTCGAGACAAAAAACTTTTGTACCTTGTTTGAGCCTTCTGAGAAATGAAAACCTTAGATCGAAAGTTGAACTTCTATCTTACTCGTCTTGTACTTGTTTCTCCTACCTTTTGACTCTTCGCAGGTGGTGGAAAACCCAAACTTTTGACTCTTTGTAGGTGGTGGAAGACCCATATGGAACAAGATTAGGCCCAACCGTTTCAGTATCACTTGGTTCATCAATGAGCTGAGGTTGATCTTTGTCATCGTCTTCTCGAGATTCTTGTGACTTAAACCAAAATAAACTTTGCTCAAACCATCAATGGTTACGATTCAAACCAGATTTTAAACTGAACTTTTACTATTCTGTATAAACTCATGTATGACTCTCTGACTGAATCAGTCATTATCTGATATTGATTTTCTTAAAGTAACAAACTGATATTGAAATCTAATCCTTTTGTGAATAGATCAGCTAGCTGTAAATCTGCGACAACATGCTCAATCGAAACTTGTTTACCCTCCACAAGTTCCCAGATAAAGTGATGTCGAATATCAATATACTTTGTTCTTGAATGTTGAGCTGGAGTTTTCGAAATATCAATAGGACTTTTGTTGTCACAGTAAACTTGCAATGTTTCTGAATCCATTCCATAATCGGTTGACATCTGTTTCATCCAAAACAATTGTGTGCAGCAACTTCCCATAGCTATATATTCTTCATCTGCAGTAGATAATGACACGGAATTTTGTTTCTTACTCAACCATGAAATCAAGTTACTCCCAAGAAAGAAACAACCTCCACTTGTACTTTTCCTGTCATCCACACTACCAGCCAGGTCTGCATCACAATATCCTACGAAGTTATTGTTTGATCCTTTTGAATACCAAACTCCAAGATTCACAGTTCCTTTGATATACTTGATGATTCTTTTTACTGCTTCAAGATGAGACTGTTTAGGTTTTGCTTGATATTTGCACATATCCCAACACTCAAACACAAATCTGGTATGCTAGCTGTAAGGTATAGTAATCTTCCAATCATCCCTCGGTAAAGCTTGACATCAACATCCTAACCACTTTCATATTTTGTAAGCTTCACTAATGTACTCATAGGCGTTTTTGGTTCCTTACAACTTTCCAGTTTGAACTTCTTCAATAATTGCTTAGCATAAGTACTCTGAGAAATAAATACTCCTCCATTTGATTGAGTGATCTGTAATCCCAGAAAGTATTTTGATTGAGTGATGTGTCATGCTTTTCACAAACTGATCCACCAATGACTTAGATGTGCTTCCAAAAATAATATCATCTACATAGATTTGAACGACTATGATCTCCTTTCCTTGCTCTGAAATGAAAAGTGTCTTATCGACACTTCCCCTAATGTAACCTTTCTCAATCAAGAATTTAGTCAATCTTTCATTGATTCATTTTGAAATTCTCCACCATGGTCACGTCGAGTCCTTCTGATGCCACCTTTTTCATTAATAAGCTGAAGTGCCCAGATTTTAAAGCTGTTCACTGTATCAAATTTTTCACGAATGAATCTTACCCAAGTATATCTAGAGAAATCATCTACTAATACAAACACATACTTTTTCCCAGCTAAACTTTCAACTTGCATTGGACCCATTAAATCCATGTGTACCAGATCTAACATGGATTTTGTCTGAACATCTGGAACCTTTTTGTGCTGAATTTTCACTTGTTTTCCTTTATTACATGAACCACAACACATTTTGTCTTCTCCCTTGAGATGAGGTACTCCCGGATTATCTCTATATTGACAAGAGTGGATAGATTTCTTGTGTTCATGTGACCCAGTTGTTGATGCCATAGGTTCAGATCCTCTTTGACACTAAAACAGTTTGCGGACTTGTTTTCCCACGTGTAACAATTATTCCCTGATCTTCTTCCTTCTAGACTGATATTACCTTCTTCATATAAGGCTTTGCAATCATCCTTTGTAAAGACAACTGTCAGTCATTCATCACAGAGCTGACTAACACTTATCAAATTAGCTTTCAGGCCCTGAACTAAATATACATTCATTAGTTGTGGAAGAGCAGTGTCACTTGTTCTTCCCTTTCCTTGTATAACACCTTGACCTCCATCACCAAAAGTTACCTTTTCTCCTTTGATTTTCTTGATATCCTGCAAAATTTTTCGCATTCCAATCATATGTCGCGAACATCCACTGTCAAAATACCATGGTCCAGTAGTCTCATGCTCTTCCGTTACATATGCCATATTGCATTTAAAGCCTAATCCTGATGTACTTCCTGATGAATATCTTGAAGCTGTCTGATACAAATCAGATTTCTTCACCCAAATCTGTCTTCGATATCCATTCCAGAAGAACTTACCTTGATGGTTAAGTTTGTTAATCTTCTCCCAGTATATATAACAGAAAATTTTGATATGACCACTCTTTCCACAGAAATAACATCCAGTTTGCTTGATTGTACTACTTTTTGATGACTCAAGAACATGTTGATTCAATCCTGCTGAGTCTGTCCTAATTTAGCTCCCCCATGTTCGATAAATCCTAACCCTCTGTTTGTCTTCTCGGTTTTTCCGTAGCTTAGAATTTTATCCAACTGTTTGGTCCTTGCAAACATTTTAATCTTTCGATGTTGTTGATCAAGTTCTATTTGTAAACCAGCTGTTATTTTATTTTTAGCACATAATTCTTTCTCCAGATTATCAGCTTTGGAAGACAAAGCAAGTTTTTCTTTCAAAAGATTCACAGCTTCCTTGCTGATTTTCTTCTCGTCTTCAAGCTCATTCTGTAATTAATCAAGATGAGCTTTTTCTTTCATAAGTTCTTGATTTTATTTACCAATTCTAATCAGAGTTTCTCGAACTTCTTTGTAACTAGTAACAAAATCAACTTCCACTTCATTCTCAGATTCTGATTCAGATACTTCTTTTCCATCATCAAACTCTGTAACTCCTACTAACACAACAAAATTCAAAATTTCTTCTTCATCTTCACTATCATCTTCTGACTCTTCTTCAATACCCCTCATGGATTTTTTTTTTCGATTATGTAAATCACTCACACATTCATCCTGAGAGTGTCCCAATCCTATACATGTTGAGCACTTTAATTCACGTCTTTTAACCGTTGGACATTCACGAACAAAGTGACCAAAGCATTTGCATTCATGACATTGCATATCAGCTTTTCTTGAAGGTTTGCTTTCTTCTGTGTTCTTTTTGAATGAACCAAACATTTTCTGTCCTTGCTCAACTTTTCTTAAAGCTCGATCAAATCTTCGTACCAGCATACTTAAATGATCTTTTTCTTCTTTCTGAATTTTACTCTCACAAGATGTTAGTGCCAACCCTTTCGTCTTTTTAACGCCTCCTATTTCCATCTCAGGCGCTTGAAGCATTCCAACAACCTCTCCAAAACTAAGATCATATGTGTTATTAGAAACATTCAAAGCAGTTTTGTAAGCCATGAACCTTGAACCTTGATGGTAAACATCTCAAAAATTTCTTAACTAGCTTTTTATCTTTGTATTTCTTTCTAAGAGTTACTACTTCTTGTGCTAAAGAACTGAGTTTAGAACTAGAATCAGAGATTGACTCATGTTCTTCCATTATGAGATTTTCAAACTTTGAAGCCAGTATGTCTTTTCTTGAGTTTTGCACGTTGGTTGGTCATTCATAATGAGTATGCAAGATGTCCCATGCCTCTTTTGCAGTTTCGCATCCTTGAATCAACTCAAACTGCTTCCTACCAATGCTGCAATAAATGGCCGTAAGAGCTCTAGCATTAAACTTGGATTTTTTAATTCATCATCTGTCCAATCTTTCTCCGGTTTAGCCACACTTGCGTCTGCTTCATTCTTGATCTTTGGTTCCTCCCATTTTTCTAGAACCACTTTCCATGCTAAAACATCAATACCTCTTATCACAGATTTTATTCTTGATTTCCAAAAACCATAGTTACCGTCCTCTAGCATAACCTTATTACCGTTGATAAGCTCCTGATAGCTCTCCATCTTTTCCATAGAATCTCACCTGTATGTATTCCTCACAAGTGACTGCTCTGATACCAATTGAAAGTGCAAGAGCTATTACGATTTAGATCAAGAAGTAACACAAAAGTTTCTTAAACGATTCTTTTGATTAATAGAAAATATGTGTACAAGGTTTCTCCTTAAACTATTTTCTATTCTCTCAATCTCACGTTCTCAGATCACACGTTGATCTAGAACCTCTCAAGAAACCCTCAGCCTCTCTTAAGTTCTTAGCTTTCTTTGACGAAACTAAAACTTAATTGCTAAGAATTCTTTTTTCTTAATTGTGCTAATCTTTTCTGAAACCTTAGCACTCTATTTATACTAAATAGATCGTGACTTTACAACAAACCATATTCCTATTCTAAGACAAATAGAAATTGACAATTTCTTTTTCTACGATTAGAAAATTGTCCTTTTTCTCTGTTTTCTTTTTCTCTCATAAAATAAACTCTTAAATCTTCTTCAACTATTCTCTAAGCTTTTCTTTCTTTGTTTGAATAATAACTGCCTTAATTGATTTCTTTATTTTGATGTCACAACATCTGTTTTGTTGATTTACTTCTTTCATGTTCTTTGAATTAGAACAATGACTCTGTCAAATGTTGCATCTTCATTATCTACTTATTTATTTATTTATAGCATGTGGTTTTTGTTTTTTCAATTATTTATAGCTTGCGGTAAGGACGCTTTTTTGCCCATTACGTTTCCAATTTTTTTTTTTGTGTTGTTAAATTCCTTTTACTCTTACTCTAAACATTCCTTGTTTTGCTTTGATTTATTTAGGTCTATGAGAGCTCCTCTATATAAAAATAGACTCATAGGAAAGCTTTGCCTAATGAGGCTCATTAAGCTCGGAGGGCAGAACGAAAATTTTGCAGAGGACGCAGAAGAAACCCTAGAGAGAAGACTTCCCTATAAATAACAGAAGAAACCATTAGACGCGGGATCCTGATCCAGAAGTTATTATCCAGGGAATGAAAGAGAGAATCAGAGCTTAGCTCGAAAACCTTAGTTCACTTTTCTATTTCTTTGTAACCACCAATATCATTTATCGTTAATAAAAGCTTTCGCTGAGTTTCTCCTGAAAAACCCTAAATTATATATTGTTACAACCTACTTTGGAGACTTTGATCGAGAGACATCACCCCATCATCGAGAAGCCTCACTTTCCAGTCATTTCCTTCACGTACGGGACCAGTTCGCTTACCAAGGAGGATTTCAGCCCAACAACGTATGTTTCAGCCCAAGAGTGAACCATCCCACCTCATTAAACCATCAAGAAGTTCAAACAACTGAAGATCCACCCAATAGAAGACCCGAACCGAAACCACCCTTCGAACCTTACCCGTGGATCCACAAGAAGCCATTTAAGGAAAGTTTGAATCTATTTCATTTAGGCGCATCTCAGCATCGCATATGGGAACCAGGGGATCATCTAGAGACTAATCTACATGTCCTAAGGTGTACCACACCTCACCTGATCAGGCGGAATCAATTTCAAGCTTCACTTACCATATATGAACCTGTTTGCCTTTAAAACACAACGGTCACATTCCTATAAAATTGTGCGCATCAAGAAGCTTCATACAATGGACCAGGACATCCCAAGATCACATCTCTTCCAGCCCAAGTTGTCCAGACTCAAGGCGCATCACCATTTTCCTTTTCTATATAGCCCGCGGATCACCTCACACCTTCAACGGCTCTATTTCTATTAAATGTTTGATTTGTTTCTTTTGACAAGATGACCGTTTGTGGTCCTTCCTATTTAAACTTAGTCTAGTTTTTCATTTGTACTCAGCCTTCTACGAAATTAAGAAATAAACAGTTTGTGTTTTCTTTCAAAAGCGAGTGTCTTTTGATATTATCTTGTTCACTTGAGTATTGTGTGTGATTCCTATACTCTCTAGTTCGTGTGGAATAATAACTTGTGAGATTCAAGTTGTTCTTTCATGTGTTGATTGTGCGATTCAGTCATCAAAATCCTATCTCCATCTCTACCTTCGTCCATCGATCCCTTTCAAGCCGAAGCCTTGAAACCGAGAATCATAAATCTAAAGTGTGATTCCTAGGGTTTATATCACTGTGTCTATTTGCTTTGATTATTTAGTGAGGACTCCATTAAGGAGAGCTCATTTTTGGTGTTTGGTTTGGTTTCTTAAATTTTACGGTTTATCGGTTTTATAAAACTTCAAACTATATAAAAATCGTATGTAACTTATTTTAGTATGGTATTGTTTTTAAAGTTTGTCAGTTTTATAAAAAAATAAAAGCATATGAAATTTGGTTTGGTTTATTCCATGATTTTTCGGTAAAAAGATAACAACTTTGCTACATAATACAAAAACAATTATATGCTAGGAAAGAGATAAATTATAAAGAAAAAAACAAACATAGACAATACTAAATTAAGTTATGAAATAAGTATATATAGAAAATTAGTGCATTAATAAATCACTAAAATTGAATTGTGGTATAATTCAACACGAGCAATTAGATTTTTAAACAAGAGATGTGAACGAGTTCATTGGTAATAAATAATTATACATATATATATATATATATATATATGTAATAATTTTTTTTTTTTTTACATCAAAATTAAAACGTATATAATAAATTTAGATTTATTATAGTCGTGAGTGATATAATGCATTAGGGTAAGGCCCATGCAAAACAAAAAGCTAACACTCTAAAAATTTGCAGTCGCTATTTTTTTGTGGTGGTTCAGATCTGCAGATTCCTTATGCGGCAGTTGCTATGTTTTTGCCATTTATGATGCAAGGAATCCATGGATATGATTGTAGTCGAAAGGGAACTCAGTCAAAATCTATACCAATTAATCAAAACACATATACAAGAAAATACATAAAGAAAAAAAAAACCATCGTGTTTGTGTATTGAAATGAATTCGTCAAATACATTGAAAACATCAATCCAGTAACATCCCCTTAAATATAGTCCACCATCGATCTCTGTCGACTCTCCTCTGTCTTGCTCTCTTCTCCTTCCTCTGCAGATATTTGGATTAAGAGGTACAAATGTCTCTGATTTTTTAAGTTACTCATCATAGTGTTCTGGATTTCCCAACATTCCCATTCATTTGATCTTCGACAGCATCTTCTGTCTTGTTGTTAGTTTTTTTTTTTTTTTTTTTTTTTGTTAGAAGTTTAGAATTGTTGGGTTTTATGCTGTTCGGTCGCCGTACCGGAGTTCTCGTGAGTAGGGATCTATACGTTTGCTCCGATTCAGGAATTTATCACTTTTTTCTTTTCTTTGTTGATTGTCTTAATGTCTCAGTTTTTACACGAGTATTCGCTGGACTTGTTTTGCTAGCTAACGTTGGGCTAATTGATTATCCTAAGATTTGGAGAGACTATTGTATATGTTAATTTTGGGTCTCATTTGCTGTTTTCTTGTTTGTGTGGTCTAATTTGTCAATATCAGAAAATGGGTGTAGCTGAAAACAGCCTTGAAATGGAGATTGGCATGGGTAAGAGCTATATATCTATCGGTTAATGTGAATAAGGGTATCTATGCTATATCATAAGTAAGTATCCTTGGTAGTGAAATGGATCGCGAGAATCTTATGAATCTTGATAATCTTTTGTCGTTCAAAGATGGCATTAATTTGTGTGGATTTTTTTTTTCTTTGACACTTTTCTTCTTATACCTACGGCAGAGTATAGAACTGTTTCTAGTGTTGCGGCACCTCTTTCCAGCCCCCAAGAATTCAAGGTATTTCCTTAGAGATTGCTGTTTGGGTTTTTGTTGGACTTCCTGATGATACTGCTTTTTTGGCTTTAGGGACCTAAATACCAAGAGATCCGTCTTGGGGATGGTACTACACGACGGGGTAAAGTTCTACAAGTTGATGTGGGGGGGAAAGCTGTTTGTGAAAATTTTCCTCTCTTCATTCATTAGATATTTGCTGCTCTAGTATTAAATCTGACTTTGTGTTTAAATGTTCGGTTCCAGTGTGGGCCAAGTGTGTCCGTTTGGCATTTTGCTTTTTGGTTATGGCCATGCTTTTTGTAGGCTGAATTGGCTTACTCAGTTACTCTAATGGGCATAATAATCCAGAGGAGGTAGTCCAATTCTTATTGAACAGGAAACCTAAAATTTTACTCCAATGGACCCCTCATGTTTCTCAGAAGATTAAGCTAGCTGTGAGAGGAGGTATATAGTATTTTATTTTCTTTTTTGATTGAGTACCACGAGGATGAGATCTTTATTGATGTTATATATATGCATAGGTTGTGCGTAAGCATCCAGTGACTACAAGTGGCTTAGCTCACATATAAGGATTTTGGTTGTGTCATATGTAGATGTTAGAACCAAGAAAGTCAACACCTTTTCTTTTAGCTTAAGAAAGATGCAAGCTTTGAGCTTAGAACTTAAAAAAGAATTTATCTCAACTCTATGTTTCTCTCGTTTGTAAAGGAAAGAGCAAAAATAAAGAACACACAGCAAATTTACGAGTTCACGTTCCAATCCGGAAACGCTACGTTTTCGCCGAGATCTACTCGGAAGTCCACTAAGACTTTGCTCAAATCTAGAGCCTTTAAGGTTCTTACAACTTCTCTCTCAATACAAACTTGTTCTCATCCCACTCTTACAAGTTTTCCATAGTTCTCTTTATAAAGACAAAGAGAGAACCTTACCCGACAACTTGTGCTCCAATCTTCTAGTTGTCGGCTCTCTCTCTCTCAATCAAAGCCTGACTCGTACGAACCGGAGGCTCACGCGTCTGTTCGCTACCATCCAATTTCTGCTTGTACGATTAGTTTCAGGTAATGACGCCATGAGAGAGAATGAGAGAGCGAGAGAGAAGAAGAAAGCTTTAGATCTTGGTTCAAAAAGTGAACCCTCTGTTAGGTACATAGGTTCTTATCACTGGGACAACTTTAGTAAAGATGTCAGCTGGATTCCAAATTGTTGAGATTTTAACAACCTTGATTCCTCCTTCTGCTATCTTCTCTCTGATGAAATGATATCTTACATCAATGTGCTTTGTCCTCTCATGATGGACTGAGTTTTTGGACAACGCAATAGCACATTGAGAATCACTCAGAACTTCAACAACATCCTGCTTGAATCCCATTTCCTCTGCCAACCCTTTCAGCCAAATAGCTTCTTTGACTGCATCTGCTAGGGCCATGTACTCAACTTCGGTGGTGGAGAGAGCAACGACTTTTTGGAGTCCTGATTTCCAACTTATGGTGTTCCCTCCTGCTGTAAATACACACCCAGTAACAGATCTTCTCCTACCTGGATATGTGGCATAATCAGAGTCACAATAACCTCTGATTTTGAAATGTTCTTGCTTTTTAAATTGTAGACTCACTTTCTTGGAACCTTTTATGTACCTCAATACCCACTTCACAGCTTGCCAATGATCCTTAGTGGGGTTTGTCATGAATCTACTAACTACACCAACTGAATGTGCTAGATCAGGTCTTGATCCAATCATCAAGTACATGATGCTCCCAATAGCATTTGAGTAAGGTACTGACTTCATAAATTCCATTTCTTCTGTTAGAGTCTCTTCAGTGGCTGCTCTCAGCTTGAAATGGCCACCCAATGGTGTATGGGCTGTCTTACACTCATCCATCTTGAAGGTTTGCAGAACCTTCTCTACATACTGTTCTTGGGGATAGCTCTAGAATCCCCTTCTCTCTGTCGCGCTTAATCTCCATACCCAGGATCTTCCTTGCAGGTCCTAAATCTTTCATCTCAAACTCATGATGAAGCAAATTTTTCAGTCTTTGGATCTCTTCCTGGTCTTTCGAAGCTATCAACATATCATCTACATAGAGGAGCAAGTAGGTATATGTTTGATTAATTAGTTCTTTAATATAGACACAAGAATCATACCTGCTTCTTCTGTAGCCTGAACTCATCATGAATAAGTCAAATCTCTGGTTCCATTGTCTTAAGAGATTGCTTTAATCCGTACAGAGATTTCTTGAGAAGACAAACTTTTTCTGGTTCTCCTTCTACCTTATATCTTTCAGGTTGTTCCATCAAGATGTATTCTTCTAACTCACCATGGAGAAAGGCTGTCTTTACGTCCATCTGTTCTAATTCCATATTAAACTGGACCACAATTGAGAGTAGATACCTTATGGAGACATGCTTGACTACATGAGAAAAAATCTCTTGATAGTCTATTCCTTCCTTCTGAGAATATCCCTTAGCCACCAGTCTGGCTTTGTATCTTGGTGGCTCAACTCCTGGAATACCAGCCTTTCTTGTGTATATCCATTTACACCCAATGATCATCTTCATCATCGGTTTGTCTTCTAGTATCCATGTGTTGTTCTTGAATAATGATCTCATTTCTTCATCCATAGCTTCCTTCCATTCTTTACTCTCTGAACTTGTGATAGCTTCCTGATAAGATTTTGGTTCAGGAGCTTCACCATCTTCAGTTGTGTTCAAAGCAAAACCAACCAGATTAACTTCTTCAACAAACCTTTGAGGATCTTTAACAGGTCTTCGAACCCTATCTCTGGCCAGTTGATAGTTTTCAAGACTGTAATCTTCTAAATCTTCTTAAGATTCTTCCTCATCTTGTTGACTTATGACTTTGGAGTCACTGGTTGTTGCTTCGTTTGAGTTTTCTGAACTTTCTCCTCCTAAATCCATATACCCTTCTATTTCAGATAATCCACTCAACTCAATATCCAGTCTTTCCCTTTCTGTGAGTCTTCTTTCTTCATGTTTCTTGTTCAACGCTTCAATATCTTTGAACATTAAGCTTTCTTGAAAAACTACATCTCTGGAAATAACACACTTGTTGTCTTCTAATAACCAGATCCTGAATCCTTTAACCCTTGTTGGGTAACCCACAAATATACCTTTCTTTTCTCTTGGATTCAGTTTCCCTTGATCCGAATGCACATATGCAATTGAGCCAAACTTTCTCAGCATCTTGTAATCAGGAGGATGTCTTGTCCACACTTCATCAGGTATCTCAAAATCCAGTGAAGAACAATGACTTTTATTGATCAGAAACACTGCTGTGGCAGCTGTTTCTGCCCAAAACTGTTTCCCCACACCTGATTCACTCAGCATACATCGAACTTTGTCCATTATGGTTCTATTCATTCTTTTTGCAACACCATTTTGCTGCGGTGTATAGGCACACGTCCTATGCCTAACAACACCCTCTTGCTTACAGTAAGCATCAAACTCCTGGTTGCAGAACTCAAGACCATTATCTGTCCTCAATGTCTTTAGCTTCTTGCCTTGTTGATTTTCTGTCAAGATCTTCCACTCCACAAACTTGCTAAACGCTTCATCTTTGGTCTTTATGAAGTAAATCCAAGTTTTCTTGGTAAAGTCATCAATAAATATTATAAAATATTGACACTTACCTAGTGAAAGTGGCATGGATGGAGACCCCCAGAGATCCGAGTGAATATAGTTAAGTTTCTCCTTTGTGACATGCTTTGCTGTTCCAAAACTGACTTTATGCGTCTTACCGAAAACACAGCTTTCACAAAACTTCATATCTTTCACTCTGCTTCCATCTAGATGACCCTTTCTAACTAACACTTTTAACCCTTTTGAACCAATATGGCCCAGCCTACTATGCCACAAGCTGGTTTCATCACCCACATTATCACTAACATTTGCTTCTCCTGTTAGAGTAGTTCCTTGGAAGAAATATAAAGTGTTTTTCTTATTTCCTGTTAAAACAGTCAAGTCATCTTTGAAGATTCTCAAGATTCCTCCTTTTGATTCAAACCAACAACCCTTATCTTCTAGAGTCCCTAGAGAAATAAGATTCTTAGACATTCCAGGAATATACCTGACTTGGGTAAGCAGTATGGTGGATCCATCTTCATTCACTACTCTGATATTGCCAACACCTTTGAAATCCGAGTAAGTGTCATTACCCATTCTTACTTTCCCACTATTCGTCTCCTCGAAGTCCAAAATCCAGTCTTTCCTGCAAGTCATGTGGAAGAAACAACCCGTGTCTAATACCCATGTGTCTGCCGTGACTTCAGCATAGCCAAGTAAGACATTAGAAACCACTAAAGCTGCAGCATCAGTGGTTTGAGAAGTAACTGTTGAAGCTTCTCCTGAAGAACCTTGCTTGTTCCTTTTCTTCCACACATAACATTGCTTCTTAAAATGTCCTTCTTTCCCACATATCCAGCATATTTTTGCACCTCCTTTAGACTTGGATCTACTCTTGTTCCTGTTGTTGTTTGATCCCTGACCTCTTTTTTTCCAATCTACCTCTGTCTTGAACAAACAAACCATTTGAGTTATTCTTTAGCAGCTTGCCACTTGCTCCCAGTTCCAGAATCTTAGATCTTATGGCGCCTGTGATTTCGTCTAGAGCTAGAGTGGTCTTGCAATACTTCAATGTCTCTTTTAGTTGATCAAACTATTTAGGCAGAGACATGAGCAAGACAATAGCTTGGTCTTCATCTGGGACCGTAACTTTCACATTCTCTAGATCTGATATAAGCTTGAAAAAATCATTTACATTCTCTTCCACTGTCATGCTTTCACTCATCTTGTAGCCATATAGCCTTTGCTTGAGATAAATATGGTTGGGAAGAGATCTAGCCATAAACAATTTATCTAGTACCTTTATCATTCCAACAGCGGTTTTCTCCTTAATGACCTTCCTCAGGACATTGTTTCCCAAGCTTAAAATGATAGTGGATCTGGCTTTTCCTTTCTTTTCCTTCAGGACTTTGTCTACTGCTTTTGTTGGTGTAGTTTTAGAGACTGTTGTTTCTGCTTCTCCAGTTTCTGCAATTGATCCCTCTTCTTCAGAAGCATCCTCTTCTCCCAACCCGTCTAGAAGACCCCGAATCTCCAAATGTGCAAGCAACGTTTCTTTCCAGAGTATGTAATCTCCTTCTCCATCAAACTTCTCTACCTCAACCTTTCCTGAAGACATCTTGTGAGGTTCTCCTTGCTCCTAGGTTGTAACCTGGAGCTCTGATACCAAACTGTGGATGTTAGAACCAAGAAAGTCATCACATTTTCTCTTAGACTTAAGAAAGATGCAAGCTTTGAGCTTAGAACTTAAAAAGGAATTTCTCTCAACTCTCTGTTTCTCTCGTTTGTAAAGGAAAGAGCAAAAATAAAGAACACGCAGCAAATTTATGAGTTCACATACCAATCCGGAAACGGTACGTCTCGCCGAGATCTACTCGGAAATCCACTAAGACTTTGCTCAAATCTAGAGCTTTTAAGGTTCTTACAACTTCTCTGAAACGACCACACCCGTTTTTTTTTTTTGAACAACTATTACGCCCATACATAATAGTTAAACGGATTCGCAACGATAACTCAGATTTATTAAAACACCAAACAAACCGTCAAACAACAGAAAAGCAATTATTGAAACATAACAGGTTCACAAACAACAACCGTACTCCAACAACAACAAACATACAACCCGAGTCCTAATCATCCCCTCCTTCAAGCCGCAATTCCACGATCACACCTTATCTTTATCTGCAACTCAGAAACACACACAGAGATGCGTAAGTATTATCACAAATACTTAGTGAGGCGGTCCTCCCATCTACGAGCTATACACACAAGCAAGTAAGATGGTAACCCGCTCACAACGCACAATGCAACAAAAACACAAAACGAAAAACAACCGGATCGATCGATCCAAGCTTGGATCGATCGATCCTGACCACACCAATATGGATCGATCGATCCTAGCCTTGGATCGATCGATCCGAACACAACAGAACGATCGATCGATCAATCCTCCCTTGGATCGATCGATCCTCTTACCTTTGAACTTTAGCCACGACCTGCAACACTAGATCGATCGATCCCACCCTGGATCGATCGATCCTCAAGTCTCTGCAACTCAGATCGCAACTTCCACCACCGCAAACGACCAACAACCACCAAACCTTGCTTCCTACAGGCAATTAAACACACATCCAAGCCCCAAACAACTAGGAAACAAGCCACAAAACACAGAACAAGCAACCACACTCCAAAGATTCCATAACTAACCAAACATCAAAACACACAAACCTTAATTGCTTAGATCAGCTCATGGTACGCACTCACCTTGATTCTGGACGGAAAATAGAGCCACAAACAGCTCACAACAAACAGGAGAACCTCCACACCGCAACAACCGATCCTTCTGCAACTCAAACCACCAAGCTTCTTCTTTTGAACAACAACAAGCTTCTCCCTTTGATCTCACACACTACACCCCAAACTTTCGAATTCACACTCTCCAAGACCTCACAAAAGCTCCACAAAACGTTCAGGAAGAAGGAGAAGGAAGAAACCCAAATAATGGAGGATGGTGAGACCAAAGAGAACAAAAAGGAAGGTTGCCGACAGGACCGGATCGATCGATCTTCCACCGGATCGGTCGATCTGCTACGCCCAGCGAACTGGATCGATCGATCCAGCACTTGGATCGGTCGATCCACACCTTCCCAAAGCTGGATCGATCGAACCAAAAACTTCGGGTCGATCGTCCACTCTGCCGCAGGACCACAAGCGCTTCCACTACGATGGACCGATCGATCCACTCCTTGGATCGGTCGATCCATGGCCCTAAGCCACAACAACCTTGGAACACAGACCTGGATCGATCGATTCAGCCCCGGATCGATCGATCCCCTCTCTTTTCCGAACACAAATCGACTTTTCGACACTCGATCAATCCGCTTTCTGTGCTCGAGAAAAGGCTAATCCCGAAACACTCATGATTGACTCCAAAGAGAGAGATCACACTTCGACAACAACAGAGAACGAAACGCCACAACACGAATACTCTGGAACACGGGCGTTACAATTCTCCCCCACTAACCTGGATTCGTCCCCGAATCCTTGGCACAATTCATCCGCGATGAACTCCAACTCACAATCGTCTCAACGATTCTCTTCTCAACCTTGACCAACCCGGTCAATACATCACAACACGAGATTGATCACTACCAACTTCTGAGGTCCACATTCAGTCTCTATACTTATAACCACGTCCTAGACATTCATTGCTCCCAACACAACTCGTACTCGTACCAATCCATTCTCAGGACCGAAGTCCTTTGAATTCTCGGTACCCCATGCCACTCACATTCTTGGGTCACAAAGTCCCTCAAATTATCGGCACAAAACCCGTACCACTCACACTCTTAGACACAAAGTCTTCGAGCTCTCGGTACTACACATACCACTCGCACTCTCAGGCCACACGTCCCTCGGACTATGGATAAAACACATACCACTCCCACCCTCCGGTCACATGTCCTTTGAGCTATGGGTATCTGGGGACTAAACCTCCCCTCACGAGTTGTACAGGACCAACCCGTCCTTAGAGCAATAAAGTCTAACGAAACGTCTATAAGTATCTCCGACCAAAACTACCTCACATGATCTTCGTATAACATCGCAATGTCATACACCACCATCAATATCCTCAACCCGAAATATCATCACCAGTACGACCAACCCTCAGGTCGACTCGAAACATCCCTGCGCACAGGAAAGTTTCTCATATCCAACTACGAAGGATAATTCCAGTTTATACTCGCATAAACTTTTATCTCACAACACAAGTCATGACCAATAAGAAATACACATCTTATTATCCACAATCAAATGTATTAATCGTTTACAACCCAAAACGAAATACAATAAGATACAACGAGTACAAAACTTAACTCCGGAACTCGAACCAGCGGTGAAACTACTCAAGCCGCAGCTTGCTTCTCGAACCACTTCTTGAATCTAGCTTTCATCCGCTCCTCTGGTTCCCAATTCTCCTCTTGAACACCGTCACAGTCCCACAAGACTCTTATCATCGGAATCTTCTTCCGACGAAACTCTTTGACCCTCCGGTCGAGAACCCTCACTGGTCTCGCCTCCAAGGTCATATTAGGCTGGAGATCTGACGGAATCTCAGCCAATACCCTGTCATCCTTATGCAAGCACTTCTTCAGCATCGACACATGGAAAACCTTGTGAAATGCTTGCATAATCTCCGGTAACTCTAACCGGTACGTGACTGGTCCAACACGATCAACAATCAGAAATGGACCCATATACCTCGGACTCAACTTAGTCTCGGTAATGGACCTGTTTGGACCTCGCAACATCGCCATCTTGAGATACACTCTATCTCCCACCTCAAACTCAAGCTCTTTTCTCCTCTTATCGGCATAACTCTTTTGCCGATCCTGAGCTTCCTTCATGTTCAGTTTCAAAACCTGGATCTTCTCCGTAGTTTCCTGAACAAAATCCGCACCCAATGTGCTCCTCTCCCCCACTTGGGTCCAGCACAACGGTGTACGACACGGTCTTCCATATAGAGCCTCGTATGGAGCCATCCCAATACTCGCCTGGTAGCTATTGTTATACGCAAACTCTACCAAGCTCAGGTGATCCACCCAATGATCACCCCAATCCAGAACACACATCCTCAGCAAATCCTCCAGAGTCTGGATCGTCCTCTCGGATTGCCCATCTGTCTGAGGAGGATACGTGGTACTCAAATGCACCTTCGTGCCCATCTCCGTCTGGAACGCTTGCCAGAACTCCGAAGTGAACTTAGGATCCCGGTCTGACACGATACTCACCGGTACCCCATAAAGTCTCACTATCTCCTGCACGTACTTCTTAGCCAATACCAAAGCTCCATCGGTTTTCTTGATGGCCAGAAAACGTGCACTCTTGGTCAAACGATCCACAATGACCCAAAACGCATTCTTAGTCCGAGAAATTGGCAACCCCACTATGAAATCCATGGTAATCATATCCCACTTCCACTCTGGAATGGGTAAACTCCGCAGCAATCCGTTCGGAACCTGATGCTCAGCCTTCACTAACTGGCACGTATCACACGCTGCGACCCAGTTAGCTACATCTTTCTTCATCCCGACCCAGTGATAATACCGCTTGAGATCACGCTACATCTTTGTCGCTCCCAGATGAATTAAAAACATACTCGCATGAGCCTCACTCAGGATTTCTCGCCTCAAACCCTCATCCTTGGGTACGCATACCCGCCCATGCACCAAAATAGTCCCATTAGCAGAGACCTCATATTCTGAACCTGCTTCTCTGGAAACATTAACCAAACCCTCATCCTTCTCCTGAGCTAACCGAACTCTGCTCAGAAGATCCGCCTGATTAGCTGCCTCCAAACCCAACGGTTCCTGAGATAACACACACAATCTCAACGAACCAAGCTCACACACCAACGACTCCATGTCCTGCTTCCTAGCCGAAATCACACGTTTGCGACTCAAAGCATCCGCAACCAAGTTCGCTTTACCAGGATGGTAAGCGATCTCCAGATCATAATCTGCCACTAACTCCATCCAACGCCTCTGCCTCAAATTCAACTCAGGCTGAGTGAAAATGTACTTCAGGCTCTTATGATCTGTAAACACCTGAACTTTTCCACCATACAGATAAGACCTCCAAATCTTTAAAGCGAACACTACCGCAGCCATCTCAAGATCATGGGTAGGGTAGTTGCCCTCATGCTTCCTCAACTGCCTCGAAGCATAAGCAATCACCTTTCCCTGCTGCATCAACACACAACCCAGACCAACTCCAGAAGCGTCTGCATACACCACATAAGGCTCACCCGGCTCGGGTAATGCCAATACTAGCGTACTAGTCAACATCGTCTTCAAGTTTGCGAAACTCTCCTCACACTCAGGAGACCAAACAAAAAGAACATCCTTCCCTGTCAGCCTCGTCATAGACTTAGCCATACTCGCAAAACTCTTAACGAACCTCCTGTAATAACCTGTTAACCCGAGAAAACTCCTAATCTCGGTAGCATTCCTCGGCCTCGGCCATTCCCTGATAGCCTGAATCTTCTCCGGATCCACAGAAACTCCCTCTGCAGAAACAATGTGACCCAGAAATCCGATCTCTCGTTGCCAGAAACTACACTTGCTCAACTTCGCAAATAGTTTCTGCTCCCGCAGCTTCTCTAGAACAACTCTCAGATGCACCTCATGCTCCTCGGGACTCTTCGAATACACCAAAATGTCATCGATAAAGATGATCACAAACTCATCCAGATACTCCTGGAACACACTGTTCATCAACCTCATGAACGCCGCTGGTGCATTCGTCAACCCAAATGGCATCACCACAAACTCGTAGTGTCCATATCTCGATCTGAAAGCCGTCTTTCAGATATCCGTCTCATCAATCGGAATCTGATGATATTCTGATGCCAAGTTTATCTTGGAGAACCAAGTAGCCCCTCTTAACTGATCCAACAACTCATCAATCCGCGGAAGAGGATACCTGTTCTTCACAGTGACTCGGTTCAGTCCCCGATAATCGATGCACAATCGGAAACTCTCATCCTTCTTCTTTACAAACAACACCGGCGCTCCCCACGGTGAAGTACTCGGTCAGATAAAACCCTTACCCAACAACTCTTCTAGCTGCTTCTTCAGCTCTGCCATCTCTGCTGGAGCCATCCTGTACGGTGCCTTAGATATCGGCATCGTTTCGAGTTTCAACTCAGTCGTGAAAGGATCAGACCGAGACGGCGGTAATCCCTGCAACGATTGGAAAACATCATGAAAATCCTGAACAACCCGAATATCCCCAACCGCAACCTCTCCAACAGTCTCTGATGTGACAATCGTCACCAGATACCCCTCGCGACCTTTCTCGATCATACTCTCTGCCTGCATGGCCGAGATCACGAGACTCCCTGAAGTCGGTCTCACTCCCTGATAAACCAACCTCCCTGCCTTCCTCTCGAAGACAACGCGTCCTCGGTGACAATCCAGATGAGCTCTGAACTTCTCAAGCCAATCCATGCCCAGAATGACGTCGTAAAGCTCCACCGAGCAAATGACCAAATCCGCTGGCATAGATTCTCCAGCCACTTGGACATCCACGTCCACAACTCGACCATGAATAGCCAGTAGTTTTCCTCCAGCCACTCTAACAAAACCCAACCGCTCCTCGGGTGCTCCCCGTAATTTGCCCTTCCCGACAAATTCCGGAGTAATGAAGCAATGAGATGCTCCAGAATCAAACAACACGTGGGATGCAACACCTCCCACAACCAGGGTCCCTGCATATTTTCCATATGCTCAGAACCCTGACACCCCACTATGGAGACCATAAATTCTAAAACACAAGAATTTAACTCACGTAAGTTTAACAAACATACCTGTGATCAGCCTGGAACTCGGGCCTCCCGTCTCCACAATGGAATACACTCGGGGCACCACTGCACTCTGGCTAGCTGGCGACACAGTTGCTCCCTCTCGCTGCAACTTGGGGCATCTAGGCTTGATATGCCCCGAACTATCCTGGCTAACACACCCCTCCACCAGAGATGCGCATCATCCTCCAGATAATAAACTGCCAGGTCCACCTGGTATCTCTCCGGACACCTAATCGAGAAGAAGTTCCGCTCCAACCTCCTTCTCCATGCATCCGCAACCTCAGGATTGGCACTCCCCGAAAAGAATTCCGTGCCAAGCCTCTGCATCTGCTCCATCACCCTCAGGTAGGATTGGAGCTCGTCTGCAACTGCAGCCCTCGGCTGCACCTCAACCACTGGCGGCACAACCACTGGTGGCACAACAGGAGCCTGCGCCGGTACCCTCTCTGGTAACCGCTCCAACAGCAAGGCCAGCAAATCCGCAATGCGGTCATCTCGAGCCTGAGCAAACTCCGCTGCAGAACCCGCAGCCACACCCTCAGACCTCCCCTGATACGCATGCGGAGCCGCACCTCGCTCAACCGTAGGACTCCGCGCTACACTCTCAGCCACCGCTGGAACACGACTACGACCTCTACCGCGGCCACGGCCTCTACCACGACCTCTAGCACCTCTAGCCATCTGAACCATCAAGAACAGAGGCTAAGATACTAAACAACTTACAGAATAAAGATAACTTACCGTGGAATCTCGAGGATCGAAGAGGATGATTCTAAGACCCCATGCTCGAACAAATTGACTAACTACCACATAATCAATTCTAGCATACAACAATTCAACGGTTCAAACACATGCACCAAGCAACATGAAATCCTAGAACCGTATAGGCTCTGATACCAAAATGAAACGACCACACCCGTTTTTTTTTTTTTGAACAACTATTACGCCAATACATAATAGTTAAACGGATTCGCAACGATAACTCGGATTTATTAAAACACCAAACAAACCGTCAAACAACAGAAAAGCAATTATTGAAACATAACAGGTTCACAAACAACAACCGTACTCCAACAACAACAAACATACAACCCGAGTCCTAATCATCCCCTCCTTCAAGCCGCAATTCCACGATCATACCTTATCTTTACCTGCAACTTAGAAACACACACAGAGATGCATAAGTATTATCACAAATACTTAGTGAGGCGGTCCTCCCATCTACGAGGTATACACACAAGCAAGTAAGACGGTAACCCGTTCACAACGCACAATGCAACAAAAACACAAAACGAAAAACAACCGGATCGATCGATCCAAGCTTGGATCGATCGATCCTGACCACACCAACATGGATCGATCGATCCTAGCCTTGGATCGATCGATCTGAACACAACAGAACGATCGATCGATCGATCCTCCCTTAGATCGATCGATCCTTTTACCTTTGAACTTTAGCCACGACCTGCAACACTGGATCGATCGATCCTCAAGTCTCTGCAACTCAGATCGTAACTTCCACCACCGCAAACGACCAACAACCACCAAACCTTGCTTCCTACAGGCAATTAAACACACACCCAAGCCCCAAACAACTAGGAAACAAGCCACAAAACACAGAACAAGCAACCACACTCCAAAGATTCCATAACTAACCAAACATCAAAACACACAAACCTTAATTGCTTATATCAGCTCATGGTACGCACTCACCTTGATTCTGGATGAAAAACAGAGCCACAAACAGCCCACAACGAACCGGAGAACCTCCACACCGCAACAACCGATCCTTCTACAACTCAAACCACCAAGCTTCTTCTTTTGAACAACAACAAGCTTCTCCCTTTGATCTCACACACTACACCCCAAACTTTCGAATTCACACTCTCCAAGACCTCACAAAAGCTCCACAAAACGCTCAGGAAGAAGGAGAAGGAAGAAACCCGAATAATGGAGGTAGGTGAGACCAAAGAGAACAAAAAGGAAGGTTGCCGACAGGACCGGATCGATCGATCCTCCACCGGATCGATCGATCCAGCACTTGGATCGGTTGATCCACACCTTCCCAAAGCTGGATCGATCGAACCAAAAACTCCGGGTCGATCGTCCACTCTGCCGCAGGACCACAAGCGCTTTCACTACGATGGACTGATCGATCCACTCCTTGGATCGGTCGATACATGGCCCTAAGCCAGAACAACCTTGGAACACAGACCTGGATCGATCGATTCAGCCTCGGATCGATCGATCCCCTCTCTTTTCCGGACACAAATCGACTTTTCGACACTCGATCAATCCGCTTTCTGTGCTCAAGAAAAGGCTAATCCCGAAACACTCATGATTGACTCCAAAGAGAGAGATCACACTCCGACAACAACAGAGAACGAAACGCCACAACACGAATACTCTGGAACACGGGCGTTACATTCTCTCTCTCAATACAAACTTGTTCTCATCCCACTCTTACAAGTTTTCCATAGTTCTCTTTATAAAGACAAAGAGAGAACCTTACCCGAAAACTTGTGCTCCAATCTTCTAGTTGTCGGCTCTCTCTCTCAATCAAAGCCTGACTCGTACGAACCGGAGGTGGCTTCTTCACGCGTCTCTTCGCTACCATCCAATTTCTGCTTGTACGATTAGTTTCAGGTAATGACGCCATGAGAGAGAATGAGAGAGCGAGAGAGAAGAAGAAAGCTTTAGATCTTGGTTCAAAAAGTGAACCCTCTGTTAGTTACAGAGTTTCTTATCTCTTCCTTTCTTTCTTCTTTGCTTTTGAACCCTCGGTACGTTAGTGAATTTTAGACCAAATCCACATCATCCTATGGAGTTATCCAAGCAAAGAGGCCTGGAATAGCCACTGTTAAAGCTGTGGCGACTTGTGATCCTCAGAACTTTGATGAGGTTATGATACCAATTAATCATCCTTTTGCATAATCCTTACTTATTTAGTGTCAGTTGTCATTTACAATTGTCTTTATATTATGTGTAGATTGTTGTCAAAGTTTGCGCAAGTCAAGATGTCTGCTATGTCATGGATGATATGGAGCCCAAACTGGACAATGATCAATTGGAGCCAAAATGTAAAACGACTGTACGCTGTTACATGATTTTCGTAATAGTCTTTCTCGTTGGTACTATCTATCTAATAGTACGCCATTATTGTTTTCGCCGTATTGGCTATGTAATGCCTATTAATGGGTGTTTTAGAAAGCAGCCAAAGCGGTTGTCTATGAGACGCACAAGCGCATAACGACTTTAGATCTGATAATTACTCTCTGTTTTTTTTTTGTAACACAACATTAAATTTAAAATTTAATGTTGAGCTGAAATACAATATAATGTGAGATATTCGTTAATACATGGGGATAAAGAAATGGAAAGCAAACGTTGTATTCATTGGTATGGGACTCTTGGAAAGGTGATATGCTGCCTTGTTTTGTGCTCTCCCAATCCATTGAAATTTAACATTCTCGAACTTGTTCTTCCAGTACAATATTTCTCGAATACAATTATACATTCCGAAGTTTAATTGAAGCATCGTCTTAGACTCTTAGTTATGAGTGGTGGAGAAGGTAATGTGTGATGATTGAAGCATCGTCTTAGTTATGAGTTTTGTTTGGTTGATTGATTGTGCGTTAATCTATGGAACATACGTGTCTGGGGAAGAATGACTGTTCGATAGTAGTAGCGCGAGAGACGTTTGGGGACAAAGGGTGTCCGGAGATGGAGAAGACATTGGCAGTGCAGGTCAAGTGTGAGAAGACAGAAGGAAAAAAAGATGACAAAAAGAAGAGGAAGAGGACGAGGACGATGATGATGAAGACGAAGACGAAGACGAAGAAGACGGGGAAGAGGAAAAAAGAAAAAGAGAAGAAACATGTAAAAGATACGAAGAAGAAAAATCAAGATATGTAAACAAGACTTCTCATTGCCTTGAGTTTTAATCTTTCTTCTTTTTTTGGGTTCATTTTATTAGACAGAACAGTTATCTACTTATTTATAGCATGTGGTTTTTGTTTTCTTCAATTAATTATAACTTGTGGCGAGGATGCGTTTACTTGCCCATTACGTTTCCAGAGTTATATTTTGTTTTGCTAATTCCATTTAACTCTTATAAGTCTGAGGATTACTTGTTTCGCTTTGATTTCTTTGTGAAAGTATAAGCAGGCTTTGCCTAATTCTGATTTTACAAGAGACTCGAAACTCAATTGAGCTCAAGGATCGTGAGTTAGGGTTTCGATAATTGTCGTAAGTAAATCAACGAATCGAAGATGGTTGTAACAACCCAATTTTGAGTCCAACTCAATCCAATCCGAGGTCCAACCCGGAGGCCCATCAAGCCTAAACTAAACCTAGATACCCTCTCCCTCTTTTCTCTATAAATATCATATATTTCTCCTTCATTTTCCACAACTCTCCTGAGTAGCAAACCTCAACAGAAATCCCGCGCCAGAGAGAGAGAGAGTCACCGCCGAACCGCCGCCCCACCATCTTCCGAGTCCAGATCGACCATGCTTTCGCAGAGCCGAGTCAAAGGTAACTCCGAAAATTGGGTTTTTAGAGCTTTTCCCTTTTGGTCGTTTAGTATTTTCAAGATCTCTCTCTAACCGCTTCAAATCTCGCAAAACCAAGGCCACCATCGGATTTGTGACGACGAAACGAAACCAGAGCCACCGAATTTAGCCACCGCCGACGTCTCACGCGCTTCCAGAAGAAAGTGTGTGAAGTCCACGTGACTTCATGCGCCACCGGCAGAACCGCACGTGACGCCCACGCTGCGCCGCCGTCGCCGCTTGTGACTTTTCCAGTAAGCCGCCGTCGATTTCTCACCACCGACCAGTTTAGGTTAACCGGTTTGTTTTAAATCAATTAATTTCCGGTTTAGGTTAACCGGTTCAGTTTATGAAATTAATTTTCGGTTTAGGTTAAACGGTTCGGTTTAAATCAATTGATTTCTGGTTTGGTTAACCGGATTGGTTTATGAAATTGATTTTTGATTTAGGTTAACCTGACCGGTTTGATTTGTTTGACCGTTGACCGGTTCGGGTTTGACTTTGCCATTGACCGCTGACTTTGATTGGGTTGACCGTTGGCTTTGACCGGTTGATCCGTTATCCGTTTTTCGTCGTTCGAAGGCCGATCTGACTCGATTTTTTGTTCTGATTTCAGATCAAGAGTCAGTTCAATCATTCGGAGTCCATAAACTGTAATTATCAAAGTTGTTAAGGTGAAGGCTATTCCGCAAACTTCTATATTTTGTTCGAGGACTTTAATTACGAATAGTTTTAGTAACTAAATTTGATATGTTTCAATGATCGAGTCTAACTAATTTGCTTGTTTAAATTATACATAAGGATATAGATGATTCAAGCCAATTGTTTGTTCACGTACTATTGATGTTAAGTGTTTGTGATATACGTATTTATATATATAATTAAATCGAGTGTAAGATGAGTTAGCGGAAGATGGTGGGTTCGTGTCCCACCGTGGTTGTTCATTGTGTGAGGGGGTGAGGGCAACCTAAATCGATATGTTGCCCTGCACTTTAAGATCGATAAAGCGCCTCAGGGAGGTGAGATTTTGTACTATCCCATAGTTAACCTCTTCGGAGGGTGTCATTGGGCACTATCCCATATCCTTTAATTTTTAGTGTATCTTTATTATTTACATCATCATCTTTTGATAGGTAAACATTGCCTAATTTCTGGAAATTGGTGTTCTAGAATTTTAATTGATCAACATTTCGAGAGATTGACAAAAAGAACTATATGTACTTCACCTAAACCCGTTCTATTCAAGTTGTATTAAATATTCCTATTCATATAAGATTAAGATGTTCTGTTTTATGAATGATAATGGATCCACGTCTCGAGATGAAGATGAAGTTTATATGGAGACGGTACAGGCAAACTTCTAAATGCAGAAGTTATGAAAAAGGAGTTCGTATTTTTCCTATCAAAATAATGATGTGTTATATTAATCGGTTTCTAGGTCAATGAAAATTCAATTTGCTCATTTGAAAGACATAGTTATGTAATCCAGAATGTGTAATCCGAATCTCTTTTAATGTTTCTAAACTTATTGGTTGGTCTAATTTTATTTATGTATGGTTTGTTTACTTTAAATAATTATATTTTTATAAAAGTTAATAATTTTTTTTCCTTCATTAATTATGTTAATGGGAGTTTAAATTTGTCGATACCAAATTTTATTCTGCGGATCTTAACACATTTTAGTGCACACTAATAATTAATTAGTATAATATATTTGTTGTCAATTAATAGTGACCTTTGAAGCAAAAACATTGTAATTACATATATTACAAAAAAAATTCAGGTATATGTTAAATAGCAGATAACAAGGCAAACACAACATTCTTTCAGGTAAGTTAATCAAAGCAGAAGCTGAGACACCGCGAGACACACAAAACAAAAATTATGCAGTCTTATGGCCATTACATAATAAACTAACAAATCTATTTCAATTTCAACCTAGGACATCACAATCAGATTTTGGTTTAGACGAAACAATATATACATAGAGTAGTGTTTTCTAAATGAATAACGATGACATATTTGTTACCTCTGTAACTGCACATATTGAGGTTCAGATCCGACACAGGCTTCTAGATACTTTATTTGTCAATTGTATATGTCGATAAAAACATCAAAGAGTTAAATTTTGGTTGGAATATCTTAACTCTTTGATTCACCTATACGATTGATTAGATGAAAGACAATTATAAAGGAACCTTCAAACTCGACTATCTCTTTAGGGCTAATAGATCTGAAACTTCGAACTCAACTATCTCTCGAGGGCGAACACGTTCTCTTCGAGAAATAGGCAAATTACAACCAATCCTGCTCAAATTGCTCATTCCCCATGTATAATCAGAAAAAAGGATTTTAGAACAACTTCGAAATAGATTGCTTATGGATCTAACATGCATTTTGTTTTTTTTTACAGATTAAAACTTATTATATGTATATACAATCAATTTCTTAAATGTATGTTCTTAAAATTGATCAATATCAAATGATAAACAAAGATTTTAGCTTACCTCTGCGAGAAATCACAATTGTTTTCCGATTGAAATAGATCTGTTGGGTTTTCTTCGTTCTTCAAATCGACGATGTACCACGGGAGTAAAATACCCAATTTCATCAGCAAATATATGAGACTCTGGCAATCTTCAGGAGTTAGCAAACAATCGAAAGAATTATAGAAGAAAATAAAGAAACGGATCGAAGAAGATGAAGAGTTTTTTTTTCTCTCCAGTCGAACAAGAAGAACAAACTTTTCCTTTTTCCAGATAATTATGATCCCTTTCTCTTTTGTCAAGTTCTTTATTCGACAAAATAAACTGTTTATTATACAATTAAAAATTGGTCTCTTTTATTACACATTTTGTCCTCTACACAAACCACAATTATGCATTTTATTACACATTATGCCATTTGGTAATTTAAATTTACTTCTGCATTTAATTCATTTGCTGAATTGTGACTTTTTCCAAATAATATCTTATACATTATTTTCTATGTATTTAAACCCTTTATTATTAATTAAAAACTTCACATGTGAAAATTTTAAACACTTAACAAAACAAACTAAATATAACCAAAAAATTAACTTTAAATTAGTTGTGAAAATTTGTTTTAACTTAAACACATAAATTTCCTGCAAACAAAACAAACTAATATTATTTACAAAAAAAATTGTCCCGCGGTATATCGCGGATTAAAATCTAGTTTATATATATATAATTAAATCGAGTGTAAGATGAATTAGCGGGAGATGGTGGGTTCGTGTCCCACCGTGGTTGTTCATTGTGTGAGGGGGTGAGGGCAACCTAAATCGATATGTTGCCCTGCACTTTAAGATCGATAAAGCGTCCTCAGGGCGGTGAGATTGTGCACTATCCCATAGTTAACCTCTTCGGCGGGTGTGATTGGGCACTATCCCATAGTTCACCTCTTCGGAGGGTGAGAATGGGCACTATCCCATAGTCGACCTCTTCGGAGGGTGTGATTAGGCACTATCCCATACTAGAAAAATTGGTTGTCGGTTGAGCATTGTAGGTTCTGTGTTTGTTCATGTTTAGTCTAGACTATTTTGCAATTAGTTACTCTGACCGGGTCAGTGTCATGCGTGTTCTAGCATCCCATACCTCACTGAAGGACTCCCCTGTTGCTCTCTCCTCTTTTTTACCCTTTTAGGTGAGCCTAGCGATTAGTTTCTTGCTTGACGTGTCGGGGTGTCGTATTGGGATTGGTAAGACATTTTCCATAATTTCAGCGTTATTTTAATTAAACAATCGTGTTATGATTTGATCTAATGCGTTTTGACGCATTCTAACCCTTGTTTTATAGGTTTTTATCGAGTCTTTTATTTTATCTTGAGTAATTTTAGGTCTAAAGGTGGCTACAATGGAGAATTGTAGCTTATGAAGAGACTTGGCGAAAATAGAAGAAAAGTGAAGCTTTTTGGAAGGTTTCGATGAAAGGAGCACCTACATCTGCTCCAGAAGAAGGAGCACCTGCTCCTGCACCGCGACCTGCTCCCGCAAACCGCTCCGCAAGAAAAGGCAATTGTCGGCAAGTTTCATTAAACAATTATTGCCACCTAAGCTTTTCACCCACTACTCCCAACTGCCCAAAACTTGTGTGGACAAATTAATATATAGAAGGAGAGTAAAAACTTATTAGTGGGTGACTTTACTTATTAAAGATTATTTTTATGTACCAAAACAGATTTTACTTTTGATAGCTTGCATTATTACGTAGAATTAAAAAGAGAGAAAAAAAAAGAGAGGAAACGAGGGAGAAAAACAAGGAGGAGAAGAAGAAACGATTGGAAGCTTTTGTAATATTTAAGATTTGTCTCTTCCCTTTCCTTGAGAAGAATTCTAAACTCTTACCTCTTTTATTATTGTATCATGATTTCTCTTATCTTTCTTATTGTTCTTTGCTTTGCTATGATTAAGTAGTTCTTTTAGTTAAGTTAAAGGATTCAAGAGAATTAGAGATTTATGAACTAAGTATAAATAGGATCTAATATCTATTGATATCTTCATCTATTGTTGTTCTTAATGCCTAGACTAGCTTGATCACCTAGCCTTTGATTTTAGGTTTAATTCACTCATCAAAAGTGTTGTGAATTGCTTGAAAGAACATAGATGGGCGATTTGTCTTTAACCAACGACAGTTGATGTTAAGGCAAATTATGAACAAATCGATCCCATTCTCTATAATGATTGTCATTCTTTGTAACCTCAAACGACAGTTTAAGGTGTTAGATTGATTGATAAATAGGTTGATACCACGAAAGTGGATCCTCCTATTTTTATGGTTGAGTTCTAGATTGGTTCTAATTTATTATCCTGAATAATTGCTTGCTTCTAAATGATCTAATTCCCGAGATAATTTCCCTTAGCTTAACGTCTTTATTATCATTTGTTAAACCGATTTTATTTCTTTACTTGCAATTGTGACAAAAGATTAGAGTGTATTGCTGGTCCCTTTGAACGAACCTACCACTATCTTACAATCGGTAAAACGCGGGAAACCGCTTGTCTATCAATTTTATCGGATTTATCGGCTTTGTGTTTAATAAAGTTGATGATTAGTAAATGGAGTTGCATGTGGTAAAAGTTAAGTATGGTAACACGCTGTTCTCTCGTGAGAATGAGACAAGTGTAACACGCTGTTCTCGAGAGACGATGAACGGATGTTACATTTTAGTATCAGAACGGGGTTTAGCCGACCCGATTTTGACCCGGGGGGCGGTTACGAGATGGAACATTTATGATTCAGATTTTTTTTAAAAAATTTATTTTCTGGGATAGGAGAATTTCAAAATAAATGACACCCCTTTCTGTTGAGTATTAGTGTATTTATGGTTAGTACTCGCATCTCTGCTAAAGCTAACCAAGTTATTTCTCTTTCAGATGAGGGTTACCCATTCTCAGAGCACCAGAACTTCGGGCATGCCCGTTTTGCGTGAGGAGGTAGATGAGAGTGTCCATGCTGGGGACAGCCAGGCTGAGGTTGACCGACCCGTTATTCAGCATATGGATCAGGATGCAACTAGGCAGATTGCTCAGGAGGCAGCAAGGTAGGCTGTTTAGGATGTCGTGCAGCAGATTGCTCAGGATGCAGCATGGGTAGCTGCGCAGGCAGCTGCTCGAGTAGCAGCTCAAGAGGTGGCACATCAGATCGGTGTTCAGGCGCAGTAGGCACAGCAGTAGGCGCAACCAGTTTTTGTGCAGGGAGCATACTAGGCCGCGGATCACGCGGAGTTATTTGAGGAGTTGAGGAGATACCGTGAGAGGTTCAGGGGTCAGTTGGGTGGAGAGCAGACTGCAGAGGATATACATCGTGATATTCGTGAGTCAGTTGATCGTGAGCGATTTTCGCCACCACCATCTACTATGTTCAGAGAGGGTCCACATACTGGGAGTAACTGAGGCAGATGAAGGATATGGGATTGGATCAGTTTGGAGGATGCCACCGCTGCTGATAATTGGAGGAGGCAGCTAGAGCGTAACCATGACCACATGAGGTGCCCTGCAAAATATCGTCTAGATTTGGCTACCCAGTACTTGAGGGGTGATGCCTTAGCTTGATGGGAGACAATTGTTGAGGGGTCACGTGGCCGATACGAGTTGATCTACGACGATTTCAAGAGAGATTTCACCGGGAATTTCTATCCTCGAGAGGCCATGGAAGAGAAGGATAATGCATTTTAGGACCTTCGTCAGGGTACCATGACTGTCAAAGACTATGAGCTGGAGTTCAGTCATCTCCGTAGGATCCTTGGACGATACATGGATGAGTAGGAGCTGATCAGGAGGTTCATGAAGGGGCTGTGATATATCATAGTTTTTACGGTTTTTAACCATGATATAAGTCTTGTTTTAGAGTCTTTTTGGTGTTTTTGAGTCTCTATCGAATTATTGTAGGTTCAGGTATTTTGGACTCATTTGGAGCATATTGGGACTATTGGAGGCATTTAGCATTTTGTTGCTGAGAAGACCAACTCGGAGACCACAATGGGTGTTGGTGTCGATCGACACTGCGCCTTAGTGTCGATCGACACTCATCGCGATCACATGTTGCACACGAGTTTTAAAGAACTTTTGAAGAATTCCAAAGTGGCCCAGAAGTTTTCTCTAATTGCAAGACCAGTCCCTGACGTATTTTAGAGTATAATTAGTTGTTTTTAGAGTTTTATGACATATCTTTACTTTTGGCATTGGATTTTGAGAGCTTGTTGGGAGAGACAGATCAGAACTCATCGTAGAGAAAAGATTTCGAACTCCCTCTATTTCTACTTTTATTTTAATGCAATTTATTCAGATTATGATTTGTTTTGCATTAATGATGTCTGAGTAATTCACCTGTTAGATTTAGGGTTATTCTAGGGTTATGATGAATTTTTGAATTGGATTGTTCTGTTAGGGTCTTTACATGGTTCTTCATCTAGGTTGAGATTAATGCTAGTTCTAGACTGATCACCTGGAATTTAGATCATATGATAATTGATAGACATGAAAGTGTTATTGATTCCCTGAATTAAACCCTGATGAGCAAAATACCTATCTGCAAAGACATTTGATTTAGGGATTTTGTGAACATATCAAACTTGAATTTAATGCATGTTTTGATTGTTGAATTCGCAAAGAAATTTGAGATTCACTGTTATAGACATAAATAATCTCTGCAACGAAAGTTGATTGATTTGAATTTTGTGTTTTGAGTTCAAGAACGGTTCTTAACCAACCCTTCACTGTCTATCTGTTTAACAATTCTGAATTCCTGAAGAATTTCCTTAAGTCTAACATTTTCCATATTGAATTCATCACTTTACTTTTGGTTGCTTGTTTCACATTTCGTTATTTACTATTTAGCTAAGATCCAAACTTCTAATTTATTGTGTGAACATCAGTCTCTGTGGATTCGACCCCAAAGTACTGCACTGATCTCTTAATTTGAGAGAATACCTCTAGGGACAATTTGAGCATATCAAATTTTGGCGCCGTTGCCGGGGACTCTTGTTTCACCATTAGATTTCAGTTATATTTTAGTCTAAATTCTATTTACTATTTACTTACGCAATTTTTGTTTTTTTTTTCTCTTTGTGTTTCAGGTTTATGCCTAATCGCAAATCCAGGAGTAACAAGGATCTTCAGCTTGCCAACCCTTCCAATCAGGACATAGCAATAATCGAACGAACGAACAGGAAAGCAAAGAAGTTAGCTGCTATGGATAACTTCGTTGTGTTGGTAAGAGATGAAGCTGGGGTACTACGTGATCAAGAGGGCTACGTGCGTAACGAGCAGGGCCAGAAACTTGATGCTGAGGGCAATGTGATGCCCGAACCCACCATTGGTGTCGCTCGACACCCACCTGCCATTGAAGCTCCGGATGTGCAGGCTGCTGCTGCTGCTGCTGCGGTTGTTCGTGGTAGGACACTAGGGAACTATAACAGGCCAGGTCAGTTCTATACGAAACGATCTGCGATCATTCCCCCATCCTTTCAGAGGAATAACTTCGAGCTGAAACCCGCATACTTCACTCTTGTGGGACAGCATCCTTTCTATGGTCTTCCTCATGAACAACCCATGGATCACATCGAGAGGTTTGAGGACCTCGTTACAAGCATTAAGGCTAATGGGGTCTCTACCGATTTCCTCTTCTACAAACTCTTCCCTTACGTTCTTGGTGGGGAAGCATCTTATTGGCTCAAGCAATTGAAGCCAGGATCTCTGAAAACTTGGTGGGAGACCAAGAATGCATTTTTAAACAACTTCTATGATGATGCACGGTCAGAGGACGCGAGAACAAATATTTCTACTTTTTCTCAACAACCTGCTGAAGCATTCAAGGCTGCTTGGGTGCGATTCAGAGCTTATCAGCGAGATTTCCCGTATCATGGGTTTAGTGAGGTTCAGCTGTTGGGCATTTTCTTCAAAGGCGTGGATTGGAGGTATCAGATGGCTCTGAATGCTGCGAGTAATGGCAACTTCAACACCAGATATCCTGAGGATGCAGTCACTTTGATCGAGAACTTAGCTTCGAGCAACAGCACGAAGAATGCTGATTTTGAGAGAAAGAAGCTAGCGGGTAACTCTGAAGGTGGTCAGATTGCTGTAGTCAAGGCAAAGTTAGATTTAGTTCACAACCTCCTTGTGGGTAAGAAGTCTGTTCACTTTGCTGCCGAGGTTGAGACCTTTGAGCCAGATGGAAGATCTGATGAAGAAGTACAGTTTGTCAACGAGGCTGGATATCAGGGTCAGAGGTATGGCAGTAACTACCAAGGGAACAGAGGTTATAGTGGAAATGGTCAGCGGTCAAACTTTGTAAGTAATCAGAACTCTTCGGCTTATTGATATATCATGGTTTTTACGGTTTTTAACCATGATATAAGAGTCATTTTTAGAGTCTTTTTAGTGTCTTTCGAGTCTTTTAGAGTCTTTGCAGGTCTAGGAACATTTTGGACTTATTTGGAGATTATAGGACGTTTTGGAGCAGGCCGAGAAGCTACGTTGAAGAAACGAACTCGGAGAGCAAAATTGGTGTGAGTGTCGATCGACACTACCTCTTAATGTCGGTCGACACCAATATCTGACGGCAATTCGATTTCCCATCTTTTTGAAATTTTGAAGAAATGCAAATTTGGCCCAGAAGTTGTCCATGTTTACAAATAAAGCCCAAATCGTGTTTTAGCTTATTTATAGGATTTTAAGGTCATTGTTTAGACCTATGTTTTAGAATGCTTGATTTTTGAGCAGCCACCTCTTCAGGGATTTTTGGAGAAGATTTCTGAACTCTTTTCTTCTTCTTTTTGATTATCTTAATGCAATTTATTTCATTCATGATTTGTGTTTCATTAATCATGTCTGAGTAATTTCTCTGTTAGGTTTAAGGTTTTCAAAGGAATTCATGAATTGTTAGATTGTTAGATTGTTAGGATTGAATCTATAGAGTCCTTCATCTAGATTATGTTTATTGCTTATTCTAGCTTAGCTACCTAGAATCTGATATGAGGTTGATTAGTTGACACGAAAGTGTAATTGATTGCCTGAACTATCTTAGATGAGCAAAATACCCTATTCGCAAAGAGATTTGGTTTAGGGATTTTGTGAACATATCAAACCTGAACTTTAATGCTTGTTTAACTTGAAAAATTCGCAAAGAGATTTGGGATTCTAAAATCTAGGCATAGATAATCTTCGCAACGAAAGTTGGTTGATTTTACATTAGTGATTTGAGTTCTAAAATTGTTTTTAATTACAATCCTGATAATTGTTTTGTTCTGCAATTCTGAATTTTCTGAGAATTTCCCTAAGCTTAGCTTTTCTCCCACTCAGCTTACAACCCGATTTCTAATTCTCTTGTTATTTTAATTTTATAGTTTCTTCTGTTTAGCTATATTTCTAAACTGTTAATCTATTGTGTGAACATTAGTCTCTGTGGATTCGATCCCTAAGTACTACATCGATCTCTTAATTTGAGAGAGTAGCTCAAGGGTAAATTTGAGCATATCACTTATCCTCCAAAGCCAGACTATCAGAAGACTTATCCGAACAGCAGTTTCACCCGAAACCAGAAACCTTCTCCGCAGACTCAAGATAGTGAGGTTAAATCCATGTTAGAGCAGATTCTGGAGGGTCAACAGAAGATTACAGTGGACTTCAATGGGAAGATTGACGCTGTATACACTGATTTGAATGGGAAGTTTGAAGCTTTAAACACCCATGTCAACAAGCTGGATACTCAGGTTGCTCAGACTGCTGGGTCTGTAAAGCGACAAGAAGGATTCTTCCTGGAAGGACTGATGCAAATCTTAAGCATCCCTGTAATGCCATCTCATTGAGAAGTTGAAAGACCCTTCAGCCTGTGTTGAGGCCTCTCACAACAGAAGAACTCCAGGAGTTGGTAGATGTAGATGATGATGAGTCCAGTGAACAACGATCAGTGTCGGTCGACACCACTCCTAAGTGTCGATCGACACCGGTCAAAATTCCTGAGAAATTGACGTATGACGGAGAGAAATCGACTATAGTCGACACGAAGGACTCGATACATGGTCTCAGTGTCAAACGACACCACCAGCGTGTCGATCAACACCTTCCAGCACCTAAAGAGAATTCTACGCACAATGGACCAAAATCGACCAAGATCTTCACTGAGGTGTCGACACCAGGTAACAGTGTCGATCGACACCTTCCTAGTGTCGATCGACACCCTGCACGATCACAACCAAAATCGATCGACATTCCTCCTCAGGTCACCAAGAGGGTATACAAGCCTAAGGTTCCTTATCCTAAGAACCCTAGGAAGTCCAAGCAGGAGTTGGAAGATGTCAGATGCAAGGCCATGATGGATAAGCTCATCGTTGAGATTCCCTTAATCGATGCGGTGAAGACTTCTCCTGTGATCAGACGGTATGTTAAGCAGATGGTGACGAAGGATCTGAATGTTGAGAAAAGTGTGATGATGATCTCTGCACATCTCAGCGTTGTTATCCATAACAAGATTCCAGAAAAACTCCCGGACCCTGGAAGCTTTGTTTTGGACTGCAACATCTTCTCTGACAGGTTTGCACGTTCTTTGTGTGATTTGGGTTCTAGTGTCAATTTGATGCCTCGATCAGTTGCAGTCAACCTTGGGATGACCGATTTCCAATCAACCCAGATCACGCTTATACTAGTTGATCGATCTGTTCGCATTCTGGATGGTGTACTGGAGGATGTTCCGATAAAGATAGGAGATTGTCTCATTCCCACTGACTTCGTGGTTCTGCAATATGAGGAAGAACCTAAGGATCCTCTGATTTTGGGAAGACCTTTCTTAGCTACAGCTGGTGCCATCATTGATGTAAGGAAAGGACGGATTGCTCTGAATGTGGGAGACTTGGTGATGAACTTTGATATGGATAAGCTGCTCAAGAGACCTACCATTGATGGCCAGACCTTCTATATGGATACACTTTCTAATCTTGCTCAGGAGATTTTCCACGGAATGCATCCTGAGGACCCTCTGGAAAGGGCTTTGATCACTCCTACAGAGGAAACAGAGCATTTAGACGACATTGCTGCTGGGTATGTCAGGCTGATGGATGTGAGTGAACAGATGCTGCAGTTGGTTGGTACAGAGGAGTCTATTGCGACTTCTGAAAAGGCTGCTCCCGTTAGTGATTGGAGTGCAGAGAAAACTCCTAAGATTGATCGCAAACAACTCCCTACAGGGCTAAGGTACGCATTTCTTGGTGAAAACTCTTCTTACCCTGTTATCGTGAATGCTTCTTTAAACAACGCAGAGCTCACTTTATTGCTAAGTAAGCTACGCAAGTTTCGCAAGGCTCTTGGCTATTCTCTTGATGACATTGCAGGTATCTCTCCAGATTTATGCATGCATCGGATCTACCTTGAGGATGAGACAAAGTCATCAGTTGAGCATCAGAGGAGGCTGAATCCGAATCTGAAAAAGGTTGTTAAGAAGGAGATCATGAAATTGCTCGAAGCTGGTATCATCTATCATATTTCAGACAGTAATTGGGTCAATCCAGTACATGTGGTTCCTAAGAAAGGAGGGGTTACGGTGGTTAAAAATGACAAGGATGAGCTGATCCCTACAAGAACAGTGACGGGGCATAGAATGTGCATTGACTACAGAAAGCTAAACGCAGCAACCAGGAAAGACCATTTTCCTCTGCCCTTCATTGATCAGATGCTGGAAAGGTTAGCAAGTCACTCGTACTACTGTTTCCTTGATGGATACTCAGGGTTCTTTCAGATTCCAATCCATCCCGACGACTAGGAGAAGACTAGTTTTACTTGTCCCTATGGAACTTTTGCATATCGCAAAATGCCATTTGAACTTTGTAATGCTCCTGCAACCTTTCAGCGGTGTATGATGTCTATCTTCACTGACAGCGATCCCTATGGAGACCGCAAACTTTCAGCGTTATGTGGCTGATAGTTTTCAGAGCATCTGGCAGGCGATCTCCAGGTTATCTCGCTGTGGCTGTGTGCGTCTCTCGACCAGGTCTTCTGCTCCTTCTCGCCGTGCATACACCCCTTCTGATGATGAGGCTACAGATGAGGATTAGTCTTTCGGTTTATCATGGTTCTTTTTCTTTTCTCTTATTTTTACTTTTCTTTTGAGTCATTTTTCTTTATTTGAGTCAGTTTGTCAGCTACTATTTGGATTATGTATGGATTTATGATGTTCTATGTCATTGCTTTTGATCTGTGTGTGCGTGTTTACAGTGATTCTTGGATTTAGATAACAATTCGATTTTTCTTGCTAGAAATCGTCTCTGCTTACAGGCTTGGTGTCGATCGACACTAACGTCGGGTGTCGCTCGACACCGACACTTCCAACTTTAACACCAGACGATATGCACTTGGTGTCGTTCGACACCAACGTTGGGTGTCGCTCGACACCAAGCACAGGTTACTCCATGACTTTCATTCTTCCATCTAGTTCTATTTGGTTTTTCTTTCTTTTGCCAACCTTTGATTTAGTATCACTGGAGATAGTGATTCTCAAGTCTGGGGGAGGTAGTCGCTGACGTTGTGTTTTTTTTTGTCATACCTATATGTTTTTATCTATTGAATCAAATTTGTTTTATCGAGTCAAAACTGGTCAGGAAATTACGATCTTTTTTCTTATTCTATGTGCTTGAGTGATTAATGAAGCAGATTTAGTTCAGATTCGACTAATGAAAAATCCAAAGACTGATCAGTAAACCAGAGAAACCCATATTTTGCAACAGATTCCACACAAGCCGGAGCTAGTTTTTGAGCTCTTCCTTTTACCTCATCGATGCAACTGGTGTTCATAGAGCTTGATTCCTCGTTCTTACCTAACAAACGAAAGCCCAAGAAAAAGTGATGATACTCCTCTCCCTTGTTCAGTAAAAAGTGTGTTTTAAAGCATAAAAGATTATATGATTTTCTTTAAAGTAAAGGGAAATGAAAATTTCCAACGACACCATTATTTTACTTTGAAAGGAATGATCACACAAAAGTTGGAAGCGAGGTTAGGAAAATTTTCTGTGATACCATTATTCGCCTACACTTTTGAAAAAGAAAAAAAAAAAGAGGAAAACAACACAAAAGATGTTGAGAAGGAAACAAGTCTGGGGGAGTTGATATATCAAGGTTTTTACGGGTTTTAACCATGATATAAGTCTTGTATTACAGTCTTTTTGGTGTTTTTAAGTCTATATCGAGTCATTGTAGTTTTTGGTGTTTTTGAGTCTCTATCGAGTCATTGTATGTTCAGGTACGTTTTGGACTCATTTGGAGCATATTGGGACTATTGGAGGCATTTAGCATTCAGTTGCTGAGAAGACCAACTCGGAGACCACAATGGGTGTTGGTGTCGATGGACACTGCGCCTTAGTGTCGATCGACACTCGTCGCGATCACATGTTGCACACGAGTTTTAAAGAATTTTTGAAGAATTGAAAAGTGGCCCAAAAATTTTTCTTAATTGCAAGACCAGTCCTTGACGTATTTTAGAGTATAATTAGTTGTTTTTAGAGTTTTATGACATATCTTTACTTTTGGCATTGGATTTTGAGAGCTTGTTGGGAGAGACAGATCAGAACTCACACGAGGCTTCACATGGTTCTTCATCTAGGTTGAGATTAATGCTAGTTCTAAACTGATCACCTGAAATTTAGATCATAGGATAATTGATAGACATGAAAGTGTTATTGATTCTCTGAATTAAACTCTGATGAGCAAAATACCTATCTGCAAAGACATTTGATTTAAAGATTTTGTGAACATATCAAACTTGAATTTAATGCATGTTTTGATTGTTGAATTCGCAAAGAAATTTGGGATTCACTGTTATAGACATAGATAATCTCTGCAACGAAAGTTGATTGATTTGAATTTTGTGTTTTGAGTTCAAGAACGGTTCTTAACCAACCCTTCACTGTCTATCTGTTTAACAATTCTGAATTCCTGAAGAATTTCCCTAAGTTTAGCATTTTCCATATTGAATTCATCACTTTTACTTTTGCTTGCTTGTTTCACATTTCGTTATTTACTATTTAGCTAAGATCCAATCTTCTAATCTATTGTGTGAACATCAGTCTCTGTGGATTCGACCCCAAAGTACTGCACTGATCTTTTAATTTGAGAGAGTAGCTCTAGGGATACTTTGAGCATATCAGGCTGCGAGTGGAGATTCGCAATTGCCAAGTATTTTTCCTGTGGACGGATTGGTTATATAGCGAAGAACTTTCGGATTAAGTCAGTTATTACACCAGTTGTCAGGCAAACTGCAGCACCAGCAGCACCAGCAGTTGGATGATATGCTCATATTTACCCTAGAGCTACTCTCTCAAATTAAGAGATCACTGTAGTATTTAGGGATCGAATCCACAGAGACTAATGTTCACACAATAGATTACAGTTTGGAAATTTAGCTAAACAGAAGAAACTGTAAAAATTAAAATAGCAAGAGAATTAAAATCGGGTTGTAAGCTGAATGGGAGAAAAGCTAAGCTTAGGAAAATTCTCAGGAAATTCAGAATTACAGAACAAAACAATTATCAGGATTGTAATTAAGAACCATTCTAGAACTCAAATCACTAATGTAAAATCAACCAACTTTCGTTGCGAAGATTATCTATGCCTAAATTTTAGAATCACAAATCTCTTTGCGAATTCTTCAAATTAAACAAGCATTAAAGTTCAGGTTTGATATGTTCACAAAATCCCCAAACCACCTAGCAATTCATGAATTCCTTTGAAACCCTAAACCTAACAGGGAGATTACTCAGACATGATTAATGAAGCACAAATCAATAACTGAATAAATTGCATTAAGAACATAAAAAGAAGAAAAAAGGAGTTTAGAAATTTTCTCCAAAAATCCCTGAAGAGGTGGCTGCTCAAAAATCAAGCATTCTAAAGCATAGGTCTAAACAATGACCTTAAAATCCTACAAATAATCTAAAACACGATTTGGGCTTTATTTGTAAACAGGGACAACTTCTGGGCCAAATTTGCAATTCTTCAAAACTTCAAAAAGATGAGAAATTCGATTGCCGTCAGATATTGGTGTCGACCAACACTAATGGCTAGTGTCGATCGACACTCACACCAATTTTTCTCTCCGAGTTCGTTTTTTCAGCGCAGCTTCTCAGATTGCTCCAAAACGTCCCATAATCTCCAAATAAGTCCAAAACGTACCTGAACCTACAAAGACTCTAAAAGACTCGAAAGACACTAAAAAGACTCTAAAACAAGACTAATATCATGGTTAAAAACCGTAAAAACCATGATATATCATTGGACCTAGGGCCTGCTACAAGTGTGGTCAACCGGGTCATTTCTTTAGGGAGTGCCCCAAGAGGGTGGGAGAGGTACTTCCGCCATCGCAGCCTAAGCATCAAGCCATTGCTCCACGAGTGTTTGTTGTGGGAGACTATGAGGGAGCTGAACCGATAGCTGGAATGTATTTTATTTTTTTCTCCTGTTATTGTTTTCGTGGGTAGTCTTTTGTCAGGTTCGTTCTTATTTAGCAACTCGTGTAAGATCGGTTGTTGTTGGGGGTAGGACAGCGTATACGCTGTTTGATACAGGAGCTTCGCATAGCTTCGTGTGTCCGAGTTTGGTCAAGTGTTGGCCATTTCAGGGAGTGCTCGAGGCAAAAGTAAAGAAGATCTTGACTATTGACACTGAACAGTTGGGAGCTATAGGCATCCATCGATAGGTACCAGTCATTCTAGAGAAAGTTGAGTTCGTCGGAGACTTAGCAGAAATGGAGTTGAACAATTATGATGATAAGCTTAGGGAGCAGCAGTTGTTTGCCAAGTTTAGCAAGTGTAGCTTTTGACGGAGGATGATTGGGTTTATAGGCCTTGTGATTTTAGAAGCAGGAGTTGCAGTAGATCCAGAGAAGATGACGACGATTACTGAGTGGCCGACGTCAAAGAGTTCTACCGAGGTCCGCAGCTTTCTGGGTTTAGCAGGGTATTACAGGAAGTTCGTCAAAGGATTTGCCAGTATAGCCAAACCGATGACACGATTGACGGGCAAGGACGCCAAGTTCGAGTGGACGGATTCATGCACCAAGAGTTTTGCTGAATTGAAGAGGCAGTTGACAACTACACTAGTGTTGGTACTTCCTCGGCTAGAGATACCATATGCAGTGTACACTCATGCTTCTGGAATTGGGTTGGGTTGTGTGTTGACACAGGAAGGGCAAGTTACTACATATGCATCACGCCAGTTGAGGCCTCACGAGCCCAACTACCCCACTCACGATATGGAGTTTGTAGCCGTTATGTTCGCTCTAAAAATTTGGGGAGCTTACCTTTATGGAGAGAAGGTACACATTCTCACCGATCACCAGAGTCTGAAGTACATCTTTACACAGGGAGTCTTGAAACTGAGGCAGCGCAGATGGATTGAGTTTTTGTCATATTACAATCTGGAGATCACTTATCATCCTGGCAAGGCCAACCTTGTGGCAGATGCCTTGAGTAGGCGGAGGATGTGATTGGGCATTATCCCATAGTTGACCTCTTCGGAGGGTGAGATTGCGTACTATCCCATAGTTGACCCCTCCGGAGGGTGTGATTGGCCACTATCTCATACTAGGACAATTGGTTGCTGTTTGAGCACTGTAGGTAATGTGTTTGTTCATGTTTAGTCTAAACTTTTTTGTGATTAGTTACTCTGACCGAGTCAGTGTCATACGTGTTCTACCATCACATACCTCACTAAGTGACTCCCCTATTGCTCACCCCTCTTTCTTCCCCTTTCGGGTGAGTCTGGCGAGTAGTTTCTCGCTTGACGTGTCGGGGTGTCATTTGGGATTGATAAGACATTTTCTGTAATTTCTACGTTATATTAATTAAATAATCGTTTGATTGTTTTTATGGATTTATTGTGGTTTTATCGGATTTATCGGTTTTGGGTTTAATAAAGTGGATGATTAATAAATGGAGTTACTTGTGGTTAAAGTTAAGTATGGTAACACGCTGTTCTCTCGTGACAATAATACGGGTGTTACACATGGCACACCGTTCTCGAGAGAAGATGAGACGGGTGTTACAATAATGTTTCTCTCGATTCCCAACATGAAGACCATGTCGATTGATGTGAACCCTAATGCAACCACCATCTCTGATATGCCCCTAAGGATGCTAGGCTACGAGGTAGATGTCCGTACGGGTGAGGCTACTCGGCGATGACTCGAGTAGGAAAAATTGGGGAAAACACGACGGGTGTAAACATGAGGATAACTCGACTCGGGCTTACACGGAGAGATGGACGATGATAGCGATGGAACGAGAATCGACCCCACGGCTTGTGGGAGCGACCGTGATACGATTATGCACAAGATCCGAGTATGGCTGCGAGGATCTTACCGAGAAACCTTCCAAGGGCAAACGGCTCGATGGAGAAGGAAATAAACAAGTTTTTCTGGAATAGGTTTATTAGGCTAACTTATTACAAGGAAGGTTCTCGACTATTTATATTTGGATTGCCTTAGGGGTACAACACAAAGATAAAAACTAGCGTGCCTTTGACATAAGCCGCGTGAAAGGGTAAAGAAGTAAAAAAAGGGAGCCTCGGTAAAGCAGTAAGCATCCCGGGAAGAAATCCCATCCGGTAATTAATCTCGCGTGTCATAGAGGTTTCCACGTAGATTAATCACTGAGCAGGATAGGATGCGCCAAGGTCGACAGCCTCGTTAAAAAAAACCGCTCAGTAAAACCCATTCGGTGAAAAACCGAGTAGGGAAAAAGAGTACAACTTCCTTGGTGACTTTGGGTGTGTTTTCACTGGGTGATTGTGAAAGCGCTAAAAGTAAAAACTCGTGCGTCTTCTTGGCCCGTGAAGCCTATGGCTGCAGCTTGTCCTAATGCGTCTTGTTCCATGGCTCGTTCCACAAAGGCATTAAATCTTCATCGGCAGCGTCTTTCCTTGTCCCGCTTTATTCTTTCTGGTGGAATGATCGGCACATGGATAAGTAAGAGTAACTTGGTCCATGTCCGGTTGGGACGAGCTTGGGTCATCCAGAGAATCATCGATAAGCGGAGGCGTATCAATCTCCGCCTTCGAACAATTGGTCCACCAACGCACTCATGACTCATCTTCCTCAAACGCTCCTTCGTTACTCGCTCCGTCTCCGAAACCCAATCCTTAATTCTGATTCAATCTTGTTATCGAATCTTGGTTTCGGCCCTTTGTCTACGGTAGCTGTTTCTATTCCTCTAATCGGTGGAGCGGCTCTACCTCAACCCCGCTCTAATTCAATGCCTCCGTCAAACTATGTTGCTGGTTTGGGTTGTGGGGCTACAGGGTTTACTACACGCTCCGATATTGGTCCAGCTCGGACGTGTTGATGGCGATGTAGAAGCTGATGTGAATCATAAGTTTGAAGGAAATGATGCGGTTGGGGCGAGCTTGGGTCATCCGGGGAATCATCGATAAGCGGAAGCGTATCTTACCCTCCCTCTTGAAGAAGTTTTGTCCTTAAAACTGATTTGTCACCTACATCAAAACATGACAAGTCAGAAACATTGAAGGTCGTGGACATTCGGTTCATGCCTAGAACTTCTAGGCGATAGGCGTTCTTGTTGATGCGTTCGAACACTTTGAAAGGTCCATCGCCTCGGGAATGTGCTCTTCCATTGCTTTAAAAATCTCTCGGGCCTCATTTTTAGTCAAACCAGTTCTCCGGGTTGTAAAAGCAATGACTGTCTTCTTTTGTCAGCCTTACGCTTGTAGTGCATGGTACGCTTCTCTACGTTCTCGTGGACCCGCTTATGGAGTTTCCATACAAACTCTGCCTTGGTGATCCCATCTTGATCTTCTAGCCTCTTAGGTGGTAAGGGAAGCATATCTAAGGATGTGGTCAGATTAAATCCATAAGCTGCTTTGAAGGGGGACATGTTGGTAGCTGAATGAACAGAGCGATTGTATGCAAACTCCACATAGGGAATGCATTGGATCCACGTTGTACGGTTAGCTCCTATGACTCTTCGGAGCAAAGCTCCCAATGTCCTGTTGACTACCTCGGTTTGGCCATCGGTTTGTGGGTGGCTCGCCGTGGAGTAGAGCAGCTTGGTTCCCATGCGCTTCCACAAGGTGCGCCAAAAGTGGCCAAGAAACTTTGGATCACGATCCGAGACTATGGTCCTCGGAACACCATGCAGCCGAACCACTTCTGGGAAGAATAAATCGACAATTAACGTAGCATCCCACATCTTGGAGCAAGGCACGAAATGAGCCATTTTGGAAAACTGGTCAACGACTACCATCACGGAATCCTTTCGCTCAATGACGGGCAGTCCCAAAACAAAGTCCATCGATAGATCGATCCCTGGTGCCGTTGAAATAGGTAAAGGCAGGTATAGCCTGTACGGGTGAGAGCGGGACTTAGCTTTCCGGTAGGCCAAGCACCTTGAACAAAACATCTCCACCATGCTTCGCATCTTAGGCCAATACAAATGACTCCTTAGCGTGACCAAAGTCTTTTGAGAACAAAAATGCCCCATTAGGCCGCTGCTATGCGTTTTTCGGAGCAATAGCTCTCTTATGGAGACGGCCAGAATGCAAAGTCATTTCTCCTTAAAAAGAGACCCATCATGTAGATAGAACTTCTTGAAGGCCCCCTGTCCATGTTCCCGGTAGCAATCTCTTAGCCCGGGGTCTTCCTCGTACTGCTCCTAAAGACTCTCGAAGCCGAGTACCTTGGCTTCTACTGTGGTGATCAAGGCGTGTCTTCGAGATAAGGTATCGATTATGATGTTCACCTTTCCCTTCTTATATTTGATAACATAAGGGAAAGTCTTGATAAACTTGAGTTATTTCGCATGACACCTTTGGAGGTTGGTTTGTCCCCGGAGATGCTTCAAGGTCTCATGGTCCCTGTGAATAACGCATTCCTTGGAGAGAAGATAATGTTGCCAAGTCTCTAAGGTTCTAACCAGGGCATACAACTCCTTGTCATAAGTTGGGTAGTTGAGCGTAGCCCCACCCAACGTTTCGCTGAAATAAGCCACGGGATATCCGCCTTGGGTAAGCACCGCGCCAATGCCTATGTCGGATGCATCGCATTCGATTCCAAACGTCTTTTGAAAATTCGGCAAAGCAAGATGGGGAGCTTGGGTAAGGCGATCCTTTTAATCTCTGAAAGCTTGTTCTTGCTTATCTTTCCAAACAAATGCGGTACACTTTTTGATCACGGCCGTGAGTGGTGCCGCCACGTAACTGAAATCCCTAACGAACCGTCGATAAAAACTGGCCAAGCCATGAAAGCTTCGGACTTGGCTAATGCTGGTAGGGGTTGGCCACTCTTCAATTGCCCTGATCTTCTCCTTGTCTACTTTCAAACCCTCTGAACTGATCACAAAACCCAAGAACACTAGTTCGGACGATCCGAACACGCACTTCTTCAAATTGGCCTATAGTTCTTCTTGCCTCAACGTTTGTGGAACGGCTTCTAGATAACCCAAATGGTCTTCTAAGCTCCGGCTATAGATGAGGATGTCATCAAAGTAGACCACCACAAACTTGTTGATGTATGCCCGGAGAGTGTGGTTCATAAGCCGCATGAAAGTGGACGGGGCGTTCGATAGGCCAAAGGGCATGACCAACCACTCATAGAGACTTTCTTTGTCTTGAAGGTTGTCTTCCACTTATCTCCTTCTCGCATTCTGACCTGGTGATAGCCGCTCTTTAGATCGACCTTGGAGAAGATGGATGACCCGTTTAGTTCGTCAAGCATATCATCCAACCGTGGAATAGAGTACCGGTATTTGACGGTAATATTGTTGATAGGATAGTAATCTACGCACATCCTCCAGCTACCATTCTTTTTAGGTACCAATAACACTGGCACCACACATGGGCTTAGGCTTTCCCGCACATATCCCTTGGCCATTAAGTTGGATACTTGCAATTCTAGCTCTTTGGCTTCTTCCAGGTTGACACAGTACGCGGGCCGGTTGGGGTAAGAAGGCTCCCGGGATGAAGTCAATCTGGTGCTCAATCCCTCTAAGCGTCGGTAGGCTTTTAGGGGTTTCCTCAGGGAAAACATCTTCGAACTTGGCTAGCACTCCTTTGATTGCTTCTGGCAAGTCACCATCAATGGTACCTAGGCTCAATACATCTTTGTAAACCATTAGTACGACACGGCACTCATTGCCTAATGACTTCTTAACATCAAAAGCGCTGATAAGAAAGTTTGGTTTAACGATGGTATCTTTAGACAATCTAGATTGTAATTCGTGCACTTGAGCCGGTGAAAGAGGAGCTAGGTTAATGCGCTTACTATCATGCATGAAAGAGTAAAAATTGGTTCGACCGCTATGTGTTGCATCCTTGTCAAACTGCCATGGACGACCAAGAAGGACGTGGCTAGCTTGCATAGGAACGACATCACAAAAGACCTTGTCCTGGTATTGGTCATTGCTAAAAAAGATTTCTACCTGTTCATTTACCGAGATGAGAGACATCCGTAAGCCAACGCAATTTATATAGCTTAGGGTGCTTAGTAGTAGGGAGAGAAAGCTTGTTCACTAGGTGAGTGCTCGCAACATTGGTGCAAGAGCACCCATCAATGACCAAGCCGCATACCTTGCCGCTTACCGTATAGCGGCTGTGGAAGATGTTGTCCCGCTGGGTGGCATTGTCCTGGGCAACAGCTATGCTTAGAGATCTTTAAATCACAACCATGTCGCCTACATCCGGATCCTCGATTTCCTCTTCCGGTGGTGGAATTTCTTCTACTTCAGGCTCTGGTTCTTCCTCATCTTGAGACTCGTAATGGCCCTCCGGTGTAAGGATCATGACTCAGCGATTCGGGAAGTCCCGAGCAAAGTGTCCTCGTCCTTGGCAATTGTAGCAAATCACATCCTGGCTTCTTCCGTGGTTAGGCTCTTGTCCCACATCTGGCCTAGGGTTTTTGGGAGCATCGGTCGGCCAGGGTTTGAACCTAGATTCCACCACGGTCAGTTAGTTCTTGTCCGGGAATCGAGTAGCTTGGTTTGGAAAAGGAGAGCGAGGAGTCCAACTCGGGTTGGCTTGCGGACGTGTCCGGGACAAGCTTGCGGCCTTGCGCTTGAGTTGTTGCTCGACCTGAATGGCTAGGTGGACAAGTTGCTCAAAACCCACATAATGTTGCATTTCTACCTTCCGCACGATGCGATCTTGCATACCATCTAAGAATTGTGCCATAAGAGTTTTTTCCGACTCGTCTAGTGATATGCTCAAATTTACCCTTGAGCTACTCTCTCAAATTAAGAGATCACTGTAGTACTTAGGGATCGAATCCACAGGGACTAATGTTCACACAATAGATTATCAGTTTGGCAATTTAGCTAAATGTCAAAAGATAAAATGTAAAACTAACAGAGTAAAAAGTAAAGGATGTAAATTCAATGAGGAAAAATGCTAGACTTAGGGAAATTCTCAGGAAATTCAGAATTGCAGAACAAACAATTATCAGGATTGTAATTAAGAACCATTCTAGAACTCAAATTACTAATGTAAAATCAACCAACTTTCGTTGCGAAGATTATCTATGCCTAAATTTTAAAATTCCAAATCTCTTTGCGAATTCTTCAAATTAAACAAGCATTAAAGTTCAGGTTTGATATGTTCACAAAATCCCTAAACCAAATTTCTTTGCGAATAGGGTATTTTGCTCATCTAAGATAGTTCAGGCAATCAATTACACTTTCGTGTCAACTAATCAACCTAAGATCAGATTCTAGGTAACTAAGCTAGAATAAACAATAAACACAATCTAGATGAAGAACTCTATAGATTCAATCCTAATAATCTAACAACCTAGCAATTCATGAATTTCTTTGAAAACCCTAAACCTAACAGGGAGATTACTCAGACATGATAAATGAAACACAAATCATGAATGAAATAATTTGCATTAAGAAAATCAAAAGAAGAAGAAAAGAGTTTAGAAATCTTCTCCAAAAATCCCTGAAGAGGTGCCTGCTCAAAAATCAAGTCTTCTAAGCATCGGTCTAAAACAATGACCTTAAAATCTTATAAATAGGCTAAAACAAGATTTGGGCTTTTTCTGTAAACAGGGACAACTTCTGGACAGAATTTGCAATTCTTCAAAACTTCAAAAAGATGGGAAATTCGATTGCCGTCAGATATTGGTGTCGACCGACACTAATGGCTAGTGTCGATCGACACTCACACCAATTTTGCTCTCCGAGTTAGTTTCTTCAGCGCAGCTTCTCAGATTGCTCCAAAACGTCCCATAATCTCCAAATAAGTCCAAAACATACCTGAACCTGCAAAGACTCTAAAAGACTCGAAAGACACTAAAAAGACTCTAAAAACGACTCTTATATCATGGTTAAAAACCGTAAAAACCATGATATATCAACTCCCCCAGACTTAGCATTTGCTTGCCCTCAAGCAAAACAGAAACTTAACCTGTGAAAGAGGTTTGAAAAACGCGGAAACTCTCTCTCTTTCTTAGACCATTGCATTGAGCATTCAAACCATAATCCATATGCTTAGCAGACTAATTCAAATCGAACCACTATGTACTTCTCCGTAGACATTTCAACACACCAAATTTAACCCACAACTTCGCAACATTCTCCACAGCCTTCATCGCTGGGTCTCATCAATGAAATCAATGCCAAGAATCTTCTAGACTCATTTCCATTCAATACCATGATAAACTAGCCTATTTTCCATATCTTTTTGGTACTCTTTCTCTCCCCCAGACTTATTCTTTTTTCAACATCTTTTGTGTTGTTCTCTTTTTTTATATATCAAAAGTGTAGGCGAATAATGGTATCACAGGAAATTTTCCTAACCTCGCTTCCAACTTTCGTGTGATCATTCCTTTCAAAGTAAAATAATGGGGTCGTTGGAAATTTTCCTATCCCTTTACTCAAAAGAAAATCATCTCATCTTTTCTGCTTGTAAACACACATTTTTTTTTTACTAAATAAGGGAGAGTAGTACCATCACTTTTGCATTCAGGTTTTCGTTTGTCAGGTAGGAACGGGGAGTCAAGCCCTATGAACATCAGTTGCATTGATGAGGTAAAAGGAAGAGCTCAGAAATTAGCTCCGGCTGTAGTGGATTATGTTGCCAAGTATGGATCGCTCTGGTTCATCGATCAGTCTTTGGATTTTCCATTAGTCGGAATTGAACTAAATCTGCAGCATTAATCACTCATGCAAATAGATTAAGAAGAGAGGTCGTTATTTTCTAACCAAAGTTTTGACTCAATAAAAATGAATAAGACTGACACGACTGACTCTCAAAAACTAACACAAAGTCAGCGACTACCTCCCCCAGACTTAAGTAACACTGTTCCCAGTGGTACCAAACTCAGCGTTGGTAAAATAAAATAAAATAGAAAAAAAAACATGAATAATCAAAATGAAATAGGAAAACGTACGAGTGGGTTGCCTCCCACTAAGCGCTTGTTTTCAGTCATAGCTGGACTGTGGCGGAGCTCACGTGTAGCGTCCGTGTCCCAGAAAATACTGTTGTGAGGAGTACTTGTCTTGGTTTGGGGACCGGGGATCATTTGCAGGGCAAATGGTTAAGAGGACTGATCGTTTCGAAGCTTGAACCGATCGATCCTGGAGGTGTTCGTCGAGCAGCTTGGCTTGGAGGCTCGGCTGTCGAGCGACGCCTAGGGGGTGGTGTCGATCGACACCAGTGTGTTGTGTCGAGCAGCCTTGACTCGTGAAGGTGTCGAGCGACACCAAGGCGGGGTGTCGATCGACACCAGTGTCGGCAGGATGTGGTTGGTAGTTTTCTTTCACTTAAAACCCGTTTTCTTCTTCTTCTTTCTTCGTTTCGGAGGGTGGCTGTCTCTGCGAGCTCAGGAAGAGCTGGAGAGAGTTGGAGAAAGGAGAGAAGTGAGGGAAAAAGGGGACAGCGTGGTCTTTGGGTGTGAAAGAGGTAGGGAGGAAGGAAGAGCTTGGTTTGGCTCGGGGAAGAGAAGGTGATCGGTTTGCAGAGGCGAGGAGGGGGAGAGAGACTCATCCCTGGGCTTGTGGTGCTGTTCTCCGCCTGAATCGATCTGGAATCTAAGGAGAGTGCATGACCATGAGTTGATCTAAGCAAGTTAGGGTTGTGTGGCTTGTTTTTGTGATTGTGTGGTTGGATTGGGAGAATCCGTGGGTTGTTTTGTTTGGGTTGCTTCTTTGTTGTGTTGTGTGTGCAGGGAAGTAATCGTTTTGGGAAGTGAAGAACCTATGAGAGGTTTGTTGTGGTTGAAGGCAAGAGGTGTTGCTCAGATCGTGTTGCAGAGTTCAGGTGGGTCTTTGTGTCGACCGACACTAGTGGTGGGTGTCGACCGACACCAGCACCTGTGGGAGTTCGGATGGGTCTTGGTGTCGACCGACACCAGCACCTACAGTTTGTTGCGTTCAGCTGTTTTGCTGTTTTGTTTGGTTGTTTGGGTGGCCCATGGTTGTTGGGTTTGTCCATGGTTGCTTGTTGTTTGGTCTTGCGTATGTGAGCGGTTTGTGATCTCTTGCTTGTGTGTATAGCTCGTAGATGGGAGGACCGCCTCACTAAGTATTTGTGATAATACTTACGCATCTCTTTGTGTTTGAGTGCAGGTAAAGATAAGGTGTGATTGTAGAATCAAGGTAATGAAGAGGAGGATGATTTAGGACTCGGTATTGTGTTGTTAGTCGCATTTGTTTATTATGTTATAATTGCGAGTTCATATTAACGTTTTATGTGGAGTTAAAGCGTGTAGTATATTTGTTTTGAGTATTATGTTTCGGGCTCGTTGGGTATAATCAATATTATGGGGTATTGGTTATGGTATTGTTTAAATAAAGCGGGTCGGGTCGTCTCAATTGGTATCAGAGCTTAGACGGTTCTAGGATGGTTTAGAAAATTAGTTGGAGTTGAATTAATTTTCGTGATGCTTGTTGCATGTTGTGATTGAACCGTTGTGTTGTGTGCTAGAAATTGATTATGAGGTATTTAATCAATATTGGTTGAGCATGGAGTCTTAGAATCATCTTCTTCGAGCCTGTGAGATTCCACGGTAAGTTATCTTTGCCTTGTTGTGTTGTTTTGCGTCTTTAGTCTCTGTTCTTGGAGGTTCAGTTGGCTAGGGGTGCTTGGTGCCAGGGTTGGGGCTGTTGTTGTGGCCGTGTTGGTTGCCAAGGTTGTCGCCAAGGTTGTGGCCGAGGTTGTGGCTGTGTTGGTAGCCAGGGTTGTGGCTGTGGTAGAGGCCGTGGTCGTTTTCCAGTGGTGGCAAAGAGTGTAGCACGGGGTGCTATGGTTGAGTGAGTAGCGGATTCGCATGTGTATCAGGAGAGGTCTGAAGGTGTGACCGGTGTGAGTGCCAGTGTAGCTGGAGTTCCAGCGGGTGTTGCAGCGGACTTTTTCTCAGGCCTGAGATGATCGCATGGCGGGTTGCTGGCTCTGCTGTTGGAGCGGTTACCAGTGAGGGTATCAGTTCAGGCTCCTGTTGTGCCAGAAGTGGGTCAGGTGCAGCCGAGTGTTGCGGTTGCAGAGGAGCTCCCATCTTTGCTTAAGATGATGGAGCCGTTGCAGAGGATTGGCACGGGATTCTTCCCGGGAGGTGCCAAGTCTGAGCACGCTATTGCGTGGAGGTTGAGGTTGGAGCGGATGTGTTTCCGTTCGGTTCGGTGTCCAGAGGGATACCGGGTTCACCTGGCAGTCATTACCTGGAGGGTGATGCACATCTCTAGTGGAGGGGTGTTGCAGCCAGGAGAGTTCAGGCGGAGTTGGCCTGTGAGGTTTTGTGGAGGAGGTTTCCACAGGAGGCTCTTGACTGGTTAGAGGTCGAGGTTTGGAGGGTGAGCGGGCTCGAGTTCGAAGATTCTTGTTGGGTCTTCAGGCTGAGCTGGGGAACCGTTGCCTTATGAAGGTTGTGGCACAGTTTCTGAGTTGATGGAGACAGCTGCTTTTCTGTAGGAAAGTTTGAAAGTTGAGGTGGTGGTTGCTAGCCCCAACTTTCAGGTGAGTAAGCCGCAGCAGCAGTCTGGTCCAATCAGAGGCAGTAAACCAATGCAAGGACAGGAGCGGAGGATGGAGGATTCTTCGCTGGTTACCCAGAGTGGTCTGGGGTGCTTCAGGTGCGGGAGCAGGGATCACAGGATTGTGGGTTGCCCTTAGAAGGGTGAGGCGCGTGTGGATACGCGAGTGTGCTTTCTCTGCAAGGAGTTGGGGCAGATCAAGCTGAGATGTCCCAAGTTGCAGAGGGAGGTGGCAGTGGCACCGCCAGCTAGTCAGAGCTTAGTGGCGCCACGGGTGTGTTTTATCATAGAGACGGGAGGCCAGAGTTTTGGGCTGGGTTATCTCTATGATAGGGGGTCAGGGATCCGAGCATATGTGAGTTATGCAGAGACCTTGGTTGTGGGAGGTGTTGACTCCCATGTGTTGTTTTTTCTGGAGCATCGTATTGCTTTGTTACTCCGGGAATTGTCGAGAGGGTAATTTGCGGGGAGCAACCGAGGAGCGGTTGGGTTGTTAAGTGGTGGTTAAATCTAAATCGTTCTAGCGATCGGTTCGGTCAGTCATTAATTGCTTGTCATGTATGGGTATGACATGCCTTATTGACTTGGTTGACTTGGTTGTTTGACTGCGGTTTAGATTGAGCCTGGAAAGAACGTGATGGTGGTTTAGTCGTTTCGTTCTCGTAGAGGGTTGGTTCGATTCTTGCGAGAGTCGTGTCTTGATGAGTATCCGCGGAGGATATCATGCTTGACGGGATCGCGTCGGTGGGAACTAGTTGAGTTCGCCAACGCGTGTCTGTGATCGCGATCTTGGGAATCAGTGGATTTGCCAAGGTCGGGTCGGTTCTATCATCTTTGGGGACTTGGAGAGTTCACCAAGATGTTTGGTTAAGTTTTGCGTTGTGGGATGGCTCCATACGAGGTGAGGTATGGGAGGCCATGTTGTACACTGTTATGCTGGACCCAAGTGGGGGAGGGTAGCATTTACGGTGTGGGTTTTATTCAGGAAACTGCGGAGAGAATCTGAGTTTCGAGACTGAACATGCATAAGGTGCCAAGGGCATGTAGACGCGGGTGAGTCGCGGGGAGTACCACAAGGAGATACCCTTGTAGTGGTATGGTGGTCTATGCGCGTGGTTTCCGCGAATGGATCAGGAAGGCGGGTGAGCCGTCGAGTGGCGGGTGAGCCGTCGAGTTATCGAGTGTGGATGAGATGTTTAGGCACCTGAAATCCAGCTTGTGGGGATGACGATATTGTGTGGACATGTCGTATCCTGCCGCCTGTGTGGTGGTGGTCATGAGTCTTGTGAGACTATGACGGTTGTGAGCAGGGAACTTGGGAACCTGAGGCGAGGATGAAAGCAAGCTGCGGCTTGAGCTATTCTTCGTGGTTTCCAGTTTCGCGTTTTGGGTTGTTACCCTGTGGGGGTTTCATTTGTATTTCGTTTTGGGTGAGAAACGATTAATACAATTGAAGTTCCAATAAGATGAGTAGTTCTTATTGTATTGTCTGGTTTTGCCTTGAGGTTAAGGAAAGAGGTTTATGAGTTCATAAACCGGAAATATCCTTCGTGTTGGATATGAAAAACAGCCCTATGTGAGAGGGATGTTTTGAGTTGACCAGAGGGTTGGTCATGGTTGTGGTGATATTCCGGATTGGGAATATGTGTGGTTGAGTATTGCATTGCGATGCTTTACGCAAACCATAGGAGGTAGTTTCGGTCAGAGATGCTTATTGACGTTTAGACATGTTTTGCTCTGAGGACGGTTGGTCCTGTACAACTCATGAGAGGATGGTTAGTTCCCAGATACCGATAGCTTGAAGGACATGTAACCTGAAGGTGCGAGTGGTATGAGTGATATACCGATAGCCCGAGGGATATGTGACCTGAGAGTGTGAGTAGTATGTGTTTGATACCATAGCTTGAGGGCCATGTGACCGGAGGGTGCGAGTGGTATGTATGATATACCGATAACCCGATGGACATGTGACCTGAGAGTGTGCGTGGTATGAGTTTTGTGCCGATAGCTTGACGGTCTTTCTGACCTGAGAGTGCGAGTGGCGTGTGGTACCGAGAACTCGAGGAACTTTGGTTCTGAGAGTGGAGTGGTACGAGTACGAGTTGTATGATTGAGCAATGACTGTCTAGGACGTGGATACGCATAGTGACTGATTGTAGACCTCGGAGATTGATGGTGTTCGATCTCGTGTTGTGTTGTGTTGTGTTGGCCGGGTTGGTCAAGGTTCACGTGAACCGTTGTGACGGTTGTGTGTTGAGTTCATTGCGGATGAGCTGTACCCCTGGATTCGAGGACGAATCCTTGTTAGTGGGGGAGAATTGTAGCGTCCGTGTCCCAAAAAGTACTGTTGCGAGGAGTACTTGTCTTGGTTTGGGGACCGATGGACATGTGACCTGAGAGACTCATCCCTGGGCTTGTGGTGCTGTTCTCCGCCTGAATCGATCCGGAATCTAAGGTGAGTGCGTGACCATGAGTTGATCTAAGCAAGTTAGGGTTGTGTGGCTTGTTTTTGTGATTGTGTGGTTGGATTGGGAGAATCCGTGGGTTGTTTTGTTTGGGTTGCTTCTTTGTTGTGTTGTGTGTGCAGGGAAGTAATCGTTTTGGGAAGTGAAGAACCTATGAGAGGTTTGTTGTGGTTGAAGGCAAGAGGTGTTGCTCATATCGTGTTGCAGAGTTCAGGTGGATCTTGGTGTCGACCGACACCAGTGGTGGGTGTCGACCGACACCAGCACCTGTGGGAGTTCGGATGGGTCTTGGTGTCGACCGACACCAGTTGTGGGTGTCGACCGACACCAGTACCTGCAGTTTGTCGCGTTTAGCTGTTTTACTGTTTCGTTTGGTTGTTTGAGTTTGTCCATGGTTGCTTGTTGTTTGGTCTTGCGTATGTGAGCGGTTTGTGATCTCTTGCTTGTGTGTATAGCTCGTAGATGGGAGGACCGCCTCACTAAGTATTTGTGATAATACTTACGCATCGCTTTATGTTTGAGTGCAGGTAAAGATAAGGTGTGATTGTAGAATCATGGCAATGAAGAGGAGGATGATTTAGGACTCGGTATTGTGTTGTTAGTCGCATTTGTTTATTATGTTATAATTGCGAGTTCATATTAACGTTTTATGTGGAGTTAAAGCGTGTAGTATGTTTGTTTTGAGTATTATGTTTCGGGCTCGTTGGGTATAATCAATATTATGAGGTATTAGTTATGGTATTGTTTAAATAAAGCGGGTCGGGTCGTCTCATCAGGTATCAGGTGGAGCAGAGGGGGGCAATGAATGCTTCCGCGAAATTAGTCTCATCATCCATGGTGGTGTATAGGCATTGGGTACGTGAGAATAATTAAGGAAGTGGGGAATAGGAGCAAGGCGGGACTTAATCTTGGGTGGTACACTCCTTTTGCCTGCACAATCATCAAAAGAAGAAACAAGCGCTCTACGATAATCTCGTGGCTTGGTTAACTGCAAAACAGTTTTTGTACCTTTGAAATTCTTATTGATGAAAAGAGATGGTTTGGGATTAGGATGTGCATACCTTTGCTTTCCCTGAGGTGAATGGAGTGTGGGAGATGGAGCTTTCTGTTGTACAATAGGTCTCGGACGAGCAGCAAGAGAATCAACCCGAAAACAGTGTTTTGGAGGTAAATCCGGATCAACTCGTGGGGAGTGTCGAGCGACACCAGTGCTGGTGTCGATCGACACCATGTCTGTATCTCGGATCTCTGCATTTTTTCTGCAACTCTTCTTTGCAATCCCTATTTCCATCTCAAAAACATCATCCCCTGGCAATTGGTCACTGAGTAGAACCTCTTCCTGAAGCCTAGCACTGAAAAGTTGATCACCACACCAATCCTCAAGCTCAACAGCTTGCTTATTCACTTGCTCGCTTGGACCCAACTCCTTGACATACCCAGCAGTAATGTCTGTGGAGATCTCTACAGAGAATGTCTGTCCATCAATGGTGTGTGGCTTTCTCACCTTGTCCATGTCAAAATTCATGACTAGATCACCCACATTCAGAGCTATGCGTCCCTTTTTCACATCAATCAGAGCCCCAGCTGTAGCTAAAAACGGACGTCCCAAAATCAAAGGATCCTTGGGTTCCTTCTTATATTCCAAGACCACAAAGTCTGTAGGAATCATACATTCACCAATTTGCACTGGAACATCTTTTAAGATACCTTCTGGAATCCTTTTGGATCGATCTGCTAAGATGAGAGAGATCCTGGTCGGCTCGAAATCAGTCATCTCCAGGCGTACAGCAACAGAGAGAGGCATCAGGTTAATACTGAAACAAAGATCACAGAAAGAATGTAAAAATCGTCCAGTGAAGATTGAGCAATCTAGCACAAAACTTCCTGGATCAGGTAGCTTCTCTGGAATCTTACTCTGAATCATGGCACTCATCTGTTCAGACACAACCACTTTCTGCTTCGTTCTTTTCTTTCTCTGTGGGGTCTCATGTGAGATATGCGCGCAAATGTCCCTGGTAAGTAAAGCTCCTTCCTCATGACTCAGACCATTAGTAACCATTCTCTTCACATACCGCTTAAGTGGAGGTGAAATCGTGACTGCATCAACTAGAGACATCTCAATCACCACCATGTCCATGATTGCTTTGCATCGAGCGTCCTCTATCTCCTGTTTAGACTTCTTAAGACCCTTTGGGAAAGGAATCTTAGGCGTATACACTCTTTCTTCGATTTGAGGATTGTTGACAGGTTTTGGTTTAGTTCGCACAGGGTGTCGATCGACACTACGTTGGTGTCGATCGATACTGACCTCTGGTATCGACACTCTAGTGTCGAGCTCTCGACACTCTAGTGTCGAGCTCGATCGATTTTGGTCCGTCTTGCGTCGAATTCCCTTCATTCTCTGAGGGGCGTCGATCGACACCCAGGTGGTGTCGGTCGACACTAACATCCTGTGTCGAGTCCTTTGTATCAACCGAGGTTAATTTCTCTCTGTCTCGACTCGAATTCTCGTGAACGTAGGCTGGTGTCGATCGACACATAATGTTGGTGTCGATCCACACTGAGTGTGAAACATCAAAATCTGCACCATCACTGAAATCATCCATATCGGCCACCAGAATAGCATTGCATGCATCAGTTCTTCCAGGAAGGAATCTCTCTTGTCTTTTGACAGACTCAGTGGTCTGAGCAGCTTGAGTGTCTAGCTTCTTGACATGGGTGCTTAGAGTTTCGAATTTCCCATTCAAATCAGTGTACAGAGCATCGATCTTTCCATTGAAGTCCACTGTAATCTTCTGCTGACCCTCTAGAATCCGCTCCAGCATAGACTTAACCTCACTCTCTGAAGTCTGCGGAGGAGGTTTCTGATATGAAGAAGTCCCAAAGTTCCTGGTGAAACTGATGTTCGGATAAGCATTCTGGTATTCAGGCCTTGGGGTGTATGCAGAAGAATGCTGATTTCCTGCAAAGTTAGACTGCTGACCATTTCCACTGTAGTTCCTGTCCCCTTGATAAGTACCATACCTCTGGCCCTGAAACCCAGCTTGGTAGACAAACTGAACCTCTTCTTCAGATCTTCCGTCTGGCTCAAAGGTTTCAACCTCGGCAGCAAAGTGAACAGACTTTTTACCCACAAGAAGGTTGTGAACTGAATCTAACTTGCCCTTCACCTCAGCAATCTGACCACCTTCAGAGTTACCTGCTAACTTCTTTCTCTCAAAATCAGCATTCTTCGTGCTGTTGCTTGAAGCTAAGTTCTCAATCAAAATCACAGCATCCTCGGGATATCTGGTGTTGAAGTTGCCATTACTCGCAGCATCTAGAGCCATCTGATACCTCCAATCCACGCCTCTGAAAAAAATACCCAGCAACTGCACCTCACTGAACCCATGATGCGGACAATCTCGCTGATAAGCTCTGAATCGTACCCAAGCAGCCTTGAATGCTTCAGCAGATTGTTGAGAAAAAGTAGAGATCTTTGTTCTCGCATCCTCTGACCGTGCATCATCATAGAAGTTGTTTAAGAATGCATTCTTGGTCTCCCACCAAGTTGTCAGAGATCCTGGCTTCAACTGCTTGAGCCAGTAAGCTGCTTCCCCAGCAACAGAGTACGGGAAGAGCTTGCAGAAGAGGAAGTCAGTAGATACCCCATTTGCCTTGATGCTTGTAACTAGGTCTTCAAACCTCTCAATGTGATCCATGGATTGTTCATGAGGAAGACCATGGAAGGGATGCTGTCCCACAAGGGTGAAGTATGCGGGTTTCAGCTCGAAGTCATTCCTCTGAAAAGGTGGGGGAATGATCGCAGATCGATTCGCGTAGAACTGATCTGGCCTGTTGTAGTCCCCTAGTGTCCTGCCACGAGCAACCGCAGCAGCAGCAGCTGCCTGCAAATCCAGAGCTTCAATAGCAGGGGGTGTCAAGCGACACCAGCAGGGTGTCGATCGACACCAACGGCGGGTTCGGGCATCACATTGCCCTCAGCACCAAGTTTCTGGCCCTGCTCGTTGCGCACATGGCCCTCTTGATCATGTAGTACCCCAGCTTCATCCCTGACCAAAACAACGAAGTGATCCATTGCAGCAAGTTTCTTTGCTTTGCGGTTTGTACGCTCGATTCTTGTTATGTCTTGGTTGGAAGGATTTGCAAGGTGAAGATCTGTGTTGCTCCTGGTTTTCCGATTAGGCATAAACCTGAAACACAAAGAGAAAAGAAAAACGTAAGTAAATAAATAAGAAAGGAATTTAGACTAAAACCTAACAAAAATCTAATGGTGAAACAAGAGTCCCCGGCAATGGCGCCAAAATTTGATATGCTCAAATTTACCCTTGAGCTACTCTCTCAAATTAAGAGATCACTGTAGTACTTAGGGATCGAATCCACAGGGACTAATGTTCACACAATAGATTATCAGTTTGGCAATTTAGCTAAATGTCAAAAGATAAAATTTAAAACTAACAGAGTAAAAAGTAAAGGATGTAAATTCAATGAGGAAAAATGCTAGACTTAGGGAAATTCTCAGAAAATTCAGAATTGCAGAACAAACAATTATCAGGATTGTAATTAAGAACCATTCTAGAACTCAAATCACTAATGTAAAATCAACCAACTTTCGTTGCGAAGATTATCTATGCCTAAATTCTAAAATTCCAAATCTCTTTGCGAATTCTTCAAATTAAACAAGCATTAAAGTTCAGGTTTGATATGTTCACAAAATCTCTAAACCAAATTTCTTTGCGAATATGGTATTTTGCTCATCTAAGATAGTTCAGGCAATCAATTACACTTTCGTGTCAACTAATCAACCTAAGATCAAATTCTAGGTAGCTAAGCTAGAATAAGCAATAAACACAATCTAGATGAAGAATTCTATAGATTCAATCCTAATAATCTAACAACCTAGCAATTCATGAATTCCTTTGAAAACCCTAAACCTAACAAGGAGATTACTCAGACATGATAAATGAAACACAAATCATGAATGAAATAATTTGCATTAAGAAAATCAAAAGAAGAAGAAAAGAGTTTAGAAATCTTCTCCAAAAATCCCTGAAGAGGTGCCTGCTCAAAAATCAAGTCTTCTAAGCATCGGTCTAAAACAATGACCTTAAAATCTTATAAATAGGCTAAAACACGATTTGAGCTTTTTCTGTAAACAGGGACAACTTCTGGGCAGAATTTGCAATTCTTCAAAACTTCAAAAAGATGGGAAATTCGATTGCCGTCAGATATTGGTGTCGACCGACTAATGGCTAGTGTCGATCGACACTCACACCAATTTTGCTCTCCGAGTTAGTTTCTTCAGCGCAGCTTCTCAGATTGCTCCAAAACGTCCCATAATCTCCAAATAAGTCCAAAACGTATCTGAACCTGCAAAGACTCTAAAAGACTCGAAAGACATTTAAAAGACTCTAAAAACGACTCTTATATCATGGTTAAAAACCGTAAAAACCATGATATATCATCTAGTTGTAGTCGGTTCCGGAGAAGCTTGAACTCTTTATAGTACTCTTCAATGGATCGGCCACCTTTATGTAGCTTCTGAAAACGCTTCTGGAGGTCTCGGTGATAGAGTGGAGGCACGTATCGACTCCTCATCATAAATTTCATGACTTCCCAAAAGGGAATCACACAAGTAAAAAAAAACCGTATAGCCACGTTTTTGTCACAACAAAACGTGACTAAAATAACCTAGCCACGAATTAGCCACTAATTTACCACGAATTAGCCACTAATTTGCCACGAATTAGCACCCAAGAGAATACGTGGCTAGTTGGTAGCTATTTCGTGGCTAATTAGCCACGAAATTATATTTGTCACGCAATAGCCACGAAATCATTCGTAGCTACAAAGCCACGAGAGATAAGCGTGGCCTATTCGTGACTATACACTAGCCACACAAGTTTTAGTTGCTCTTTCGTGGCCATCCCACCGAATTATCCATCCCATCCAACTGGGGTAGAAGCCACGAGCGATAACCGTGGCCTATTCGTGACAATACACTAGCCACACAAGTCTTAGTTGCTCTTTCGTGGCTATCCCACCGAATTACCCATCCCATCCAACTGGGGTAGAAGCCACAAGCGATAACCGTGGCCTATTCGTGACTATACATTAGCCACGCAACCTGTAGTAGCTCTGCCGTGGCTATCCCACCGAATTACCCATCCCATCCAACTGGGGTAGAAGCCACGAGCTATAAGCGTGACTTATTCGTGACTATCCTACCGAATTATTGAAAGACTTTTAGTCACGAAAATATAACGTGGCTAAATATGTGGCATTTCCACCGATTCTTGTCACATCAGTCAGATTGCAGAGCGTGTGTGTGTCGGAAAATAATTTTGAAAAATAGCCACCGACTAAATTCGTGACTATAGTGTGGCTATAAGTAGCCACAAATATATTTGATGACAAGTTCGTGGCTATATAGACAAGTTCGTGGCTATATAGGGCCACCAATACGCTTCGTGACCAGTTCGTGGCTACCTATAGCCACGAAATATTTCATGACCAGTTCGTGGCTAATGTTTTCTATAAATTAAAGCGTTTCTCTCCTCATTCCTCAAACCAAAAACGAGTAAAAAAGCTCGAGAAAGTTTGTTTTTTTTTTCTTTCAAATCTATCATTTTAAATGTCTAATTATTTTTTCCAATGTCAAGGTGGATGGATTAACGTATTGATCCAGTCAAAAATTGTGTTTCAGATACATTTATGGAGGGAATTGAAGTTTTTATTCATTTTGCTTGTAATCAAGAGTCTTACAGAGAGACCAACACTATATTGTGTCCTTGTGCTCGGTGTAAGAACGGAAAGCAATGTGATGCAAGAACGGTTAGTAATCGTCTTTATCGAGTTGGATTTAAGGGAAACTACTATATTTGGTTGAGTCATGGAGAACATTATGATGTTAGAGAATCCTCGGGGGCAAGTCATTTTACTGGTGAAGAAGCAATGTGGCCACCAAATGCTACAAATTTTCAAGTTCCAGGAAATACTTACGAGTATTTTCCATATGCAAATGTTAACATTGAACCAGAGGTGGCATCTCCACATGTATTGGAGAATATGATGGAAACAACACATGAAAAGCTATATCATGATAGTGTATTTGAAGCTTTTGAAGCCGCTAAAGAACCTCTTTACGATGGATGTCCAGAAAGAATTTCTCAGTTGTATCTAGCTTCGCGTATGTTGAAGGTAAAATCTGATTACAATATGGTGGAGGCATGCGTAGATGAGCTATCACAGACTTTCAAAACTGTTTTTCCCACACCAAATAAAGTTCCTGCATCATACTACGAGACAAAGAAGTTAACACGAGCGCTGGGGCTACCAGTATATAAGATTGATGTTTGCGAGGATGATTGCATGTTCTTTTGGAAAGGGGAAGATCGAGAATTGATGCAGTGCCAGTTCTGCAATAAAGATAGATACCACTCGAACAATGGCAAAGGGAAAAAAAGACCTAAACAAAGAATGTTTTATATGCCGATTACAGATCGGTTGAAGCGGTTATACCAATTAGAGGCGACAGCAACGGTTATGCGATGGCATGCTGAACATATGTCTACTGAAGGAGAAATGCAACACCCATCTGATGGAGCAGCGTGGAAACATTTTAATGAGGTATATCCTAATTTTGCTGCTGAAAGTCGCAATATTTATGTAGGCTTATCAACCGATGGATTTAATCCTGTTGGTATGAATGGTGAGGCACACTCAGTATGGCCTGTGATCGTGACTCTTTATAATTTACCACCCGATATGTGCATGAAAAACGAATTTTTTTTTCTATCGGTACTCGTTCCTAGGCCAAAGCATCCCAAAAAAAGTCTAGATATTTATCTCCAGCCATTGATCGAAGAATTGCAGAGTCTATGGAGTGACGGTGTCGAAGCGTATGATATATCGAGGAAAGTCAAATTCACGATGCGTGCTGCTTTGATGTGGACAATTAGCAACTTTCCAGCATATGGTATGTTGTCTGGTTGGATGACGCATGGTCGTTTATCGTGTCCATATTGTCTAGATGAGACAAAATTGTTTTGGTTAACGAATGGAAAGAAGCATAGTTGGTTGACTGCCACCGAATGTTTTTACCTCAAGATCATCCATACAGGCGAAATGTTCAAGCTTTTCGACGAGGAAAGGAAGTACTAGATGATCCTCCACCATGGTTGAATGGAGAAGAAATTCTTCACGAAAGAATAAACAATATTACCGGGTTGTTTAGAACAGTCGACTGTGGAGGGAACGGACACCAGCAGCCTGCTTGAACTATCCATGGATACGGGGTTGATCATAACTGGGTGAAGAAGAGTATATTTTGGGAGTTGCCATACTGGGAAAATCTTCTTCTTCGACACAACCTTGACTTAATGCATATCGAGAAGAATTTCTTAGATAATCTCATCAACACGGTCTTAAATATTCCTGGGAAGACGAAAGATAACATTAAATCAAGGATGGATCTTCTCGCGTTATGTAGAAGACATACTTTACATCTTAAACGAGATGGGACAATGCCGGTACCAATATTTAGGTTGTCAATCGAAAAAAGAAAACAATTTCTCCTTTGGATGAAAAATGAGATAAGGTTTCCAGATGGATACGCGTCAAAGTTTAGTCGTTGCGTTGACGAAACTCATTGGAAGTTGTCAGGTCTAAAAAGTCATGATTGTCACGTCATTATGCAACGACTTCTCCCTTTTGCTTTTGCAAATCTTCTCCCAAAAAGTGTTCATACGGCAATTTCAGGTAATTTGTTGATTATATTATTTTTTAACATATTTTTATACTTACGGCAATTAAAAGTGTTAATTTTATATGTGTCTAGAAATTGCACTCTTCTTTCGGGATATCTCAGCGAAGACTTTACGCAATGTTGATGTTGCTTTGTTGAAAGAAAATATCGCTGTAAAAATTTGCAATTTAGAGAAGATATTTCCTCCGTCGTTCTTTGATGTTATGAAACATCTCCCCGTGCACTTACCAGATGAAATTGCTTTAGGAGGTCCAGTACAATATTGGTGGATGTATCCGTTCGAGAGATACATGTACCATCTGTAGAAGAAAGTTAAGAACAAAGCACATATTGCAGGTTCGATTGTTGCACAATGTGTGAATGAAGAGATAGCAAATGCATCTCCAAATTATTTTGGACATCCAGAAGTTAGAGATGATCACGTTGTTGTTCAAGGAGAAATTCGATTTACATACTTTTATCCAGATGTGCCTAGCCTGTTCTACCATGAGGGTCGTGTTGGTGGGAAAGCAACAAGTGGATGGTTTAATGATCATGACTACACAGTGCTCCAAACATTTATGTTGCTTAACTGTGACAAATTTGAGCCTATGAACGGTAAGAAATTTATAATATTTTACTGTGTTTATATAAATTTATAGTTTTAACTTTATATGATTATAGGATGTTCGAAGACTATATGACGGAGCACACCCCAGAAATTACTACTAAAGAAATAGAAAAAGCCAAAGACAAATACTTTGCAGAATGGTGTAAAGACTATGTAAGTATATTTATGCACTGAATTAATATATTTTAATTACAAAAAATATTTATTTTCAGATTAACGACGCCACCGAATCATTTGAATTTCCATTGTGGATGTTGGATTTTGTACAAGGGCCTAACCGCAACTACACATCATGGCCTATATACTACTCACGTGGATATTGTTTCCACACACATAACCATGGCCAAGATAAAAAAAACCCAAAATTACGGTGTTTAAGCTGCGTGGAACCACTGACATAGATTATTATGGGCTCATAGAAGAGATAATGATGATCCATTACCATGGTGCTGTTGGGCTGAAGGCCATGGTTTTCAAATGCAGGTGGTTTGACACAAAAATAGGTCGTGGAATGCGGAAACATCCATCAGGTCTCATCGATGTGGCACCGTGTAGACAATATGAGAAATACGATCCTTTTATATTGTCTGGTAATTGTGATCAAGTTTGTGTCATTCCTTATCCACGCATGCGTTATACCGTAGCAAATGATTGGTGGGCATGTACAAAAGTTATGCCTCGAGGGGTTCGTGAGACAGCAGAAGATGCTCTAGTTGCTCTTCAAGACGATACACACAATCAGTTTGTCGCACCAAGTACTGTGTCTCCTCCTAATGACGAATACATTACCGAAGAAGAGTTAGAAGATTCATGTGAGGATTCTGATTCCGATTCTGATTCTGAATAAGTTTTTTTATATTTTTTTTTGTTTAAATTATGTCTTTTATGTTTGAATTATGTCTAAAATATTTAATATGTTGTCATGTTCTAAAATATTTTAATTGTCACATTGTATATATCAATGAATTTATTATATTTTGTTATATGTTTCTCTATTATCAAGAAATTGATGTTGCTAAACCATATAAATTAATGTTGCTAAAACATATAATTAAAACTAATTTGTAACCAAAATTATTTGTTGTGGGCGGACAGACCAAAATTTTTGCACCAAAAATTTTGGTTTCCCGGTTTTATGAATTTTTTGGCAGAAACACTTAATCATATTGGTTTCAGTAGACACATCTCTAGCACTTAGAGTAAAAACCCTAAACGCCTCTTCTTCTCTCTCGACAAACCATATCTCGTTTGGGGCTGTTTATGGTTGGATTTAATCTCGTTTTACACTTAGATGATTAAACAATATGCTTGATTTTGAATTTTATACATCAATAAGTGTTCGATTTGGTTACACATGATGTTTATATATGCTTGATTATGAATTTAATACATGAATAAGTGGTCTATTTGTGATTACATAATTAAAGCATGTGTTTTTGGTTTTTGTCTGAAGCATGTGCAATTCATAATTTGTATGTTTAACATTTTCAACATTTTCATCTTCACACACTGGTTTAATAGTTTATGAGCTTGACTCTTAATCATACTGTAGGTTTTGTCTTAAGTCTTGAGTTGCTATTTAGAAACATGAATTTGTTCTATGTTTAAGTTACCTTGAGTTAGTTCTATGTACTCGTTTTCACTGTCTGAGCTTAGTAGATGTGGATTGTTAACTTCACTTTGTTCTATGTATAATTTTTACTTAAGTTTGTGGATTTTTTTTACTCTACTTGTTATTAACAGCACCTTATTTTTTAAATTTTCTTCTAATTGCAAGATCTACAACAACGAAGGATACCAATAGGAGCCATACCACCAGGAGCCATACGACCAGAAGCCGTACCAGGAGGATCCATATCAGCAGGAGCCATACCACCAGGAGCGACACGTTCTACAGGAGCCACACGTTCTACCAGCGCGGCATCTTCACACGCAAACAACTACAGCCAGCGAACTCTCGATGCATTATTGAATGCTCCTGAAAGAGAATCCCAGCCACACCTCCACCCGAGAAAACTCAATGGAGCTTTATAGATAGTTTGACGGTTCTGTTTGTTTGTTTTGGTAATCTTTAGATTAGTATACTTACTCATGGGATATATTTGATGTTACTTTCTTTTTTTCTCAGGTTTGGTGTTGATCCCTCTGTCTACAAATTTGTTCGAACGACATGGAAAGCCTACTTCATGGGACCATGGAGGAGCTGGTCACATGTTCCTCTAGAGAGGATAGATACTTGGTGGCAAACTTTTGTGGTAATGTAATGAATTCTGTTTCTTTTCCCTAAGTCAACTATTTTTTTTCAGCTAATAACTTACAACTAACAATCTCTCTTCTGCCTTTTTTTTTTTGTAGCAACACTACTACTGGGAAGACCGTTTCCATGACATGGTATACTTTCATTGGAAGAAGCACACAATGACTTCCATCTGTGACCGCATCAGCAAAAAGAAGAGGGCAAATCAGAAACCCAAGTACATTAGCGAACATGACTGAGACATTTTAATGGAGTATTGGGCAACAGAATCAGCAAAGAAGAAGAGCAAGAATGCTGCTGGAAGCTGCTTATCTGATCCTGATGGTAAAGGAATTCATAAGCATTGTGCAGGCCCTCGCTGTTTTTTACAGATTGAGCATCAGATGGTAAGTGTCCTTCAGCCTATGTTATTATCTACTTTCTGATTTGTTCTAACGACATCCTCTTTGTTTCTGTAGATGGTTGAGTCTGGTTCGGAAGAACCACCAGCCTTCACGGATCTTGTGCGGAAGACACACACGCGCAAAGATGGAACTTTCATCGACCCTCGTGCCGAGTCTCTTGTACTTGAAGTAGAGGAAGCTGTTTCTCAGATTATAGCAGAAGATGATTCTCCCGATAGCCAAATGGCTTCGTCGAGTGCTGTTCCTCCTCGCATTTTGCTGAACCAAGAATTTGTCAAGGTACTCTCTTAAAGATCCTTTGAAACCTTTTAAAGATCCTTTGAAACCTTTTGTAATGTCTCATATGATCTATGGTTTCTACATATTGTTGAAACCTCATACTCTTTTTTCGTTTTTGTCTAAACATAGTGACTTAAAGTGTAGTTTTGTGGATTGGATAAGTTTGTGTTTTTGCATTATGTGTTTGCTTTTGAATATTGGTTGATGCACATTTGTTTTGGTTCTTTCACAGCGTGGGCAGTCTAAAAGTGGGCGTATCTATGGAATTGGCAGCGTTCAATACCGGGAACTCAATCCATCCGAGAAAGTTGCTGCTTCTATTTCTCGCAACCTTGACATGGAAACGCGCATCTCTAGTGTAGACACAAAAGTCGAGACAGTCACCACCACTGTTAGACAAATGAAGGAAGACATGGTGGGGTTGAAGACAGCCATGGGAACGGTTATGGACGAGATGGCAGTTACACGACAATCTCTTCTTTTGATAATGCAGTCTCTTGGAGTCAGACCACCCACTGCTGCTGTTGCTCCAGCTTCGACCTCACCTCTTGTTGCTCCAGATTCGACCTCAGCTCCTCCTGCTCCACATTCTACCATTGCTGTTGCTGCTCCTGTTGCTCCTGCTCCTCCTACCACTGCTGCTACATCAACCCAAGGCAACTTAGATGCTTGGTGTGCATCACTAGGCCTTTAATTTTCCATGACTTCATGTCTTAGGTTCTAACTTTCAGAACTTTCAAAACTTGCACTCTTCTTTTGTATGACTTTTTGAATTTACAAATCTATGTAATTATGATCATGTAAATATTGCTATATAGATTTAATGTTTTTTGCGTTTTGGCTTTTGCATTTTTTTTGTTTTCAGGAATTAAAATTACAGTTTTGAGAAATTTTGTTGAATCAATTAGCAAAATAAACCAGGATTAATTTCGTAGAAAAAGAAATCCCATCATAATTTAGTTTCTACTCAACCACCATTATGTCACGATATATTTTCGTGACTTAATTAAAGTAGCTACTAATTTGCTACGTCCATTTCGTGGCTATATTACCCACTAATAAAAACGTGACCATTTCGTGGCTACAAGGCCACTAACAATAGTGTAACTATTTCGTGGCTAATATTTGCGACGAAAGAACGCATGAAAAATGCATGGCTATATTACCCACTAACACAAACATGACCATTTCCTGGCTACAAGGATATTCGTGGTTACTATTTGCGACGAAAGAAAGCGTGACAAATTCGTAGCTATCCAGCTACGAAAACGCTACGAACAAATTTAGCCACGACGCTATAGCCACGAATATTTTTGGTGACCATTCGTGACTCTTTAAGCATATAGCCACGAATTTATTTAGTCAGCCACGAAAGTGTTGGTGGCTATATAGTTTTTTTTTACTAGTGTCATGCCTTCCCGGTGTTGTCTTCGTTCAGCCAAGTCCTTATCCGACCAAGCGCATGGTCAGTAAACTGGGCAGCTGCGTAGGCAACTTTCTTCGGCTCGGTGCACTCACAGAAGTCGAACCACATCTGACGCTTCCAATCAAGGTATGCCTCGGGATCGACCTCTTTGGCAAATGTTGGCGGAATAAGTTTATGAATCGGCGCTTCAAGGTGTGGGGCACGATCATCGCGCTCGGGTGCGTGTTGATATTCACGGTGTCTCGGCCATAATATTCTTGGTAACAGAGGGCCGAAGTCTTCTTCGGAACCTTCGCTTGGTGCCAGGTTAAAGTGTCACCGAGGGGCGTTAGCGTTGGCCTGGAACGGGGGAACGGGTCCGGCGGGTGGCGGTGGCGGCATATTCATGTCGTCAATGCAAGTATTCAATCGGTTGAGTTGCGTTTGAGTACCAGCCAGGATGACTCCCAAATCGGGTAGAGCTGGAGGATCGGCCATAGAATTTGGCTCGGTACAGACGGTGGAGCCGTACAGACAGCAAGGTAAGGACGGCAGAGTAAGATCGGTGGGATCAGCTCCGACGAGGTCCGGCCGGTGAGGGTGGCCAGTACAGACGGTGGCATTGGCCAGCCAATTAGGTACGAACAGTGGTGTACGGACGGACGGTAAGGTACGGACGGTGAGGTACGGATGGTAAGGTACAGACGGTCGAGTCGGGATAAACAAGTTCCCGTGGATGGTGTTGTCCGGATCGGAGGATGGTGTCCTAGTACGGTCGTCCGGTGTGATCGGCCAGTGAAAGAAGCCGGAGCTTCTGGGGAGTACGGATTGATTGATTCGGGGTCAGCCAGCATGGACTCGGTAATTCTCGGACGCGGTAAGGGTCAGACGATACCTCTAATCAAAAGGTAAAATACTTAAGTGACCGAGGTAATTTACAGACGCATCGGTCAGATTTGAATCGGATAAGGCAAAGGGAATATCCGACCAATCATTCAAACAATCATTGACCCAAAAGCAAAAGGCATCTTAGGCTATACGATACGGCACTTTTGAAACGCAAACAAAAGACCAAGTAAAGAAACACGTGATAAAGCTAAACTGGCGAGGTGTCTATTTCCCAACCAAGAACTAGTCTTAGCCACGTGAAAAAGGACTCGTCTTCTACAAAAGAAAGGAAAAGCTTTAACGAGTAACAATGGCGGTGATACAAAATAACAACTTGAACCATGCGATAGAAGACAATAGAACACAACGAACGAAAACGATGAAAACGACTAAACACACGAAAGGTAAGATAAATTATGGAAAGACACAACCTTGGAAGAGCCTTAGCTCTGATACCAACTGATACGCCCCTAAGGATGCTAGGCTCTGAGGTAGATGTCTGTACGGGTGAGGCTACTCGGCGATGACTCGAGCCGGGAAGCTTCGGGGAGAACGCGGCGGATGTAAACACGAAGATGACTCGACTCTGGGTTACAAGGAGAGATGGACAATGATAGCGATAGAACGAGAATCGACCACACGGATTGTAGGAGCAGGCATGATACGATTATGCAAAAGATCCGAGCCCAGCTACGAGGATCTTGGCGAGAAGCCTTCCAAGAGCAAACGGCTCGATGGAGAAGGAAAAATATAAGTTTTTCCGGAATAGGTTTATTGCTAGGCTAACTTATTACAAGGGAGGTTCTCGACTATTTATAGCCGGATTTCCTTAGGGCTACAACACAAAGATAATGTGTCAAGCCGCGTGAAAAGGTAAAGAGGTAAAAGAAAGGAGGCTCGGTAAAGCGGTAGGCGTCCCGAGAAAAAATTCATCCAGTAATTAATCTCGCGTGTCATGGAGGTTTCCACAAAGATTAATTACTAAACCGGATAGGATGCGCCAAGGTCGACTGGCTCGTTAAAAAAAACTCTCGATAAAATCCATTGGGTGAAAAACCGAGTGGAGAAAAAAAGTACAACTTCCTTGGCGACTTTTGGGTGCGTTTTCACCGAGTGATGGTGAAAACACTAAGGATAAAACCCATACATCTTCTTGGCCCGTGGAGCCTATGGCCGCAGCTTGTCCTAATGCTCTTGTTCCATGGCTCGTTCCACAAAGGCATTGAATCTTCCTCGACAACGTCTTTCCTTGTCCCGCTTGATTCCACCCGGTGGAATGATCGGCACTTGGATAAGTAAGGCAACTTGGTCCATGTCCGGGTTGGGCGAGCTTGGGTCATCCGGAGAATCATCAATAAGCGGAGGCGTATCAATCTCCGCCTTCGAACAATTGTTCCACCAACTCACTTATGACTCATCTTCCTCAACTGCTCCTTCGTTACTCGCTCCGTCTCTGAAACCCTAGCTTTAATTCTGATTCCATCTTGTTATCGGATCTTGGTTTCGGCCCTTTGTCTACGGTAGCTGTCCATATTCCTCTAATCAGTGGAGTGGCTCCGTCTCAACCCACTCCAATTCAATGCCTCTGTCAAATTATGTCGCTGGTTTGGGTGGTCGGGCTACAGGGTTTACTACACGCTCCGATATTGGTCCAGCTCGTACGTGTTGATGGCGATGTAGAAACTGACGTGAATCACGAGTTTGAAGGAAATGATGCAGGATTGTTCGCTAAAGCCGAGTGTGATGACGAAGACAAAGAGGCTGAAGCGATTTGGGATGCCATTGATAGGAGTATGGATTCAAGAAGGAAAGATCGTAGAGAAGCGAAACTCAAGGAAGAAATAGAGAATTACAGAGCCTCCAATCCTAAAGGTTCAAAGCGGTTGTGGATTTGAAGAGAAAGTTGCATACTTTGTCTGTGGATGAATGGGATAGTATTCCAGATATTGGTAATTACTCGCATCAGAGCAAGAAGAAAAGGTTTGAGAGCTTTGTGTGTGTTCTTGATACGCTTTTGGATAGTACTAGGCAGGAAAAAGCGTTTGTCACGTCCTTAGACAAGGATAACAGAGCCGTTGGTGGAACAGAGTTGCCATGGACAGATTTGACTTCAGTTGGTGAGGGAAGAGGTCTGATGTTGTCTCTAAAGCTTAATAGGTTATCGAATTCTCTTTCAGGGCAAACTGTTGTGGACCCTAATTAAAGGCTATTTAACTGACCTGGAGAATATGGAACTCACCAATGATGCATACCTTTTCCATATCAATAGAGCTAGACCCTTACTAAAGAGTGTAACCCAGTCAAATCCCAAGAATCCCAATGGGAGGATGCCAATGTGGTGATCGCAATGGGAGTTAAGCAAATAGCCAACTCGGTGAAGCTATGGTTGGAGGCTGCAAAGCTAGAGCATCATGATGAGGAGAAGAAGAGTAGGGTGTTGAAAAAAGGACTGGATCATATTCGAGACTCGGTAAGGCTATGGAAGACTGTTGTGGACATGGCTAGTGAGGAAAATGCAATAGTTTTGCTTCACATAGCTGTAGAATGCTGCCATTTGCATCCAGAGCTATGGATGGCACTTGCGAGGCTTGAAACATACGAAACTACAAAGAAAGTGTTGAATAGAGCAAGAGATAAGCTACCTAACGAGCGAGGGATATGGATCACCGCTGCTAAGCTAGAGGAAGCTAATGGGAATACGGCTAAGGTTGGAAAGATCATTGAGGAGGGTATAAAGGCTCTACAGAGTGAAGGGATTGTCGCTGACCGGGAAACGTGGATGGAGGAGGCTGAGGCCTCTGAGAGAGCCATGCCTGTAGCAACCTGCCAGGCAATTATTAAGATTGTTATTGCTTTTGAAGTCGATGAAGAGGATAGAAAGAGAACTTGGGTTGCTGATGCAGAGGAGTGCATGAAGAGGGGTTCCATCGAGACAGCAAGAGCAATATACGCACATGCTCTTACCGTGTTATTTACTAAGAAAAATATATCGCTTAAAATGGTGCATTTAGAGAAGAGTCATGGTAGTAGATAGTCTCTTGATGCCGTGTTGCGTAAGGCTGTGACATACCTCCCTCAGGCTGAGATCCTCTGGCTCATGGGTGCCAAGGAGAAGTGGCTTGCTGGAGATGTTCCAGCAGCCCGTGCCATTCAACAAGAGAAAATCTAGCTTGCTTCTTCCAAACTCCGAGGAAATCTGGCTTGCTTCTTTTAAACTCAAATTTGAGAACAAGGAGGTCGAGAGGGCGAGGATGCTTCTCGCAAAAACAAGGGAAAGAGAAACTACTAGGAGGGTGTGGATGAAATCAGCCATTGTTGAGAGGGAACTATGCAACGTAGAGGAGGAGAGGAGATTGCTTGATGAAGGCGTGAAGAAATTCCCAGCATTCTTCAAACTTTGGTTGATGCTTGGGCAGCTTGTGGAAAGGTTTAGCCATCTGGAACAGGCCAAGAACGCTTATACATCCGGTTTGATGCACTGTCCCGAGTGCACAACATTGTGGCTCTCCCTCGCTGATCTTGAAGAGAAAGTGAATGGACTCAAGAAAGCTCGGGTGGTTCTCACCATAGCCAGAAGAATAATCCTAAGGCGGATGAGCTATGGCTAGCTGCTCTTCGTGCTGAACTCAGACATGGCAACAAGAGAGAAGCAGAGCGCTTGATGTCAAAGGCACTGCAAGAGTCTCCCAAAAGTGGTATTCTCTTGGCTGCTGACATCGAGATGGCACCATCATGTCCTCTCCCAAAAACGAAGATTAAGGATGCTCTGAAGAAATGAGTGAAGAAGAACAAGGCGCATATCACTGCAACGATCGCCAAGATCTTCTGGCAAGATAGGAAGTTGGATAAAGCTAGATCATGGTTTCAACGGATCGTAACCCTCGACCCAGATACTGGTGATTTATGGGCCTTGTACTACAAATTTGAACTTCAACATGGCTCTGAGAAAAAGCAGAAGGAAGTGCTGGCCAAATTATGGTGAGAAGTGGCAAGCCATATCCAAAGTGGTGGAGAATGCCCGCCAGCCTGGTGAAGTCATCTTGAAAAGAGTGGCGATTACATTGAACAGGGAAGAGCATAACAAATTCTTATTCCGAAGCCCATCAACCACAATCCTAAAGTCCACCAAGCCCAAATCCTACCCTTAAAAATCCCGTACCGGAGAAAGAGCCACCGTCGGCCCGCCGCCCATCGTCTCCCGAGCCCGGACCGACCAAGCCACCGCCGAGTTTAATCGAAAGCCACCATCGGATTCGTGACGACGAGACGACGCTGGAGAGACCAAGCGCTGCCATCACCGAGCCTCTACGCGCCGCCAGAGGGAAGCACGTGATGCTCGTGCGACTCCACGCGCCACCGCCGGTTCCGCACATGACCCCTACGCACCACCGCCAGTCGCCGGAGACGTCGCCGTTCGCTGGAGCCGCCGCGACCGACCGCTGTCTGTTCGCCGGAGCCGCAGCGACCAGCCGCCTTCCGTTCACCGCCGAAAAGCCGCCACGCCGTCACCATAATTCTCGCCGCCAACCTGTTTAGGTTAACCGGTCGGTTTACATCAATTGATTTCAGTTTAGATTAACCAATTCGGTTTAAGTCAATTGATTTTGGTTTATGTTAACCGGTTCGGTTTGAATAAATTAATTTTTGGTTTTGGTTAACCGGTTTGATTTTGAAATTGATTTCCGGTTTAGGTTAACCGGACCGGTTTGACCGTTGACTTTTTTTAGTTGATCGTTGACTTTGACTGGTTGAACCGTTTTCTGTTTTTCGTCGTTCGAAGACCATCCTGACTCAATTTTTCATTCTGATTTCAGATCCAGAGTCAGTTTAATCATTCGAGGTTCAAAAACCGCAGTTAATGATGGTACTACAGTGAGGACTATTCCGAAAACTTCTGTACTTTGTTCGAGGAATCTAATTTACGAATAGTATAATAACTAAATGTGATATGTTTCAATGATCAATTCTAGCTAGTTTGTTTGTTTAAATTGGACATAGGGATATAGATTATTCAACCCAATTGTTTGTTCACATACTGTTGATATTAAGTGTTTGATATATACGTATATTAAGATAAGATAGCGGGGGTACAGAGATGGACTTCTGTATTGCGTCGCATTGTGTGAGGGTGGGGTGAGGGCAACCTGAGTCGCCACCTTAAGATCGATAAATCGTCGACGGGGCGGTGGATTGAGCACTATCCCATAGTTGAGTGAGGGAGGGGTGAGGGCAACCTGAGTCGATTTGTTGCCCTGCACCCTAAAATCGATAAGCGTCCACTAGACGGTGAGATTGGGCACTATCCCATAGTTGATCTCGTTGGAGCGTGAGTTTGGGTACTATCCCATAGTTGACCTCGTTGGAGGGTGTGGTTGGGCAGTATCCCATAGTTGACCTCTACGGTGAGGGTGTGATTGGGCACTATCCCATACTAAGATAATTGTTTGTTGGTTGTGCACTGTAGGTGATGTGTTTGTTCATGTTTAGTCTAGATTTTTTTGTGATTAGTTACTCTGACTGAGTCAGTGACATGTGGATTTTAGCATCCCACACCTCACTGAGTGACTCCCCTGTCGCTCACCCCTCTTTATTCCCCTTTCAGGTGAGCCTGGCAAGTAGTTTCTGACTTGACGTGTCGGAGTGTCGTTTTGGAATTGATTCTCGTTTTTCGTAATTTATGCGTTATTCTAATTAAACAATCGTTATGGATTTTTATGAATTTATCGTGGTTTATCGGATTTATCGGTTTGGTATTTAATAAATGGATGTTTAATAAATGGAATTACTTGTGGTAAAGTTAAGTGTGGTAAAACTTAATTATAGTAACACGCCGTTTTCGAAAAAGGGTGAGACGGGTGTTACACGTGGCACGCCGTTCCCAAGAGAAAATGAGACGGGTGTTACAATTTAGTTACCGCCAAAACCAACCAACAAGTTTTATGCTCAACTTTTTACCACAATGTCGTTGCTTTTCTCTGCAACATTTGCTTCTTTTTGGAGAGCTGAATACTCAACGAAGAAGGCTTGGCAAACCACAATACTTTAAGAGGCTTACGGTACACTTGTTTGTTAACATCTCAAAATCAACTCTGTTGTGATAGATATTAGATTGATTAAACGAAATTTAATAATTATATATAAGATTCTGCAATATCATAATTTTAATTTTAGTTTTAAATTATTTCACAAATTATTAACTAAAAAAATAGTTATTTTAGCTTTAAATTATTTCACAAATTATGGATAAAAATATCGGAACCGATTTGAACAAAAAGAAGCGAACCAAACTCAGAATCGGTAAAATACAAATCTTTTAGACACGAAGAATGAGAACCGAACTCAAACACGAACCGAAAACCGAATACATACCTGAATTATCTAAAATATAATAATATTACCCAAAATATTAATTATATTTTAATTTTTATAACCCAAATTATTTAAAATTTGTTATAAAAAGTGTTTGATTTTTTGGGTATATAAATAAATATAATAGGAAGAAAATTTATACCCGTAATCGGATCGGATACTGAATATAAGAACAATGAGAGAGATAGTTTATTTCGTATATTGATGTTCAAATGTTGTATTTATTACAAATGCAAACGATCGCTTATATAGAGAAAAAGATAAGTTACTGTGCATGCATAGTGACGGTGGGCTCCACACTAATTAAACGATTTCGGCGCATATGTTAATTGACGAAGTCTCTTTCTCGAAGCATTCTTTATTTGACTTTGCTTTTGTAACACTCCCCCTTGGAGACCAATGTCACTATGTCTCTTGCGTAATATCTTCTGTTGCCTCGTTAAAAACCTTTCCAGGAAAATCCAATGGAAAAAACCATAGTAAGGTGAAAATAGTACAACCACGCAAGCTCCCCCTCGAATGATCAGGATCACATCTTATAAATCTTTTTGACGATGCATTCCAATATTGTGGACATGCTTCCTGAACATAGTAGTGGGTAATGATTTTGTGAAGAGATTTGCAGAATTCTCGGATGATTGAACATATCTGACTTCAATGTCTTTATTCTTCACGAGCTCTTGAGTATATGAAAATAACTTCGGAGGTATATGTTTAGATTTGTCACTCTTGATATATCCTTCCCTCGCTTGAGCAACGCATGCAGCGTTATCTTCATATAAGATAGTTGGCTCCGTATTTTCTTGAATCCCACTGCTCCGGATGTGTCGGTTTATTGACCTTAGCCATACACATTCTCTACTTGCTTCATGGAGAGCAATGAGTTCAGCATGATTTGAGGAAGTAGCTACAAGTGTCTGTTTCTGAGAACGCCAGGATATCGCGGTGCCTCCAATTGTGAACACGTATCCTGTTTGTGATCGAGCTTTGTGTGGATCTGATAAATATCCTGCATCTGCAAAACCAATCATTTGACCATTTAAATTCTTACGATAAAATAACCCTAAATCAATAGTCCCTTGAAGATAACGAAAGATATGCTTAATTGCATTCCAATGCCTTCGTATAGGGGACGAACTAAATTTGGCCAAAAGATTAACAGAAAATAAAATGTCAGGTCGAGTGCAATTTGCAAGATACATAAGGGCTCTAATTGCACTTAGATACGGTACTTCAAGACCAAGTATCTCTTTATTTTCCTCAGATGGTCGGAATGGATCACTTTCAACATTGAGTGATCTAACGATCATTGGAGTACTTAGAGGAGTTGCCTTATCCATATTAAAACGTTTTAACACTCTTTTAGCGTATGTGGATTGTGTACAAATATACCCTTTTGAGTATGTTTAATTTGTAGGCCAAGACAAAACTTTGGTTGTCCGAGATCTTTCATCTCAAATTCTCCTTTTAAGTAGTTTGTTGCTTTCTGTATTTCAGGTTGAGTCCCGATTATGTTTAGATCATCAACATATACCGCGATTATCACAAATCCAGATATTGTTTTCTTAATGAAAACACATGGGCATATAGGATCATTCACATATCCTTCTTTAATTAAATGTTCACTAAGACGATTATACCACATTCGTCCAGATTGTTTTAGCCCATATAATGATCTTTGCAACTTTATTGCACATAACTCTTTGGGTTTAGATTTTAATGCTTATGCCATTTTAAATCCATCGAGAATTCTCATTTAGATATCTGTATCTAATGATCCCTATAAATATGCTTTAACGACATCCATGAGACGCATCTCAAGATTTTCGCCAGCTGCTAGACTCATCAGAAATCTAAATGTTATGGCATCCATAACTGGAGAATATGTTTTCTCATAATCAATCTCGGGTCTTTGAGAAAATCTTTGAGTTACAAGACGAACCTTATATCTCGTAATTTTATTTTTCTCATTTCGTTTTCTAACGAACACCCATTTATGTCCAACTGGTCTCACATCTTCAGGTGTGAGTACAATAGGTCCGAATACATTTCGTTTGTTTAATGAATCAAGTTCGACTTGTATAGCATCTTTCCATTTTATCCAGTCATGTCTTTTTTGACATTCACAAACAGACTTTGGTTCAGGATCCTCGTTTTCCTCATCTATTTCCCTTGATACAAGGTATGATAAAACATCATCAACTTCATCGATTTTATTTTGATTCCATATCTTTCCATTTTGGATATAGTTGATGGAAATTTCATGATTTCTTTCCGGCTCAAGATGCTCAATATTTTCATTAGACTCATGATTTGTTTCTTCCAAAATACTTTCTGTTATTTTGGAATATCATGCTTTTCAACTTCCTTTCGTTTTATAGGATTTTTATCCTTAGAGTCAGCTGGTCTACCATGCTTCTAGATTCACGTGTATCATCTGCTCTTCCACTTTCTTGTGGTATTTCAATTTGAGCAGAAACATTTGCAGCTAGTATATATGATTTAGTTACCGTTTTAGTATCGGCAAATGCATCCGGAAGTTGATTTGCTATACTTTGCAAATGCATAATTCGTCGAACTTCTATTTCAGACTGTTTTGTAGGAGGATCAAGGTGTAACAAAGTTGGTACACACCATTTGATATCCTTTCCTACTGGATTATTTTTTTCCCCTAGAACCGGAAATACTTTTTCATCAAAATGACAATCGGCAAAACGTGCTGTAAATACATCACCAATCATTGGTTCTAGGTAACTTATAATTGATGGAGAATCACAGCCAATATATATATCCAACCTTCTTTGTGGTCCCATTTTTGTACGTTGTGGTGGTGCTATAGGCACATACACTGCACAACCAAAAATTCTTAGATGGAATATATTTGGTTCTCGACCAAATGCTAACTGTAATGGGAAATATTTATGATATGCACTTGGTCTTATCCGAATAAGTGCTTCTGCATGCAATATAGCATGTTCCCATACAGAGGTTGGAAGTTTTGATCTCATGATCAATGGTCTTGCAATCAATTGCAGACGTTTAATTAATGATTCTGCTAAACTATTTTGAGTATGAACATGGGTTACAGGATGTTCAACTTCGATTCTCATTACCATGCAATAATCATTAAATTGTTTGGATGTGAATTCACCAGCATTGTCTAGTCTAACTCTCTTAATGGGATAATCCGAAAACTGAGCTCTTAATTTGATTGTCTGAGTTAGGAATCTCGTAAATGCCAAATTTCGAGATGACAATAGATAAACATGTGACCATCTACTAGATGCATCAATCAACACCAAAAAATAGTGGAATGGTCCACATGGTGGATGTATTGGTCCACAAATATCGCCTTGAATCCGTTCAAGGAACTTTGGTGATTCTTTATCAATTTTGGTTGGCGATGGCCATATAATCAATTTTCCAAGAGAACATGCTGCACATGTCCTTTTATTTCCCTCATATATCTCATGAGTTTTCAGAGAATGACCATGTGAGCTCTCTATGATTTTTCGCATCATTGTGGTGCCTGGGTGACCAAGGCGATCATGCCATAATGTGAAATCTTCTGGATTTTTTTTTATCACAAGATGCGATTCTATTGCATCTATTTAAGTATGATGCAAATCAGAAGGAAGTTCTGGAAATTTTTCCAGTATATGCCTTTTTCCGACTTTATTAGAAGTCATATATATGTACTTTTTTCCTTTCTCAGTAGCAGACTGAGTTTCATACCCTTGAAGGTATATATCTTTGAACCTCAACAAATTCCTTTTAGAATACAGAGAATATAAAGCATTTAGTATGGAAAACTTTGTTCCATTAGGCAATACAAAATTAGCTTTGCCACTTCCTTCAATCACGTCCGTAGGATCCGATATTTTATTGGCAATAATTCTTTTCGGTTTTAGCTCAGAAAAAATCTCTTATGCCTCAGAATAGTGTATGTTGTTATACTATCTGGTATACAAATTTTTTTAATATTTTTCCTTGCTGTTGAATCCTCATTCATTTCTGTAATCAACATAAATGTTAATACATATAAGCAAACCTTTATTCATATAGAAAAATATGTAATAATTATACAATGATTTATTTCAAGAAACAACATTATCTGAAAATAACTGAAATAAGTAATACTTATATGATGGCATTACTGGAGACTAATAGTCTCACTACAAGTGTTTTAGTTATCCGCATGAGCGATCATGTCGATATCATTCATAAAGTCAGAACCATCAAGATATGATGTTCTCTCAAAGTGTTCATTGAGGTTGATTTCCTAAAAGAGTAAAATAACAACCATTAAAAATTCTTCGGGAGAGAAATCTCCAAAGATTAAACCGTAAATAGCAATAAATATAAACCCGTAGGCAAAAGGTAAGAATGGATAAGCAATTTTTTTCTTTTTTTTCTTAGAAAAATAAATTATATTTTTAGAGAAGATTTTGAGGAAGATGAAATGTTTGAGTGAAATGAATGAATGAGAATATGAGTGTATTTATAGATTGAAAAACACTGTTCATAGCCGTTTGAAAAAATGAAAATTTTCTTCATGACCGTTGGAGAAAAATATTGAACGGAAAATCAATCGTAAAAATTATAACAAGCAATCAGATAAATTTTACCGATTTCAAATAAAAAAATTATATACAAGTGGTTTAGCATGCTTATATAATAACCAAAATATTAATTTATTTAAACAGCAATATTATGGTGACAGAGTCATCCACTTTAGAACAATAAATTATTCAGCGGGTTAGCCGTACAAGAATATTAAATAAATAATTATGGCGGCTTAGCCGTCCATTAACAGTAAATAAATAATTATGTCGGCTTAGCCGACCAGTATAATGATCTTTTATAGGCGGTTCAGCCGACCAGTATAATAATCTTTTATTGGCGGTCCAGCCGACCAATATAATTTTTTTTTTTTTCATCTCCCTTCTTTTTTTTTTTTTCCTTTCAGGAAACATAACACCCAGTATAACAGGTTATATATTATCAACACAAAAGATATCCGATCGTAGAGTGATCTGATAACGTGTTATAAATAGTATTTGATTTTATGGATATATAAATAAATATAATAGAAAGAAAATTTATATCTGTAGTCGGATCGGATACTGAATATAAGAACAATGAGAGAGATAGTTTATTTCGTATATTGATGTTCAAATGTTGTTCTCAAATGTTGTATTTATTACAAATGCAAACGATTGCTTATATAGAGAAAAAAATAAGTTACTGGGCATACATTGTGACGATGGACTCCACACTGATTAAACGATTTCGGCGCATATGTTAATTTGATGAAGTCTCTTTCTCGAAACATTCTTTATTTAACTTTACTTTTGTAACAAAATTAAAATTATAAACTCAAAATATTAGATTTTTAGTTATATTTTCCAAATTTAATTATTTTAAAAAAAATTCAAATATTTCAAATACCCGAAACTGAACCGAAACCGATATTTCGGATACCTGGACCCGATCCGAAACAAACCCGAATACCCGGGCCTATTAATAACAACTGTCAATTTTTTCCCAATGATGACATCAGAGCAAAAATAACTAATATGGTAAAGCTAAACTTTATGTAACTCATTGTTCAACATATTCAAAGTGCCGTCCATATTCTAGTTTGCTGATACGGAATCGAACTTGAGTTTCCATAGTTTGGACCGACCAAATGAAGTGATCGATCTTTTACAGGATGGGAAGAAAAGATAATAATTCTAAAAAAAAAAAGATAAGCCTATCATCTTTCTTTATCTACACACAATAATGGCGCCTTCTGCAGAGCCTGCAAAGACAAAATTTACATCACAAGTCACAACCCTATATATCCCTCCCTTACAAATTCTCGGGGAGAACAGAAGTTTCAAGAGCAGTCACCTGGCTTTTGGGGCATCTTCGGCTTTGTCAGATCATAAAAACCCAAAAAGCAGAGAATCAAAATCAGTCTTCCGATGTTAATGTACAGAGAGGGGGAGGAAACAGAGCGATCTGCTGCTTATGCTTATGAGAGGTCGAACGATCCTTGCCCTTCGTTGATGGCGTAGAGCAGTTTCTTATACATGATTTCCTGTTTCATAAACATACAACTCCTCAGGCTCACCAACAACAACCAAAGTAACATGGACTTAAGGGGCATAGACAAAGAGAAATGACTCACCTTCGTAGAATAAGGAGGGAGCTTAAGGTAGTTTGCGCAAGTCATGACACTTGGCAAATCATCATCTGCTGTCTCCGAAGCCCCTGCTCCGTTGGCCGCTGCACTTGAGGTCGATGAGTGCTGCAGCAGCCATAGACACAGCAATTTTAGAATCTCATGGAGTAACCAATAAATAACAACTTCACGACAGCAAGACTACATAATTTGTCTGAAAAACTCTTGCCAGTGCAAACAAACACCACAATGCGTGTATGCTCTTAGAAAAAAAGAGCAAAAGCCCTTGCCCACACATAGATGCCTTCTGACATATGCTTGGTGGCTAAAATTGAACATGACTTGGGACCGGTTGCCTAAATTACAAAAATGACTTACAAATAAGTAAGGGTTTTTTTACCTTTCTCACTATCGTGAGCTTTGGGTTCAGAACAGCTAAGCCACCAGGAGGAAGCCTAGGAGCTCCAGTTACAAATTGGCAGAAAGCCCTCTGCTGATCTGCTGTAAGTTCTCCCATTATCTCCAGTAACTACAGGGTGGGGTGAAAATCAGAATCAGATAGGAATCAACAGTTCAGAAGCAAAAGGTAAGTATAAAAAGATATGTTTCTATCAACTCAATGGTTGGAGAAAAGTAACATACGTTAATGATTGCCGGACTTTTGGCAGTATACCCGTGATCAAATTTGATATGTTCAGCAAGAGTCTCCGCCTGCAAGAAAATAAGGTTTTAGAAATAATATTACACTTAAGGGATCAAGTCTGTAGATTATGGGAAACTGAAAAGTTAAAAAATTACCTCCCACAACTCTCTACGACCACAAAGCAAGTAGTCCAGCTCAGAAGGGGTGAATATTTGTAGAGATGTTATGTCAAACACCTGATAATTATGTGCAGAAACAGCAAGGTTTTGTAAGGATACAAATGCCGGTAAAAGTTTTGAGGTCAGACTAAAAAAAGGAAAAACGGAAGTCTCTAGTCCACAGAATCCACTTTTCTATATTATGTTTAGAAGCCGAAGGCAACAGACAAAGAAAGACACAAAGCAGAAAGTCTGCGACACTGCTAACCTGATTGAATCCAGATCTGAAGGCTTCGATCTGCCGAGCGACTCCTCTCTTGACAGTAGCATCAACAACAAGGGATATATACTCCTCAAGATTAGTAATATCAACCTGTAACAGAACAGCACGTCATCAGCAATCATGGGTAAGTACTAAAAGAATAGTAAAAGGTGGGGTGTAAAAGCTAAGACAGTACAATTTCTTCTCCTGGTCTCAGAATGTACTCAGGATAACCAGGTAGCGTGAAGTCCAAGCAGAGATCTTCTATACGGGATCCACGTAAACATAAATCAGAAACCGTGCTGCTATTTTCACCACCTACTGCCTCCAGATAGTGCTTGCGGGCAACAAGAACACGCAGCTCTTGCAGGGTCTTGCCAAGTTCAGCGTCAAATAATACAATATCATGCAAATCAAGCTCCTGCTTAATTGAGAAAAAGAAAAGAGGACGACATTATTAGCAAAGGCAACCAGAAGTGAAAAAGTAGAAATTATTATTGCATTTTTAACAACACTTCTAGTAAAAAACTCACTTGACCAAGAATAAGCTTATAAAACGCTGTACTCAATGGGACGTCCAATAGCCGTCCATCTTGAAGTGCTTTGGCCATCACACGCCCTAAAAGGCGGAAATATTCAATGACTTTATGAAACTGACCAACTTCAGATACGTCAGCTGTTGAGGGCCAAGGTCGAGGAAACAACCCAAGTGGTGCCTGAACTATATCTCTGTCCCTAGCTGCAGATGACTTTCCGTCTTCAGTCTCATCTCTATCAATTTGCATAGATACCTTGTCACCAAAATTTGATCTCCACATCCCAAGGGAAACCCTTTGCAGATCATGGCTAAGAAGTGTGTAAAACTCAAGTGTAGGGCCTAGACCAGTACCAACTTCACCAAAATATTCTACTTCAAGCACAGCTTTCTGGCTAGAATACATCTCCATCACTTTCGCAGCAGAATCTAATATCCTATTTCGAGATACACGGACTTTCTGGCGTTGCAATCTCCCTATTCTCATCTCTCGTTCATTTGTAGACCCACCACCATCAGCACCTTGCTGCTGCTGCAAACGATTTAATGCACGAGACAACCCAAAAGCAGTTGAGTAGAAATACTGTCTCCGGGTTTGAAACGGAAACAAAAATGGGCATGCTCTAGTCAACTGGTAGCACCAAGAGGGAAGACTTCCACTGCACAAAGCAAGCGCATCCTGGATTTGTCGAGCTAATTTGGGTGTAAGTTTGCTATTGACGAATTCTTCATGAGGAACCTTCGCAGCAGTTGTACTCAGATCATCTAGACTTGTAATCTTACCCTCTGCGAAACGATCAGAAACAGTTTGGGCTCTTAAACGAGGGCAAAGCTGATTTAAACCCTCTAATACACGTAAAAGCGCCAGAACATTATATGTAGAATTTGACTTCTCAAGGTCACATGGAAGCTCCCCTTGTAAGATACTATCCAAAAGAGAAGTCCTCTGTGACTGAGATTCTACACTGGAATTGGTAGTAGCAGATTTCGTGGATTTTGACGGTGTGGTAGAACTTGCTCCACCAACAGACAACCTATTCACTTGGCTGTCTGGCCTCTGGTACATGATGGTGTAAATATCATTGAATCTGCTTCCATCACTTGAGGTGAGATCACTGCCACCAAACCTGTCATCATCATCTTCATCTAGCATAAGTTGTCGCTGTACAGCCTGATAAATCGTCAAATGCCTACTAAGTTGCTTTCCTCCCGTAGTAAATATCAACTTAGAGGGCTCATCTGAACTTCGATATAGGGTACGTCCATGCAAGTCCCTACTTCCCCTAATACCTCTACCACTGGCAGCTCCAAGCCCAGCCATCGCTGCAGCAGCAAAGGAGAGTGCACCCCTAGAACCATAAGAATTCCCAATGCCAGTATCAGTAGAATCAGATCCCCTTGCTGCTGCTGTCCCACTAGTCCCTCCAGAAGCTGGATTCATTTGTCGGCCACTGGTTGCCAGACCATCATCATCCACTGAGTCCGCCAATTTCACATCATGCACTTTATCAGGCGTGCACATTGGAAGACCGTCATCCAAAACCTGCAAATGAATGTATATATGATTGTGAAGGTATTAAAAGAAAATCAATACCACATGTAAGGTACAAAGCCAAAGTGATTGATAGCAGCCAGGTAAATATGAGAAATAGTGGTATAAGCTAGTAAGTCAGCAAAAACAACAACCGCGGAATATAATGTACATACTGGAATAAAAAACAAAGGACTTACATCTTCATTATCATCATCTTCATCATCAGAAATGTCATCCTCTTCAATCACCAAGGCATCATCAATGTCAACTGGGGATATATCCAATTCCTCATCCTGCAAGGCATACAAATAAGATGGTGCTGAATAAGCAGATCACACCACAACATCATAATGTAACGCAATAAAACAACCATGTAATAAAAAACTTAGCAGTGTAACATGCCTCAGAGCTGGAGTCTCCGCTAGCTGGTTTCATTTGAGTATCTTTATCAAGGACAGCTCTCCTTTGAGCACTGCTCCTTGTTTGAGGCCTCTTATCCGCCTGAGGCGGCTTCATAACGCCTTTACCTTTTCCTTTTGATGAGCTGGTACCTTTCTCATGCACAGGATCTTTCTTTGAGGTATCACCTATGTTAATTGCCGATCTAGATCTAGAGGAATGACGACGAGTGGTAGAAGCTGGAGTTGACGAAGATGGTGATGAAACACCAGCACCGCTAGGTACCGTGCCTGGCTCTGCATTTCCAGCAGGTGCTGCCGGCTTCAGAGCAGATTCACTGCGTTGAACTCGGGGCCAGAGAAATTCCTCCACCGCTGCTATGCTTGCCAATGGATCTATAAGTACAATATTGGAGGAGTAATCACGTAGTGTCTTCTCCCCAGGTGCACGGCATAATCGCAACTTTAAAGGGTGTGCCAAAGCACTCAATCCCGAGGAGAGTCGAGCACTTCCACTTAGTGACCTTGCGGGATGGCTAAGGACAACGGGAAAGCGTTCCAGTGACGATAAAGCATTTTGAAGTTTCTGAATCAAAACGGTCATAGGAGGGACCTTTCCCTCATTACCAGCAAATGGAAGTGCAACTTCTAGAAAAGCTTTGAATCTTCTGAGCCCCTCCTGGCGAAGTTTGGGTAAATTAAGTTCGGAGATCTTCTCTTTGGAAAAGTATCCACAAGAAAAATAGTTAAGCAATGCTGCAACCACACCACTGCCAATAAACTCAAAAGTTGAGACACCATCCCCTTTACTTAGCTCGCCAAGTATCTCAGAAATGACACCAATCAGGTACTCTTCCTTGCTAGCAGAGAAATCTCCAAGGCATGGCCCAGAGGCTTTAGATTTTCCCTTTCCTTTCACTTTATGACCATCTATACCAGCAGTGAGCTTCGTGCAAAGATTCTTCAGATGTAGAAGGTCATCTGTAACTCCAACATCAAGATCCCCACCATCAGACGGGAAGTACTTGTCTTTGAATGCTTTGGCACAGGAACCAACTGTTTCCCTTAGCATGAAGCTAGATGTAGGAGTATCCAGCGAATTATGGTTAGCACCTATGGTAAGAGACGTAGAATTCTTAGGCTCTTCCGACTGGTTTCCATCAGAATTGGCATTACTACTTCGCCGTCTATAACGCCTAGATCGAGCAGATCCGGGCACACAGTCATTTTCCTTATCAGTAGATGAGGCATGAGATGGTTTACCAACCAAGACAAGTTGATCTACAGCATGGACCACCCCTTCCCTCACAAACACTTTCGAGAATGTTTCAGGAAGCTTTTCCATCAAAATCTCTGCAATTTGTAGAGCAGGAACCAAGACCTGTGGGTCTTTCCATGCCAAGACACCAGCCAAGAAGCTACATAGGAAAAAATGTAAGAAGTTGCACACACTGTCATGTCAAACATAATTTCTATCATAAACAGCATACCTAGAAATATTTGTGTCACCAATTAGAGATTGAATCATTTCCGAACTGCTGAAATACATCAACTTTCCAATGACTGATAGACATTTATGGCGAATAGTACCATTGACACTAGAACCATAGATCTGTTGGAAAAGAAAACAAGAATGGTTAGACAATACAGCAGGTAGTATGAGCATTATTTTGTAGCCAATGCAGAGAATAATAACCTGCACTAAAACTGGAAGAAGATCCAATCCAAATTGCTGCAGAAGTTCAGGTTGATCACCAAGTAATTTTTCTCTAGGTGAAATTTTTTGAGCATCTTCTTGTTTTCCTGAAGTACTAGGACAAGATTTCTTTTGGCTTGAACCTTTCATAAAAGTGTTTGTGCTAGTAGGAAGAGAGATAACCCCTTCTGGCAATGGAGGGAGGAGCTCATTCGCTAGGTTGACTATCTCAAAAATCTAAGATATAAAGCAAAAGTTACACATTCAAAATTAGAGACCATGAGATAAAAATAAATAAACCAGACAGAATCACATTAATGAAGCGCTTCTCTACACCACATCTAACATAAGAGCAGAAAACAAGCATAAGAGTATTGAGCTGTCTGCTCCAACATAAGTATAGCACACAAGAACTGTACATAAACTATGATCAATCCACTATATAAACACCTAAGTAAGATATGGTGATACAAAAACAACTAGGAAACTAAGCCCGAGATAGAGAATGTATCCTAAATCTAAGCTATTATTATTTCAATAAGGTATTGAACAGAAAAAGTAATTTTGGTATCAACAAGTAAAATCAGTACCTGATCTGCAGGCCGGCTCAGTGCTGGGGATACAGATGCATTAGCAGAGACACCAGAACCCAACAGAATGTCCTTAAGAATGCTACTGATACCGAGAAGAAGTAATGTCCTGAATCCAAGGGGTGACCCGCTAGCGCAGGTAGAAAGTAATCGGATTAACCCCTGTGCACAATATGGTGAACATGTCATCTTGTGTACAGAGATAAATAGAAAAGAAGAAAGATTTTACTCGTACCGTGTATGTTGACACACTAAGAGATGCTTGCCCACCTCCTGAATTGCTTGTGGAAATAAGAGACGCAGCTTGAGTCACCAGGCCATGGTTGCATAATTCATCTAATTTCTCAGGATACGGTGCAAATGCTTCAGCAATCCGAGTAAGACATATAGAAGCATACTCCAAAACCTGCCATCATACAAACAGGTTATGGAGGAAACTGGGGCAAGAGAGGAACTAGAAAGTAGTACCATACCATAACAGAAAGTAGGTCAATTACCTTCGAATCATGATACTGAAGTAGGTTTGTCAGTAATGGTACAGCTTCCATAACATAATCAGATGCATCAGAAGGTAGTTTCTTGCACATATTTGCAGCAGTAGATAGCGCTACACGCTGTAAGAAGCCAAGCAAGATGTGCATTAGATACACGTGTATGTATAGCATAAAAGAGAAGTTACAAATTTACCCACCTGAACACCAGTGGAAAAGAAATCCAGATACGAGAGCACAGCCATAAGAGCACCAGCTCGCAAACAGGCAGTTGGATGCTCCTGAGATATCTTTTTGAGAGCTTGCAGAGACTGTTATAAAAAACATTTAGAATACGAATCAAATTTCAAGGTTGATATAGGCGTTAGACTGTTGTAAAACACATTTAGAATACGAATAAAAAATTAGAAATATTGGATATGTGTAGCAATTGCCTGAGTTCTAATTCAAAGTGATTTTCAGGTTTAGCAATAGCAGCTAAACCATCGAGGATTGACCAGAAGATATGTATTATATCGAGTTTTCGAATGAAGATTAAACTCAATAAAAAAAAAAATCTCAAGTAGCCAACCTGCTCGGCCAAGTCCATGTATTCTATGGTAAGCAATCTGGCCACTAAACATGAAACTGCGCCGTAATGTACAACAGCAGCACAAGAAGACGGCAAGACATCACATAGATGGGTAAGAGCCCTGGCTGCAAGAAGCATAATGTCGGGATTGCTTTCATGATTAAGTAGACCCACAAGAACTGGCACGAAGGAATCAACAGAGAAAGAGCTCAATGAGTCTTCGGTCCCAATGGATAACATCTCGCAGAGCTGGGTTAAAGCCTCGACCTGTTTGCCCTCTTCTCCTTCAGAACGCAAGCCAGAGAGAATTTTCTTCATCCTTCCATTTAAGTGGGAAGATGAAGCAGAGCCGATACCGGAAGAAGGAAGCAAGTCATCCAATCCAGCTCCAAGCTTCCTGAGCAAGCCTTGTAAAGCGCTGCTCGCAGAGCTCATGTTAGGGTGCATGAATCCTCCGTTGCCATCCTCACTGTCATTGTCGTCATCCTCGTCAGCGCTCCTTCCACCGGCAGCGGCGGCGGCAGCATCCATGTTGAGTTGTTCCCTGGCTCGGTCTCTTTCTCTTTCCCTCTCCCTAATCCTAACGTCATGTTCCTTCTCCTTTCCCTTGTCAGAATTACCAGTGTTATCGTTACCCCGGTTACCTCGTCCGCCTCGGCGAAATCCAGAAGACTCAGTGGAGGTGTCCATGGGAGCTGGAGCAGTAGCGGCGGAGCGAGAAGAACGAGAGCGGGTGGTGGGGGAGGAGGAAGGTGCAGCGGTGGTGGTAGCGGCGAGTGAGGAAGAAGAAAGACGAGCGCGTTTGCTGCGGGTGGTGGGACCAGAGGAAGAGGGAGGAGGAGAAGAAGAAGAAGAAGATGGGGCAGTTGAGGTCGCCTCCGCCCGCTTGCGGCTCCGAGTTTCCATACAAAGGAAGAAACCCCGAGTTTCGGATTCGCTCGATCAGAAAGATTCTGATCGGACACTCGCTCGCATCTCACTCGGATTCTCCTTTCCTTCCGGTTTGTGAAAAATTGATCCAATTCCCTCAAACAAGGGATCGAATTGAACTCGCAGAAACCCTAATTTTGCGTCGGAAGAAGAACCTCTATCAATCGAACCAGGAAAACGGAGCTATCGAGAAACCATGAAGCAAATCAAACGAATTCGAAATCCACAAGAGGGATTACTACGATGAAGGAGGAGGAGGAGGAGGAGGGATCTAATTAGCAGAGACGATGAAGGAGAGAGATTTGATTAGAAGAAGAAACCCTAAATCGAGTCGACGAGTGATGATGATGAATAAAAAAAAAAAGTATATAATATATATAAAGAAGAGAGTGAGATAGACGAGGAGGAACGAATACGATACCGTTTCTCTCCTTCCGCACAACAACTGACTGACACGGCCATCCGCTACGTGTGTGCGCTTCCTTCACCCCCTCATACGATGTCGTTTCCCATATTACCCGGTCACTCATTCTAAGAAGATCGTATTGATTCATGTTTATCGATGATCATATAGCCCAACACACTTGATCAAGTGGGCTATCCATGCCAACTTGTCCCCAGTCCTCTCCCTTCATGCTCGTCTTGTTTAAGGTGCAAATATACACCTACCTTTTTTACTATTGACAATTTTGTTTTTCTGTAACATCTTTTCTGCTTTCTACTGGTAGCACTTGAGTTATTTAGAGATACACAAGTATATTTTTATTCGGTTGTTGTTTCATGCCAACACAATGGAATGAATTAATGGAAAATATCACACAAAACTTGGTATATTTGAAATCATAAATAACAAATTGGAAATTATATGTTGTCACCGTTGTATTAAGGCCGGGCCGTCCATATGTTATAGACCTCTGCAAGCATGCATGGGTTTTAAAGCCCATTGTACCTACAGATCCAGTGCTTCACTTTCTTATATTTGACTCTGCGCACAACACTCTCACGACTATCTAAGACAACATTAGCAAAGCATTTTTCCAATTAGTCATACATCTTAATATCTTATCAAATGAAAGTTATATATACACAAACTAGATAGTTACAATAATTGTAATTGCCGTGACGAGAAACTAAGGTTTCTCAAGAAAACAAAATAAAAGTTATTCACTCCATAATCCATCGATCTAGTTATTAAATAAAACTACTCAATGAGATGAATCTAACATAAAGCTCAGTGTACTTTTTTCCATGAACAATCTCACCCTAATATATAAAACCAATTTAAGGTAGAGATTTTGGTTTTTCATGCCGTTCGGTTTGATTTGGTTGTGTCTTCTTCTTTTTCTTTTTTTTTTCTTTTTTTAGTCATCTAAGATTGAATTATATTACCATGGAAGGATACTTCAAGATTATAAATTAAAGCCGGCGAAAGACAAGATTCCCCGCACTACAAAAAAATTCACATTGATAGCATAAGATGATAGCTCGTTTTACTGTACTGCTATCGTAGATGTGTTTAAAATTTAGTTACTTTATAATAGCGTTTTATAAACGCTATGATATGATTACATTAAGCGGGAAGCTAAAATCACTTTAGTCCGCCAATAACTTAGCAAAAATTTCACTTTACTCTCCCTCATTCTCACTTTCCCTCATTCTCATCGAAAACCCTTTCAAACCCTAACACCTCCATTTTCGACGAAATCTCTAATCCCTTCACCCAGACATCAATTAGCCTCGTCGTCGCCGCCGTTGAAGTAAGGGTCGAGCTCTGCATCCGTCGGCGACCCTAATTTCGCCGTTCTCTGTCGACATTGAGTCAAATCGAAGGCAAGTATTCCTTAACCTGATTTCTTTTCTTCGAATTGACCTGATTGATGAATGTAAACAACCTCTCTGTGCGATTGTACCCTAAATTTATTGATTGTATATGGTTTTTACTTGGTCGATTTGTCTAATCGTTTTCCCAGATTTTCATTTCTTTTCTCGAGCTGTCTTGATTATAAACAACATTCTAAGTGATTGTCGTTAGCTGCATATTCGATTTAGGGTGTATCTTTGCGAATGCAGTAGTTTACATCAGTTAGTTTTGATTTTAACTTCCCGAACTACCATGATTATAAACAACATTTCTGTCTGTGTGATTGTCCTTAGCTGCATGTTCAATTTTGAAGAATTTAACATTTCTGTCTGTGTGATCTCGTCCTTACCTGCATGAATTTGGTTTCGGTGTTAATCTTAACAACATTTCTATGTGTCTGCTGCATGTTTCGGTCTAGAATTTGCGATATTTTACTGTTATTATCAGATATATAGAACCTAGCTTGTGGTTACTTGAGTTGTCTGAAACTTGTGTTGTCCGAGACTTGTGTTGTCTGAAACTTGTAGTTCTTCTGTTCTATAACCTTTGATTATAATTTGATATTGTACTTATATATCTGAAACTTGTGGTTCTTCTTTTTTGCAAGCGTTGCTGAGTACAATAATGGGAAATTGAAGTTTTCTTCTGCTCTATCGCTTGACAGGTTAGTACCATCTTCTTTTATAGTTGCTAAAATTGCAATGCATGTGTTATATTCATTTTTCTGTTACTGTCATTATATAAAATGAACTGTTTTAGTTTAGACAATCAGTTTGTTAGTACAATATGCTTTAATCATGATTAGTATGTCAATTTATTCTAATCACTCTGCATCTTTTTCTGTGTTTGATTGTCTGATGTTATCACATCAATCTCTCTTTGGTTCTGATATGCAATGCTACTTTTCTGTTATATTCATCATTTTCTATGTTTTCGGTAACTGTGTTCTGAATTGATGGTGTTTGTTTTAAATTGGTTAATCTAAAGTTTCAAGCTATCTAGAATGCTAGTTAGTGATATAATCAGCATCAAACAACTACTGTTATTGTCATAAAATGAACTAAGTTGGCTTACATAATCACTCTTTATCTTTTATGTGATTGATTGTCTGATATTATCCGATGTATTTTTTTTTAATTTTGATATAGTCCTGAAAGGCTTTTATTATGATAAATTAAGGTTATATAAGGTTAGAAAAAATGGTATTGGCCAAGGACTGGGTGCATCTTCGCAGGTATGAATTTTCTGTGCATGTTAGTTAGGAATCAGTTGGTTTATGGAGTCTATCAAATTAAGTTTTCGTTGTTATTATGCTATGAAGAGCGGATCCTGCCTATAAGAAAGGGGCTACAGATTTTGTGAGAGTTGTTAGTGCAGCTTTGGGAGATACCAATTTGATTATATGTCCCTGTGTTGACTGTCGCAACCTAGCTCGTCACTTAGGCAGTACTGTAGTCGATCATCTCGTAATGAAGGGCATGGATGAGGCTTACAAGATTCGAACTGATTGGTTTTACCATGAAGTAATTAACTCAGCAGCTGAAGGTGAAAGGAAAGAGAAGCAGTGGAATGATGAGGTTTTTGAATTGTATGAAGTTGCGGCTTGTTTGGATCAAGATTTTGTTAGTAAGGGTGATTTGGATGAGATCGACGAGGATGATGATGGTAAGAAGGGAGATGACTTCTTAGCAAGACTAGCGGATGCTGAACAACCACTGTACTCAGGATGTGCAAATCATAGCAAGTTGTCAGCTATAGTAACTTTGTTCAGACTTAACACTCAGAATGGATGGTCAGACAAGAGCTTCAACGATCTGCTAGCAACATTGAAGGACATGTTACCCAGTGAGAACGTGCTTCACTCCTCACTGTACGATGTGAAGAAGTTTTTCAAATCCTTTGATATGGGTTATCAAAGGATTCACGCATGTGTAAATGACTGCTGCTTGTTTAGAAACAAGTACAAGAAGCTTGATAAGTGTCCAAAATGCAAAGCCCCAAGATGGAAGACCAACATGCAAACTGGTGCAGTAAAAAAAGGTGTGCCACATAAGATATTGCGGTATTTTCCGGTAATCCCTCGACTGAAGAGGATGTTCCGATCCGAGCAAATGGCAAAAGATCTAAGATGGCACTTCAACAACAAAAGCACTGATGGAAAGCTGAGACACCCTGTAGATTCTGTCACATGGTCTCAGATGGATGACAAATACCCATCCTTTGTAGCTGAAGAGAGGAACATGCGTCTGGGACTCTCAACAGATGGATTCAATCCATTCAATATGAAAAATACCAATTACAGCTGCTGGCCCGTTCTGTTAGTCAATTATAACTTGCCTCTTCATTTATGTATGAGGAAAGATAACATAATGCTTTCCCTGTTGATACCTGGTCCACAAAAGCCAGGGAATAGCATAAATATCTACTTAGAACCATTGATAGATGATCTCAACCAGCTGTGGATGAAGGGAGAGTTAGTGTATGACGCGTACAGTAAATCAACTTTTACTCTTAGAGCAATGTTGCTTTGGACGATCAGTGACTTTCCTGCCTATGGGAATCTAGCTGGATGCAAAGTGAAGGGCAAGTTGGGTTGTCCATTGTGTGGAAAAAACACCGACAGTATGTGGCTTAAGCATAGCAGAAAGCATGTCTATATGTGTCACAGAAAACATCTACCACCAGATCATACTTTCCGTGGAAAGAAGGCGTGGTTTGATGGAAAGGTTGAGAATAGGAGAAAGAGTCGAATTTTAACAGGTCAAGAAATTTATCAAAACCTTAGGAATTTCAGAAATGACTTTGGAAATTTGAAAAAAAATCTGCAAGGAAGAGAAAAATGTCTGATTGTACTGAAGTATGCTCTGATAATGAGGATGAATACAGTGAATCAGAAGATGAGGAAGAGGAAGAAGTGGAAGTGGATACGGATAAGTTATCCAGATGGAAGAAAAGATCAATTTTTTTCAGTCTACCATATTGGGAGGTATAATCTATTGTCTCATATATTTTCATATTATATCAATCAGGCTCTGTTTAATTTTGGTTTTGTTTACTATGTGTGTTGGTTAGGAGCTTCCAGTAAGGCATAACCTAGATGTAATGCATGTGGAGAGAAATGTGGCTGCAAGTATTGTAGCTACTTTATTGCAAGGTGGGAAGTCAAAAGACGGTCTGGCTGCTTGTAAAGATTTGGAGGAGCTTGGTCTGAGGAAGGATTTACACCCTAGACTTATTGGGAAACGAACATACCTTCCTCCATCACCTTGCAACTTGTCCAAAAGTGAGAAGAATATTTTCTGTAAGCGATTGTATGACTTTAAAGGTCCAGATAGATACTGCTCAAACATTTCGAGATGTGTATCATTAGAGGACTGTAAGATTGGAGGGTTAAAATCACATGACTATCATGTGTTGATGCAGCAGCTCCTACCAATTGCGCTTAGAGGTCTGTTACCAAAAGGTTCTAGAGTGGCAATCACACGATTATGTGCATTTTTCAACCACTTATGTCAGCGTGTAATTGATATGGAGCAGATCCTAGGAATGGAGGCTGAGATCGTCGAAACTCTATGTCTGTTTGAAAGATATTTCCCTCCAACCTTCTTTGACATCATGATTCATTTGACAATGCATCTAGGACGGGAAGCTCGGCTAGGTGGACCAGTTCATTTTAGATGGATGTACCCATTTGAAAAGTATTATATTTATGTTTGTCTTTATTACATTGTTCAATATTTACTAGCTTTTTCTTTTTTGGCTAATTGATACACACTTGTCATGTACATGAAAGTTCTAAAAGATTTTGTGAGAAATCATGCAAAGCCTGAAGGGTGTATTGCTGAGTCATACCTAGCTGATGAATGCATGAAGTTTTGTGCTGATTTTTTGAAAAAAACAACAAGTGTGGAGGAAAAACTGGATAGAAACACTGAGTACGAGAACAACGCAATCTTGGAGGGTCGTCCAATCTCTGCAGGCAAGTCAATTAATCTAACTGAAATGGATAAAAAAATTGCCCATCTTGCTGTCATCCAGAATTTGGCTGTTGTAGAACCGTTTGTAGAGTAAGTCACAAGAGTTAAATATTTTTATTTCTGATTACTAGTAAAGTTAGTAACATACTGAATCCTTTCATTTTTTTTTTTTGGCATTTACAAGTGAGCACCTGCAGTATCTTCAGGCAACCAATGGAAGATGTAAACGAGATGCATCATTCTTATGGAGTATGCATACTCAAAATTTTGCGGCTTGGCTAAAAGAACAGGCTAGTAAAGTTTCAAATCATTCTGAATTTACTTATAATGATACGTTTATGCAATACATATATGTCTCTGACTTATAAATTTTTTTTTTTTTGAAGATACCTCTTGATTCAACACAACATGGGGAAACGCTTAAGTGGTTAGCATATGGTCCACGTAGCTCTGCTAGGTCATATACATGTTACATAGTGAATGGCCAGAGATTTTGAACAATCTCAGTAGATAGGAAAAGTCAGAATAGTGGGGTGTTATATGAGGCAATAGCAGTTTGTAGATCTAGTGCGAAAGACAGTAACCAAGTTTCTGCTGTAGTAACCTACTATGGCATGATAACTGACATTGTATTATTGGATTACAATGTCTTTTATGTTCCGTTATTCCAGTGTCAATAGGCAGTGTTGGGGAATAGAGTGAAGATAGACGATGGTTTCACACTAGTTAATTTAAATCATAGTCAAGTTTTGTTTCTAAAAGACCCATACATATTAGCCTCCCAAGCCAAGCAAATCTTTTACTCTAGGGAAGACGAGTCATCAAGTTGGCATGTTGTCATGAGATGGTCTTCAAGAAGATATTCTGATGAAGACAGGAATGCAGAAATTGGTCCACTGCCATCAAATCTTCAACTGGATATTGACATAGATGAAGCTGAAAATGCTCGGACTGATTGTGAAGAAATATATGTGTGAATATATATGTGAATGCTTCTTGATCATTACAGAATTTAAGTTTTACAACTCATGAATGTTAATTTGTTTCAGGTGAATTACGATGGTTCGTGGTGGAAAGAAAAAGGGAGGAAACAAAAAAACAAAAAAGAAGAGTGATGATGAGCCAGAATATGTGGGTACTGTTGAGCCACCACAGGTAGAACCAGAACTCCAATTACAAGATGACCATGAAAAATAAGACCAGCAGCATCAATCTCAAGCAGATACAGGTCAAATGTCGAAGGAGAAAGTGGTTGATGATGAGGAGCCTGAAGGCGAGCTTGAATTACTCGGAAAAAATTCAAATGCAGACAAGCATAATCGTAAGAGAAAGCGAGGACCAACCAAGATGAACTACATTAACAAGGATCCAAACATGAGAATTCATGTAGATTATACTGCCATGGGAGAACCTCATGGTGATGGTTCTGTGAAGCTGTCATCATACCTAGGTATATTGGCACGGGAACACGTTCCTATCACACTTGAGCGTTGGACAAAACTTCCTGAAGAGTCGAAGACACTTCTCATGAAATCCATCCAGATGATAGATTCTTTTAGTTTTCTGTTCACTAATTTAAATATTTAATCCATCTGTTTACATTTTAATTTACTGTTTGTTTTTGTGAGATACTATAGGCTAGGTTTGATGTAGATGTAGACGTCCATAGGAATGCACTCCTTACGCATATTGGAGGTTTGTGGAGGTCATCAAAATCACGCACTGTGAAAGAGATTCTTGAAGCTGAGAATACCCAACAAAGGATGAATCTTCGCCCTACTAATGTTTCTCCATTTGAGTGGCGTAGATTTGTGAAGCAAAAAATCAGCCTCGAGTTTAAGGTAACATTTTCGAATTGTGATATAATAGATATGAGATATTAGTTTACATATTAACATTCGTCTATTAGGTTGTGAGTGATAACTACAAAGAGAGAAGGAACAAGCAGATTTCTCATACCTGTAGTCGCAAAGGAATGGTTAGGCTTACACAACAAATGGTAAATATACTACAATTTAGATTTGTTTAATTATTCTGCTTCTAGCCTAGCTAATGTCAAATACTGACACTTTATATTTGAATATTTATGTGAATATCATAGAAAAGTGAGAGTAAAGATCCATCAGAAGTAGATAGGTTACAGGTTTGGATCAAGTCACGTACCAAAAAGGATGGAACTCCAGTGAATAATCAGGCTGCTGATAAGATTGTAAGTTCTGAATTTTGTAATGATTTTGTTTTTTTTGCGTTGTTCTGTCAAGTTGAATAATTTGAATATGTATCTTATGATCTGCAGAAGAAGGCAACTAAGATTGTTAATAGTGACTCTCCATCGAGTACAACAAATCCAAGTGAAGATTCACTAACACGACTCTTAGGCCAGAATAATCCTGGACGAATGAGGGCAATGGGCAGAAACATAACGAAGACCAAATTAGCTTGTTTGCAAGTGAATCTAAAGTGTATGAATGACATGCAAGATCAGCAAGTTAAGTTAGTACAAGAGGTCAATGAGTTAAGATCTGAACTTGCCAAATACAAGGACCAGGTAACACACTTGTCTATTTAAGAATAAAAACATGAGTAATCCTGAAGTAGTATATGATTTTGTGATTTTAATTTTATGCATATTACAGAAACAAGAGCCTGAAGTTGGTGAAAACTCAGCAGCGAGAGTACGAAGTCTTATCTATTAATTAACAGTTTGACATTCATTTAGTAAGTGTTCTTTCTTAATTTACAGTTGGATATTTTTTTGTCTAACATACATTTTGTAGAGTGTGAACAAGAAAGCACAACCAAAGTGTCTCTTGGTTGATTGGTTTGAGGATGGTTCTTCAACAAACGTTGCTGAGGGGCGTATATATTCTACTGATCCGTTGGAATTGGTGAATGACAGTCCGTTAGGCCCATCCGATTTAAAAGTCTTGGTTAAAACTGCTATAGTACCAGAAGCAGATCTCTGGAGATCAACGACTAAGATGTTCACCATCGAGGATGATGTTGGACAGATGGTTGCATGGCCAGCAAAAAAGGTGATTAACCTTGAAAGTGGGCAAGAACCACGAGACAATACCCTGGTAAAGTTTACTTCTCTGTCTCATATCAGTTAGGTTTATAAGCTGGTCATGCATTGGTGAGTATAAGTTATATTGTTATATGATTGTGTTTGACAGAATCAGAGCTCAGATCATAACATGAACAAATGCAAACTGCTAGATTTGTCTACATATAGTGTAATTGTTGCTAAAGGACGTTGGGAGTCGAAAGAACCAAAAGCTTTGGTTAATGGAATTCCAATCGGATCAAAAGGAGTTAAAGTATTTCTGGATGTGGTTCATTTACCTGAGATATTTGTATGGAAGCCTACAATGGAGAAGTAACACTTGGAAGATTGTTTGAACTCTTTTGTAGCATGGCCTGTTAACAAAATTGTCTTCGAAGACGCCACTGATGCAACAAGTCAGAAAACTCCTTTCCGTAATTCTGCATCGACGTCTCAACAAATTTCACTAGGAAAATCAGCAGCAACAGATCAACAATCTACTGCAAAGGGATCTAAATCTCGTGATGCCACATCTCCAGCAACAGGTTCAAGAAACTCAATTGTAGCTGCAGTTTCAAAAACGCAAGTTGAGAAGTCTCAAATAGCAGTGGAAAAATCTCCAAAAAAGAAAACTCAACTAGCTTCGCAGTCCCCTACTCGAAGATCTCCGGTAATTGTTTTCAATTGGTTATATAGTTATTTCTGGATTAATTCTATCTGTATGAAATGCTTTAAGATGGTTATGAAGTTGCTTCTGATTTTAATTATCTATGTATTCAATTGTAAACATGGCAGCGTAAACATGGCCAAGAAGTTATCAAGGAAAATCAGAAGCAATGTTTTTAAAACCGGACCGGACCGGCCGGTTGAACCGGTTGAACCGGGAATCGTTACTATAACCGAGTCCGAGTACACTTAAAACTCGGATTTGATAAAAACCGGAAAAATCGGTCAAAAATCGGAAAACCCAGTGACTCGGGTCAACTTTAAAACCCGGTTTTAGTTTTCCTGAGAATTCCAAGCGTTGTTTTGTGTTCTCTTTAGGTTAATAACTCAACATTCTCAAAATCTTTTCTATAGACAGGAAGAAAAGGTCAAGAAAATAGAAGAAGAAGGTAAAATTTTCTTCCTCTTTTATATGATTTCCTCTTTTTCTCTGTTACTAGATTTGTTGGTAAAGGATCGTATATATTAATCTTGTTTAACTTTTTTTTTTTAGTTTGATGGAGACAGATGATTTCACGGACGAACCAGATTCAGGATTGCCTTTTTTTCAACCTTCCGTTCGTCGAAAAGAGGATATTGCGTGGAGATATATCACTGAACGTACTGAACCTAATGGAAAAAAAATTTTGATTTGTGATTTTTGTCGGAAGGAAAGCACAGGAGGAGGCATCAATAGAATGAAACAACATCTAGCTGGGGTTAGAGAAAACATAGATTCATGTACAAAGGTTTCTGCTGATGCTCAGTTCCAGATGAAGCAATCACTAAAGGAAAATGAAGATAAAAGTAAAGAGAAGAGAGGCATACCACTTGATAATGTAAACATCATTGTTCATATGGACGAAGCTAGACAAGGTGTTCATTCTCGACCATCTGTATCTCAAAGTAAGAAAAAAAATAAAAGTGGTGATTTACATGGGTATTTCAAAACAGGTTTGAGTGATCCTACTCAACCTAGTATAAAGGCATGCGTACAAAGCAAGGAAAAAGTGCATGATGCTGATATGGCTGTTGCTTTATGGTTTTATGATTGTTGCATTCCCATGAATGCTGTGAACTCACCCTTTTTTCCAGTTATGTTAAGCAAAGCTACTAGTTTAGGACATGGGTATATTGGTCCGTCGTATCATGCTTTGCGGGTTGGATTGTTGAGAGATGCTAAACAACATGTATCTTTGAGTATTGAATCATTTAGAAGTACTTGGGCTAACACAGGTTGTACTTTGATGGGAGATGGATGGAAAGACACAAGACAAAGGCCTTTGATCAATTTTTTGGTGTATTGCCCAAAAGGAATAACATTTATTAAATCAGTTGATGCATCTGATATATACACAAATGCACAAAATATGTGTAATTTGTTTGCTGAGATTGTGGAAATGATTGGTTCTGAGAATGTGGTTCATCTAGTTACTGATAATGCAGCTAACTACAAAGCTTCAGGGAAGCTCTTTGTGGAGAGATACCCAAACCTTGCTTGGTCTCCATGTGCAGCTCATTGTATCAATTTGATATTGGAGGATGTCGGAAAGTTACCTAATGTTCAAGATCTAGTTTCTGCTTTCTCAAAGGTAACAATCTTTGTCTATAATCATAAGTCAACTTTAAATTGGTTGAGGAAGAGGCAGGGCTGAAGAGAAATCATTCGTCCCGGAGAGACCTGTTTTGCTACTACTTTCATAGCGCTTCAGAGTGTGCATGAACATAAGGACATCTTGCAAGCTTTGGTTGTAGATCAAGAATTCAGAAAATTTCATAGATTGGCAAAAGCAAGATATGTCAAGCAAGTAGTTTTGGATGAAAACATGTGGGCGAATTGTTTGTTGATTGTAAGGATTATGGCTCCTATAATACGTTTGTTGCGTATTTGTGATTCTGATGAGAAGCCGTCATTGCCATATGTGTATGAAGGAATGTATCGAGCCCGAATAGGAATCAAAAAGCTATTCCAAAAAAGGAAAGAGCTCTATAAGCCTTACACAAGGATCATTAATAACAGGTGGGATAAAATGTTACGTCACGATCTACATGCTGCAGCTTATTTCTTAAATCCGGCTTTCATGTACGACCAAGTGAATTTCTCCACAAAGCCTGAGATAATGAAAGGTATGCTAACTTTGATTGAAAAGCAACAAGGGTCTAGTGGAAGCAAGATCTTTCAGGAAATGACAATGTATCGTGAACGTGAGAATAGCTTCTCTCGTTCATCAGCCTTAAGCTGTAGCAAAACAACTCGACCTGGTAATGTTTTTGGCATATACTTATAGTTTTTTTACTTATATATGTTTCATATTTATTTTTTACATAGGATATTTTTACTTGCAGATGAGTGGTGGAAGTTTTTTGGTTATGATGCTCCTTTATTGCAGAAACTAGCAATTCGAATTCTTAGTCAAACTGCATCATCATCTGGATGTGAAAGGAACTGGACTGTGTTTGAAAGAATTCACACAAAAAAGAGGAACAGGTTGGAACATCAAAGACTTAATGATCTTGTCTATGTTCATTACAATTTGCGACTTCAAAATAGGTAATCAAAAGTTTACATACATATATATATTGATATGTGAAATTTTTTATGTTTTAATAAATAATTAAATATTAAATGTTTACTTGTTCAGGTTTTCTAAACGAAAGAGATCCTATGATCCAATTGATTATGAATCCATTGATAAAACTGAATTTTGGGTTGTGGAGGAAAGTGAAGAAGGTGAACTGGATTATGATGAACTTGAGAATACGCTTCTTGAAGAAAATCCAAAAGATGGAGAAGATACAATTTCTGAAACCTTTAATGGTATTTAAACTTTTTATTTTCTTGCTAAACGTATTTTTCTTCTTTTCAATAGTTTATTATTTCTTGTCATGTATACGCTCTCTGTAATACACTGATAATATCTTTTTATTTTAGATGGTCAGAATGAAGAAAGGACATGGCCTCAAGAAAATGAGATCGATACTCAGGACTACTAAGAAGAATTTGATATTTACTTTGAGTGTTTGTTATTTGCATTTTATCTTTTTTACTATTTGATGTGGATTTAAAATTTTACTCTCTATCTTGTTAAGTTGTTATTTAATTTTCTACCTACTAAAAATTCATGGATATTAATATATTATAGACTATTAAATATTAAGTATGTTTAGTAATATATATATATATATATATATATATATATATAATAAAAAAACCCGGTTGAACCGGTTGGACCGGTCCGACCAGCTATCCAGTGGTAAAGCCGAGTCGGTGTCCGGTCCGGTTATAAAAACATTGATCAGAAGTGCATGTTCATGGATATCAAAGGAGGGAAGCGGGTTGTTGCAGAAGGACGTGTGCATTCAACCGATCCACGGAAAATGGTCCACTGTGTTCCCTTGGGGCCTAATGCAGCTAGTGTATGGGTTGATGTAGTGAAGGTAGATGATGCAGTAGTTTGGAGGCAATCAGATGAAATGGCGATTATTAAAGATGCACATGGTTCACCTATTGCATGGCCATTGGATAAATTGGTCTTCTATTGAAATTTATCACAACTGAGGTAAGTGTTGTATATAATGCTGGTGCTTTTATATTAGATTATACTGCGGTTATCAGAAACTGATGTTAAAAGTGTTGATTGTTGCAGGGAATGAAGAAACTTTGGTCCAGGTTAGCTAGTTTTTATTAATTTAAGACTAGGCTACCTAATGAACTTTAACTTGTTGTATTTTCATGCTTTGAGGCTTTGTTATGTATGCTGGATGAATCTGTACACTTGACTGATATATTTGGTGGTTAATCTCAGACTTATGTTATGAATGACTTAATTTCTATATAACAGGTTTCTGTTTTTACATTATATATGCAGAATAGTGTATTTTGGTAAAAAAAAAAGTGTATTATGACAAAAGAATAGATAGCTTGTTGAAAAATATATAATAGCAAAAAAAAATGTTATATTCGAATACCATAGCAATTTAAATTAGCCATTAAATTATGTTTCACTAAAAGAAAAAAAGCTATAGAAAACTAAATATATCATAGCAATTTACATTAGCAATAGAATAATGTTTAAACAACATAATTAAACGCTATAGAAAACAAAGTATAGCGTTTTTAGAGAGTTATTGTACGCACATATATTATAGATCAGCATATGAATTGTTGAATAATAAAATTTTTAGATCAAGTACGGTATTACAGCATTCGGTAAAGCTATAGTAAAGTGTATTACCACAATAGAAAATTGCTATTGTAGGATGAAGTATCATAGCACGAAATATGAACTGTCAATTGTTTGATACGAAAATATGAAGTGCTATTAAAAAACAAATAAGAACTATTAGTTATTGCTATGATATAAGAACATATCACAGCATATAAAAATAGTGCTATCGTATGGGTTGCACCTACCATAGCAGCGGCGGATATAGCATTTATTAAAACGCTATGTATTACATACTATAATTTTTTTTCCGCGCTAACAATGTGAACTTTTTTTGTAGTGCCGGAAACTAAATCTAAGGAGAGGAAAGCAAACATCTGATACTATAAAGCCAAATAAAATACAAAGATATAGAAAGCAAACCACAAACGAAACAAGTACAGAACGAGAAATTCGACAAACTGGAATCATGCCCACCCAAAACATCTTATCTTCAAGAAATCCTTTGATAAAACGTATCGAAAATGCCCACGGCCAACGATACACGAATCCTCCTCTAAATATGCCAAACTGCTTTAAAGTAACAAAACTCCAATACTAAGCTTCATAACCCGGCAATACAAAACTACTCATAGTTGCTCACACTTTCTTCCGGATATGGGGATGTCGAAACCAACAAGACACAGTTCACGCCCTAGATAGAAGCAAGGTCTTCTTCTTTAATTTTTTTAACAAGAAAACTTTGTTAATATTAATCGTTTTATATTACAAAAATAATGCATTTAGCTCTTTATTTAGTTTGGTTGGAAACTTGGAATTAATAGTCTGGTTGCCTTTTAGATATACAGCGAATAGATGTATCAAAACCAGGAGTATGAATTATGAAGGCCACCGACTCATAAACGTACGTAATTGTTTTATTTTACTGTCAATAAATGCCTTATTTGCGGGAAGGTAACAAATCCATTCCACTTCGAAACAAATACTTGAATTAATATCCATATAATCTTGCAGACCCAAAGCTTGCGTTATGAGTCATATAACACATGACTGGTTTGTTTTTTTTTTTGTCATCGATCGATACTATTTGGTAGCGAAAATATAGATTTGCTTCAAATTTGTTGTCACATGTGTGATAGATAACAGAACACTGATAAGACCTTTTTCGTTTCTTCTTCCTCAAGTTTCGCTTTAAAATTAATTATTAAAGAAAACGGATGTTCCAACAAAAATTATATGAGATTGCGCGGGGAATCTAATTCGAAATCTAGCTCATTCGTTAAACTCAAGATCATTCCCTCCGAAGCTTTGTCATCGCTGATTCGGATATAGTTTGGCTTGTCGTATTGTTAAATCTCTTATTCTACAATAGTGGTTTGTATCAGACATTTCATTTACCAATTAACAGACAAAAATGGGATAAAAGACTCGGCAAAGAAATGAGAAAATCTCAGCTGAAAAATAAAATAGTGTACGCATGATTAAATACGTACCTTCACACTTATTTACACTTGGTGGATATGGACCTCACTATACCCTATTATATCCGCCATATTTATGTATACGTACATATATATATATGTAGATATGTGGTGTGGTGTGACCAGTTATGTATAATTAATCATCCACCGTCACCAACCATCCACCTTATTTTCACGTCTCGTAAGGGAAACAGATCATAGTAGTATCTTACTCTGATGAAATTAAAATTCCATATTAGTTTATCACAATTGTTAGGGAAAACTAAACTCATTCTCTTGTCGTCGTCAATAAAATCTATCTTTCCCTTTGAGATCAAGATGATCTTACATCTTAATACGCAAAGTTAAAATTAAATATCGAACAAATGAATCCATTATTAAAATAATAATTAAAAAGTGGAAGGTGAACCAAATCCCACGTCCCCAACCGCATACGGACCTAAATAATATAATTATGTAACTCTTTTTAATATCTTATATATACTTCAAGAAAATGACAAATTAATCAGTACAATATATTATTATAGCTAGCGCTTCAATATTATATTTGACAAAAAAAAACTTGTTATATCATCGCAGATCGCTATTTCTTGCACGTCATTTACGATCCCATTAGTGTTAAAACAAAATATCATTCTACTAAAAAAAAAGAAAAAAACAACAGAAATAATAATTCATCAGAACAACTATTCCCATGATGTTTAATAACACTTTGCATGAGAAGTAGTCTTTATGCACTTGATATTTCATAAAACAATACTACGAATTAGTCTTTTAAATTAGTTGAAAGAACAAAAGAGTAACGAAATCAATTAATTAGGGCATATAGTGAACGTGAAAAAGTGATTTGTGGTTTGATTTTGATTCATATATAAATGAATTTAACTTTTGTTGCTGATTTGAAGAAACTTGGCCTTTAGCTGAGAACCTAACCTTCTAGAAGAGAGCCATCATCATGCATGAGGGGAGTGATTGTATACCAATAGATTAAACAAATTGAAATTCAACTACTCTCTCTTTTTCGTTTTTTTCCATCTTTATCAATAAACCATTATTTTTTTCGTTTCTTCTCACATTTTCCACCTAACTTACCAAATTTCACAATACAGTTTCAACTTTTTGTTTAACATACGGGTAAGCATACATGGACAGTAGATACTATAATTTATTTATCCTCCTATATGTACTGTTTTGCGTTCTATTGTTCAACTATTTTCTGACACACGAATCACAAACTTACAAAATTAAAACAGGTAAAATTAGTGCTATCGTATTCTAAAAAAATATATACATAATAGATACGATAAGTGTTACAATATTATATTCCGTCCAGTTAAAGTTTAACAATGTTCCCAAAAAAACAGAGGGTCTGTTAAGTCTCTAATAATAAAAACTAATAACAAGTTGGTTAGAGAAAACCATTATAAGTCAAGGTTCTAGAAGGCACATCATTTTATTCAGATAGTTTATATAATTATATATGTATTTGTCTTGGTGGTTCTTGGTGTACTGTTTTTATACTGAAATATTAAAGAAACATGAGCATCATCAGAAATATTTTAAACATCAAGTGCTTGTCATTTGAGAGAAATTTGAAAACCATGTATATAAGTTACCATGTCCACACATATAATTAGTTATTTGATAATGCTTTGTTTAATTAATTAGTCGAGTGATTGTATTAGGGTTTAGATCTAGATATATTATTGATTAAGAAAACAATATAATTAATCCAGTGCAGTCTATGACTATATATTAGAGAAAACTAAGACTGTTGACTAGTACAACCCTCAGAGGCTGTAGTTGACCTGCACTTGTCCAAAAACACTCATTAACTTTACCACCTACCTCCACAACTTAATTACCCTCTTCTTCATTATTGCTACCAAATTATTTAAGTATCACCTTTTCTTAGTTAGACCAGATTTTTATTTGTGACCAATATCTGGCGGTAAAAGCCCTCGACAAACGTTCGGATTTTACTGAATTTCAGGTTTTCTACATATGCGGTAATTCGATCTTCTTTTTTTCTCCTAATTTTATTGCAAACGTCATGCGAGTACGTTCGAAAAAAAAAAAAAAATTTACTGGTTTGTACTAAATGCATTGAAGTTAAAAGACGATTTGTCAATAAATATACACAGTCAAATTGACATATATCGATTAAACTCATTAAGATAATTTCGCAATGGGAAAAAGGAAGAGACCAAACAAAGTTGCTAAATAATTTTGATTATGTATATACAGTAGCGATTACTGTATATATAAACATATCAAATTTCTTGGTAGTACAAAGAGGGTTGGTTCTCTTGTTACCTAGTTTCAAATCCTTTTTAGAAAAGAGAAATATTCTTTAAATCTGAATACACTTAAGGCTGGTTTAAAGTACCAATGGAGATTATAGCTCAAAGGTCCGAAACTCCTGCGATTAAAAAAAAAAAATTGATTATAAATATATCTAAGCGATAAATATTAAATTGTTGTCATGATTATAAAAAATTGTCATAGCTTTCTCAAAAGACCATGATGCCATATATGTCAAGCTTCTCACTTATTGTACCAAAACGAAAGGCCACCATACACTACTCATTCAAATCCATCCCACCAACTCACATCTAGAAGCAATTATAAGTTCAACTCTCTTCTCTCTCCTCTTCTATCATCTAGAAGCAATTGTATATATATATATACATATATTTATATGTATATCCCTCTATAGCTTTAAGTCAAAACCCTATATAAACTATACACCAAAGCTTGAACCTTCAACCAAACCCAAAATCCAAGTGCCCCACCAAATGCTTCAATCCTCTTCCACTACACAAAAAAACAACTTAATCCCTTTATACCCTTTTAGCCAAAACCCTCATTAAAAGCCAATCCCCAATATATATAAAATAACCAGAACAATTGATCCAATTGTCTATATATAAGATTTTGTATCAACACATCAAGAAATAAGATCTATACCACAAGAAAAAAAGGTATGGGAAGGTCACCGTGTTGTGAGAAAGCTCACACAAACAAAGGAGCATGGACGAAAGAAGAGGACGAGAGGCTCATAGCTTACATTAAAGCTCATGGCGAAGGCTGCTGGAGATCTCTTCCCAAAGCCGCTGGGCTTCTTCGGTGTGGCAAAAGCTGCCGTCTCCGGTGGATCAACTATCTCCGGCCTGACCTTAAGCGTGGAAACTTCACCGAGGAAGAAGACGAGCTCATCATCAAGCTACATAGTCTTCTTGGCAACAAGTGAGTATACCTTATAATTAAGTCTCTATGGATTTAACTAGGATCGTTTATACCTAAAAGAGAAAAAAAAATGAAAAAAAAAAAAAAAAAAAAAAAACTAGTATCGTTTATAAGTTATACAAAAAAGAAAGTCTTGGAGTTTTCGATGTCTAAATGATTTTATGTTTGTTGATAGATGGTCGCTTATTGCGGGGAGATTACCGGGAAGAACAGATAACGAGATTAAGAACTACTGGAACACACATATACGAAGGAAGCTTATAAACAGAGGGATTGATCCAACGACTCATAGACCAATCCAAGAATCATCAACTTCTCAAGATTCTAAACCTACACAGCTAGAACCAGTCACGAGTAACACCATTAATATCTCCTTCACTTCTGCTCCAAAGGTCGAAACGTTCCAGGAAAGTATAAGTTTTCCGGGAAAACCAGAGAAAATCTCAATGCTTACGTTCAAAGAGGAAAAAGACGAGTGCCCGGTTGAAGAAAAGTTCCCAGATTTGAATCTTGAGCTCAGAATCAGTCTTCCTGATGATGTTGATCGCCGTCAAGGCTTGGTGGGACACGGAAAGTTAACAACGCCACGTTGTTTCAAGTGCAGCTTAGGGATGATAAACGGCATGGATTGCGGATGCGGAAGAATGAGATGCGACGTAGTTGGAGGTAGCAGCGGGAGTGGCAAGGGGAGTGATATCAGCAATGGGTTTGATTTTTTAGGGTTGGCAAAGAAGGAGACCACTTCTCTTTTTGGTTTTAGAAGCTTGGAGATGAAATAATTAATTCCATATTTAGGCGTAACTGTACAAATCTTTTGCCTATAGAAAATTGAAGGTCAATCTTCACTTTGTATGTGAAAAAAAACTTCACTGTTGAATTTTAAAATACAGAGTATATTTTTCTTACAAAGAAACTTCGTTGCAAGAAATATTACATACTGGATCATTGAATTACAGACAGATCCGTGATAAATTTTCCATAGAAAAATAAAGAAGAGTTTTGAGTTCAATAATTTGTAATTAATGTTAAACCTATAGAGATTGTAATCTCTATTTGATGAGAATATTTAAAACCCGTAGTCTAATGATAATTTTATACGATTGAGATTAGTTTATGAGGTAAGAGGTTAGTTGCCCAAAAAAACTCATTATCCAATGTTGGAGATAAGCCAAATAAGGAGAATAAGGTTATAAGTATGGCAAGATACTTCATCACATAATACGTAGATTATAAAGAGATGATATCTTGTTAAGCTCTATAATTAAAGATCTAGGAAGAACGTAAAATTCAAAATAAATCCAAATGGTTCATGACAAGTGGAAAGTGAGGTTTGTAGTTAATTTGGCACGAGTAGATAAGTTGTAAGAGAGGAGGTAGGAGAAAACTTAATGTTAGAAATAAAAGGAAAGAAAGATGTAAATGAAAAAGAAAAAAAATTAAAACCATAAATGAAGGAAGCAACAACCCAATGGACCCTTTCTTCTACCAAACTCTATTTATTTCTCACTACCCATCTCCCTACCAACCTATATACCAACCTTTCCTCATCTTTTGTCCACTTGCGATCCACATATGCATACATACATATATATATATATATATATATATATATATATACATATGAATGCATTTCAATACACACATGCATAACATATATATATATATAGCCACATGCATGCATATCAAAATGTATAGGAGTTTCATTGAATGTAGCCACATGTTTGAAATTAGAAAGAGTGACTCGTAAAGTAAAACATTGTTCTATCGTAAGATGCTTGGTAAAATCGGTGTTGAACATGTTCGTTGATCTCCTCAACACTACCAAACCCCTTTACTACGTTCTCATCTCAAATCCCAACATAATTGATATATTTTTGCTTATAAATAATTCATTACGTAATAACTTCTTGATAATATACATATATATAATCCAAAATATTAGTTTGTTTTTCGTTTTCAAAATGTATTTTATAAAATCGATCAATTGGTTATAAATACCTCATGTTTTTTTTCGACGTATAGGCCAAACATTGGTATGATCTCAGCCAATTAGATCTCTTAAGAAATAATATGATTATCAACATTTAAATCACATGTTGTTATCGCCCGCACGGGGGCTAAGCATGGGATATATATATACCATTCTGATGAAGAGACTAACTCAAGAATAATGGAATCAATTAGACTAATGAAACAGAAGGAAAAAACAAGTATTTATTGTAAAAAGTCCGAAGTCAATTGTAGTCTAAAATAAAAGTTTAAATGTTTTCTTAATTTCCAACATCGAGATTTACTGTTTTACAGTGGCTGTATAAGATTGTGGGAGGTAAGATTAACAAATTTTAGTATTTTACATTAGATATAGGATACTTGGAAATGAAAGAGATGGGAGAGGGGAGTGGTGAGAACTGAAGATAAGGAAAAAGGGGAAAAAGACAAAAGGTGACCACACAAGTGAACAAGACAGACGCACCTGCCTCTTCTTCTTTCTAAAAAGCTTTTCTTATTACTCCATTTTTTTTTAAACAAACTTTTTCAAAGGTGTTAGGTAGATGCAATAGAAGCTTCTACTAGTTTTTTTTTTTCTTTTTCTAATGTTATAGTTGCGAGTCTTGTGACTCTTTTTGTCTTTCCCTATCCTGCTCTAAAAGGGACTAAAGACAATTTGTCACTAAGTTTCCCAAAAAAGTCTCTTAACGATTGCACTTGTCTTACTTGATAGTTCCATTTTTATATACAAAATAATTAGCAGTTCCATTTGTGCAGTGTAGTGTAGTTTATATATACGTAAATGATCAAATCACAGTTTGCAATTAGCAGACTTATGTGCAAACGTTTAGAATCGATTGTAAGGAATAAATACGAGCCAACAATAAAACAAGGGAATTAATAATAGCGAAGTGCACATAACTGATAAACTTGAGTAAATTTTTTATTTTTGAAAAGGATAAGAGGATCCAAAGGAGGTAGCAACGGGGAAGGTTTTATCCTCATCCCTTCGCTATAAAGGGAGAAGAAGCTAAGAGGAAGACATCGATTTTCTAAGTTTCAAAAATCATTGTAAAATAAGAATCAAGTATTGTAAAATAAATCAAGCGTCTAGTTTCTGAGGTATGGAGTAGTTCCTCAAAGATCCGAGATGAAACCGTTATGAAAAGGTAAGTGTAATAAATATGTAATCTATATGAATAAATAAAAGTACGTTGTTATATATTTCTTTATCTCTTAATTAAGAATATTAATAATCTGATTTAAATCCATCTAATAGTAACCTATTGAGTAAACACTGTAGAATACTCGGAATGCGTCTGACGATACTGTGACATGGATGTTTGTGGGTAGAAAAATGAAAGGTTCTACGCCTTAGAAAAGAAAACTCGAACTCATAGTACTGTAAGTCGTGAAAGAATTGTTGTAACGCAAGGTAGTAAGTTTCAGAGATAATTTAATTAAAAATTTGATTAGAGACTAGGGGAACAAGTTGTAAGAAGGAAAATAGGAAAACCCTACAAGTAATTTCTAAGGACGGAGTCATTTTTCTAGGTCCATAGATTCCCCCTTCATATTCGTTAACCGGTGGAAATTAGAAAATTATTAGAAAGGGAAATCAGATAAAAATAAATAAAAAAAGGATATATAATAATTATACTTTGATATTCAAGGATTATATTGTTACTTTATCTTCATATAACGACAGTACTCAAAGATTCTTTTTTAGATTCATAAGAGTACACCACTTAAAAGAAAATTTGAAATAATATTGCCGAATTAATTTCGCAATAAATGTTAAGGAACGAAATAAATTCCAAGTACTCTAAACAGAAAAGATTAACGCTAAGTACTGGATCTAGAACAGTAAAGTATGCTTTCTGATTGCGGTTAATCCGAACTTGCAGATCATAAATACTGTTTTAGATAAAGGTGTTTTCTGCTTCACCCTTCTCCAAACCGGCCAGAGCGCAAAACAAGGATATCGAATCGATCCCCGAGGATCTTCGATTAACGTCCAGTTTCATTCTAAATGGTATCAGAGCCGAAACTCGGTTATTTTACCTTAAAATTGAGAGTGAAAACAATCCATACTCATATGGAAAACATTTTTCAATTTAGAAATCTTTGTTTTATGTTTTATAAAACCTTGATCTTCAAAACTACCAAGAACCGGTATAAAGGCTGGAATACCTGAAACTTGACTTAAAAGAAGGTCGAACATCACGTTAAACAACGCTACATACTGGACTGGTACGATGACACACTACATAATCGTCAATGATATCGTACAATTGCTGGACATACTGGCCCATCGCACACCACCAGATGGACCCTACTACGAAATTGGGTATGTTACAGATCAAATCCAGCAGACTCACACGATCTTACAATTTTGTTTTCAAATTAGAGTATAGAGAGTAAGATGGTCTATCGAATAATCGGCGACCTTATCTATTTGCGCCATAAGATTGCAGAAAACAAGGTGCATCCAAATGTATACCATGGCTATGAACAATTCAAATACATGGCTCCAATCTACCAAAAACTCCAAGAGATGACAGAGGAATTCATCTCCCAAGAAAAAGAGAAATTGGTAAGGCATGGAGTTCATGAATTCGATTTTGAAAAACTCTTTGGAGAAGCAAATGATAAGCCCAAGAGAAGAAGGATAGACGAAGGATCTTCCTCATCAAGTGAAGACTACAATACAAAAGAACTTATTAACAAATAATGGAGTATCTATCGTTCTCAAAAAAAAGTCAAAACTAAAAAGAGAATATTGCCAGATTTCTGGAAAAGAAGATTTTGATCATACGTTACATACAAAAGATGAAAGCAACATGATCGGAATACTAGTTTCTTTGTTTGACCTAATGATACACCTTGGAGGGAATTACAAAGACTACAAAGAAAAAAGTACAACCCTCAATAAACAAATTACAAGGTTAGAAAGAATAATAAATGAGCATGTCGAGTCCTCCGCGAAGGCCATCGACTCTATGGCATCGATATTGAAATACCTGGAATCAATCGGACAAGATAAAAACCAGGAGGTTAGTACAACATAAATCTTGAGAAAATTACAAGAAATACAACAAAAATAGAAAATTGGCAGAAGATTCCGATAAAATAATCATGATTTCTGAAAAATTTTAGAATCTTCAAATTAATGGAGATACCTCGAAAATTCCAAAGAGATGTTCGGTACTATTTGGAAGGAGAAAACAGATTCATCTTGGTGGAATCAGGTTTAAGAATGAGTATCCGCCTTGAAGATAAGAAGAAAAGATTTCTTCAAAACCTTAAAGGTCTCTTAATCAAGGAGGTAGACCGACCAAGATATCAAGCCTATGATAATGTTACATTTGAAGAAATAGATGATATTGCCAATTACCAAATGAGATCCCCATCAAGGCTTTATACGAAACCAATCGGATAAAAAGATCGGGTCGGCAATGGATGTATAAGGAATCCACAAGAGACACTGCAAATATCGGACGATTTACCACATCTATTTGGGGAAAAATGATTTGGTAAAACAAAAGGGATGGTATCATGTTAGCTGTACAAATACTTATAAAATATCTTGGTAATCGTGGATTGGATATACCCATCAAGATAATAGCCAGAGATAGAAGAATCTTGGACGCTCGTAAAAGTATCCTTGGTTTTTTTAGTTCAAACTTATATACGGGAGCCGTTTACACAAAATTTCTCACATATATATTAATATCTGCTGAGGATGTGAACAAGATGGAGGCTTTCATTCTGGACATCAAAGCATCTCTGGAAATGAAAGAGAAAAGTAAAATGATATTTATAACCATACAGACACATTATGGATGGTTCGAACAACCTCAACCCTTTAGACTTCGAAGCTCCGAATTCGGAGGGAAAGCTAGACTTGAAGGAAAATCTATATACCTAAAAACCTTAGGTATGGATATAACACAACTACCGCGCCCGATAGCGACGGAGGAGATAACAGTGGACCGACAGTTCAGCTTCAAAAAAGAAAATCCGAAGCCAAGGTTGAAAGAATCTACAGAGTATGAGATTATATTCGAATCAAGTAAAGAGCAATGTATAATTCTAAAGGATGGAAGGCCCACAAATAGTATGAATAAATTAACACAAATTCAAGATCCAGAAGAAAAAGGGGACGATGCTTGATTGGAAAGATTACTTATTATCCAAAGGGATCAAACTAATAATAGACATGCGTGTAGCCTGGAATGTTATACAACATGTATGGGAAACATCCGAAAAACTAACAGATAAAATAACAATCAAGTACATAAAGTGTGATGGAATTTCCTAACTATATAATTACACAATTCAAGAAAATCTTGTGCTAGTCCAACATCACGAAGATTCTAGAAGATTAAAAGAGGAAAAGGGGGAGCCTTCCTCGCTACAAAAAGAATCGCAAGTCCATCAGATTACCGAAAATAGTCTGGAGGAACTAAATCTTCAAGAAAAAAAATGGAAGAAGTAAATGTCACCTAATATTATGGTAGAAATCCAGTAGATAGGAGGCGGGGAGCTCAGTATGAAAATGATCAACAAAGGAGTGATCACCTTTGGAGAAAGTGATCTCAAATAAAGGTTGAAGTCACAATCGGTATTGATCTTGAAGAAAGAGTCAGATCTTATTCAGTAAATCCAATCTCAATCAATGATAAGGGGATCTATCTAAATATTGATCATTTAGAAGGAAGGATGGCAAAAATCTTCGAATGGGTAAAATCAATGGATATAGCTATCAGAGCCCATGATGAAGATAAAATCAAATATCAAAAGGCATTATTACAAGGATTGGCCGCTATGGTATGGAAAGATTTTGAGCAAAGCGCATATCATGCCGTATGGAGAGCTCAGTACGGAACAGTCAAAGTATGGGTGAAAGCTACTACAGAAACTCCAATTGAAAACGTTAAATGCTTTGGAAAAATACGAAAGGATATTCGAATAATTGTATTATCTCTATGGCGATCTCACAAATCGTGAGATAAAAATATTATACTTCAATAAACTACCTGGGAGATGGCCCCAGAAATTGGTGAAAACTTACCAGGAAAGATCAGAAAGAGAAGATATATAAGGAAAACGTATCAAATTCGTAAGGAAATCAATACAGAAGTACTGTCTCGATCGAGAACTCCAGAAGGATGTCAAATATAGGGTAGATCAAATATATCGAAAGACAATAGTACCTAATATGGAAATTGGTTATGTCCCACAAAGAGATCATAGATCCAGACGACCCTCCAGATGACTACGATGAAAAGTTAAAAGGATATCACATAACAAGAAACGAAGGATGAAACCACAGTATTCTTTCATCAAAAGGAAAAAGAGGCAATTCCCATTACAAAAGAAGGATAAATCAAAATGCACTTGCTATGCATGTGGGGAAATGGGACACTTTGCCAAAGATTGACCAAAACCTAAGAAGAAAGAAAATGTTAAGTTTATTATGGAGAATAATCTCCTAATAACTCAAAAGTACGAATTACAATAATCGAAAACAGAGTATGATATCATTACTTCTGATTGCTCGGACTATGATTCATCTGAAGATTCAGAAGATGCAGAAGGATTCTAAGTATAAAATCGAAAATAGTATGGAAGAAGATGATCGGGAAATCCTAGCACGTTTTAGTGAAATGAAAATGTGCAGAGATGCACCATGGGGCTATGCATCTTTTGCTGGACTCTCTGATCAACAATTACTTAATATAGCCAAAATAATTACGGGGAAAGAATTGGTGAAGAATTGGCCCGAAGAAAGATATCAACAACCGACGGAAAGATTGTTGGACACTATTCAATACATCGAACAAGAAATAAGAAGATTAAATACGAAGATTAGAAAAGAAACAACTCCTATACGGTTTAAAACACCATGATTTCGATGTTTTGACAAAGAGACATCGAAATTCGATGATGACTCTGTTTACGAAACTGAAGACTATTTTGAAAAAGAAATCAACAATAGTGATGACGAAGATATGGAGATGGAAGACGATATCGAGTTAGCCTACGACCCATATTTCAATGAAGTAAAAAGAGAAGATGTGATCGAGCTCTCTCAGCATATTGATCATGCCAGATATTTTGATATCATGGTATGCCTTGAAGGACGTACACCATATTCGGTGCAATGTCTTTATGATCTTGGATTTATAACAAACCTCGCAAAAGGGCATGTATTCTCCGACGAATGTTGGAAACCCAAATCTAGTACACGATTGACGTTTGGAAATCTTAGTACTCAAGGTCTCACAATGGTAGCAAAAAAAGTATCATTCATACTGGAAAAATCAGAGTTCAAGGAAGACTTCTTGCGCCACGACAATATACAATCTGAAGTAATAATGGGCAGTAATTTTTGGTTATCCCACACATCGTTGGTAGTCACTAATAATACCATCCAACTAGGTAATGGTGATATTTTCTCCATTACATCAAAACTACATCAGAGTTTTGCAGCTGAGCATGGTGAGACAATAGTAACTACGACACTCTCAAAAGCAGATACTATCAAGGAGGCAGGCATCCCACTCCAATTGATAAATAATACGGAGATACTGGAGGAAGCAATACATATTTTATCACGATGCTTTCATGAGAATCCATTAGCATTAGAACAAAAGAATACTGTACAATGTGAGATCTAACTAAAACCTCCTGAAAAAATAGAAGGAACTCAAATTCCTATAAGAGTCAAACCTATAAAAGCAACTCCAGAACATCAGAAGGAATTTGAAGGTCAGATCTCTGAATTATTGACATTAGGATTAATAAGGAAATCCAGTAGCCCGTGGTCATTTCCGGCTTTTATGGTCAGAAATCATGGAGATATAGCGCGTGGAAAAGCACAAATGGTTATCAATTATGTGAGCCTAAACAAAGTGATTAAAGATGATGTATACCGAATCCCTATAAAGGATGATTTATTTATACGTCTTAAAGGGATGAAAGTCTTCACCAAGTTGGATTGCAAATCATGGTTCTATCAAGTACGCATGAGACCTGAAAGCGTTAAGTACACTGCTTTTAGCACGTGTATGGGTAATTACGAATGGAACGTAATACTAATGAGATTAAAGACAACACCTGCAATCTTTCAGAGAAAAATGGATGAAATTCATGAAGGATTACGGGAATTATGTATGGTATACATCGATGACATTCTGATTTTTAGCAAAAACATGAAAGATCATAGGAGACACTTTCTTGAGGTATCAGAATGATTATATCAACATGGCGTGGTCTTATCCAAAAGAAAGACAGAAATTGGGAAGACAAAGATACACTTCTTAAGAGTCGAAATAGAGGATGGAAGAATACTCCTACAACCACATGTTCTTACTTTCTTGGAAAATTTTTCAGATGAAATCAAGGACATCAAATCACTACAAAGATTTTTGGGATGCATTAACTATGCAACTTCCCATTACCTACCACATACGGGAGAATTGAGAAAGTCTCTTCAAGAACTACTTCGAAAGAAGAACCAGAAAGAAAGCCAAAACAATTGGGAAGAAAAACATATTGCATCGGTACGAAGATTAAAGGAAGCATGCCGACATCTGCCACCACTGATTCTATCCAGAGAAGGCGATAAGTTAACAGTAATCACAGATGCAAGCGAACATGCTTGGGCTGGTGTTCTTTGCTCTCAAGAAAAATTGGCGAAAACCAATGGAAACCTGAAGAAAAGGTGGTGCGATACGTCAATGGTTCATCGTTAGAAGTCGAGACCCGATGGAGTACTTTTGATAAAGAACTGCAGGCAGTAAAAAATGCTTTAAAGACTTTCAATATCTTTGTCAAATATGAAACGTTCACATTAAGAACTGATAGTAGAGCGATGATCGGATTCCTTAAGAAAATATCAATAGAAGAAGCCTCGGCCAAGCAAATACGAGATAAAATATGTATCCAAGAATACATGTCATGGATGACAATAACTCATATCCCCGGAGCAAGAAATTATATTGCCGACAGTTTGACTCGAGAACTTTCGAGGAAGACAAGGTTAGAGGAAGAGCTTGCACAACGAGTACCTAGAAACTCGAAATCTGATGAAAATCAGCAACAACTGGTCTTAAGTGATCAGGAGACTGATAAAAATCAGCAACAACTGGTCTTAAGTGATGAAGAGACTGATGAAATCAGCAACAACGACTATGAGACCAAAATACTAGTACAAGTAATGGAAAGTATTTGACAAGATCGAAAATCCCTAAAAAGGTGTGCTCAAGGAAAATAGTACTTGCATAAATTGTTTGAACTAACAATTATTTTATAGATGGCAGGAAAAATCCAAGAGATGGAGACGAAAAAGAGGGAGCTTGAAGTCGAACTTGAGATGACCAAGCTACAAATTGATATTGAGAAGGAGCGGAACAAACCACCAAGACTCCCTGTCAATACTTACAAAGCGGCAGTAATATGTTCCCAAGAAGAAGAAAAGCGAAGTTACCAGCCAAAAGATATTGGAGAGAAGTCCAAAAAGAAGAGATGGACACGTGAAGAAAAGATGACACGAAGAGAAGAAAAATTGATGTCTTCTTCGTTTGGTCCACATTCAAGAATTCAAAAAATAGAAGATCATACATATACCCCACTCAGCCTACGATCTGAAAAGAGGGAGATTCAGAATAAGGATTTCTGGAGAAAAGGGATAAAAAGGATATTGATCCCAAACCAGTACGAATTGATAAACTCAATTTGGAACGAGACCCGTAAGGTGAAGGTATGCCAAAGATTAGAAGAAGAATTTCCTAAGAATAATAATGCTAAGGTTCTTGTGAATAAACCCAAGGAGAACTTAGAGAGAGTTTATCCAGCAGAATTACCACTTGACGGATATGATCGCCAAAGAGAACTGGAGTACAAATTTATCCGCACCAAACTATTCTCTGTTTTCTACATTGAGATGGAAAGATGGGAGAAATTTCGGCAAATACTTGCCGATGCAGATCATCAAGCATTGATACAATATCTGGGACGAAACGCTGAAAAAGCCCAGATCTTTTCATAACGGAGAAATCAATCGTGTGGATGTCTATAACACCATGGAGGCAGCCATTATGGTCACTTTGGTGGAATCTGGATTTGTGATATATGTAAGGGTGTGGACACCGAAGACTTTTGATTACTGTAGAACGAAGATAAGTGACTTCATCAACTATCTCTGTCAACACCCCAGTAACAAGGATGGAGAGCTTTGGATATTATTTGACAGTGTAAGCCCATAGTACATCGAAAATCCAAAAAAGACAGTGAAAGCCTTATCCCAACAGAAGCCCAGAAAGATAGCAGTCTAACATGAAATGGAGGAAGTTTATTTTAAAGAGTTTTCACTCATTCGCAAAAACCCACTTGGAAACCCAAAACCACATATGTCCAATAAGAAGATAAGACAAATCCATATAGAATATATTCTGGAAACTCGCCTTGACTGGACCAATCATTTCTTGTGGAATGACGCTAATGGAATCCTTTGTAAAGCTCAATCAGCCAATCAATGGTGCACAACTTTCACTCTTTCAACACCACATTTTGTGAACAGATAGAGATAAAAAAAAGACTCATAATTGATGTTTTTGAAGAACTTTGTCGGAAAAAATCCTCACGAAAAAAAAAAAATACCAAAAAAAAAATTGATGGCTGACCGGGCAAATCTTTCTTTTTGAAAAAAAAATATATATATATAACTCCACCTGAAAGTTGAAGCACCAAGAGAGATACAACGGAAAAAACCTTATCCTTGTCCCTTCGCTATAAAATGAAAAAAAGCTAAAAAGAAAGCATGATTTTCTAAGTTTCAAAAATTATTGTAAAATAAGAATCAAAAGGATCTTTAATATAATAGGCCGTAACATTACGAATCTACCGCTCATTTTCTTCTACTCCATTCATCAAAATCGGTAATTGATGACCCAAAGCCCAATGGAATTAAGAAGGAAGCAGGTCCCGTGACTCGTACAATAACAACACCAATATAGAAAAAGCGAGAGAGAAGACAAAGGTCCACAAAGGCAGAGATTAATTTAAAAATCAGTCCCAATCTCTCTATCAAACCAAAGAAACAAGAGGAATTATTCATATAGAGAGAGCCATGAAACGTCTTCGCCTTCCTCACTTTTTCTCATCCTCACCTTTGCTACTACTCTCTTCCTCCTCGTTACGCTGCCATTTTAACCAATTCTACGTCATCAGAATCTTCTTTACACAATAACAAAAGATTAAAAACCCAATAAAGACGCACCTTTGATTCGTCCGGTAGAGACGCTAGAAGCGCTTTTACCGCTGGATCATTCGGATCCACCCCTGGAAGCTGTATGTTCACAAACACTTAGGACCAAAACTAAAACTACTACTACTTTTCTCTTTCATTTGCTTGTAAAAATCTTGACTATGATGATTTAAGTAAGCTTACTGATGAGAGAACAGATGATATGAAGGCTTGATCTCCCAAGAGGTTTCCAGCACCTGTAGCTTCACTTGACTCTTCCCCACTCATTGACATTTGCAGAGCTGCACATGGATCAAGACAAAATAAATATAAGGCTCTTCCATCAAAATACCCTAAGGTATCCAATTTATCTTCTAAATGTTGTTCTATTTTAGAAGCAAAAGCCAATTTTAATTGCCATAGATATACTTTTACCACACATCTATACTTACCTAAAGCCAGATCCTGGTCCTCATCAGCCGCTTCTGTCATGTTGACATCACCTACAGACATAGCAATTGCCTGATCTAGCAACGCATTGTCCTCATCCTGCCACAAAATCTTTGATAGTAAAAAGGTTGTATGATAAACAATCTCTCCGTCTGTGGCTACATAAGAATGCTACACTCATAATAGAAACATAACAGCGCCCAAAATGAGTAACAACTAACCATTGGTTCAGCGTTCTTCTCAGTTGTCCTAGCAACTGTCTCCTGTGAGGCAGAGGCTGTGTCCCCATCTTTGTTTTTCTGACCTGCCTCATCGGCTGCCTTCTTAGCAGCAGCCTCCTGTCTTGCTCTCTCCTCCTCCATGGAGACCCGAAGGGCGAGAGCAAGCTCTGGATCGATATTTGGGTCCACACCAAAGTCAAAGTCCCCACCTGCTGCAGCTGCAGCAGCTGCCGCAGAAACATACCCACTTGCACCCTCATCACCCGTGAATACAGGTGTGCTGAAAGAAAATTTCATAGTTAACAAACCATGAAGAAAATTTCAATCACAGACACGGTGGTAATAACACCTCTCTAGATAATATAACCAGATGAAATCACTGTTCTTTAATTGGTTGATGTAACAGCCAAATTTTGCAGTATTGATAAAAGGCCAGACATCAGAATTCAAAAGAGCTAAATACACAAAACCACATGCAATGGCATCCTGGATAATGTTTTAACTGTTCCATTACTTAGAATCTACATAAACTAAAGAAGAAACTGGATAGTGTACCTGAGCAGCACATCTGAGAGAGCATTCGCTCCAGATGGAACATGAACAATGTGGCTACCGTCGTTGTTATTCACAGCTGAAAGGAGGGCCTCCAGCTTCTGAGGCTTCTCGTCATCATCATCTTCCCCAAAATTGACAATGTCAAGAGAGACACTATTTTTCTTCAGCCTTTTGCCAACTAATTCTAGGGCTTTCTTTTCATACTTGATTGGACTGCAAAGCAGAAGCACAAAACAAACATCAGATAACTATACAAAAATAGGCTGCCTGCACACAAGAAGAAATAGAGTACCTTCCAGCGAAAACTATAATCCTTTGGCGTTGATTCTTGTTTTGGCGATGCTTAAGAGCTAGCTGAGCAATCTGGATAGCCGCTGTTAAGTTAATCTCACCTCCAACATCAAGGCCTGAAAAGATGGAGCAAATTGATGTAAGAACCCATCAAACTCAATGATTCCTTACAGAAAGTGATATACTTCGAATCGGGTTTCAGTAGAAAAGCTAATAATAAATTACAAAGATGGGTGAGACATACCGTGCATACAGGCCAGAATTTTGCCGAGATCAGAGGTAGGCGTAGTCAAAACTCGAACTCCTTTGCCAGCCATAGTCAAAATCCCAACCGTATTCTCCGGATTGGACTGCAATTGCAAACAGAAAGATCCATAAATCAAGCAAACCCAAAACCCTAATCGAATCTCAAGTGAAATACGTTGGGTCTCAAAAAGTTACCTGGGTTTTCGCCCCACAAAGAAGATTAACAGCTTCTGTTTGCGCCTGTAACCTAGACGGAGAGTAATCTCCGTTTCGCATCCACTCCGAGTTGTCGATGCATATCATAGTCGCCTACGCAGAAAAATCAACAAGAAGAACATTGATAAATAAGCATCAAACATGGAGATCTAAGAAGAAATCGAGATGCTCAGATCAGAATCACAAGGAATTCGAAAAATCACACCTCGAGAACCATTGTGTCGAAGAGAGAAAGCTTCGATTTCTTTTTTGTCGTAGAGAGAAAGTCAGGAACAAGAAGGATGACACTTCTTCTAAGATTTAGATTTTCGGGTTTACATAAACAAACTTTGCGCTTCTTTATTTAAATAGAGCCCTTTATTTCTTACTTTCTCCTCTCAGACCCCTAATACTTTACGTTTATTTCATTTCAGCCACATTTGGTATGATAAAAAAGCAAAACAAAGTTAATTTTTTTTTATTTTAAAAGATACAGAGACCACGTTACAGTAATTCCTAAATCTTTTATTCAACATTATTACCCCATCACTCTACAAAACGTCAATATAAACCCCAGGAAGACAAAAACCGACAATTCCACCACTTTCACTATACTCCGGAATTTACAATGGTGTAAACAAAAGACAAAAAAAAAAAAAACAAACACAACAAGCAGAGACGTTGGATCGATTCGATGTTCTGCTATGCATTCAGAGCATTTGGTATGAGAGAAGATCTTGTGCTTCTGCTTATAGGCAAGTGAACATAAACCTCGTGAACTTCCTGCTTACAAACATCCCCTTTGTCTCGATCAATCGCGTAACATACATAGATTGTGTCTATCACATCATCAAGGACATGTACAAAGAAACCCAAGATCACAATCAGTAAGAGCCACGCGAGTATAGCCACCAAGTACGAATCTATACCCAGGTTGCTCACTCCTCTCAGAACAGCCCATGTCTGCTTTTGCACATCATTAAACCCAAAACTAGTGATTAAGACTAGACAATTATCAAAACTTTGGTTGGTGAGAACCAGAAGCTAATACTTACCGCAACTGCATATGCGGCTGAGAGGACAAAGACTATCCCAGTTAGGATTCTGGTGGAAACTGTTTCGACAAAAACAGCTGACAGTAGGTTACGTCTTAAGAGCTCGTAAGTCATTTTCGCAGAGGTACAATAGGCTTCGCCTGTTATTGCAGCAAAGTTTATGGTGAACTTGTTGAGATAGTCAATGGCTCCAAGTAAGGCGTTTGCGCAGCAACGGAGAACCAAGTTCACAATGCCTTGTGGGTTCTCTTCTCTTGCATTGTCCACAATTGCCCGGACCACACGAACAATGCAGATGAGAAGTCCTGATACACATATTGTACCAAAGGATTGACCAAATGCGTTCCTGAAGAGATAGATATATGAAAAAAGAGTAAGAGTCAGATCATAAAGACCACAACAGATTCGGAGACTAATAGAAAAATACGGATCCTCAGAACTATAATCTCCTTCAGATAATGTCACTGTCTTTCGACTCTTTTCACATCCAAAGTAGCAAACAAGATAAGGTGCATAAGGCCTAGACTAAGAATACATGTCTTAGCATCACAAAATACTCAAGAACGAGCCCAAGCAAGAGATATTGAAACAAAAAGTACACTTTATGAGGAAACACAATTAGGAGACCTCAAAGCAAGAACTCCCTAGACTTAAATTTGAGACAAAACGGCAAGAAATAGTCTTAAAGGTGAACAAAGCAATTCGAGATCACACAAGCATACATTCAAACTAAGAGCACCACTGATTGTGAGAAAACACTGCACAGAAAAATCATGGATAACAAGAATAAAAGAGACAAAGATGTTGCGGCAAATCACCTCAAAGAACTCCGGATGCATTTTTTAGGGATTGAGTCTTCCTTGGAGAAATACCACTGAGCAATAGCTCCACTTATCACATACACTTGCATTTCCACCATTACAGCAAGAGACCAGAGCATAGTTAAAATGGCAAGCGCGTAATAGGCAGGAACCCATGAATCTTCCTTCCACTCACAAAAGTAATCACCATCCAACTCTCGTGGCACAAACTTCCCATTAAACCTTGCAAACACCAAGAACACCACAACTGGCGCATAGTACACCACTAACCCGAGAGTCAGCAACGGTAACACAACAAAAAGCTTCAAGTTTTTGGACAAGGCATCCGATGCAACACCGATGATTTGGATGGTGAGCTCAATTCTGTGCCAATTAGCTACTATGATCCAGACAATGATCCCAATGATCAAGAAAACGAAGACTAGGACAAGGATTCTATAAGCTAGAGGGAGGGCATCACTACAAGAAGAGCTAAGAGTACAAGCTACGAACCAATAGACATTGAAAAAGATGGGAAAAAGGACAAAGAGAGGTAAACAAGCATAAACTATCTGTTTAGTGTAGTGTTTCAGCAAAAGCAGGACGCTAAAACAAAAGGGCACGCTTAAAATGAGAGTTACAACAAGTGTCCAGATCAAATCCTTCTCAAAGACTGAATCAGACGAAGAAACCATACCATACATGACACTCGAAGAAGCCCAATACCCATCCGAAATTTTCGTAAAGGTGGAATTTTTGACGCAGGAGCTAGAGGAGAAATCGTAGGTGAAGGAAGATGAGCTCCCGTAATCGCTATTTCTATGGAAAATGGAGAAGATTCCGAAACCAAAGATGGAAAGGACGAGAAGATCGAAGAGAAGCAGGAAAGGGATGTCCTTGAAAGATCTGGGGCCAAAATTGTATGAGATCTGAAGAAACTGAGTTGGGTCGGATTCGGGATCACTTCGACGCGGAGAATCGAGAGCAGAAGTGGAGGGTTTTGAGAGAAGAGGGTGCGACGGAGAGGATGAGTCGTAGATTGCAGGGAATTTGGAGGGGTCGCCGTCGTCCGCCGCCATGGTCGTCCAGAGAGAGAGAGAGAGGGGAAAAAAAAGCTCCGCCTCTGGAGTTAGATAGTGAAGAAGGAAGCAGAAGACGACGAGAATCGATTTAGCATTTTATTATAATCACAGTACTCTAAATTAGTGACGATGATGACGACGACCACCGCCCAAGCGGCGAAGCGAAGATGATTCAAGATCTCGCCACCACAATTCTCAATTTTAATTCGTTGATTTAAAACTATTATTCACGTATACCGTCCAAAGGTGATTTAAATGAAATAGTATATAGTTAATACTATACTAGATATTATTATCTTCATGCGCATTAATATATTAGTATATAGTTTCTCATAACATTTACTAAAGGAAAATTCAGGAAGAAGAAAAATAATAATATCCATCCTATCTCATCTAAAAAAAAACTAAATAAATTCCAGACTCGGAGAGTTGAGAAACGGGCTTCGAAGAAAGCCCAACAAAAGACTTCTCTGAGCTCAAACCAGCGTATCAAAGCCCAAAGCGTCGCTTGCAAGTGGAAATGGTCCTAAGGAGCGTGAGCGTGCGATTGTAATTTGCAGGCGTCAGAGTTTTTTTTTCATACACACCCACCAAAAGACAACTAATAGTAATAGATTCTAGGGATGTGGTGAAAAAAAAAAAAAAGATTCTAGGGATGTAGTTTTAAGATTCTTTTTGTTTTTAGAAAACTCAGTTTTTATCCATTCAAGATTTTAAATTAAATAGATTCTTTAGAAAATAGAGAAACCAGTTTTTAGTTTCTTCTTTACAAGGCTTTGTTTGTCTGCAGATTCTGAAATAGGTTTTTACTTTTTGATTTTTCAACCCAATTTATTACCCATTCAAGATTATGATAAAATAAATAATCTAGATTTTAAGAAATTTTATCAAATTCTTTCACAAATTCAAAAGCCAGATGTATTCAACCTTATATTTTAAATGATTTGAGTTTTAATAAGATTTTTATATGATTTTGATGATTTAAGGTGAATTTAGAGAAGTTGTCATGATTTGTTATACAATCCTCATAAATTTCACTTAAAAGTTAACCATGAGATTTAGATTTTGTATTTTTTTTTAAACTCTAAAATCTCTTAAATTCATCAAAAATCCAATGTTTAAAATGTTTTCAATAACAATAGATTTTTAAAGTATTTTTCAAAATCACTAGTTTAATAACACTTGATTTTTAGAAGTTTAAAAAAAAAATTATGATTAAATAACATACAATTTTTTATTTTAACGCAAATCACTTCAAATGCTTGATTGAATACACTTCAGATCACAATCAAGCATTTTTTGTTATTTTTTTTTTAGAGTGATTGCCGTGAATTCAGACTATTTACTATTTTTTATTTATTTCTCTCTTTTTTTTTGTTGCAAAATCTAAAAACCAAAATCTATAATCTAAAAAGACACTTAATTTAAGTTTTTTGCAATTCATGTAACAATTTAAGTTTTGCTTCATGATTATAATCAATAGAGGGAGAATCATACGCTTTTTGCAGAGCTGCATTCAGGTGTTGATCTTCTTATGAGAGTTGTGATCATGCTCTGATTTCCATTGGGATAAGCTATGTCTGTACCGCTTAAGAGCTTCACTGAATTTTGTGGTGGCAGTTTACTGCAACGCTGAATCCAAGTATTCTGTATAGCTTGGTGAACTTCCTGATTAAGTCTCCAACGGTTATCGTATCGGAATAGCTTTGTACCCCTCCATTTTGATTCATCAGTTTGAAGTAGTAAGGGTTTATGATCAGAACCAGTCCAATTTAGAAGTTAAACCAGCGCCCTTGTGAATTGGTCTTGCCAATCTGTTGTTGCTACAACTCTATTTAGCTTGGATTTGATATGACCACTTCGTTGTTTTTTTATTGACTCAAAATCCACAACCCGAGAATATGAAAAGGTTGATGTTGAGCCAAAAAAAAAAAAATTCCACAACCCTTGACGTTGTCTAACTTGTACCCGTGTTTCCCAAAAACAAAACCAAAAATATTAACAACTTGACACAAAGAAAAAGAATCCAAACTATATACAAAACAAACACACAAGGTGGTAAAAGTATCTGAGACTCTCGAGTATTAATAACTTCTGGCTTCATGCTTTAATTTTCTTTTTTTGCAGCACTAATGAGATTCCTCTCTTCAGGCGTATTATGCTTTCTCTGACCCACTGACACTGCATTCTTTGTATACGCTACACCTCGGCCTCCAATCAAATAGTTCTTCGGGGAACACAACACTACAGTAACAAGGACAAGAACAACCGTCTCCTATTCATTTGTGGACTTCTAAAAGACCCCAAAACCAGCAGATAAACAGCCAGCGGCAGAATCATAGTCTTCACTGACTCTAAACAATACCATCAGAAACACTATGTGAAGATATAGCCCGATGCATACTATTATCGTCAACAGTTTGTCGTGAGCTAGCAACAACTTACCCACATACGTGAACAAACCTAGCATAACCATTTGCCCCAAACTTTTCTTGAGCATATACAGGTTCAGGTTAACTGGATTTTTCCTATCCTCTCATGTATTAGTACTTTTATGCTCACTATATAAGAAGATGAAAAAACACCAAAGAGGTACACACACCTGAAGAGCCCCAGAATAGTGTGTAACAGAGGTTCCATAGCAATGTTCTAGAATGGTCAAGAAACTCATATAGCTAGCTGCGAGAGTCACAAATGTGCAAAATCTGAGCACATTGTACATTAGGTAGAACCGTGTTCTGTAACAACATTAAAACCCAAAGCGTCGCATGCAAGTGGAAATGGTCCTAAGGAGCGTGAGCGTGCGATTGCATTTTGCAGGCGTTAGAGTTTTTTTTTTCACACACACCCACCAAAAAAAAACTAATAGTAGTTTTTGGATTTTGTTTATAGAAAACTCATTTTTTTATCCATTCAAGATTTTAAACTAAATAGATTCCTTAGAAAATTGAGAAACCAGATTTTAGTTTTTCTTTACAAGGCTTTGATTGTTTGCTGATTCTGAAATAGGTTTTTAGTTTTTGATTTTTCAACCCAATTTATTACCCATTCAAGATTATGAAAAAAATAGAGAATCTAGATTATAAGAAATTTTATTGATTCTTTCACAAATCCAAAAGCCAGATGTATTCAGCCTTATATTTTAAATTATTTGAGTTTTAATGAGTTTTTATATGATTTTGATGATTTTGGATGAATTTAGAGAAGGTGTCATGATTTGTTATACATCCTCATAAATTTCACTTAAAAGTTAACCATGAGATTTAGATTTTTTCTTTTTAATTAAAAAATCCTCTAAAATCTCTTAAATTCATCAAAAATCCAATGTTTAAAATGTTTTCAATAACAATAGATTTTAAAGTATTTTTAAAATCACTAGTTTAATAACACTTGATTTTTAGAAGTTTTTTAAAAATATTTATGATTGAATAACATATACTTTTTTATTTTAACACAAATTACTTCAAATGCTTGATTGAATACACTTCAAATCAATGTATTAAATCAAGCATTTTTTGGTTATTTTTCTTTTTCTTTTTAGAGCGATTGAAGTGAATTCTGACTATTTTCTGTTTTTCATATATTTATTTCTTTTTTTTTTGCAAAATCCAAAAACCAAAATCTATAATCTAAAGGGGGTGTATTCAATCTTGTATTTTGAGTGATTTGTGTTAAAATAACAAATCCTATGTTATTCAACCATGAATTTTAAAAAGTCTAATGAAATCCAATGTTATTGAATTAGTTATTTGAAAATCTACTTTAAAATCTCTTGTTGTTGAAAACATTTTAAGGATTGAATTTTGAATGACTTTAAGAGATTTGAGTGGATTTTAGTGGATTTCTTTAGTTAAAAATACAGAATTTTAAATCTCATGGTTTTAGGTGGAATTTGGGAGAATTTTACAATAAATCATAACAACTTCCTTAAAATCACAGAAACCAGAATCCACATAATACTTCTCTCTAATTTTTTCTCTCTCTTTTGTAAATAAAAAGGAAAACAATCAAAAACTAAAATCACCATTCAAGTTTCTTTATAAACTAAAATCTACTGCAAAAACTAAAACTAAAAACCATTCTAAAAACTACAGCCATTCATAGCCTAAATGGTACGAATTGGGTAGAAACTTGTAACCAAAGCATCAACCCGTGGCACTCTAGTAGCTCTATATATATAAAAGCACGACTTCACATGATGCAAAACCCACTTCGCGTATAACAACATCATCACGTGAACTCACTCAATAGGTTCAGTGTTTCTGACATAATGTTTCCTCTCTGAATGAAACTCTCCCAAATAGAGAACGGCCTAACAACTCATCCAACCACGTCAAGGCACTTGGTTTTATCCCCCCTACTTTCTCTCCTTTTCCTTTTCGTATCTCAAGATTTTGTGTTCTCGTTTAGAATCATGAAACATTGTTGGATGTTTGCTTTGATTTTCTTGGCCCTTTCTCTCCTCACCGCCTTGACTCTTGCTTCTTCATCAAATGGTACACACAAGTATATTATAGCATACCATAGTATATACCCATTACACATATATATGCAAATTTTAGCTTGATGATGTTTTTAATTTTCATATACAGATGGACCTTTCTACGACTCTACTGCCTATACAGAGGTTTAAAGCTTCGAACTATTTCAATTTCACAAGATATATAATTGCGCAGAGATAGACGGTATATATATATATGTATGTGAATGGCTGAATGAAACGGTTATGAGTAGTGTAAGGCAGAAGCAGAGAAGCCACTTTACAATGGAGGAATGCTGGGGGACAAAAAACCTTCCATCTCAGGCAGAGACACTCCCACAGGCGTTGGTGCTCGTTACACACCAGCTTACATATTGCACAATCTCACGCAGAACACCATCTATTGCTTCTCCAGTTAAGCATTTGATTCTTTCCCTAGAATTATATATACGTTAACAGATAATGAATGTAACGATCTGACTGATTTGAGACTGATGAACAACAGTTTGGGTGAAGATAGAGGCTGGTGCTGCATCAGCTCGTGTAAGAGCAAGGCTGAGAGCAGACAACGCCACTTTAAACTGCGTCGGTTCTGTATCTGCCAAACATGGTTGCTGGTCTTTCCTCAAAGGAGGCTTCCTTCTTGATTCCCCTTCTAACCTATCTATCCTCTTCTTTGAGGTAGATTCTATATATGCTCAAAAAGATCTGATTAGATTAGATTAGATGATCAAGACTGTAAATTTCTGATAAATGCAGGCATCAGACGACGATGGTAAGATCCAATTACAAGTGGCGAGTGCCTCTCTTCAGCCCTTCACGCAGGAGCAATGGAGGAACAACCAAGATTACTTCATTAATACCGTAAATTACACTAATAATTTCTAACATAAAAATCGGAGACTACATTCTTTATGTGGTTGCCTTAATAATTTCAACACTTCTTTTCAGGTGAGAAAACGAGCAGTGACGATTCACGTGTCCAAAGAAAACGGAGAGAGCGTTGAAGGAGCAGTGGTGACAGTAGAGCAGATCTCTAAAGACTTCCCCATTGGATCTGCCATCTCCAAAACTATTCTCGGAAACATTCCTTACCAAGTAAGCCACTCTGATCTAACCTAAATCAATGTAGTTTGATCAAACCTCTGTTTCTTGAAACGGATACTGTTTTGGTAGGAGTGGTTCGTCAAGAGATTCGACGCGACTGTGTTTGAGAACGAGCTGAAATGGTACGCGACGGAGCCCGATCAAGGCAGACTCAATTACACATTCGCTGATCAGATGATGAACTTCGTCAGAGCCAACAGAATCATCGCTCGCGGCCACAACATCTTCTGGGAAGATCCCAAATACACTCCCAATTGGGTTCGTAATCTAACCGGAGAAGATCTCCGGTCGGCGGTTAACCGGCGAATCAGGAGTCTAATGACTCGGTACAGAGGAGAGTTCGTGCACTGGGACGTGAGCAACGAGATGCTTCACTTCGACTTCTACGAGAGCCGACTGGGGAAGAACGCGTCGTACGGATTCTTCGCGGCGGCGCGTGAGATTGACTCGCTGGCGACTCTGTTCTTCAACGATTTCAACGTGGTGGAGACTTGCAGCGACGAGAGGTCGACGGTTGACGAATACATCGCGAGGGTGAGGGAGCTCCAACGGTACGACGGGGTACAGATGGACGGAATCGGGCTCGAGGGTCACTTCACGACGCCGAACGTGGCGCTGATGAGAGCCATCCTCGACAAACTCGCGACGCTCAAGCTCCCAATCTGGCTCACTGAGATTGATATCAGCAGCAGCCTCGACCACCGCACTCAGGTAAACAAGTCTCTGTTTCCTTGGCCATTCCCGGTTTAGTTCAGTTTGATGATATATAACTGCCGCAATTCAAATCTGGTTACGGGTAACAATTTTATTCGGTTTATTATGGTTATTTTTTAATAGATTTTGCCCGAAAATAGCTGTTTCGTTAGGATGATAAAATATGGTGGCATCATCAATTATTGGAAAAATCCAACATTTAAAGTGAACAGAGTTGAATTATTCCACTAAAAAGTTGACAAATTTGAAAGAGAAGCTGGATAAATGCTCTAACTAGTACTATGTTGATATAAGCTGGATAAATTTATTGTTTTACTTTTGACCCCTTCACCAACGGTAACGTAATGATGAATTTTGTAAATTTCAAATTGGGTACATATTGATTATTATACCTTGCAGCTAGTAACCGGAATTTTTGTCATGTTTTCAGGCGATTTATTTGGAGCAAGTGTTACGTGAAGGATTCTCGCACCCATCGGTGAACGGTATAATCCTATGGACCGCACTTCATCCATACGGATGTTACGAAATGTGCCTCACGGACGATAAATTCCGGAACCTTCCAGCCGGAGACGTGGTGGATCAGAAGCTTGTAGAATGGAAGACCGGTGAGGTTAAGGCGACGACCGACAACCATGGTTCCTTCAGCTTCTTCGGCTTTTTGGGAGAGTATAGAGTCGGCATCAAATACCAAGGCAAAACGATTAATTCGTCTTTCTCGCTATCTCCAGGAGCTGAGACCAAACATGTGAGACTTCAAATCTAACATAGCCGCTATGTTTAAGATTCTCTTAAGATACGGTGTAAATCTTAATGGTTAAATCAATACAATAAAAACACAAAATTTCTTCAAACCTGACATCTCAGCATTTTAATGATAATCTCGAGTTGACATATCATTAAAAATGCAAACCAATCAAAACATTTCAATTAATACACATCAGCTCTCCAACTTACCATATCATCTCTCCAGCTTGCCACATCATTTTTTCACTAAAAACACAACTAATTAAATTAAAATAAATAATACATATCATCATTTAATTTTTTTTTGATAATGAAATAATAATTTCTAATTTGTTCAAAGAAAACAAAATAATATTATATATAAAATGAACATATTTTGATAATATTAAAAAAAATCAAATTAAAATAAATAATACATACCATCATTTTAAAATTTTTATAAAAATCAAATTAAAATAACAAATACTTACCATTATTTTAATTTTTTTGATAATGATATATAAATTTCTAATTTATTCAAAGAAAACAAAATCATATTATATATAAAATAAATATATTTACATAATTTTAAAAAATAACCAATCAAATTAAAATAAATAATACATACCATCATTTTAATTTTTTTTATAACAATCAAATTAAAATAAAAAATACATACCATCATTTTTTAAATTTTTTGATAATGATATATGGATTTCTAATTTACTCAGAGAAAACAAAATCATATTATATATAAAATGAACATATTTTCATAATTTTAAAAACACAACCAATCAAATTAAAATCAAATTAAAATAAAAAATATATACCATCATTTTTTAAATTTTTTGATAATGATATATGGATTTCTAATTTACTCAGAGAAAACAAAATCATATTATATATAAAATGAACATATTTTCATAATTTTAAAAACACAACCAATCAAATTAAAATAAATAATACATACCATCATTTTAATTTTTTTAATAACAATCAAATTAAAATAACAAATACATACCATCATTTTAAATTTTTTGATAATGATATATGAATTTATAATTTGTTCAAAGAAAAATAAAATTATATTATATATAAAATAAACATATTTTCATCATTTTAAAAACACAACCAATCAAATTAAAATATATAATACATACCATTATTTTAATTTTCTTATAATAATATATAAATTTCTAATAACTTGTTTTAAAAAAATCAAAATCATATTATATACAAAATAAACATATTTCTAATATATTTCTGCGACAGAAAAATTCACCACTCCTATCAAAGCACGAATCCTATATTAGTATATGTTAATTTGCAAATTGTCAGTAAAAAAAATTGAATGTACTGGTGGGGGACAATGGACAAAAGTAAGTGACAACGGGTCAAAAAGAGGGACAAGACTTTGTGGCGTGGGAAAACTTTTCTAATGAAAATTTTATGACATATATAGATACATCAAATCAAACATAATTCCCTGCAAAGTAACTTAAAAAAGCTAAAGTGGCATCATTCACATCACACAGCCATTAACTGTGAGCCCCAGCTTGGCTCTAGCGACATTATCATAGACATAAATGTTATTATACTCTCTAGGAATTAAGAAATTGACCTACCAATAAGACTTAACTTAATGCATAATAATCACTTTGGCGCTCTAGATATCTACTAAACTCTAAAAATCATTATATCACAAAACATATCTCACAATTTCGAACATGAAAACCATCTTCAAAGACAGACGAAACAAGTACACACACACACGACAAAGCTACAATGCAAAACACTAAAACCCAAATCGTCGCAGTCTTAAGCGAGAAACATTTGAGTATCAACAAAACTAAACATGGCAATGCTAACAAAACAACTACTAAAATCTAAGATAATGCTACAAGAAAATAAACGGAAAAGTAAATGCGGCGAGTAGAATTGCCAATGAAGCGCCGGCTGATCTGCTTGAGTCTCCCATGGCCAAACCAGCCATCCAAGATCCGTCCTGTAACATGGTCTCTCCGGTACCCATCTCCGACCCAGTACCCTGAGACCCGTACACATAACCCTGACCCTGAGTCTGTTGACCCTGACCTTGAGTCTGTTGACCCTGACCCGCGTAAGCCGTATCTGAACCGGGCACAGGATCCGAACCTTGTGAGGTCGACGACGAGTCTGACACTGGAGGGGAGTAGCTCGTCGATTTCTGACTGTTGACAAAAAAGAATCAAAACAACTAATCAAAATGATTGTAATGTCAAATCTTTCAACTTGCGTTTTCAAACAAGTTAACGAATTTTTGCAAACAATTGCTACAAACTTTATTGATGATATTAATCGTTATTGACAACACAAAGAGAATCTTTTTGCCTTTAAAAATGATGGTTTATGAAAAGAAGAGAAACAAACTTCGGCTTTTCCAACAACAAATAAACACATACCCAAAATCTTTCATTATAGTAACAAATACGAATATCCTAAGATAATTATTACGAAACCCATTGACACATAAATTAAGTTTGAAAAAAAAAAAAGCAACCCTGAAATTGTGGAAATTAAAAAGAATAATCAAATATTATAGTAAGTGAGAAAATCGAGGGAACTATTACAGTTACCTTGGGGAAGAAGGGCAAAACGTCACCGTATAGTCACCACCGGCGCAAGTGAAAGTGCTGGTAGCATCGTCGTAGGCGTAGCTGTAGGAGCGAGGACACGCGGCTTTGAACATCTCCGAGTAAACGGAAGGCCTACAAGTAGAAGGTGTAGCATACGCGCCGCTGCAACAATACTCAGGACTCCGAAACGCTTCACACGCGCTTTTACAAGCGTCTCCGTCGCCGAAACGCAGCTCAGCAGGGCACTGAGTGTTAATATCCGAAGTGCAGCCTGTAGAAGCACACTGCCCAGATCCGCCGGCCACTTCAACGATCATCGGAATGTTGTAACCGTCGACGAGGCTCACGTCGTAGAAATCGTCGCCGCCAGTGCCTAGAGTGAACTCCGCGAGAGTTACAGGCGGGGCGGCGCCGAGTCCGACGCATTCGACTTGGTTTGAACCGCAATCACCGGTCGTGCATGTACCGGAGCCAGAACCGTCGAACTTGCAACCGGTTCGAGCCCAGAATCGACCGGACCAACCGGTGGGAGCTTGGAGAGAGCGAGAGGAGCCTTTAGGGAGCTCGAATCCGGTGGTGGAGAGAGTAGGTGAGCCGGCATTCGCCAGGATTCCAGGCCATACGGTGAAGCCGCACCGATTAGAGAATGTGAATGTTGAGCCATACGAACCTATATTAAGAAACCAAATCAGTAAATGAAGGGGACAAAAACTAAAACCTTGAAACGAGTTTGAAGTAAACGTGAGGGGAGAGAGAGAGAGAGAGAGTCGAGAACTGGTTATACATACCTCTGCAAGCTAAGAGCAGAACTATGAAGCTCAATGTGAAAGTTGAAGAGCTGCGACGAGAAGAAAGATCCATTAAAGTTCTTCTTCTTCTTGCTCACTGTTCTTGGTCTGAAACTAACCAAAAGTGAAGATCTTTGATGTGGGGAAGCAGACGAGAGAGAGAGATTAGAAAAACTGTGAAGCTATTTGGTCGAAATGGGGTTTTGTTATTGTTTTTTTTTTTCTTTTTTCCCTGAATTTGTTATTGGGTGTTACTGGGCTCTATGTCTGAAACCTGACAAAAATATATCTTCTGCAATTATTAAAGAATTTATTTAAAATAAAGAAAACCCCGATTAATGGGTAGAGAGAGAGATAGGACCAAATGGTGTATGATATCCATTACTTTGTTCTGTTTTTTCTGTCTATACTACTAGCATACTAAAAAACAGAACAAAGTCTTTTACTCAATTATAATTCGTTTTCATTATTTGTAAATTTATGATGACAATGCCGTGTTTATTCGTTGATCAGCTGGAGCTCGAGATTTGTGTGTGGTTTTTTCTATATCTTTCATCTCTTTAGATTGAAATAACCCAATAAAAAGCCATGAGCCCACACGAATGAGTCTTATTGGGCTTGAGGCTCGGCCCGTATTAAGGTGGAAAGTGGTCCCCGCGTTCAAGAAAAAGACAAAAGAAAAAGGGTTGAGATGCTTTGGGGCAAAGAGAGGACCTACACAAAACTATGTAAAGCATATTTATTTCTGTGATTGTGACATTACGCACGGAGTTAAGGGCTCCCACACAGCCACACTCCACCCTACTTAATTTTTTTTTTGAGATATTCGAGTTTTCAATCCCTTAAGTTTTTTTTTTATTAGAAGGAGAAACCAACCGTATAATTTGCCTATTTTTCACAATCCCTGAAAATTACGAATATTTTATCCCTGAAAATACTAATGAGAAACATTTAACGCTGTTCTCGCCAGTTTGCCACTTATATATCATGTAGCAACTCAGATAACTTTTGGCTCAGGAAAACAAAACAAAAAGAATCTAAAAAATCCAAAACTCTTTAACATTAAATAAGCTCTTAAAAATTGATTTTTAGTTTGCGTGCACAGAGGCAAAAATACATATTATGTACCAACTTACAAGTAAAGTAAAAGCAAACCAATATTTTGACATTGCCTTTCTTGTTTTCTATTTGAAAGGATTAATTTAAGGGGATAGTTCTGAGGCTACTTCTATGTTTTGAGTCTTGACCGTTGATGATTATCATGTATGAAATGTGGCGATGTGGATCGTGACACGTGAAAGGTACACAGTCAGAAGATTTAGTGGCGGACCGCAAGAATGTATACGGCGAGATACAGAGGATAACTCTCTTCTGGCTTTTGCGTCTTTTGAGGATCACAAGAGAGAGAGAGAGAGAAAGAAAGAGAGTGTTTGTTACCCATGCCAATTGCCATTACCATTGAGACTTGAGCCCCTACTGAGTCTTTGACTCCTCAATCTTGTCAAGTTTTTAACTTCGCCAAGGTAAATGACAAACTAACTTTTATTAAATCCGGATTTTTTTTTTCCAAAAACTTTCAAAGTCTCCAAAGCCTGAGGTAATTGTGTATTGCCTATTATGCCCTCCTTTTCGCAGACAAAAAGAATAACACCTATGATGATATTTCAGAAAGGCAAATTCACAGGTTAGTGGTTGTTTGTTGTTTGCATAAGAATTATATACGACAGAGAAGGGAACGCCATTCTCTAAATATATGGCTCACGTAGAGTGCATGTTGTTGTTGCTGTTGCTGTTGTTGACAAAAAAAAAATTAGCAACTAAATGAGAAAAGGATGCTGCATTTTTTGTTATTTAAACACTCTTAACGTAAAATTGGGGTGTTAAATATCGGTCTATCAATAAACTACAATCAGTTAAGTAAAATTTGGTACAGAATAATAAAGTTAACGCAAATAATTATCATTTAATAGATAGAAGGATAGAGCTAGCTAGCCTTGGTTTTGCAGACGAGCGTGCAAATGGGCTTGTGGGACAATTTTATCGACCCCTTAATCCGTTTCATGTTAATATTATTTTAACTTTTATTTTCTTTTTTCTTTTTTTATATATCACCAGTACACAAGATGGATTTCTTTCTATCTTATGATTGACAAAGAATTAGAGCAGAGGACAGAAACAACAATTCTTGGGAAAACTTTTGAGTGTAAAACAAGAGATTCACAATTTTTCTACACATGAATTTGCTATCTGCCTACAAGAAGGAAGGAAGAGGAAATGAAAACAAATTGTAACGTCAATAGACAATGCGAATAGTGATGTAACACGGACCTGATGTAAGAAAGACCTTATACATATAAGGAGGCCGCTCAGCTGCTGTGCGGATGCGGCAAATGTATCATGCTCTTGTTTACTAGCGGCAGCGTCGCCCCATCTTTCCTCGATCCTAACAGCTTCTCGCTGCAAACAAAACCCGTATCAACACTTGCTAAGCTCATTACACCTAAGTACATTTTCAATACATGGAGCTCCTCAATCCCATCTTTTTCGAACTCAACAATCCAACTGCTACCCGCCCGCTATTCCAACCATTAAAACCAGTTTTAGAACGATGCAAACAAAACCCTTTAATCAACACTTGCTCACATGTGTGGTGCACATTTCCAATCATGGACCTCCTCATTCCAACATGTGTCGAATTCAATCCAACAAAATCAAACCGCTAAAGAGGCCATTCGAGTTTCAATTTTAATCTACCGTGTTACTTGCGCTCTAAAACAGTAAACAAACCTCTAAACCATTGAAGATGATCAATATGATCTAAAAAGACTACAAAATCATAGCTAGCTAAAGTCCATAATAATCAACAGTGTCTGAGATTAGATTCCTACTCATATAATGACAAGAAAACATCTCACGAGTATTCCAAGCTTTGACTGATTCGAACAGAGGGACAAAAGGGTGGGTCAATATCTAACCTTGTATACGGCGGCGGACAGAAGATGATGAAGTAATCGGCTCCGGTGGCGCAAGTGTAAGTGCTCGTCTTATCGTCATATGCGTAGCTGTAGGCTCGCGGGCACGCATGCTTAAAGAAAAGCGAGTAAACCGAAGGCTGACACGTGTCCGGCGTGGCGTACGCATCGCTACAGCAGTATCTTGGATCGCCGAATGCCTCGCACGCGCTACGGCAAGCCACGCCGTTCCCTTTCCCACGCGCCACCAGCTTTAGGTCTCTGGGACACGCGCCGTTCAAGTCCACGAGACAACCGGTGGCTCCGCAGCCTCCCACAACGATTCTCTTGGGCAAGATTAGCATCGGGAGGTTGTAACCGTCGACGAGGCTGACGTCGTAGAAGTCTAGTCCTCCGGTACCGTTCAAAGTAAACTCGGCGAGCGTCGCTGGTGGTTTAGCTCCGGAGCCGGAACATTCGACCTTTCCGGAGCCGCAGTCTCCGGTTAAGCAGACGAAAGAACCGGAGCTCCGATCTTGTGAACACAAGGTTCGTGCCCAGAGACGACCGGACCAAGACGGCGGAATTGCGACGGTTTTGGATTTTCCTCTGGAGAGACGAAAGCCGGTAGTGGGGAGCGGCGCTGAGTTAGCGCCGGAGAGCAAACCGGGCCATATCGTGTTCCGGCAGCGATTCGTGATCTTGAACGAAATCGACTCAACTTGTTACCAATCCAATCAAAAAGGGCAAAGATTTATCAACTCGATATTGAACCCAACAAAGAAACGCCCAGAAATAAACGTAATCAATATTACCTGAAAGAGATAGGAAAAAACCAAGGATCATAAACAGGAGGATTCGATTCCTCATCGCTGTTGTGATTTAAAGTAGAAGAATGGTTGAATGATGAGTAAAGCGAGCAACTTTACTTGAGAAAATAATAAAAGAGCGGCGGTGGAGAGAGTGAGGAGAGACTTGAATAAGAACCGAACCAAATCAAATCAAACCGAAATCCCATGATTCAGCCCCAACTGGGTTGGTAAAATCCGAAATTAAACCGGTTTTCTGATACTCCATTAAGCGGTGCGCACGTGGGGTTTTGTGTGTGGACCTAGTCTAAACATGCTAATTCATTGAGCGCTCCGATTTCCAAGGTAACAACAATTGCTCTAAAATCTTTTCCCATATCTGCTTTAATTTACTTATCCAATCCGAATCGTGAGCTACAGTAAAACGCCAGTGTGCGTTGATCATGAATAAAGAAACGGTGGCGTTTTAAACTGCCGAGACTAGAGAAGACGAAAAGAGATGGTTTAATTTACAAAAAAGATTGGAAATAGACATCCGAAGCTAAAAATAAAAAAATAATGAGTATGACAGCGGATATTAAATTCCAACAAGTCCATGAACTAAATGCCATTAAATGCATCCATGAGCAAATAGATTTTGTATCTATGGGCAGGAGATCTTATCCATAGTTTCATATTCCATAATAACAAGTACTCAACCTTAAATATCAGATCTCACGATTCATTCAGATGATTCAAACAAAAACCCCCGAATAAAATGTTTTGCATATGAACACTTGAAACAGAGCAGAAGTAGCATTTCACCCATCACAAGTACCATCAAAATCAACCATAAGTAGCATAAACAAATAGGTCCTAATCCGAAACCATCACGAGATTAAGAAAAAACGAACTAACAAAGACAAGAGAGACCCATCATAATAAACGGATAATAGAGAGATAGAACACGGCGAGACAAAGATCCTCCGATCATGTGTGAGATGACCGATTCACCCTTCTCTACCGAAGAACCGGCGTTCCTTTCAACGTCCACCGCTGGTGCAATCCCTGGCGAAATGTCCCGACTCGCCACAGCTGTAGCAGCTTCCACCGCCTCCACGGCCGCCTCCTCCGTAGCCACCACCTCCCCCACCATATCCGCCGCCACCTCCTTCGTAACCACCACCGCCGCCTCCGTACCCTCCACCGCCTTCAGAACAGTCTCTCGCCAAGTGACCCGGTTCACCACACTTGTAGCAGTCGTTGCCTCCACGGCCACCACCACCTCGTCCACCTCCGTATCCACCACCACCGCCGTAACCACCCCCAGATCCGCGGCCTCCACCTCTTCCGCCACCGAAACCGCCTCGTCCGCCAGAAGAACCACCACCGCTGTTGCCTTGCACGGGAGCGCCGTCGGGTCCAGAGACATCGATGGCCTTGGGACGACCATTGTTGTCGATCTCGACCTCGAACTCGACAGATTCATCAGCAGCGAGGCTACGGAAACCCTCAGATCTGATGGAGGACTGGTGAACGAAGAGATCGTCGCCGCCGTCGTCAGGGGTGATGAAACCGAATCCCTTCTGGGTGTCAAACCACTTGACGGAGCCTTTGCGCCTCGCACCACCGCTGTTGTCTCCGCTCATTCTGATCGAAATCTCTTTTAAAAACTCTCTCTAAATCTCAAAAAAACGAAACCCTAGAAAATTATATTCTTCAACCCACAAAAATCTCTCTCTCTCTCCACGCAGCTGCTGTTTATATTGCGTAGGAGAGGTATGGCAAGGGTATGACTGCCACGTCACCCACACTAGTTCATTTTTTCCCTGTTGCCAAGATAAAAAAAAATAAAAATAAAAGGAAATATATTTTATTTACATACAGGATTTTTACCATTTCTTTTTTTTTTTTTTTTTTTTTGCTAGCTTTTCTTTTATCTTCCTTTTTTTGATGGAATATTAAATAATTTTGTAATTCGAAATCGTATATCCAGCCCTCATAATAATCATATATCCTAAGATCTAGAAATTTTGTTTTCTTCATATTATTATTTTTACATATAAAGTTTGCAAGAAACAGATAAATTATTAAACATGAAAATTCGTTGATTTCGAAAACGAATCTGTAACTAAAAAACAAAATAGAGGAGTTAAAAAAAAATGGGCCAGCATGTGTTAGGGCTTAAATAATATTTATCCATTTGGGGAAGGAGAATGGATCGTTGGCCCAGCTAGCTAGCCGTTGTATCTGGACGGTTGGGGTGTTTTCCAGGAGGGATATCAGCCGTCAGATTTAGATCTAAAAACGAAGCTAGTCAACATTAACGAAGAAGGTAGTTTGGGGAATAGATCATTTATTTTTATTTTCTTGGACGAGTTTTTGGTGCAGTCAACATTATTAAAAGAATGAAACTCATACGTCAGCAGATATTTGAACTGGTCAATAGATTTTAAAAGATTTTCACTCTGGTCAATATGCATTTATTTGTTCCACTTCCCACGTACTATATTTTTACCAGATTTATACTGTATTATTTTTACCGCATAGTATAGTAAATAATTCAATGAAGTAAATTGAGACGACCATGAACTTTTCTCCTTGAAAGATTTTTGATTAGAGACAATATTTTTGTGGCTCATGAATTCATCCATAGCCTCCAAACCCATGTTATTATATCTAAGAATTTTATGGCTATTAAATTAGATATGTCAAAAGTTGATAACAATTAACAAGATTGAGTGAGCTTTCTAAGATATCTGTTTTTGGTGTTGAGTTTTCATTACAGATAGGTTGAATGGATAATGTTATATTCCATCCATTGCATTTTAACCTATTTATTTTTTACAAAATAAGTGTCATTTTAAAACTTCAATGCAACTTTACATATTATATTCTTTTTTTAACCTCAACCAAAATTAACAAATGTTTACAGGAAAAAAATAATGGAACTAAGTTAAAGATATAATAGAGTTTTAACTCTGTTTCTTAATTTGTGTGTAAAAAGCTATAATGCTATTTATTTTGAAATAAAGGGAGTATGTTTCAACAGTCATATATTCTGTGTTAATAAATGATCAACCATATGGGTTGATTTCTCTAGAGAGAGGGATTAGACAGAGAGATCCTCTCTCTCTTTTTTTCTCTTTGTTCTTTGTACATAAGGTTTCACACACTTAATGAATGTGGCCCAAAGAGAAAGGAAAATTGAAGGTATTAAGTTATGTGATGATGGTCCAAAAATTCATCATTTGTTGTTTGCTGATAATAGCCTTTTCATGTTCAAAGCTTCAAAGGATCAGCGTTTGGTATTGCAGACCATTCTCACAAAATATGGTGCGGTAACTTGCCAAGCAATCAACCTAAGTAAATCCTCCATTACATTTGGTACAAAGGTTTTGCCTGAAAAATGATATTCATGTTAGAATAGGGATTTATAAAGAATGAGGGGTTGGAACGTATCTAGGTCTTCCAGAGTGTTTCAATGGTTCAAAGGTAGAATTGCTCAGTAACATCAAAGATAGGCTGAAGGGAAGATTGTCTGGGTTACGGTTGGGCAAAAAACCCGCACCCAAAACCCGAACCCGATCCGAAGTAAGCAGTTCAGTACGGATAAGGATCATCCATACTACATGATCGGATGCTCTTGTCGAATGCATCGAATATCCGAACCAGATCGGGTATATCCGAACACCCGATCTCTACCCGAAACCATCCGAACTTATATAACCCTAACACTAAATCCCTTAATCATCTTTCTTTTTTTTGTATCCCTTGATTCTCTACTTGCCGTTTCTACTTCCCGATTTTTTCGATATTGAAGCCAAAATCCAAAAAATCCTCAATTTAACAAACTGGAAACCCTTATAAAATATTATCATCGTCTCCCGACTCTCCTCCATCTGAGAATTCAAGGAAGAAAAGTCAGGTACATCATCTTCTTATTCATCGATTTTAAGATTCAATTTTAGCTTCATGGATTTTCTGCTTCTTGTTCTCGATTTAAACTTGTGTTTGTGTTTTTTATTGATACTATTGTGATTAATTGTGAACTTGTGTATGTGTTATTGAATTGCATCATTCTTCTTTTTTTTTCTTCGTAGAATCGTAGTTCTTCTGCTTTTTATATGTCAACAAAAAGAAAAAAAAATTCAGTGTTATATAGATGCTGATCTTTACTTGATTATGAAGTTTATATGACTTTCTGGACCAAAACAAAACATGGAACAAAATCAAAACAAAACCTTAGTTACGTGAACGTTTACAAATTGATATGTAATTGAGTTATAAAAGCGAGAACAAAGCAATAATCTTGCCACATTTTTTTACGTTTATCTTCTTTGTAATGGTGTTTTTTTTAGTTGTTTATTGTTTAATATTTCAAGTTGTTTATTGTTTAATATGAATCATCTATAAACCAGTAGATTTAAACTTATTTTGGTTTAAGCTAAATGTTGGTTTCAGTAGATAAATTAAGACCATGACCAAGAAGAAGAGGTTATGACTGCAGTTCAGGATCAAAGGAGCAAAAGAAAACAAACACAAAGAAGTGGAGCTACTTCTGAACAACCTAAACTAAGAGGTTACTCCTCCCAAAGTCTGATGTATGGGTTCATTTCATAAGACAAGCGGACAACTGTGACAAATGTGTCTGTCATTATTGCAAGAAAGATTACGCATGTCCAACAAAGTCAGGGACTAAAAACTTGTGGAATTTTTTCAAGTTTGTAAACAATACAAGGCATGGCTAGATGGGCAAGATAAGATTCAGAGTCAGCAGGTTATAAATACGCAAGAGAGTTTTCAGAGTGCAAAAGTGTCTGACGATATTTTTAGAGAAGCATCGAATGAGATGCTTTTGATAGGAGAGTTGCCATTGGCTTTCATTGAAAGCATGGCTTGGAAACACTTCTGCGACAAGGTAATCATTTTATTTTTTGTTTATGTTTTTCTTTATCAACTTATCTATGTATCTGACTTTAATATATGTATGTTTCTCTATGTATATACATCAAGGTAAACATGTACAAGCCTACTCAAGAAAGACAACAACAAGAGACATTGTTCAGATGTATGTTAAGAGGAAAGCTACTTTAAGACAATGGTTCCTAGCTAACAAGCAAAGAGTCTCACTCACAACATATGTTTGGACTTGTGAGATCACATGTAATGTTTTTTTTTTTATCAGTAGCTTGTTTCATATTTTTTTAGACTCGTTTTTAATGTTATTTGGCTTAATCTTGCTTTATATATTTACGTTCAAGTTATATGAGTATAACATCACATTACATTGATGCACATTGGCGGTTAAAGAAGCTGATTATAGGGTTCAAGTATGTCACAGATCACAAAGGTAAGACCATTGCAACTGTACTTCTTGAATGCCTAGCTGACTGGGAAATAGAGAAAATCTTCTGTGTCACTGTGGACAATGCAACAACCAATAGTAATGCTTTGTCATAGTTTGAATCCAGAGTCTCTTTGATATCCGATGACTCTTTAGTGATGAGAAGATAATTTTTCCATATTTGATGTGCTGGTCATATCATTAATTTGATTGTGTATGATGGATTGGCTAAAGTAGTTGCTAGTGTGACTGCAGTCCGTAATGTTATCTTATATGTTAGATCTGAAACCAAAAGAAAAGATGTATTTGAACTTAAGGTAGACTCTAGTAGGATGACAAGGGGGTGGTAGTTTACCATTAGATATAAAAACTAGATGGAATTCCACATATTTGATGTTGTTAAGGACAATTAAGTACAAGGCAGCGTTTGATAAGATGGAGTTTGAAGACAAATTGTATAATGATCATTTTTGGAGGTTGAAAATAGTAAAAAACTGATTAGACCTCCTTCAATGGCTGATTGGCGTGAAGTTGAAAGGTTAAATAGTTTTTTTTTTATCATTTTTTACAATTCCACATTGGTAGTCTCAGCTTCTACAACTCTGAATGCACACAAGTGTTATGGTGAGATAGTGAACATAGCATCAGATCTTCGGTTGCTTTGTACTAACTATGATAGTGAATTGAGGGTAAAAGCTGAGGAAATGTTTAAAAAACTTGATAAGTATTGGGATGCCTTGAAGAACATCAACAAGATGTTGGTAATAGCTATTGTTTTTTATCTGAGAAAAAGATGGGATTTGCGAAAATGTGTTTTGAAGAGTTGTATGGAGAAGATTATGTACAGTCTAAGGAGTTGTATAAGTTAGTTCTTAGTATTCTGGAGGACATGTTCAAAGAGTATAGTGAAAGATATGGTAAAAAGGAAAATGTGCAACCATCTAAGTCTCACTCGCAGTGTTCTCAGTCATTTCAGTCTACTCAAGATCACCAAACAGATATAATAGAATCTGTTGATGATGAGTTTGGTTACCATAGGCATATGATTGAGCAAAGGTACAATACCTTGCTAAAAGAGATTGGAGTTAGAGACACAAATGAGTTCGATTCATATCTGAAAGACAAAATTGAGAACCCTGAAGTGATGTTTGGAATTGAGTATGATGTACTCTCTTGGTGGAAAATAAACAGTGGCAAGTATCCCATTTTGTCACAGATAGCTCGAGATTTATTTGCTATGCAAATGTCTTCGGTTGCAACTGAGAATGTTTTTAGCACTAGTGGGAAGATAATAAACCCATATACGAGTTGTCTAACTCATTATATGGTTGAGGTTTTGATGTGTACAGAACAGTGGATGAAACAAGACATTAAAATCGAATCAAAAGTGCTTACAAATGCACAAATACATGCTGAATTCGAATATGAAGATAAACTAGAGAAAGGTGTGTATCTTTGTTCTTTATTGTTTTACTTCTATTTTAGTTTATAGTAACAATATGTGTTTGTTCATTATATTTTCAGATTTTGAAACCCCAACATCACAAGAAGAGTAAGACATTTCACTAGTTTTCTAATCTCGGCTACAAGGTAAATTAGTTTTAATTTTCATATATGTCAATTTTTAAATGTTAGTTTAGATAGATTATATGATTCTAACTTCGAATTTGGTGCCATTTGATGTCTCAGGAAGTCATGAACTATCGGCTAATGAACTTCGTGTTTTGGTGTTTGGAATTGTCTTTTTTTATGAACTCAATTTGGTCTAATAAATTTGATTTTTTTTATTAATGATTACAATCAATTTGTTTAGTTTGGTACTCTGTTTACAATCGGTTTTTAATGAGTTCAGATTAATTTCAACATTTTTTATTGAATTCAGATTGATTTCAGATTTTTTACTTTGGTTCGGATGAAAAATACCCAAACTCGATCCGAATCCGAAACTACCCAAACCTGACAAGTGTTTATCCAAACCGATCCGAAATCTAAAAATACCCGAACGGGTCATATACCTCTAAACCCGAAATATCCGACATGAACCCGAACGGGTAACCGAACATCCACTCCTAGTATGGGTGGTATTCAAAAAATTTGTTTCAGGATGGAAAAGAGATACTGCTTAAGTCTGTGGCAATGGCAATGCATGTCTTTGCAATGTCTTGTCTCAAGCTGCCAAAAACAACGTGTGATAATATGTCTTCAGCAATGACTGATTTTTGGTGGAGTTATTGTGAGCACAATAGGAAGGTTCATTGGCAAAGTTGGAAAATATTGTGTTTACCAAAGAATCAAGGTGGGCTGAGATTCAGAGACATTCAACTTTTATCAAGCGTTACTGGCTAAACAATCATGGAGGATTTTGCAAGATCCATAATGTTTACTAGCTAAGGTAATGAAGAGTAGATATTTCCCTACTTCTGAGTTCTTGAATGCTCCTATTGGTTGTAGGCCTTCTTATGCGTGGAAAAACATAGATCATAGGAGGTGCTTGTTGGTAAAAGGGTTAGAGAAAAAAGTTGGGAATGGGAAGTCAGTAAATGTATGGAATTACCCGTAGATTGAAGAGGAAGGGATGAGAGCACCTTACAAGAGAAACATCTTCTTTGATGTAAGCTTGAGGGTATGTGATCTCTTTGACATGAGATTAAAAAATTGGGATCAAGACATTTTGAGGTATATTTTTGTGCCATGTGATATTAGAAGAATTGAGAATATCAAGCCAGTGGTATGTCATAATGATTTTTTCATTTGGAAATACAACAAAAGTGGAGATTTCTCGGTTAAATCAACGTACTGGTTAGCATCCCAAGCCAATCCTTCAGAAGTAAGCAGAGAAACTAACGCCTTGCCATGGTCAAAGAGGAACCGTTTTCCAGGTGGTGCTTGGGTTGTATGAGAATGTGAAGGGAGGGTTCTTATCCATATCAGAAGAGATTTTACTAACATTGAAGATGTAGTAGAAGCAAAATTAAAATGTTTGTTGTGGGTAATTGAAAGTATGCAAAGCTACAGACTCTCAAATGTGGTTTTGGCTTTCCAGGATCCTTCCTTTGTTGGAATGGTAAACAGACAGAAGGCATGACCTTCTTTTAAGTATTAGTCTCAAAAGTTGTTGATGGCTCTGGAAGGTTTGAGGGAGTGGAAATTGACAGTAGAGTTGGTAGGGATAAACAGAAGAGCTAATCTCATTGCTCAAAGCGTAACTAGCGACTTGAGGTTACTCTCCTATGTAGCGACTGGGTATCCTTCGTGGTTGTAAGACGTGTTTGAAGATGAGAGAATTATATCCTCTCCTTGACTTGGTAAAGTCTTTTGTGTAATGTTAGGTAGTTGTGAGGTAATTCTTTAGTATAGGCTTTTATAAATTAAAAAGATGCTACTGTAAACTTAGAGTTTAGGATGATTTTTTTCTTTAAATTTGGTAATTTTTGTGTAACTTATGCTCTTCAAACCTTTATATCTATATTAACATTTTTGAAGTACATTTGAAAAAAATCCTTGGTTTTCGAAATTATTTACAAAAATTGCCATTGTTGGGTCGGGTCAATTATGAAATCGGATCACAAAATATCCGAAAATCTTTAATATATATTAACACCAACAATTACCATAACAAATTTGAGCAAATTTCCCAAAATATCTCTACCTAATTCAAACATAAATATATGATTCTTCTTTCATAGACATATTATTATTGCTGAAAAGTGAAAACAGTTAAGTGATTGGGAAGAAATCTATCTAACCTCAAATTATTGGGATTTTCCCCTAAATGCATCATCTAGTTAGAGGTAAATCTATCATTTCCACAGACATCTAATTTCATTCTTTAAAACACTTGTGTGTCGTTTTGTCTTTCCCTTTTAACTCAGTTTCCATCATCTGATCTCGCTTTTATAGATTGATCAAAGAATGGAATTAGAGAGTTGCATTGTGTCATTAGCTCCTGATCTATGAATTCTAGGGCATAATTTGATTCTATTATCCCAAGATCTCACATTGGTAATAAAAAAAAGGGGCGTTGTGCAGGTTAGCTCTCTCTTTCACTTTTACAACTACAAAACTAGTTTTGTTACCATATAATTTCTGCGTGCTTCTTAATCTTACCTTCTATTTTGCCTGTCTAGCGTCTGCCAATCATTCCGTTCAATCTGACTATGATCATCTTCACCAACGTTTTTAGTTTATAATACACTTTACCTTCATAAAGAGAAACACAAATGCACTGCAGAATTATTATATTCAGTAATGAATATGAATATACACTCTTAAATCACACACTCACTTGACATGTTTTCATACACAAGGAACCCTAACACAGCCATGTTGTACATTTTTTTTTTTTCCTTAAAGACAGATGTACAAGTCTCTATAAGAGCTCATTCCTCAGGCCTTACCTTCAGCTCTTGCAAAGGTGAGCCCAACGCAAGCATCAACAAACTCTTTATCTATGAAATCCGTCGAGAAGATCTGCAGTTTGTCAGCACATCCTCTCTTTACACACTCGATGATGAATACCTTGGCGTAGCAATGTATCCGCTTAGTCACCGGTTTAACACACATAATCGGGTTATCAGGCTGCGGCGTCACAGTGTTCTCCACCCGGTAGAAGAATTTCCGGGAAGTAGCCGGTTGCTGCTGGCTCAAGTGCTTGATATTGCTCTCGAATTTGGTCGAAGGAAGATCCGTATCGACCCAATTGTCTTTGAGGTAACCAGCGCTCCACAGGGGATCACCGTGCTTAGGCTGAGGCGATTTCCTCGGTTTCCAAACGCAGATCACTCTCTTGGGAAGCAAGTCAGCGACTGTCTTGGTGAACACGTGATCGTCCTGGTGAATCAGATGCTCTCCGAGCTGTTCAACAAGATACTTATCGAAATCCGGTGGATCTTCGTGTCCAAACTCTGTTCTGATCTCAAGAATCACAATCTCAGACTCTGTTTCAGATAGAAACCGTTTGAGATCGGCTAAGACAACGTCGACGCTGTAAGTCTTGAGGATTCCGTGGCAGACACGGCGATCTTCTTGGACACGAATGTCAAGGACTCGAGTACCCGCCACGAGCTGGTTATAGATGGATAGAGATTGGCACTGAGCAAAGGGACGAGACACGAATCGGATTCCGATTTTGTTGGTGGCTGAGTCGTGCGTCCCTGGCCACACGATCTTGTTGATGTGAAGCTTTTCAGGTCCCACGCCGGACATCCAGTTTTTACGATCGGACGGCATGTAATCACACCCCGGAAACTCGCAGCCGCATGATTTCTCGAGATCTGTGAGTGCTTTCTTCTCCGTGGAGATGGCTTTTCGCCGCTCGAGCTGTTTGGAAAGGTGAGAGCCCATCGGTGAAGATGAAGAACCTTTGCTCTCTGATCACTATTTTTAAAAACGTTCCGATGCCTTTATAAATTAAACAATACTCATTAGCTGTTATGATTTTTTTTTTTTTTTATTGTTATGCTTTCTTCTGTTTGTTATTATTATTGGTACGAAAAGTTGCTAATTATACGTTAATCTTTTAATAATTACGCTACTTTATCAAAGCACCGTTTAGATATTCGGAAATTAGAAGTAGCGTTTTAACTTAACTATAAAACCAAAACAAACAAAAAACAAAAGATTAACGTTGTATATATAGATCAATTGCGATAATTTTCTTCTAATTTTTTTTTGTGGGAATATTTATGTGATAAATGTGAACTGATTGATTAGTTGAGATTTTATTCAAAGAGTGGTTGGGTTGTAATTGATGGGAAGTGAGTGTATAATGAATGTGTGGTAGGTCCAATTTTGTTGAATCGCTGTCTTCTTTTTTGTTATTTGTCACTTTCTATGAGCTGGCTTTTTCCGACGTGAAAGATATCATCAATACAACGTGATTTTGATTTCTTAGATGAATATTTATTTTTCTTTGCTATGCATTATACAAGACACATGTTCAGTTTTTTATAGAAATAAAAGTTGTTCCATTGTTTTAAAAAGGCATCGAAAATTTAATAGTTTTGGATAAAATTTAGATAGAATCCGAAGGGGAAACAATCATTCACATACATCGGACCTACCATGTCTTTTATAAGGCTATCTCAAACATTATGATGAACACAAGATTTTAAGAGGAACAAAAAAAAAAACATATGATTATCAATTAAGCACTAGATACGTTTTTGAGGTACATTTATCAAACTACTTATTCCCAAAAAAAAAACAGATTGGTCTGTTGTTTTTAACAAATGGGGTTAATAATGGTAAACGGTAGCATCATATCGGAGGACAGCGTCGCCGGTCTTCATATCAATCTGATGTGTTTTAATTTTGACGAATCCTCTTGCCATCCTGAATTTCCCTCGACCACCAACTATCGCGATTTCTCTCTCTCCGGCTTCTTCCGCCACTGGATTCCTCGAAAAGACGCTAATCGAGCTTCCGTTGAATTTCCCCATCGTGAAAGCCAAATCGGCGTACATCACAATCGTGAATTTGCTCATCTCTTTGCTCCCGGAGACATACATCCCACGACCGTTTCCGATCTCTTTCGAATTTTTCTCCGGCCCAACGGTGAGCGGATCGTCCATCGCGAAAAGACTTCCGAACCCCACCGGGGAATCTGTGCCGCCGGTGAGATTGGCATGTGCGATTCTGACGGCGCTAGGATTTGTGCCACTGAGGATATCATGGAGATAGAAACGGACATGTGTCACTTTCTCCTCCTTCAGATTAGCCGATTTGGTTTTGCTGTAATAGGAACCGCTATGCGCCGTGACGGCTACAGTCAAACAAAGCGCAACAAATGTTATTATTCTGCTTTTCATTGTTTATAAAATTAAGAAACTGATATGATACGAAGGATTAGTATATAATCAAAATCAAACATATATAGGTGTGAGCACTTATAGTTTAAGGAAAGTTTCTTGGCAAGATATTGTTCTATAAAATGAGACTACAAAATTAGAATGGACAAATCAAAATGAGTGTATTTGTCATTTTTCATAGAATCTATTGATATTTTCCCATATAAGTAAAAAGGTACTAAATTCATATAATTTGGTTCATGAATTATGAATGCTACAAAAATCTCTTTTTGTGATAAATAAAAAGAACATGTTTACGTTTAGACAAAAATTTTATTTGGGTTAAAATTAGACTGAGTTTTCGTTTTTGATTTGGATTAGATTAGTTAAAAACTTAAAATTATAGATAAAAATCCATAGTAAAAAGGGAAACCATTCATCAAGTAAAAATAAATTATACCTGACCATGAAAAGGATATTTTCCACCAATTTTTTGGTCTATATATACATCTACATTCTATAAAAGTATTTTATATTGGTCATATGCTTTATTTGTTTAAAGAGAGTTATTTGATATGTTGATTTGATATCAAAATTTTCTGCTCGAGATTTGATATGTCATGTTTTACAATTTTGACAAATGTTTGGAAGAGATTCATTATTTTAAAATTTCCCATTCCAAAAAGCTTTGAGATTCTGCTAGTATAAAAATAATATTTTCTCTATTTATATAAAAGGTTTTAATCAATAAAAAAAACTAAAGAATACAAATGGTCATAATATAATAAAGAAACATAAATATTTTAAAAAATCTCTCAAGATAGAATTTAATTAAGGGCCAATGTATTCGACCACGCGCACCTTACGAGCGTTGAGGGCGTGTTGTCAAAATGTCTAATCTTATTTATTGTCCAGCGGAAATGCCTATTTTTGGTCTATTCTAGTATTTTTCAATCTACCAAGCGCGTGGGGTTTGTCCCGCTAATTTGTGTGCTTTTTTTTAACTTTCCAGTCTCGCTTTCAACTTGTCGCTATTTTGTTTATTTTAGTTTCTACAGGTGAGTTATACATTCATCACCGCATATCTCTTTTTTTTTTCTTTCTAGTATTAGCCAAGTGGACTACCCATCAGGATTAAATAATGCCGGGTCAGGCCTAATGCTGGGTCGGGTTGAATCAGCCCAATTGGCAGCAATTATTATTATTACAATCATCTATGATCCAAATTCTCTATTTTGGTGGATCAACGTTCAATCACAAAGAAATACATCTTAATAACAAAACATATGACTTCTAATTTTTCGAATAACAAAACACATGACTCCTAATTTTTCGAAGAAAGATTAAACGATGGAAACGAATAATGAAATTGTACAACTCGTAAAAAGAAAAAGACCCAAAACCCTAAAAATTGCAACATAGTATGCAAAGAAGACTTGAGACACAGAGAGAGAGAGAGAGAGAGAGAGAGAGAGAGAGAGAGAGAGAGAGAGAGAGAGAGAGAGACTATAAGGACCCTACCAAAATTTTCTATCGAGTTCCAAACACAAGTTATCCAAATGAAACAACACAAATTCTCAGAGACTAAACCTCAAGAACTGAACTTCTCACAATCCAAAAAAATGCCTTTTCACTCTTCAGTTTTGTCCTCAGTCTCTTCCTTCTTAGCCTCTTCTACAGCTGGTTCGTCCTCAGTCTCTTCCTTCTTAGCCTCTTCTACAGCTGGTTCCTCCTCTTTAACTCCCTCAGATTGCTCCGTGCTTCATTGTTCAAAGACAAAATAATCCAAGAGTAAGAAACATTTTTACAAGTTTATAACTTCCAAAGTACCCAATCATACTAATTAAAACAGCCATAGCCAGCCCATCACGCAGAAAGAGAAAATCAGAGCTCTAAGAGAAACATGGGATGCCATATAAAAAAATAACAGAAAGAGGAATTCAATCTTTCAGCCAAGAAAGAGGTTCACTTCAAGACATCAACTTTCCATGTATGAATGCAGAGAAAAGCTAATAACACCAAATTTAACATATTAAAAACTACTCTCTCCAATAACTATACACTAATGCAGTGATCCCATAACACATGATCATCAAGAGCCACTGTCAATTATCGCATATATGAATCCATATCTCTCACAAAGTTCACAATTTCGTAGACCCACATCAATAATTTTCTCAAAACCACACACTTTGCCAGTCTAAGATGCATACTATCAAAAAACAAACAAGCAAACTAAAGAAACGAATCAACCAAGTTTTGTACCTTTTCCTCCAACTTCTTTCAGTACGATCGTCGTCCTTGCGGCCATTGCCAAGACCAAAGCCCATCTTCCCTGGAGATTTCTCATCAGGCTTCTCAATGGCTGCAGCAACGTCCTTTAGCTTGTCAGCCTCGAGCTTCTCGTCAATCTCTTTCCAATCTTGGCCTTTCTCAGCCAGAACCTCCTCCCTAGGTCTGGCGTTCCCAAAAGGATTAGCAACTTTAGGTTTCTCTACAGCGACAATGACCGGACTTTCCGGCTTCACGACCTCCACAACGGCCACGGGAAGTGTACGTGGCTGTAACACCAATCTCGGGCGTGAGCCACCGCTGCTCGGTGGTGGTACGCCGTTTGCTCCAGCGCTCTCTTCTCTTCTCCTCCCCCAGGTGTCCGAATCCGAACCACCGCCGCCGTATTGAGAATCACGGTTTCTAGACAAGGATTCAAAACTTCCCCTTTTCTCGAATCTATCACCACCGGCGGTGCTAGAAACGAATCTTCGGGGCTCCGATGGCTTAGTGGAGACCCAGCTATCGACTTCATCAGCCTTGGACTGAGACTGAGATTCGAAGAATCCGCCGCCGCCGCCGCCTCTCTCTCTCCTCTCGAATCCGTTTCCTCCAATTGGTTTCTTGCCTGCACCCCAGTTATCATCCTCATCTGCACGCGACGGACCCGAATCCCTACTAGATTCCCGGTCCCTAAACCCACCGCCTCTCCTTTCCCCATCTTCCGAAACCCTAGACGATCCCCACCTCGAATTCGAAGAGTCATCTCCGTAACGACCCCCGCCATAGCTCCGGAAACCGCCCCCAAGCTTAGATCTATCGAGCTCCTCAGCGGAGCGCTCGCGTGGACCGGTGGGAAGAGCGACAAGCTCAGCCTGAGTGAGGCGCTCAGTCTGGGGAGCCGGCGCGGCCTTAGCAGAGCCGTAGGAAGCGAATTCAGCGAGAGAGATGGTTTGGCCCTTCTTCTTCTTCGTTTTGGTGGTAGCCGCAGCGGCTAAGGAAGGGAAATCGGAGGAATCGGATTTCTGGTTGGAGGGAGGGGCTTGTTGCTTGAGCTCAGCTTCGTGTTCCTCGGCTTCAAGAGCCCAAGCACCGGGCTTTGCCCAAACAGATGATACAGCAGCCGCCATGGTTTGATTCTTCTTCTTCTTCTTCTTGAATCGAACAAATAATGAATGGTTCTCCTTCTTTAGACCGCACCGAATGCGAGACTCTTTTTTATGTACTTTCTAAGATTTTTTTTTGGGTTTTGATCGGACGGTTACGAATTTATCAGATCAATAGGGTTTTATTATTTACTTTTTAGGTCCGGATGTTATTATTTTCCATTCCTTCACCTGCAAGGACAAGGAAACAATATTGTTGTTGTATCAAAATTAGTTATCTCCATTTTTTATTACTACTGTAAGTTATATACTTATATCTCAATTCAAAAATAATAATAATCAAAGTAACAATATTCTTACAACAATGATATACTAAAAGCTCAAAAATTAATGAATATAGACAAACCACAAAGGACTATTACAAAACTACTATCAAGTAATACACAAAGCTCTACTAGATGATCTTCTGATTCGGGGACCCCAACCTCCTTCATTTCAGCAGCACAACTATGGTCTAAGGGATGTTTTACTATGAGGTTCCCAAGGTTTAAATCTTTTTTTACCTTCCTTAATATTCAGGACTGTACAAACTTGTCAGATGTTCTTCATCTAAGCTCTTCCCTGAATCCTGCCATCTCATTCTTCCTGTAGAAGCTTCTTCCTCTTCTCTCGTCGCATGGAGTATAACTGTTCCCGTAAGCACTGTGATGAATCCACAAATCTCAGAGGCTATGCTGTCTGTGTTTTGCCCATTCCAGTCCTGTTAAAAATGTGATTTCCTTTTAACTGTTTCTTCCTTTGACAATCTTGAAACAGGATCATTGCTCTTAAAACGTTATGTTAGTTAATAACTCTCTACCTTGAACATGATTCCACTAGCAACAATTGTCAGGGTTGTGAACATCACATAATAGATTGGAGAAACAATTGCTGCGTTGAATGTGTCCAGCGCCTGGTAAAACAAAACATTTGTATCAAGAATTAACCATAAGCCAAAGTGCCCAACACAGACACAAGTACAAGTTTCTTCTTACCTTGTTGAGGTAAATCATTTGCATTACCACACAGATTGCTGCAACCATGACAAAAAACCATGTCTCTGGATACCAAATCTGGTTTATCCCCTCCACTGTTAACTTTATCGCAATCCCCACAGCCTTTATGCTCATAACCTATTTAAAATAAACAACCATTACAGAACAAAAATGGGTAAAAATAGAGCTCAAAACTAAATCCAAGATGCTTACTGTGAGAGAACCCATCAATGAACAAATTCCGATATAAACAAGGATGTTGGTTTGGCCGCAGAGAGGTTCACAGTACAGAATCAAAGCCAGGACAATCGACATTGATATGGCTACGTAAATTAGAAAAGCTGTCTCATACAAAACAGAGAAGGAAATACGTTGTTCTCTAGATCAGGAACATAAACACACGATGTGCGTAAGAGAGAGTTACAAAGAGCAAAACCTGGTTGCATTGCTAGTTTCCAGATTTCTTCAACAGAATTCGGAGTCTGCTCCTGAGGTGCGTGTATGACGATCATAACTGACCCCACGATGCAACAAACACATCCCCAAACTCCCATCTTCCTAAGTTTTTCGTTTAACAGGAAATGTGCCAAAACAGCACTGAAAAAAGGAAAGGTTAGTCAGAGAAGAGATGTCGGATAATGTTCAGAAAGAAATGAGATCTCAGAATATGTCATTACTTACTGCACATACCTGATGATTATACTTAATGCACCAAGAGGAGTGACAAGAACAGCCGGTGCATAGACGTAAGCAACAAAGTTTGCAACTTCTCCAAAAGTCACTGAGTTACAGAATCACATATAGAATGTAACCATTGAATTAAAGAGTGATTGCAAGGGGAAGAAGGAAATACAACAAGGACACTTCTTTCTTTTTTGAAAAGGCCACAAAACTTACTTACTTGTGACCAAGCCTACCCACCAAAGGGGCTCTAACAAATATGTATAACCTCCAAACCCTGCATCCATCAAGAAAGTCACAGTAAAACTAGGAGTATAAGAAGCATTCTTGGGAGCATTCTTTCCCCTAATCTAATCGAGGAAACATAACATGTATCTGCATAAGAAATCTATAGATGATCTGTATATTAGAGGACAATAACAAAAGTGATGAACTCAGACGCCTAGAACCTAACTTGAGGAGTCCCCAAAATGAATACCAATTCAGACAGCAAAACACCCCTAATTGAGCAGATGGATAGTTCAAAATTGAGTATAAGATTTTGTTTTACCAACCAAGCAGAAAGGGAATATATAGAGCATGGAATTGGAAAGCAAATATGAGGAACGAAGGGGAGAGAGATGCTAAAACAAAGAAAAAGGGAAACGAACCAGCTCGGGTGCCATTAGCAGCAGCACGCTTGAGACCTTTCTTCTTCAAAATGAAGCTGGAACCTATGAATACACTCGAAGACACAGCTAATACCAAACCCATCTCATTGTCCGACACCATCTTTTCGGTACCGTAACGAAAAGATACAAATCCAAGGAATCTCGCTGAGGCAATCAATTGTCCGTCTGAAAAGGGTTTTGTTGATTTGATGGTCAGAGAAGAAAAGGATTAAAGGAAACCTGCTTGCTTCGGAGAGGAAGGAGGATTAGATTAGATTAGATTAGATTTCAGGGAGAGGGAAGAGGAAGAAGGAGAATCGCAGGAATGAGCTTTCGTTATAAAAATTGAAAATTTGGAATTCAAATTGGGAGAGAGAGAAAGAGACAACTTCCCTTCCCTCTCCAGAGACGACAGCTCATGGAGATTTCGTCGTCTTGTCGGAAATATTATTATTAATAACTAACAGAAGAAGAAACAGAGGACACATGTTCTATTTTAAAATAATGATCTGCTGCTTCGCGGACCACCTTAATAAAAGTTAGCCATTTATATTACTTTACTTCTTAGTTTATATACTATAGTAGTTGATGAGCTTTTTTACTTAGGAGAGCTTCAGTTAGTACACAACGTGAGATTTTCGAAAATGGGCTCAAAACTTGGTTCGGATATTCCTGATTACACGACGAGAGGATTCTTCACCAATAACTAACAAAAATCACACCATCTTTTCATTTTTTTTTTTTGGATAAAAATGTAAATATCTTAGTATGAGCTTAACCTAAAATACAATTTCATGAAACTATTATGGTCCCATGTCAAAAAAGAAAGAACATTTGGATTAGATTTTTAAAAAAATAAAAAAAAATGGGCTGACGTCTTTCACACGTATTGACTTCTTTTAGCTTCCTTACACGCTGGCTGCTGCAAGATAACTCATTCTTCTAGTCTTCTCTGAATCAATTATGATTTGATTAGTCATCCTTTTCTTTAGAACTTCATTATATAATTATTAAAAACTCTTCAGAAAAGTCGTTTGGGGCCTGATTTGTTGGGCCGGCCTTCACGTGGAAAACTTTGTTTTCTATAATAATAGTGAGTACGAAGACAATCATCTAAAAGGCCCACAAAAGTTTATCCATCTAACACGGTGATTAAACAAGTCAACAGAAAAAGGCCAACTGGTAATTTATTATTGTGTGTTAGTTTAGAGTCACCAAGTCCTGAGTGGTGTTGTATACTGTATGTAGTAGAGATAGAGAGAGCCCCCAGCATTAATCAGAAAACATAACAAAGTCTGTATATGTACAGTCCCGAAAATCTCAAAATTTAGATCATGAAACAAATATGGTCAGGGAAATGACGAAGATGAAATTGGTGACGCAAAGCAGTAATATTTCATCTTTGGCGTGTAATTAGTAGAGATATCGTGAAAGCAAATTTTAGAGAATATGATAGTAAAAGAGTGCTGCTCATTATTTATGGTAGTTAATTAAGGTAGGTGAAGAACAAACTAGGGGAACACACCAAACTTATGGCTACAAATTAAGGAGCAAGATAGCGTAAACGCAGAGGGTTATCTATAGATCTAAGATGATCCTTAAGTGAGCTGACCACAGTCAGCGATAACCACCGGCTTCGACGGCTTCCCAGACGACGATCCGACCTTCTCGATCGCCTTCACCACGTCTAACCCTTCCACGACCTGCCCAAACACCACGTGCTTACCATCAAGCCAATCGGTCTTCACCGTGCAGATGAAGAACTGAGATCCGTTGGTGTTGGCTCCGGCGTTCGCCATCGACAGGATTCCGGGTCCGGTGTGCTTCCTCTCGAAATTCTCGTCCTCGAACTTCGCCCCATAGATCGATTCACCGCCTGTTCCGTTCCCGGCGGTGAAGTCTCCTCCCTGGCACATGAAATTAGGGATCACACGGTGAAACTTAGATCCCTTGAAGTGAAGAGGCTTCCCGGCACGGCCAACTCCTTTCTCTCCGGTGCAGAGAGCTCTGAAATTCTCCGCCGTCTTCGGAGTCTTGTCGGTGTACAACTCCATCACGATCCTTCCCGCCGGCTGGCCATCGATGGTCATGTCGAAGTAAACCTTAGGAAACGCCGCCATTGTTGTTGTTGTTTTTTTGTTTTGTGTGAAGTGAGTAAAACGAGAGATCTCTAAAAAGAGTTTGTCGTGGATGGAAGAGGATTTAGTGGTGAGGTTAGGGTTTTATAGGCCCCCTCCCCCCCAACCCAAGGGAAGCGGCGAATATCTCACCAAAAAAAGATAGTGGCCATGAGATTGATACACGTGGGAAGATCACAACGGACGGCTTCATAAACTAACCGTGGTTAAGTTAGAGTTTGACCACCTGTTAATTAGGGGTCAGTCAGTCAGTGCGTGAAGTGGGATGAGTATCTCAGACTTGGCATATGCCTCTGGAGCAACGTGCCACACGTGTCCACTATCTTATACGTTTCAAACCGATGCTACAACAACGCCTACAGTTAATTCCAATTCCTTTTTAACGTTATATTTACAAATTAAAGTTTGAAAACATTATTTTTAGTAACGCATAAATTAATTATTTTGATACTACTACACATGATTGCATCACTTTGGAGAAACCTGTGCTATGCTTAAAAAACCCACGCGAATCATAATCTCATATGTAAAGCTGGGACAAGAGTTTTTTTATTGTTGGAATTTTATAGTAAGCAAACGTGATCAAGACTAGAATGAACTCGAACAATCGGAAAAATCTAGAATACTGATTATCAAAAGCAAATTATTCCGAACTGCACTTTCTGCGGTCTAGAATGAGAGGGAACCAATCAAAAAAAATTGTATTGTTGAGGTAAGCGATTAAAAATTTGAAGGCAACGAGCGGCCCAAAAGGAGTGGACATCATGAGCCGAACATTTTTTAAAAGTTCTGGCTATGATTTAAAAGGGGAAAATAAAGAATATTATTTATATATTGACTAAACATTGTAGTAAGTCATATACCAATGGTACAATAGCCGGTTCAATCACTCACATCAAATCATGGAGGAATCTAGAACATACGTACCAAATTCAAGCCCGGTCCTTTGGGGTCTCATGTTAGTTTCGTCCCTATAGCGATCCGGTATACAGAAACGCAGCTATTTTCTTCAGTGAATCCATGAACGGTTCTAAGTACGCATGCACTTCAGCAGCTGATCGAGACAAAGAAAAAGGAAGTAGCAATGTTACCGAACAATTTTCACTTTTCCTTGCAACTAAATTGTTTTAAAAATTTAAAATGCACCATACCCAAGCATAATGTTAATCATACAAATTTCAGATTATCAATATAGCCTTGTCAAGAGTGGAGAAGAAACACTTGTTTGTTACCTTTCACTAGCTTTTTGAAGTCTTTGGAGAAGTTATCCACACGGCCAAAAACAGGATGGATCCTGCAAACCTGAACAACACAGAGTTCCAAATATAACGACATCTCTGTCGTTTGGATCAGCAAAAGGCACAACTTCTTTACTTCATCTGGAACCTCTTTGGATCTGTAATTATCACAAAGCTCAGCGACTATCGCGGTGGCTTGGTCCTGCATTTTAATATACACATTGTAGTACCAGGCGCAGAGAAGATTTTTTTTTTTTTTTTAAATTGTAATTAACTGAACTAGTTCTCGAGTTATCGTACCTGTAGACCGTGCAAAATCTCTGGCTCTGGAAGCTCAGGGAAATGAGCAAGATCAACATATCCCACTTCCTCTGCCCGTTTAACAACACCCTCTGCTTGTAAACACAGAAATTTCAACAAGAGAGAAGCCACTCTATATATCTGTGTCGCAACAGAGTCTGAAAACTGCGATTGAGGAACAGACCCAGGATGTTCTGCCGTGTCTCCCCTGACAACTAGAGCAGTCGAGATTGATACAGCAGTGATCTTGGGTTTCCCAACACAAACTAAAGGTGCTAGGGCAAACCATCCGTGTTTGCTGTTGATGAAAGATGGTCTTTTGCAGGAATCAAACTCTTCTTTCACTACTGGAGGGCATAACAGATGAGATGTTTGGCTCTGAGACTCTCTAAGGCGTTGAGCACCTTTGCTGATAAAAGCCAAGAGATGTATAGTCATTTCTCTTAATGGAGAATCCATATCCTTCATAATTTTAACCCATGATCTCCAATGGCTAGCTAATGCACACATCAGGAGGAGAGTATGCTCGGTTTCTCTCAGATAAGCAAGGGAAGTCCACGTCCGTTGGCTTCGTGGTCTCACTTTGTCACGATCATCAGAAGGGAAATCTGGTGCAGCGAGATAGTATGAGATCATGTAACCTTTCTCTAAGAAAAAGTAAGATATGACACTCTCCACAATATCAGCGCCTGTAGAAACAGATCCTAGAGAATGAACCATGGCAGTAACCACAGCCAAACCGACTCCCCAGATATGCTGAGGTTTTTCAGTCTTTTCGAGCAGCGAGCCCTTTTCATTGTCAGATACCAAAGTAGACATTCCATCCGGAAACTCCATGAACAAAGCTCTTAAAGTCGAGAAAAATCCAGAATTTAGAAGCATCTGAGCACCGCCGTGAACTTGAGCAATAGTTAAGAAAAATTTCAGTATTGCTGAAACAGATGCCGTGGATTTCTTATCCTGAAGCTGTAGAATAACATGCTGCAATCGGAGTTGACTCTGTATAATAGAGAACCATGTCTCCGGCGTCAAAAAATTTCTGAGAATCAGGTCTACTGTGGTCAGGCAGAGAGCCAAGTACTCAGGATTACCCATGAAGTTGCAGAGAAGGGGTAATAATCCAATTGTAGCATCAGATATTTCTGCAAAATCTTTGGCTGGCACCATATGTCCCATCCCACTCGAGTTTGAGTTGTCTGAACGAAAACCCACAACCAGGAGCAGCACCTCAAGCAGGAGGATTATTGTCTTCTTCAATATAGCATTTGAATGCCTCAAATTACCAAGGATTTTGAGGCAAGGCCCAACATTTCTCAGGACAAGTGCACATATAGATAACGACAGATTTTTCTTTGCAGATTTTAAGAGGCGGGATAGCAAGTCTGCCTGTGCTGTAAGAATATCAAACACAATTTTGGGTGCATCCCAGAGAGAGGCAAGTGAATCAATTGTGGTGCAGAATTTTCGGCACACTCCATCAATGCTTGAAAGAGTGACTCGAGAAGGGATTTTCCTTTCAACAGCTGCACTTTCTTCCAGAGACTGCACATAAGGTGTAGCATTTAGATGCATCTAAATAATAAATTAAGATGCCAAAAGAGGGACATGCAACATTTCTACTGTCTAGTACGTGAGTCAGCTATCAACTAAAACAGTCAATGGTGGAAAGGAAGAACAATCTAGCCCATATATATATATATTATGATGGGATAAGTCTCAGAAAATCTAATTAGAACAAAGAAACTTACATTATCCTCGTAAAGTATCATGACGGAAATCAATGCATGCAAAACAGAGAGCTGCGAAGTTGAGAGTAAAACCATCGAGTTTGCTCTATGCATGTAACTCAACATTTCCTCCGCTGTTGTTTTAGATGTCTTCCATTCAGAGAAATCCCAAATATCAATCCCTAATTCAGCCCGTATTTGCTGAGTGTCAAACAAACAGTCCCCCAAAGCCATATTCACGTCCTTATTAGTTTTCTGTTTATATTTCTCCCAAAAGCTCGACTCAACTAGAAACTGGAAAAGCTCTTTGAATGGACCAGTTGGGATATCACGACCCTCAAGTTTTCCTTGTAGATGACAGTATAGATCATTGAAAATCATAGGCATCAACTCCTTTCCTCCACTAGCAATAGAACCCAATAGATTATAAGAAAATTGTGACACTGTGAAAAACTCTTTGAATAACATGAGAACAAATAATTAAAGATACAAGGAGAAGCATCGTCGTATGTAGATTTAAGAAAGATAAATGCGCTACTGAATTTGAAAATTAGCAAAGGCATGCTGGAAAAGCAAAAACGTAAGAAACAAAGGTCTTACCTATAACCGAGTTTTGAATATTGCGCCAACAATTCAGAAAAAGCCGGTTGAGCACAAAGCTGTCAGCATATTGTTAAACAGGCATCAGAATCGGATATGACAAGGCCTTGAAAAGTGCGTTGAAAGGACTAAAGAAATAGATCGAGCCAAAAGAGAGGAACATACAATTTTTGATATGAGTTTGAGCTTCCCAACTAAAACCATAGACAATGCTCCAGCGCCAGATGTTTCCAGTTTCACAATCAAATGCACAATAAGTAAAACGGCAGCAACCTATCAATGCAGAAAATGAGCAACATTTAAAACTTCGAATTACTATTTCTGAAAGATGGAGGCACCTACGCAAAAGGTCTAAAGTGTGGTGAAACTCTACTGCTTGTGCTTTATAAGTAAAACAAATGCGCGCCACATAAATCTCAATGAACATAGTTCAATAAAAAGATCAGGTGAAAGAAATGCGTGCCTTTGCTTGGAAGTTTATTTCACTTTCACCATCTAAAGAAGAAACTGACTGGATAAGGCCATCCAAAACAGATACGTCACACCATTTTGAAAAGATATCCTTGGGATCTGAATCAGCTGTCCAAGTTAATTTGGGTGGAGATACTGCATTATTTGTCTTCTCTTTCGGCTCCACACATGGCTTTTTCAGTGACTCCGCAAACAGCAACTTCTTGTACAAAAACATGTTGCAAGCCATAATTTCCAAAACAGAAGACTGACACTGATATTTCACAAACAATTTAGAAATTTCTTCCTTGCCTAAACTTCCAACCGTGGAATCTTTTAGCTTAGACGCCCGTGATATAATGTTAGAAAATTGCTGCCACAACTTTTTTGATGTCTTAAACGGTTCCAGCATATTTGCGTATTGGCCAGCCTCTTGCCAAAGGGTTTTCAGGAAATCAAGTAAACCCAGTAATATATCTGTGTATCTGGAGAAGTTGAAACCATCACGTAAATATTACCGGCCATCTAGAAGATTTCATATAGAAATTCAGTGTAATTAGAAGACAGATAAAAAAATATAGTCTTCGAAGTACCTATCGAGAAAATCGGTTGCTCTCTCTACATATTGCAGGATAGTGTGCAATAAACGAGATTTACAAGCCCAGTCAGGCATTGAGGAGGCATCTTTGCCTGACTGTTTTAAGTTGCCAGCATCTGAATCTTCGTTTGAATCAAATAGGGCAACTAAAAGAGCAGGCTGTAGAAATAGGATATTAAAACGAAACAAGTTTTCAATATGGTGAAACTGGAGAATCTAAATAATTTCAAGAAGCACGATTGCGTAGCACAAACAGCAATTTAAAAAATGTCAAAAGCCTGTGACAAGATAATCAAAGAAAAAATGGGAAGCAACCTGATATCTTGCCGCAACAGTTAGTAGTTTCAAGGTGGCAATGACTAGATCTTCATTTTGTCCCGATAGATCAAGTATGATCTGGGTAACCGAATTTCTTAGATCTGTAATCTAAAGAGAAAACTATCATTGATCCTTACATATAGACAGCAGAATATACAACATGAACATAAAGAGATAACAGATAAGAAAGATATAATTCTAACCTGTTTATTGTCTAGGCCAAAGCCTGCACTGCTTATTATATAGAGTTGTGACGATTCTGCTAAGGCAAATAACTTTGACAGCACTTTAGCAGCACAAACCTGTATAGTCTGCAGGAAATATTTGATTTTCAGACATGTGATTGATCAAAGCATCAACTTCTACGAATTTGGATGAAGTCCATACAGGATTGCGGAAATACGAAATCAGTGATGTGATAGCTGCAACAACTGAGACTGGTTTTGTAGTAGACGACAGCATGGCTTGATGAAACACAGGGAGACCAGAATGTGTACTCTGCAACAATTTATAGCAAACTATCAAATTCCACAATGCCTGGTAGAAAATCGAGTATGACCACCCACATATATAAGTGACGGAAAAAGTGTTAAAAAATAGCTAGCCAAAGCAATATTCAATATGTGTTTGCATTTTGTTTGCAAAATGTAAGAGATTTAATCAAAGATTATTTTGAAAAAATCTTCAATTGGAAAAAGTGAACAATGGCTACAACCTATTATGTCATGTACTTGCAAAAGCTTTTAATAAGGTCAGAGGTAAGACAACGTTTTTACCTCAGAAAATTGGGAGAGGGTGACGTTCAAAACATCCAAAACAGAGACTATAGCAAGTTGCCATCCTTCAATCTCTGCTGATTCAACAAAACGGCTTGAACAAAGGTTCTGTCGCAATGAAACATATCATGAAATCAATAAAAGAACATCAGACACTTAGGAAAGTAGAATAAAGACTATTCCAGAGCATATTCAAACCTCTAAAGTTTGCGTAGTCGTACAAATGATTCGGAATAGAGCACTGTGAACAGAGGCATCGTTCAGAAAAATATCAAGGAGAACATCCCTCAGCTTTGTGGAGAACTTACTGAATCTGAGACACGTTTTCATCACCTCAATGACCTGCAGAAACCGAGGGAAAAAACAGAGTATATATATGAAAAAAAGCTAGGAATCCATCGACTCCAATAAGTTAACAACCAATCTGTCAGTAGGTGGTAAATAGAGAGAGGGAGCTATAGCTAATAACTAAAACATACCTTTAGCGCCACTTTCCAACGCATATTTCCATGATTATATTTCCAATACTCATGACTAGCAAGAATATACTGCAACGAGAAAACGACTAGACCAAAAACTACATCATTCTCTAGTCCCCCCTCCACAAGTTGCATGGTAAATTCCAGAACTGCAAGATACAAAAACAAATAACATTATGGATTAAATCCGGCAGGCTCAATATACAGAGAACCAAAACACATCCAACAACTGTGAGCCCACAGTAATGCAGATTACGCACTAAGCAATATTCTGCCGCAAACTTGCCTGATATGACCAATGGGCAGGTTGTATCATTCTTCTCGCAGTCAATCAAGATCATCTTTGCAAGTTTCCCAGAGAGCGACCATGTTCCGCTTTTTTTTTATTTAAAACAGCAGAAAGAGTAAGAATGAAGTTAGATCATCACAAACTATAAAGTCTAGAATGCAGCCACAGAATGCACAAAACGATGAAGTTAAATAAAATGAAAAATTAAGCAGCTTCGTCTATTTAAGTCTTGTTTCTACAAAGAGGTATTCATCAAAATAAAAGCTAACTAAAAAAAAATCTTTCAACAAAGTGCCTCATTAGAAACAATAGGATGGTTCCTAGTAATTAATAAAATCTCAGTGATTTGTCAGTGATAGTGAAAGTTTGTCTTTTTGGGAGAAGCATATCAAGTGTTGGCAATGTGTTAAATATTACTTCCTTGTGGATAACCATGATTCTAAATGAAAAGAAAAACGAAAATCTTCTAGGCATGGTAAACTTCAATGAGTATATTATATAACTATGGGTAGGATATATTTGAAAATGAACCAACTTAGAAAAGAGCAGATTGTATGTCATATTTGCGGTCCAACCTCAATGAAATATTGTAGCCACTGTCGAGGACGTCTGAACCTGAAGTCATGTCAAATATATTTGCCTTTAAGACCATGGGAGCAACATTTGACGGGCAACTGCTCAAAGAGAAAATAAAATTAGCTATCAATGTTTCAGAGAGAACTGATACCAAGTTCCAAACTATATCATATGACAAGACACTGCACATGACGGATAATATTATGACAGGCATTTGCTCGAAAAGGAATACTGAAGAAAAGATTTGATAACCAAGACAGCAAATCAATAAGCATCACAAAAGTTACCATCGCAGTAGTTTAGCTAAGATATCGATAGCCGTTGCCATCACAGCTGCACCGCCAGAGTCAAAAGTCAGGCTTCTGACTGAATTGCATATTATATCAACCACCCTGAAAAAAAAAACACAGAAAAAATAGTTCTTTTCAAGCACTCTGGAAGAGAGCATGTAAGAGAGAAATATATTGCAAATACTTCACCTCACATCACTTTCCATATTCCCATTCACGTAAGATTCGTGAACATAAAAGAAGTGGCTGATATTCAGTAAGGAAAAACATACAGCCTGAAATCAATTTACAGAACCTGGTCAGAGAAGAAAAAATAAGGATGCTTATTTTATGACATAAGAGAAGTCCAGACATACAGCCTTACTTTCAAATTATGAGAAAACAGTCAGAGACGAATTTATTCAAAGGAAGACAAGGCCATAATCTACCTCAAGGTGTACAAATACTAAGGCAATCCCTACTTCATAAACCTGGCTAAAAAAATGAGAATGGAGCAATGCAGTTACCTTGTTAAATGTCACCATCCGACGAAGCAGCTCTAGAGTCACAAAAGCTTCATGATTGTTACCAATGTAGAGTCCATTGGCCAAACGGATGATCAACACAATTATGCCGGATAGCGAATACTTGGAAAGGAAAATGTTTTTCATGAATCAGTATATCTCAAGCTAAACCAATTAACAGCAATAAGACCATAAAAAGTATAACATTGGAGGAGTCTTCTTTATGAACAGGGTTTTCAAAGAATGATGATATCACTTACCTCCCACCGTACAAGGCCAGTATTTTCACTGATTATTCTCAGAATTCGCCCACGAGTATTGCTGGGTATTACTAAACCTTCAAGACCTGGAATATGCAACGGCCGGGAAGTTTCAACAAGTTGGGAGGCCTCATCCGCTGGAGAGGCACTAGTAATATCAAATAAGGTTGATACCCCGACTGATTTATCCAGAAAGTTGTATCTGCGCCCAAAAAAAAGCACAGCAGATTGCAGCAGGGTGATGGTTGGCAATCAGTAAATAAGAAATTCTTTAGTGAGACAAGAAAGGAAGCTTAGATTGATGTATGCAGAGTATCCTGCCTTTATGCAGAACATTGCTCTAGTCTAGATAGAAAAGTTCCATATAAAAGTACATAAACGCACATAGTATATTGTCCAATTACTACTTACACACATTCAGCAGGCCAACTGCCTTCACTCAGGGACGACAAGAGACGAATGAATTCACTTCTTCTGAATGGGAATTCACTCTCCAGATCAAAGAGGAGACATCGGATAGGGCCATCAACAAAACTTTTTCGATCCCAAAACTGATTACAGAGCGACTCCTGAATAATTAAGGCACACAATAAGCATTTATGAATGTGTAACATAGAGGAAAAAGTTAGGGACAACATGCATATATAATTTACCTCTCCTTGATAAACCTTGCAGAGGATGTCCAGTATCAACTCGAGGATGGCATCATCCAGCTGCCAAAAATGTAGAGATGAGTAAGATTTTGAAAACACTTCATAAATTATATAATTTATCATCTACAATTAATGGAGTTTTACCTGAAGATTGATCTCATAAGACGCAATAAATGCTGAAATAAAAGTCCTCAAGACACTACGATAACCAGAGACTGGTCCCTGTGAAAGTGAAAAATAATGATAGAATCAACATAGGGGATGATAACATGAACAAAATTAGCAGCGGATTAGTGAAATAGAACTCAAACCATTAATTGATAGATAAATAAGTGCCACTCTCGAGAAAACACACAAAGTTAAGCTTGGTATCTGGAATTTTAATCTCGTAACTTACATCGAAATCATTTAACACATTACTTTGAAGGATTTCAAGGAAATAGCTCAAGGATGCTGCCTCAAAAGCTTGATGAACATAGCTCACGTGATCAATATCCTGGTAATCAAGTAAGATTAAATACATATACATGAACAATGTGTGTCCTCTGACTAGATAATGGAAGTATTCTCACTTTCATACCATCAGGAAAGGACTTTCCTCCTTCCCAGGAAGTGATGATATAAGACACAGAAATACTGCCCATGCCAAGACGAGAGGTCCTGCTTCTTTTACTTCAAAAGTGTTGAGGCTTGAGATTGTTGCATCCATCTCTTGGACATCAACAATGGAAAAGATACAAGTGCCAGACCTTATAAGAAAAATAGAACCTTTAGGCAATATCGACAGATATTCAGGAGAAAGTAGGATTAGGCATATTGCTGGTTTTGTATCCTATTTCAAGAAAGTTTGACTTTATCTGTGCAGTGTTCCTCGCGAATTAGTTAAACAAACCTGAAAGGTACTCCGTCATGAACCATTTGTAACAGATTCTCCATATCCAACGTTTCTATAAGAATCATCAGCAACTGAATTTGAACACGACATGCAGAATGTTGTGCTTCAGCTGACACAGCCAGCTTTCTAAAATTATATGAACCTGAAAGAATTCCCTGCAACACAGCACTTATAAGTAAAAAAGGTTGGTTACGGAAAAAAATAGTACCAGTCGAGATACCTTGTAGAAAGAACACAGTTGTCTCCATCTTTCTCCATTACAAGTGCAAAATGATTCATGGTAAAGAAGGAAAAGAATATCCAAAATCAAATTGTCCTCAATTAGTGTCTCCTCCGCCCACAAAGTGAATAGATTGACATCCTACCAAAAAAAAAAATCTAGAGAATGAATTTGAACTGGAAATTGGAATGATATAATCAGTGCCTTAACATCAGTAGAATCTAAGGCCCTTCATATAATAAGATCAAATGAGATGTTAATGAGGGCTAAACTCAGAACAAATACCATATTCTGTGGAAAATAAGAGGACAAAAGGTCCTCAAGAATTGATGATTGTCGTCTTTCAAGCCCATCTGATATCAGCTTTAAAGCTTCCTCCCTAACTGTACTTTCCTCTCTTGCCGCATATACTGTACAAATGCTACAATCAGTTGAAAAACAAGACAAAAATGGACAAAAGTGTAGGTGGAATTTTAGAAGAGTACCCCACCACCGAAAAATAAGATTTTGTTTTCATTAATAGCAACTGTATATACAACTATACATGCCCATATTTGTTAAGAAATTTGAAACTAGAAAAGACTGGAAAATAGGGAACAACACAATCACGACTTACATGCATGTGTGAGGATACGCTTAGTACACTTTAGTAGGCACTGACGCTCTATGTAATACTGAAGCAGTATCTTCAAGAATAGCATTGGAACAGAAGGACAGCAAAAGTGTTAGCAAGAAAGCTGAAGAAATAAGGGTTGAAAACTGCTTACAAAATAAAGTCATAGCAAAAGTATAGGACAGGAACAATTACACTATAATGAGCTATAGAACTTACTATAGAGAATAAAAAGTAGATAAAGTAGCCACATCACCTACTAATAAAGCTGGTCCTTTCAAGCTATTTATATGGATATGATAGTGAAAAGCCCCAATACATAAGTAACAAATTACAGAAAAACAATGATAGCATATAGGATGAATATTTCTTGAGTTCTTTTGTCAGGATTTCAAAAGAAATTTCCTACCAAAACACTGGAAACAAAGATATTTAAGAAAACTTGTGAATTCTAACTCATAGATCACTTCAAAAGATTCTATTCATTGAACAAAACCTGAATTTATATGCAAAAATGAAGACTGAGAATTTCAAAGGAAGCTGAGACCCGTAAGCTACTAACCACGTCAATGAATTCTTGAGCTACGGAGTCAGTTGTTCCGTATTCATGCTGCACAGATCTTTCCACGAGGATGTATGATTGGATTTCATCTAGATTCTGGCCAAGAATTCAGAAATTTAGAAAAAAGGTCATTTCCTTTCTCCACATCCAGTTAACAGTATGGACCTGAGCCTTAATCAACTAAGCAATAATTCGAAATTCAAGCATGTGTGTAATTGACAAGCCTACATGCTTGAGGTCGATATGAAAAAGCCAATACAGTTTTGTTTCGAGTTCAATTGAAATCTAAGAATGGAAAAAAAAAAAAACTAACCAGATAAGAGCTGATTCGAAGCGCTTTGTCTTTCAATTCGGGCTTTATCACCAACTGGTGCTCCTTAATTTTGACTACATCCGAATTCAAAGCTTCTTTTGATTTCTCACTCGGTGACTTGAACATCGACAGAGTACCAACGAACCACGCGTGGTTTTCCTCCAACTTCTTCGCCTGAAATTGAGATATCAAAACCAAATTAGCAGCAGTTGTAACACCAATCGCATACTACGTATATGAAGAGGAAGAGAGATATTACGATGGGTTGAGGGAGGTCATCAGAGAGAGATGCATTCTCAAGGTCGGTGAGAAGAGAGTCAAATGGATCCCACCAGAGAGACGGATCGACGGATTTAGGGTTCGCCATTGAAAGAGCTCAGTGAAAGACCACTTTCAGAGCGCTTAAACCCTAATAAGGGAGAAGAGATGAAAAATTGGAGATGATTTTTAGATTTTAATTTTTATTTTCTCGCGCTTTTCAACCATTGTTTTTTTTTTTTTTAAACAATAATAAATTCATTTTGGGCCATGAATACTATCATTATAAAGGCCTAAAGCCCATTGGATGTTTCTCCTACTCTTCTATGTCATATTTTCGGACGAGAGAGTCGAATGTATTCATATATTGCCAAATTATTGGTTTTGTTACCGTAGATGATTCGACCGTTAAAGAGTACGTATACCAAATTAGTCTCATGCACTTATCTAATGAAAGATTTGCCCTTTTGACCATATCTCCAATGAGTGTTTTTTCCTTATGACAAAAACATGGTTAAGAATATCTCCGAAACACACACGAATGATTTTGTTCTTCCGAAATTTTTTTTTTGACGTTCAAGTTGACATATGTCACATGACTGGACAGAAAATTCGATTTAATGAGAGAAAACGTGGTGATTAGAGCTTAATTTGAGCAAGACTCGGCTCCCATAGTTGAGTTGGAAACAAATATATCATGTATATGTGTCATGGTTTCAAATTGTTAATTACACTGATCACCTTTAGCTGATCATCTCATAATAAAAGAGAAACGTATCATTATCATATTATTGTTGGAAGATTGCTGGGATATATATAAAACAAACAGTCTACACATAGATAACTCAAGCGAGAAAGCCAACAAAAATAAAATAAAACAAAAGAGAATATTAAACATGCAAAGATAATATTAAAAAAGGATTATACATGAGTATACGTATATCTATATATATACGTATTAGTTGATCAAGGGTGTGAAGGCAACGGAGGCCATTTCCCGAACTTGGGGTGGTGAATGTATTTAGGAGGAAGAGGTGGAAACTTAGGAAGCGGTGGAAGTGGCGGACATGGCTTCTTCGGAATCACCACCGGTGGTTTATATACTGGCACCGGTGGAGGGCACGGCTTCTTAGGGATCACAACCGGTGGTTTGTAGATTGGTGGATACTCTATCTTCGGCGGCGGCTCGTAGATTGGAACCGGCGGTGGAAGATCTATCTTCGGCGGCGGCTCGTAGATTGGAACCGGCGGTGGAAGCTCGACCTTTGGCGGCGGCTTGTAAATCGGCGGCTTGTAAACCGGCGGCTTGTAAACCGGCGGTTTGTAAACCGGCGGCTTGTAAACCGGCGGCTTGTAAACCGGCGGCTTGTAAACCGGCGGTTTGTAAACCGGCGGCTTGTAAACCGGCGGCTTGTAAACCGGCGGCTTAGGCGGGCATGGTTTCTTCGGAATCGGCGGTGGCTTGTGTACCGGAACCGGAGGTGGGTGCTCGATCTTTGGCGGCGGCTTGTAAACCGGAACCGGTGGTGGGTGCTCTACCTTCGGCGGGTTAGGCGGACATGGCTTCTTAGGGATCGGCGGAGGAAGCTCTACCTTTGGCGGTGGCTTGTAAACCGGAACCGGAGGTGGGTGCTCTATCTTCGGCGGTTTAGGTGGACAAGGCTTCTTAGGAATCGGTGGTGGAAGTTCCACCTTTGGTGGTGGCTCGTAAACCGGGACAGGTGGTGGAAGTTCCACCTTTGGTGGTGGCTCGTAAACCGGGACAGGTGGTGGAAGTTCCACCTTTGGTGGTGGCTCGTAAACCGGGACAGGTGGTGGAATCTCTTTCTTTGGCGGTGGATCGTAAACTGGAACCGGAGGCGGAACCTCTGCCTTTGGCGGCGGCTCGTAAACCGGAACCGGAGGTGGAACCTCCTCGGGAGGGCTGAATTTAGGTGGACATGGTTTCTTGAATTTAGGGAAAGGTGGAAGTTCCAAAGGTGGAGGTAAAGGGAAAGGATGATCAAAGCCCTTAAAAGGAGGTAACTTAGGCATAGGCCAGAAGAATTTCGAAACGCAAATTTCGGGTGAAAATTTCAGATTTTGTTTGAGACCTAAAACGTGTTTATCCCCGGATTTGGATAAAAACACAATCTTGGTGGATTCAAGGCCATCGTGAGCCGGACAAGGGGTTCCCGCCGCGCTGTGAAGCTGAGCGTAACACTCCTCCTTTAGAGCTCCGTCGTCGGAGACAATGTCATGAGGAATATTAAGATCAAACTTTCCTTTATCGTCAATGTTTCCGGAACCTTTTGTAACAAAATGGCCTTTATTCACCTTACAGTCGATCGTCACTCGGAGTCCTATAACAACAAATAAGATCACACATTGATCAAATAATCACAAATTAATGAACTATATACATTATAAAGGTTATTAATGTGGTTATAAGTTACCTGAAAATGCATGGGGGATTTTGCTCTTGCTCTCGGCGTGACCGACAACTTCGACGACACGAGCGAGTGAGAGAGTCGCTGAAAAGAGAACCAACACAAGAAGGAGGAGGCACGGAACCGAACCTCGAGGTTCGGGTAAGATCCTCATTGGGATTCTCACCCTCTGAGATCTCTGACACACTTCTCTTTCGTCTGTGCTGAAAATATAAAGTATATAAGAAGAAAGAAACTATATGCTATATAGAGTATTAGTGGAGAAGGTGATACGATTATAGTGAGACTTACTCTCGTTTATATAATGGTCTTATCAAAGATTTTTTGAAGATGGATCTATTTATTACTTCCTAATTAACCTTTTTTTACCAACAATAATTGGATTCGGCGATTTCTATTATTTTGTGTCATTTATTTAATGTCATGGTCCATCTCATCGTTTGTTCCTTTCGTTTTTTTCGGCACTTTATGATATTTTTCATGCAAGGTGGTTGAAACAAATTGACTTTTCTTCTTAATACGACAACGGCATTCAAATTTACTTTTTGTTTCCTTCATCAACGTTATTGCACGAGACACATGAGTAAGCTTTTGCCACACGGTACTTTTGATTCGCATATATGGTTAATATTATTGTTATAGAGATTGCAAGATGAACATGCATATATTGTAACTTTTTTTTATATATATTTCACACACACACTCTATAGTTTTATACGAAAAGGAAAATGATTTAATTAGGGCATGTATACGCTCCACCAACCCAAAATTGAAGCGAATCACATTATGGTTAGAAGAGAAACTTAAATGTTTATGGAAAAAAAAAAAGATAGTCACACTACTTGTCGGCTTGTAGTTCTTGTCCACTCCATATTAATTATTTTTACCGGAAAGCCATTAACATGCTAACAAATATTCTTAGTCTTTAGAAATAATTTCGTGTATATATACACACAGTTATGTACGACATGCATGCAGCCATGATCTACCGTTTTAACCAACGAACCGTATATAAATGGAAATAAAATAAAGTAATAAACTAACAAAATTGGTCAGAAAGGAGGCTTGATGTATTGGCATTGGTTAGATGGAGAGAGAAGTTTATAGTTATCATCAGTCTACTTTCACTGAAGTTGGCAAGACCCTTCAATCAAAGCAGCCAGCTCAAAAGCCTACTACCATTTGTTCCTTTTTGGTGAAAATTTTATGTGTAAACGTTTGATTATAAATTTCGTTTTGTTCGAAATGAAAAGAAGACGAAGAACACCTATGAAACACGAAAAACATAGCAACTTGATAACAAGTAAGAACGCATAGCACTTTTATGAATTTAACTATGACCAATAGTTATATATACAAAAAAACTACATATCGCCAGAATTTTCCCTGAAATCTATTACGTATTCTTTTTAAGCAAATTACCGATCAAACTTAAAAATTCAAAACTCTCAATCACTCCTCATGATTGTTTCTCAAATCAACACATCTTATAAAATTGATGCAAAATTACAAATATTTGATGACGCAAAATTGACATGATGCATAATTGCATATATATGGGTGCATGCAATTGCTAGTCCGACTTTCAAAATTGAGAGACGTGATTATAGATATGAAAAAGACTCTTTGTAGTATGGTTTGCGTTTTAGGTGTTACAAACTTACAATGCGAACTAGAAATAAAAATGGAGGACTGCTTTTCCTTTTTTTTAATGGTACTATATGGTTAGTCAAATTATATGTGACAGATATCATTATGTCCATTGCCCTATTAAAGCTCTACCTACTCATCCACGCTCATTAATGGGATGGCTTTGGACAGTTGTACAATAAGAGGCTGAAGTTGAAAGTCATTATATTCATCTTCCGGTGTAATATTTACAGAAGAAATACTTGCATACTGTACACATAATCACCAATAAGGCCCATTTTCTTAAATGTAATAAATAGCGTAATTGTGTAGATCGAGTGTAGTCCATCGGGGCCTATAGCGACTATGCTACCTTTGAAAAAATAAATTTATGATCTTTAATTTAAGCAAAAATAGATGTTTTATTATGTAAGATTTTTTTTCCAATATATAGAGCTTAGTTTTTTCTTTTATTTTCTGCATTTGCTTTATGTCTACTCTTATAATGTATATTAATATAATTTATTATTTGGAAAACACAATTAGCAAAAGAAAATTACAAAATGTTTACGTAAACGAAAAAATGTTTTTTTTTTACATTTTCAGTTATACTCCTTTATATGAAGATAACAAGTTCATATTTGAGTTTAAACCAATCAATGTAATACCAATTCTAAAAGAATAATCAGATTTAAAATATAGAAAGCACACATGGACTTTTAGTAAGGATATCTAATTCAAATCATGTAATCGACGTTGAAAAGATGTACCACTAGACACAATCGTATATATAATTAAGAAAGATAAACTATATCTTAGGTAGCAATAAAAGTAGGTAGAAAAAAAGTAGCAACAAAATAAAAGATCTTAGATTGGGGCAACCAAGAACATAGTCCCACATGGTGTAAGTTTTGCGATATTATTTTTGTTAGGTGATATGCGATAAATATGTGAACTGTATGTGGTTCCACATTGATTAAATCGAACATTGTTTTATGTATAAAAAAGTTATTTTTTCCCCATAAATATTAGACGTACGTAAAATATCCCGACTAATCCAGATCTGGATGTTGACATATTCTCTGAGCATACAACTGCATTGTTTATATAAACTCGCAGAGATATATTGAATATAAAGGACCCATGGACTAAGAGATTTTTACTACTTCTAGAAGTAAACACAAAGGTTGATGTCCAATTAATTGTACGGAGGGTTTGAAATGAAGTGAGAATGTGAACATACAATATAAATTGTACTTAGGTCTAACAAAAGTAAAACAATCTGGAGACATCTCATCGGTTAGTTTCTCAATTGGTCTCTGACAATGTCACCACGGGTGCAATGAATTCGAATAGATGAATACCCAAATCGAAGCTATACCTAAGAGACAATGAGGCTTGACAAATGTTATATTTCGATGGGACAAAGAGAGTTATAATTTTTGGTGTTTGTTCAATGAGAAAATCGCAAATATGAAGAAAAACAAATTGGGAATTTCGGAGTGCTAGATTTTGGAGTTTTGTAACGACAACAAGAACCCTGACCCTAGTGACAACAAACCCAATAACCGACGGGCTTGGACTACTACGCAAAGCAGTGACGACTGGTGTAAGTGTGGTAGAGCGCAAATATACAAATATATTTAATTTTTATACGAGGACAGAGCTGACCCTGACAATTATAAGTTACAACTGGAAATTTTTTTTTTGGACAATTATATGTTAATTTTTAAAATACATGAAAATATAAAATTCACTTAATATCTTGCATGACTCACATATAAAATCTTACACATAATTTGTAGGTATGTGAGTCATGCAAGATATTAAGGAAATAATGGTAGAGAAAGTTAACTCTAAAATGAGAGGAGGAATTTATTGTTTTCCTTGTTTATATCTAGAAAGGTAGTTAAAAGACCAATTATTGTTTCTATTTTACAAAAATTTTGAAGAATATGTTTTTTTGCTTTCTCTTGTTTTAAAATTATAACAGTTCCTTTTTTGTGATTTTTCTATAAATAATTATTTTCTTTATTTATTCTGTATATAAGAAAAAAAAACTGAGAGTAATATTGAATACTTTTTTTTCAACTTATATATATATATATATATAGAGAGAGAGAGAGAGATTGTAAGAAAAACTTCTTATATAAAATTAATACAATGAAACATAACATATTCAAATCTTTTTATTCAATCACGTAACTAAACTTGTTTGTAAAGTCTTTAAATCATTATTATTATTATTATTTGTAATAGAGAAAAATCTTTTCAATCTCATCAGTAATTCTACAACAATTTGCAAACTCAATTTAAATCCTAACACCCAATAAATGTTTTAAGCAAAAGTGTCCTCACGATCGAGGTCACCATCCTCCTCCATGCTGCTGAACTCGAGGAAATGAGCTAGTCGATGGTCTTGGTGATAATACTCCTTCGGGGTTCCGAGTTTCAGGCTGTGTTTCATGCTCATTGTGTGCTTCACTCCCATGAAGTTGTAGTTCCAGGGTCCGTTCTCAGGAACCTATCATTCAACAATGTGTCTCATTTCAATACTATATAATAAAAAATATCAAGCAAGGTCAAAACACAACAATTAAGGGTTACTGTGTGTTCTCACCATGTAGAACCCGAAGAAGCGGTCACTCAAGAGCATCTGAACCTTCTCGTAGTGGGTGGGAAGGTAACCGTGGGGATTGTTGTCTGTGTCTTTGTTCAGCCATCCCCATTCATATCCGCAGAGCCGTGCCAAGAACTTTTAAAGCCGCAAGCGAAAGAGAAGCTAAAATAATATTCGTTTACATGTAATATTATAAAATAATACAAAATAATTTTTTTGAAAGTTTTGTATGTTGAAATAAAAGTTTACAATCCATATATAATTTTAGTTATGTTATGTTTTTTTTTTTGTCAACGTTATATGTTTATACAAAAATATAGTCTATTATATATTTAAAATATTTAAGTGTAAATGAAAAAAAAAAGATAAACAATACTAGATAAAGAAGCTGGTCAAACAAGAAAAGAATCAATATGGTGAAAGCAGAGAATAATAGTTGTGTAAAATGCAAGGAACAAAAAATTAAAAGATTTAGAAGAAATATATGTAATTACTTAATTGACTTTAAACTCTGAAGTTTGATAAAAAATAAACTTTGAGATATAGGATTGGAATATCGGTGGTGTTCTAAATACACGAGAAAGAAAAACTTTTACCATAGACTATATAAGAATTATATATGTAAACAATAAGTATGCCCTTTAATATTATATAAAAATTAAGTGTCCTAGGCGAATGTTTCATTTTTTCTTTAGTAGGTACGGGCCTGCATATCCGGTTTGCGTCAGCTTGTATGATGTCAAAGAGCATGAGCTCGGAGTGAAACTGCATGTCATGATGATGCATTTTTCTCCGTCCCATTTCTTGTTATTCTCCAGAACACGGGAGTGAGAGGTCACATCCTATAGCAAACCAGAACAAAATCAGTTGTTGAGTGTAACATCTGTAATACGGAAAGAACGTATATATATATATATATATGCATACCTTTGGTGACAACTGAGGAAGCTCGTTAGGCTGTGTGTGCATCCATCCCATGGGCTCTAGATCATCCAAGAAATCATGCTCTGGAAGATATGACGGCAGGTGAACTTGCTGGTGAGTTCCCCATTGCGGCCCCATCACAACACAGCGGATTTCCTTCACTTGGGGATTATCTGGGGGACTCATCCCATATAAGTATCCAACAATTTGAGTTCGAAGATCCGCTATGCATATGAACTTCTTCAATATGTTCTTTGGCATAATGTAGGTGTATCCGGTTTCCTGGGAACAGCAAACAAATACGTTTTAGGGCCGCTTTACTTATTAATTTGGATAACCGAGTCTGAGCGAATTTAATTTGACTTCGTACCTTTATGTCGTCTGAGTTTACGTAGATGTGGTTGAACCTGAGGTAGAGGTTAGTAGCTGAAGTTGCGCGCACACGCCAGTCTGTTTTGGAACCGAATGCAGATTGCTCGTACGGACTAATGGTGATGCTAATCAGCTCATCACCATGAACATTTGTGAATATTGTTGTGATTGTAGTAAGCTGGCTCGCTTCCTTTGCCTGTAGCAGGAAACATATTTTTTTTAGGGTAACCAATAAAAATCTTATCTCTAAATGTCCTGTTTCTATAACCCTTGAGAGAAGTGGCAGTTACAGGTATCTGTCTCTCAATCTCAGCTATCTGTTGCCTCTGCTGAGACGGTGGAGTAATCTCCGCTCCAAGTATTATATCTCTGATCTCTGACTGCGTCAGAGCTGACGTATTCATGTTTTTCTTCTTCGCGTAGTCAGAAAGGATGAGATCTCTAAGAGCCACCTCCACCTGAATATAACAGTGAATCATCAGATGATAATCAGGAAGGAGGAAAACATCTCTCGCAAATTCACAAATGCACATACACAAAAGAAGAGAGAGAGACAGAGAGAGAGAGAGAGAGAGAGAGATTATTCACCAACCTGAGCCATGTAAACAGGCTCCACAACCCATGGTACATCGTTCACAAATGTAATAGCTTCAGTGATGTGGTAAGACCTTCACGTCCCTAACCTGGAAGCTATCTGAGTTTAAAATTTTGAACAGAGCATAAGAACAAGTAAAGCTAGGAAAATAGAGATCAGTGAAACTAAATGAGTACCTGCTCCCAGGGCATAGGCATATTCTCAAGGAGCTTGAAAGCTGTTGAGGGACGAACTTAAGTGCTCCAAGATATACACGTTTATCAAGACGATGTTTCTTAGATGACATATCACCATGATCCCTGAATCAGAACGCAGCGTCAATTTCAATCTAAGTAAACCAAAACCTAAGCATAAAAAGAAATTGGGAAATCGTTCCCAAGCAGGATCAGATTCGTTCCCCAGCTAACTGGATTTCGAAATCCAAAGTGAAAAAAATAAAAAAATAGAAGAAACTCGCCTGATGATCTTCCTAACGTGCTCAGGTGGCATGTCTTCCTTCTGAGTTTCCACGAACCCGAACTTCCTCTTCTCACCGTACCGTTTGGAATTTAGTTGCATCCATTTTCTGGCCTTCTTCTCAAGCTTCGCCTCCGACTCCTTAGGGGTAGGTTTAGTCGGAGGATTCCGATTAGAAGGCGGTGGAAGCGCCGCGTAAGAAGGATGATCAGGGGGCGGTGCCGGTGTCTGCATCCTCGAACCGTCGGTACCAGTAGAGCTAAGGGCGAACCATCGTTGTTCCACATACCTTCAGATTTCAAATCCAAAGGCCCATCAAAATCGCTGAGGAGAAAAATCCTAAAACCTCCGTCCGAGCCTTGATGGGCACGAAAATCCCTAAATCACCCATCGTCGAGTGAAAAAATACTAAAAAAGGCAGTTAGTTATTCGAACCCTTTGAGCAAAATAACTGGGCCTTTTAATATCTGAAATTGGGCTGGATATATGTGCACATAGCACTTAACAGTTATAATTTGTAATGGAGAACCTTCAATTTTATTTGGTCATCAGTCACGATTGCGAGATTTAATTAATCCGTCATATGCCCTTTTTTGGTGGTTTAAAAATGGAAAAATGATTTCTAACTACACAGACTATGAGACGCTACATAACTACACATACGAACTATCGAAATGTCATTTTAACTACACCAAAAAACAAATAATGCATAGTGACATACACAAAGAATTAGAAAATAGGTTGCAAACTTCATTTCGGTCATTTATCATTAAATTTTGATAATTGAAGGTTTATAATGTAATTAAAATAGATTGAACCAACACCAAAATAATTAAACCGACCAGACCCTGACCAACGTGACTCTCTAAGTAAACCGACCCAAAACATTAATAAAGACCCGACCCGATCCTCTAAATAACCCAACCCGAGATGTTTCTCTAAGTATCACAATGACATTCTAAAAACAGAGTTGGGGGTTTTCAATTTATGGTTCTTATCGATGGGAGAAAACGAAACTGAACCAAATTCCAATCAAATTGATGGTAGTGAGTGGCTGTATTCACCGAAATCAAACAATCAAAGAATGTCTGGGTTGAATTTCGAGTTGCCGAGGTATGTTACATAATTTTTTTGGGTTTTGTCTTACACTTGTTTTGCATATTCGGGTTTTGTTTGACGTTGTCGTCGTCGTAGTGTTTGATGACGTTGTTGTAGTGTTTGATGAATTGTTAGTTTAAAATTACAATTGTTATGTCGATATGTCTTGTGTGAATTGTGTCCAACTTTCTTTTAAAAAAAATTGTAAACTAATAGCACACCAAGTGCTCGAGAAAATGCTTAAATTTTTTTTTGTTCTAAGCTTTTTTTTTTTATGATTCTAAACTATAGTTTCTATGGTGTAGTGACAAAGTCTTGGTGAAAGTTAATTGTTATCCTTCGGGAGAGTTCAAAGAGGAAAATGGCCAGTTGAATTTTGTAAATGGTGAGGTAGTTGTCTTTGAAGTTGATTCAGTAACCATATTGGAAGATGTGATCATGAAGTTGATGCATAAAGTTCCATTGGGGAAAATGTGGTACAAGCTACCATATGAAGACTGTGGAGATAGAAAGCCTCTGTGGGAAAACATGGATGCTAATAAAAGAAAGATGAAGGTAGCTGGACGTTGGATGAGAGAAGTAGACATCTTCATTGAAAAATCACTTCAGGCTGAAAATGGTATAAGGGAGACTGTAACTAGTAAGGAGGTTGAGGCTGAAGTTGGATTAATGGAGAATATATGTGCTAAGGAGGTTTAGGCTGAGATTGGTTCAAAGTCAAGATCATCTAGTAAGGATAAAGGTAAACCAGTTTCGGCTAAGGTAAATGAAGAAGAGGGTGAAGATGAGTCTGACGATGAAGATTATGATGGTAATGGGGAAGAAAGTGATAGTGAGGAATCTGATGATGATTGTAAGGACACAGATGATGATGATGCTGCTGAAGAGGTTGTTGAAGAAGATTTAGAGGTTTTTAATAATCAGAATTATGATGATCAAATTCTGGATGAGGATGAAGTGTAACCTGATACATAAGATTCATCAGGTGATGAAGAGGAACAAGCTGAAAGACAAACTAGAGTTGGCTTACCCGATGGTGTGTTTAGTTTAAGACAGACCTTCTTTAGTGGAGCTGATTTCAAGAAGCATATCATTACTTATATACTGAAGACAAGGCGCAATGTGGTATTTGATAGATGGGAGAAAGAAAAACTTGGAGCTAAATGCGCTGGAAAAAGGTGTGGATGGCGCATATACTGCTCTGTGGAGAATCCAATCAAAAAGTGGATGGTGAAAGTTTATTACGATAAGCATACATGTCATCCAACTGGAAAATGTAAACTCATTAAAAGTCCATCATTGCTAATCTCATATTAGAAGACTTAAGGAGAGATCCAGAGATGTCAGCTCCAGAGATCAGGGAAGAGATGAAGAAAAGATACAACATTATCATATCGGTGCCGCAATCTCGATGTGCTAGAAGGTTGGCTTTTGATATGTTACAAGCTGAGTGTAATGAACAATTTACACGATTAAGAGACTATGAGCTGCATCTTCTATAATAAGTTTCTGAATTGTTTTGTAGTAGTGTTTATGAATATGTTGTAGTAATATGTTTTTATGTTGTCACAGTACAAACATTGGTACAATGGTGGAGATCAACACTACTAGAAAGTCAAATGGAGCATTGGCTTTTGACAGAATGTACATTTGTTTTGATGCATTGAAGGTTGCGTGGAAGCAATATTGTAGGCCTATTATTCGTTTGGATGGAACCTTTATGAAGAATTCACTGCAGCGAATGTTGTTAACTGCTATTGAAAGAGACCCTAACAACCAGGTTTACCCAATAGCTTGGGCTGCGGTTTTGGGTGAGAACAATCCTAATTGGCTATGGTTTACTTATAGGCTGAAGGTTGATTTGCAGTTGGCCTTAGATAAACAGCTTACTATCATCTCAGATATGCATAGAGGCTTGATACATGGGATTTCAGTGAAGTTACCAATGGCAGAACATTGAGTTTGTGCTAGACATATATATTCCAACCTCAAGAAGAATCATAAAAGTGATTCACTGAAACCACTGTTTTGGCGTGTGGCTAGCAGTTACAATGTGGCTGATTTTGAAAATAACTTGGCTACATTTAGAGAGTTTGATCCAAAGGCTTGTGATGATCTTTTGAAGAAGGATCATCGTACTTGGTGTAAAGCTTTTTTATTAGGGTTGGTGCTTGTTGTGCTGATACTCATAACAACTTAACAGAGTCATTCAATAGGACATTGAAGATAGCAAGGAAAAAACCATTTGTGCAAATGTTGGAGCTAATACGAAGAGATGCAATGCAAAGAATTGCAAATCGGTCTAAGACTGTAAATAAGGAGAATGGTAGATTCACTCCTAAAGCAAGAAAGGAGGTGGCTAAATCATGTGATGAAGCTCATAATTGTTATTCAATTTTAAGCACAGGTGGTCAGTTTGAGATAGTTGAATGTGGAATTGGTTATAGTGTGAGTTTGACTCAGCATACTTGTGCATGCTGGAAATGGGATTTGACAGGAATCCCTTGTCGTCATGCAGTGTGTGCTATCAAAGAGCATGATAAAGAGGTTGAGGACTATATTTCAGATGCATACTTGACATCAACTTGGCAAGGGGTGTATCATAAAGGTTTGTCGCCTGTTAATGGTTCAAAATTTTGGAAAGTTTCTGGTGAAGAACGCATTGATGCACCTCCTTATAAACGACCTCCAGGAAGACCTAAAAGAAAAGCAAGGATAAAAGGAAAGCACGAATCTCCAAAGAAGAATAAGAACAAGGTTGGTCGTAAAGGAAGAGTGCCTCATTGTGGTCTATGCGGTGGTGAAGGACACAACTCAAGAAAGTGTCCTCATGAGGTAAGTATATACTTCATATTCTGATAGCTAGTTTGTTGTGATGTTTGGTAACTGAAATGGTTTTGTTTAGACTGTTTTTTTGGTTTGTTATAAGACTAGATATTTTGGTTACGAAATTGGTAACTTAAATTGTGTTGTCTTGACTGTATTAATGTTTTGGCAGTATGAAGAGAGTAGGGCAAAGAGAAGGCGAGTCAGTGTGGAAGCTAAGAAAGCTCAAGTGGAAGACATTTCATCAACTGCACCTCCTGCAAGCCAACTCGGATTCTATGACTAATTAGAGATGAGATGATTTTTTGGGATGTGTAATCTATGAACCTATTTGGTCAGGTTAATTTTCGGATGTAACCTATGATACTTTGGCTAGGTTTAATCCAGATACTAATCGATTATGTTCAAAATTATGCAAGTTTAAAGCCTTATCATTTTGATTTATGAGTTTGAAAATATAAAATTGTTACGTTTGATCACTTTTTGAAATGCAATTTGGTTGGGTTTTTTTAATGTTATTGGTTCAGCTTTTTTTCATGTTATTAAGTCGTTCATAGTACTCGAGTCGGATATTTTCTAAAGTTTTTGGGTCGGTTTACTTTGAGAGTCGGGTCGGTCGGGTTTCTACATATTAAGTCGGGGTCTGGTCGGTTTAATTATTTTAGTCTTGGTTCAATACATTATAAACCCTCAATTATCAAAATTTAATGATAAATGGCCGAAATGAGGTTTGCAACATATTTTCTAATTCTTTGTGTATGTCACTATACATTATTTGTTTTTTGGTGTAGTTAAAATGACATTTCGATAGTTTGTATGTGTAGTTATGTAGCGTCTCATAGTCTGTGTAGTTAGGAATCATTTTTCTTTTAAAAATCTGTTATGTCTATGCCGAGAATATATTCGGTTCTAACAACTATACCAATCATGAAACCGTTCTGTACCGTTTGCCTACTTCTACAATTTTCGTACCCGTTGCGTGTAAATCAGCGGAGCCGAAACCCAACTCATATAATTATTTATATAGATAACAACTCATATAATATTAGAATTAATATACTATAAAAAATCAGAAACTAAAACATAAAACATCTCTTATGAAAAGTAAGATTCATTTATTATACATATGACCTTTTTACAATTGAATAAATTAAATATGTCAATATCTTTTGAGATTTTGACATGTCATTTGATATTATATGAAATTATTATTTTATGATTTTTGTTGTTTAGGAAAAAATTACATATATATATATATATCTGTTTATATTTATATTTATAATATCAACTTTATTATATATATATATAATTTGTTTTCGAAATAAATAAGATTTAAACATGTGTCAATAAAAAAGTTATTTGATATAAGATAAAAAAATGCAGTTCTTATAATATTAATTTGGGAAAAATGTCATAAAAAACACGAATTGTGCATTTTTGTTGAAAAAAACACGAACTCTTCACCTGATGAATTAAATATCCACTTTTATGTTGACTTTCAATTAAATCGTCAAGTCTTGTTGACTTCGCCAATTGAGGCACAATATTAACTGGCTAAACGGAGCAACCAGACGGGGTTATGTGTCCGTTTATTAGATCCGTTAATAAGCAAATCGACATCGTTTTTAATAATCCGGAGAAAACCTCCAAATCGATTTCTCTCTTCTTCTTCGAATTGCTCTCTTCATCTTCGATTTCAGAACCCTAGAACTTCAAAAATCAAAATCATTTCGATTTCTTTTCAATTCGTCTTGATTTTTTTTTCAATTCTTTTTGATTTCTTTTCAATTCCTCTTGATTTCTTCTTCCGATTCCGATGAGTTATAGCTCCGAGACATCGGTGGTACTCGGTGACCGTGGAGTGCCGTCGAAGTGTGTATGTGGAGCAGATGTGAGGATCTTTACATCGAAAACTCAAGAGAATCCTGGCCGACCGTTCTTCCGTTGTTTAAGCAAAAGAGATGCAAGCTCGTGGACAAGCAAGAGAGATGTAAGTAGTCATTGGTTGTTAATGTTGTTTATGTGTGTAATGGTAATTAATGTTGTTTGTTTATTCAATAGGGTCACTTGTTTAAGTGGGTCGAGGATGCTGTGTATGAGGAAGTTGAAGATGCATTACCAAAACTAGGAATCATGGCAAATGAGATTGCCAAAGCCAAATCCGAGGTTAATGAGTTCATGTTGGTATACAAGAATTGAAAGAAGATGCAATGTGGAGCAAAATGGAAATCCGCAAGTTGAAAGTGTTGTTGAAAATGTGTTTTTTGTGGCTTTGTTTAATGAAAATTGTCATTGCTTACCTAATGGTTGGTAAAGCAAAGCAAACAAAGTTTGTTCTCGGTTATTAGTAAGGAGTGTTCAAGTGTGTGTTTGTTTTGTTAAGTGCATCTACTTTATCTTTTGTTGGTTTGTATGTTTGATAATGAAATCGAATTTTGTTATGTTTGGTATGTTTCAAAGAGCCAGACATAACAAAAGACATTGAAAAAACATAACATTGAGACAACACTCGGGTTTGTTCACATAACATAAGACACTACCCATATTTAGATAACAAAAGAGACAAAACCCATGTTCTGAAACAAACCAAAAACAACAATTCAACATTTTTGTTCTGAAACAAACTTAAAAACCGCCACATACATGAATTGCAGGTCCTGAAACACACTAAAAACTTACCATGTCCTGGTCCTACATATCATCAATGTCATACATCCTAGCTTGAGCATTCAAACCATGATCTCCAGCCTCCTACTCCTTGTTGCCTCTGTGTTGCTTGAGAGGTTTCCCACTGTGGTGCTTGCGTCTGTGGTGTTGGCTTCCTCTGTGGTGTTGGCCTCCTCTGTGGTGCTTGCCTTTGTGGTGCTTGCCTCTGTGATCTTTGAGAGGCTTGTGATCCTCTCTGTGAAACTCCATGTGACCTTCCTTCTGAAGCTCCCTGTGATCCTTGAGAGGCTTGTGATCCTTTCCATGCTTGTCCTTGACCAAATAATACATTCCTTGGTTCCTGTTTCAAAGAAGTATTAGTCATCACATAGTATTAAGCATCATGATTAGAAAAGAAGAAAGCATCAAACCTGATCATTTTTTGGTCTTCCTCTTGATCTTTTAGGTTGATCTTCAACAGTCGGATTTGTACAAAATAACCTATTGTGTCCTTCTTGTTTGCAGTTTCTACATGTCATGACTTTGTTCTTGCATGACAATCTAGTGTTGTTTGATGAAGAGTTAGTTTCATACCATCCTATCCTCCTAGCATGGTTATTTGGTCTACCAAGATTGGCTTTTCTCCATGATGGTGGCAAGACTCCTAATATATTCATCCTAGGCCATTCCATCTGACCTTGGTCATGCTCAATACCATTTTTATAGGGTTGCTGCCACATTTTTATCGTGTAGCAGTCACTGAAATAATCTTCAATTTTCTGCAGCATGAACACATGGAATACCAGTCATCTGCCACTTAATGCATCCATATGTACGCTCATTCATATCCACAAAATAAGACACATCATTCAACTCTACCTCATGTTTATTGTGCCTAGCCATGTTTCTGATGCAAAACTGTGACCCTTCTATCATTTTTTCTATCTCCAAATGTGTTCTCTTTGTGAATCTTGTCTAATCTCCCAGCAATGATATGCCTCTTCTCATTCCGCACCATACACTGTCTCCTAATATCTTCAAGCATTTCCAGTAAGAGTTTCTTCCTAGCTTGGCGTATGGTTCTATTAAAAGACTCACTTAGGTTGTTCAAGTTATCATTGCAACATGTACCTATTCTGAAGAAAGCTCTAGACCATGTAATCAGATTGGTGCTTAGTAGAGAAACATAAGCACCTGGATTATATTTCTGCAATGCTTCCATATTTGCAGCATATTGTCCTTTGGTGTAGCTGCGTGCAATCTTCCAGAACATGTGTTGTAGTTGTTTATCATGACTATCTCTCTTCTAATTCTCCATAATATTTTTGGCACACTGACGATGCTCAGATTGTGGGAGAATGTTGTGGATTGCTTTCACAAGACCCTGCAAAAGATAGCACACCCTATTAGATGATTGATGAAAACATATATAGGTCATATTATTATTACAAAAACTTACTACTAACCGATTGTTTGGCAGATATGATAGCTATCTTTCTTCCATCCTCAAGGTCTAAAGTAGCAGAGAACAACCACACAAACCAATCCTAATTTTCATCATTCTCTATCTCAACCACTGCCCAAACAATTGGCACTATCCTATTGTCTCCATCTCTTCCGACTGTAGCCAAGAGATGTCCCTTGATGTCCCATTTCAAAAATGTCCATCTATTCCTATGATGGGTCTACATGTATGTTTCCAAGCATCCTTTTGCGATTTAAAACACATAAATAGACGATAAAATCTTTGTAAGCTTTCAATTGTTGGCCATGGGATAGTCTCAATCCCAAAGATTGTGTTGGTTTATGATTCAACCTTGATGAATTCATGACATAAGAAGAAGAGTCAGCTTTTGCTAAGTTTGTCAAAGACTCTAGAATGTCTACTATCAATTGGTCAAGCTTGTAAAACACATGTTGTCAAGTTTTTTGGCAAAGTGTGAAGACATTAAGAGTTTGTTCAAACACAAACTCTGACCTTTTTTTTACTATAAAAACAGAAGCTTTGTATCTAGTTAAGATAAGCCTCTTTCGAGAGCTTCAAGGCCAGCTTATACATAGAGAGAAAGCTGGAGAGAGATAGAGTTTTATCTCTGATTCTAAGCTTAGTTCTTAGGTCTTCTTCTTCCTAAGTTAAGCTTGTGTAATCTCAAGTTTTGGGTTTAAACCTAGAGAGGGATGGTGAGTGATCTTCTTGTTATAACAAACTATGTAATCTCTTGTTAATAGTGGAAGTTGTGGGAGACGGTTCCCACCCGAGACGTACCGGTTAGAGGCCAGAAACTCGGTGATCAAACTCTCGGTGTTGTTTACTTTTATATTGTTTAATCTGTTGAATCATGAGTTAGATTGAGCTATCTAAATGAAGCGATCTTAATAACTGGTATCAGAGCACATGCTCTTTGATTCAAGGATTCAACGGCACTAACGCTAGCTCACAGAACAAAGAACACGGGTGTTCTTGTTCGGCGTGTACCTTCGAAACTGTTGAGGAAAATTTCAGCAGAGGACAAAGTCACGGAGGCTCAAGAATTGGAGAATCCAAAGGTGGAAGCGGTTTAAGTCTCTAGAAGGAACAATCAAAAACTGTGTAGATTGTTGGAAGCAATCGCCGGAGTTATGTCTCTCTTTTCTTTTATCATGAAGAAAAGAAGAAGAGAATATGGGCCATGATAGGTCTGGTCTAAACACTTGACTTAAGGAAGCATGAAGCATAGGAGTTCTTGGGCCAAAATTCTTCTAAGCCCAAAAATTAAAGGTCTCGTTACAAGGAAGAAACGAGAAGAGAGAAGGAAAAGGCAGAAATAAGAGATCGTGAGATTCAATGGGGAATCTCATAGTTTAAGCTCGTGAGATTTCTTTTTTGGCGGTGAACCTCATCGGTAAATTTTCTATTTCAAGGAAGATTTAATCAATCTTTAGAGGTATTAGTTATGGTTCCATTGCGATTCTTGAGAGAGAGATGAGACAAGAGACATAAGTATATGGGATTTGCAGAGGAACCGTTGGTCGGATTCGCCAGAAAAGCTTAATTGGAGAAGAGATGGAGTTCATCAAGTGAAACGATTTCGAGATTAAAGTTGAGTCTCAAAATCTCAGGGATTTAAAAGGAACCTAATCTCTAATTGTTGCAACAACACGAGGAAGAAAGAGATTAGAGAGTACCTGAGCTGAACGGTGACAGCGTGATTCGCTAGTGAAGACAGAACAGGTCGGAGAAGAGGCATAGATAAGAGACAAAGTTGATGTCTCGGGTTCTTCAAATAAAATCACCGTTGGAAAGAGAGATAATCACCAAAGAGAGAGGAGATTGAATATAAAGGTGATTGAGGTTGCGTTGTGGTTATTGGAGAAGGCAAAGGTGGTTCTCGTTTCTCTTGTTGTCGAGAAACGATTGAAAGAGACAAAGGAAATGACTAGGCCCAAGGTGGAGTTTGTAAGTTTATGGGCTCAGTCATTTAGTCTCAGGCCCAATCCGAGTTAAAGCTCCAAAATATTTCAGTCGGACCAATTTCAGCTTAAGCCCACTCCATGTTAAATCTGCAACAACGAGAGGCATCGAGTCCACAGGTGGAGGCGGTTCAGATCGGCGGCGAATATAGACAATCACCGGATAGGATAGAGCAGGACGCCGGAGTTGATTGCTGGCGATGATGGTGGTCGGTTTCGCCGGAGTAACCACCAGAAGTGGCAGAGGATGATTCAAAAAAAATGAAATCAGTGATTAGTTTCAGTCGTCGCCCTAGATGGAGGAAGAGATCGCCGGAGTTGATCACCAGAGGAGATGCCGATCCGGTGACGTTTTGGCTTCACGAAAGAAGGAAGAGAAGAGTTCGATTTTGGGTTGGGCTGGTTAAAGACAAAAAACATATAGAGAGGCTTTGTGGGCTGAAATTGACTTAAAGCCCAAGGTGGGATTTGTTGTTGGAAAAACAACAAAAATGGGCTTTAATGGGCTAGTAAAATTGACATGAAAAATTGGTCTGTGTTGAAGCTTGTTAAGGAACAGAGGGTTTCAAGAATTGATCGGAAGCTTCTAGTCATGTGTAGATCCCTCACTTGTAAATCTGATAGGGAGAAATCAGAAATATCAATGGTTTCAAGGTTCATGTGATCAAGTCGCGTCTGCAAAATCTTGAATTAAGAGTTTCACGGCTTGAAGAGGTTCAGTTTGGCAGTGGAGTCGAAGGTGGAGCTGTTGTCGGAGATCAATTTGCTCACTGGAAATCACATTGAGATTCTCGTCGGAGGAGGAAGTGACGATTAGAGAAGAAGAAAAGAGTTTCAGTGAAGAAATTCATCAGGAGAAATGATTTCAAGTTTATGAAATCGGGAAATATTAGCTCTTAGGTAAAATAGCAGATGAAGATGTCTAAAGGTTCAAGCATTTCAGGTTGCAACCAGGGTTAAACGGTAAGCTTTCGAAGCTTTGTTTTATTGCTTGATGATGGTGAAGACATCTCGATATTAGTTGCAGGGTTTGAGCAATTTCTTTGTAAAAAACTGAGTATTGGCAACTGAAATGGAATCCAAGATAGGATCAGAATGCAAAGGGTAAAGGCTGCGACGGGAAAGGAGAACAATCAAAGTTTTGGGTCCCCTATTTGCATCTTAAGAAGGTCTGGTGGATGAATTTTCAAAAGGTTTCACTTGCAAGGAGTTCAAGTGAATGGTTATTGGTAGGCACACCTAAAGAAAGCTCATGAGTATATGGTGAAGATTCAGTTTGATCTAAGGCTTAAGATGCGAGTGCTAAAGATAGGTGGAGTTTTGCACACATGTGAATGAAATGCAAGGTACGTTTACAGCAAAAAGTTAAGGGCTGTAACAAGTAGGTGTCTCAATAACACCACATGGTCGTGGAGGTGAGACAAAGAAGCTGACAATGGTTCGAATCTGTTGGTGGGATGGTTATGTTTATGCAGAAGAGTTTGAATAAAATATTGAGCAAAGATTTTTGTTTCGAAAGTCTGCCTAGCCAGGTGGAGTTAGGCGGCGGGTTCTGTTGGCGACAACTGCGGTGAAAAGAGATGCTCTAATAAAGTGTGTTCAGACAAGTTATTGAGCAAGTCAAAGACGGTTTCAGAAAGAAGCAAGCGTGATTTGTGGTATTTTATGTGCTGGAAATAGAAGTTGTTGTTTTGTTGGAACAACAAGACAATGCAGCCTTACAAGTAAAAGTGCCAAGACATTGTATCGAAAGTCTTCATATCAATGGATGTTAGGCGGCATGTTCTGTTGAGTAAAAAAAAAAAACAGCGGTATAAGAAGGGTACAAGTTAGCTTTGCTAGCGGAGAGGTCAAAGTTATGATCTCTGGGTTGATGTGAAGATTGACTTATGGTCAACTGAAGTTCCATAATCAGAATATGAAGATTTTTCAAGATAAAACAAGCAATCTAAAAATTTCAGAAGGTTTACAAGAATCTGGAAAAAACAAGAAGCTCTTGTCTCAGGTGGAGTAAACAAGGTTATCGGTGATCATATTAGTTGATTGAAGTCTGAAATTGATGTATCAAGACTTATGGGTTTTTGCAGCTGGTTCAAGGGAATTTTTTTTGTCAATAAGGATATGTATAACATGATGTTTGAACCAAACTTTTGTGTCGAAAATCTGTCCAGCAATGTGTTAGTTGGATGGCGTGTTCTGTTAAATAACAGCGGTACAAGAGGTGTTCATGGCTGATATGGTAAACAGAGTAGATAATCATAACTGCTTCAGGTTTGAAGCATATATGTTTCAAAATTTTGACACACAAAGTTCAAGAAATTTACTAGTAAGTGAATCAAGTTGCAGAGTTACAAAGATAAACATAACTATGAAGGAAACAAGAGATCAATGATGAGTTGAGCTTGACACAAGAAGTGTAGCAGCTGGATATGCAACTATAGAAGACAAAGAAGTGTTGATAGCCTAGAGCTAATTAAGTCTTTTGTCGGGTCATTGATGGTGTAATGGATTATGGTGATTAATCTACTAAGGTGTTTGTGTAAGTTCAAACTTATGCAGATTTAAAGAAGATCAATGTGTCAAGTATAGAGCCGGATGTCAATGGTTATAAGGGACAACTCACAAGGAAATTTCAAGCTTGAATTAAGGTGGAGATTGTTGGTTTATGATTCAACCTTGATGAATTCATGACATAAGAAGAAGAGTCAGCTTTTGCTAAGTTTGTCAAAGACTCTAGAAAGTTTACTATCAATTGGTCAAGCTTGTAAAGCACATGTTGTCAAGTTTTTCAGCAAAGTGTGAAGACATTAAGAGTTTGTTCAAACACAAACTCTGACCTTTTTTTTAATATAAAAACAGAAGCTTTGTATCTAGTTAAGATAAGCCTCTTTCGAGAGCTTCAAGGCCAGCTTATACATAGAGAGAAAGCTGGAGAGAGATAGAGTTTTATCTCTGATTCTAAGCTTAGTTCTTAGGTCTTCTTCTTCCTAAGTTAAGCTTGTGTAATCTCAAGTTTTGGGTTTAAACCTAGAGAGGGATGGTGAGTGATCTTCTTGTTATAACAAACTATGTAATCTCTTGTTAATAGTGGAAGTTGTTTGAGACGGTTCCCACCCGAGACGTACCGGTTAGAGGCCGGGAACTCGGTGATCAAACTCTCGGTGTTGTTTACTTTTATATCGTTTAACCTGTTGAATCATGAGTTAGATCGAGCTATCTAAATGAAGCGATCTTAACAGATTGAACCTGGATTTGGTATAAAAATCTTTGCTGGATAATCCTATATCCGTGAAAAATGTTCTTGATGACCAGCACTTGCTTCTCGCCTACGTCTTGACTTTGCCTTAGAACATTGTTCTTCACTAACTTCCATATTGTATTCTCTCTTAATCTCTGCAGCCATCTCTTGTTTGGTGATCCTTGGATTTTTTTCAACCTCTCCGCAAACAACCAAGCTATCGTTCCTTGCTTTAACATGTGAGTGTAACCTGATCGCACACATATATGCTTACTCTCGAACACCTTTATTTGCATCTTGTGTTTCTTCTTTTCGTAAGAGCAGTAGCATTTTCACAGACACTTAACATCAATGTCAGCACATTTTGCACCAATCCTTAAAAGCATGCGATATATAAAACTTAATGTCGTATCTAGTCTTCAGAGAAAACCTCAACCCAACAATCTTAAAATCATCTGGATAACTAAACGTTTTCTCCAAATGCAGCAGCACTTCAAGATCTTCAGTTTCTACATGATCATCGCCTTCACCATTATCTTCATCTTCACTAGTTGACATAGGTTCTCGAATCTTCTCATCATCCCATATATCATCTCCATTGTCTGCATCAGTCTCATCTTTTTCATCTCTCCCACCCTCTCCAAACTGTGCTTCGAAGTCTTCGCAAAATTCTTCTTCTACACCTACACGGTTTCCATCTTCCTCTTCAAACTCTTCAGGGTTAAAGTATTCCAGGTTTGCGTCTTCCAATTCTCCGTCTTCCTTGCCAACAGCTTCATACTCAATATCATCCCAATCTTTGTCGCCAACAACCTCACAGTCATCTCCACTTACAGCCTCACGACCTTCATTACTAACAGCCTCACGGTCTTTTAAACAAACAACCTCACTAATTTATTTTATAGGGGCATTACCTTGACTAACAGTCGATTCGGGAACAGTCAACTCGAGAGCAGTCAACTCGGGATCAATCAACTCTGGAGCAGTCGACTCGGGAGCAGTCAATTCGACATCAGGTTCTTCGCCGGCATTCCTATCCCTTTTTCGTTTACGATGCGTGCAAAACTTCTTTCTCTGCACTATCAGTTGACGACCTAGTAGAAGAGAGAAATTGAAGATGAAGAGAGCAACTCGAAGAAGAAGAGATAAATATATTTAGGGTTTCTGATTTGGGCATTTTGGGAGATCGTAAATTGATTTGGAGGTTTTCTGCTGATTAAAAACGTCGTCGTTTTGTTCATTAACAGATCTAATAAACGGACACATAACCCCGTCTGGTTGCTCCGTTTAACCAATTAACGTTGTGATTCAATTGGCGAAGTCAACAAAACTTGATAAATTAATTACCAGTCAACATAAAAATGAATATTAAATTTATCTGAAGAATTCGTGTTTTTTTGAAAGGTAAATGCTGCTTTTTATAATATTTTTTCGTATTAATTTTGTTTTTCTATTAGAAATAATACGATTCTGGGCCTAAAGTTATGGATTCAGTCACGGTCCACACAATGATCTGTGGAACGGGTAATTTAGTAATTTTTGCAGCAAGTCAACCAAAACAAGACTTTTTAATTTCTCTCTCTCTCTCTCGCTCGATCATAAAGAAGTTACCTTTTTTCGCTTTGCCGAGAAAATCAGACAGAAGAAGAAGAAGAAAAGCGAAAAAGGCAAAACATGAAGGCCACGACGAAGACTCCGATCCACGCGGTGTGGTCATGGGTTAGGAGGCAACCTCCGAAGGTGAAGGCTTTTCTCGCCGTGGTCACTGGCATGGCGGCTTTGGTTCTTCTCAGATTCATTGTTCACGATCACGACAATCTCTTTGTTGCCGCTGAGGCTGTTCATTCCATCGGGATCTGTGTTCTCATCTACAAACTCATGAAGGAAAAGACCTGTGCCGGTACAATTCCATATTTCCTTGTTTACTTTTCTCAACATCCCTTTTTAGGGTTTTTCAACTCAGTCCTGCCTGCCCCCTCAGCTTCTGATCTTTATATATTCGTCTGTTCTTGGCAAAATTACTTGTCAACGTCACATCTCTCTTATTTATTCCTCATAATTGCGTCAAAAGTTTCGGGCTTTGATCAGGATTTCATTGGTTTACCACTATTGCCTGCTCCCGGAAGTAGCTTTTAGTCGTAATTTATAGAATCACCTTAATGATAACCACCTCCAAAAGTGTATACCTTCTGTGTGTTTATATTCCTTTGTGAATGATTTTGCAGGATTGTCTCTGAAATCTCAGGAGCTTACAGCAATATTTCTAGCTGTTAGGTTGTATTGTAGCTTTGTAATGGAATATGATATACATACCATTCTGGACTTGGCTACTTTGGGAACAACTCTCTGGGTTATATTTATGATCCGTTTTAAGCTAAGAGCTAGTTACATGGAGGACAAAGACAATTTTGCTCTCTATTATGTGGTAAGTCATCTGGTTTTGATCCTCGAGTTGTTATTAATAAGATTTTTAGCTTTGCAGTAACAATGGTTTGTGATTTTAATTTTTGCAGCTTGTGCCCTGTGTTGTGTTAGCTGTGTTGATTCATCCATCGACCTCTCATAACATATTAAACAGGATTTCATGGGCATTATGCGTATACCTTGAAGCTGTTTCAGTCCTGCCTCAGCTACGAGTGATGCAGAACACAAAGGTCACAACTTTTTTTCACAATGGCAACTTGAGTTCTGAACGGGACACATTTGTTTTACTCTCTAATCCACATCTATTTGGTTGTTTCAGATTGTTGAACCGTTCACGGCTCATTATGTTTTTGCACTTGGAGTAGCAAGGTTCCTTAGCTGCGCCCACTGGGTTTTACAGGTTAGTTTTGATCCAATAGCAGTTCCTATACTCAATTGGATCAACACATGGAAAGTCAATTTCGAATGCTGAAGGTGATCTAATACAATGTCTAATGTGTTGAAAACAGGTTGTGGACACGCGGGGACGGTTGCTTGTAGCATTGGGTTATGGATTGTGGCCATCAATGGTTCTGATCTCAGAAATTGTTCAAACATTCATCTTGGCAGATTTCTGTTACTACTACGTCAAAAGGTACACGTTTAGTCCTTCACTTCACGTTTTAGCTATTTAGCGCTTCATATAACTCAAAAGTTTCAACTTTTTCTTCTGCAGCGTTTTCGGAGGCCAGCTTGTTCTCCGGCTTCCATCTGGAGTAGTATAAGCTAAGAAGATAGATATACTCCAATGATGTCCGATGAGCTTGCCAGAAATTATAATCGGAAAAGACAGCTCAATTTTTTCTTTACCTCTGATTTCACCGTTTGTGTCTGAGGTTTGCACAAGTGACTCGGTAACGAATTAATTTTACTGTGTTGTATATTTTTGACTATGGAGGGAGGGATTTTATGTCTGTCCGGTCGATAAGTTACCTTTAGTCAAACTGATATTTTTTTCACTCGGGTCTCCGGAAAACAAACTAATATTTTGTTAACACTTAAAAGCGAGGACGTCTTAGAACTTGAAGTTTATTATCGATCGAGTAATATAATCACCGGGAATCAGTGAAACTGCAACAAGGATGTAGAATGCATTTAAAAAAAAAAAAAAAAGTCACGGTTGATAAAAGATGAAAACAAAAGTTAAAGGTCTGAAAGGTTTTTCCCATTAATGAAGTTGATCACTCTAGTGGCAGTTTCCTCTAGTGCAGCGGTCACAACTGTCAAGTTCTGCAAGAACTCTTCTGCCGTAGGTTTATCTCCGTCCACTAGATCGGTCACGGCTTTGAGGAACACGACTGGTACTTTCAGAAGATCAGCCACGTATGCCACAGCAGCACCCTGAAGAATCCAGAGCCAAATGAGTTTCAATATCAACATATTTCTTTGGTTTTCTTGCTAGATTCATTAATTACAGAGCTGAAAACATCACATTACCTCCATGTCCTTTAGCGTAGCATCATTGGCAATGATCAATGATTCGTCTTGAGTGGACATATCCAACGAGTCACCAGTAGATAACCTGCCAATCTGAAACCCCCATTTTCTGTAAAAATTGAAATAGTTAAAAGATCCAAGTTGCATCTCGAGTCTATTAAATACCTTCAGATTGAGTTCCTCGAGGAGATTGGGTGTGGAGAATGCCTGACGAAGGCCAACTCCATACAGATCAAACATCTAAAGAGATACACAAACATTGCTCAGGAACTTGCAAGATGAAATGGGAAAACGGAATCACTAAAGATGAAAAAAAACAAAAGGAAGGCGAACCTACCGGGATAGGTATTCTTCTATCATGGAATAAAACATCAGATACAAGGAATACATCGCCTATGTTGGCTCCTTTAACCTGAATATGTTCAGTCAATCAGCAATTTAATTACATGAAGATAAACCAACTTCCACAACATGAAAATAGAGATATCAGGGATAGAGAGATTTTTCATGATGCAGAAGACTTTGGAATTAAATAATCAAGTTCAGTAGTAAATGAGTAACTAAAACAAAACCCAAATATGATCAACTACATTCTCGCAAATAGGAAAGAAAGAACGGAAGGGGTTCTTTTGCAAGGATGCTGGAAGACAAGATAAGAGTACATGAGAAGTAAAAAAAAAGGTACCTTGAAGCCACCGCAGGTTCCGGCATTGATTATAATGTCAGGTTTTAATGCTTGGATAGAAGCAAAAGTTATGAGAGAAGCTGGAACAGTTCCGACACTATCAATCCCTGGAGAGAAATATCAGTTTCCTAGTCAAGCTCATTTCATCAAAAACATAACACGAAGAAGCTCATACTAAGCAGCAATGCACCGACTTGAAAAACCAAAGCTAGCATAACTAAAATCCGAGGTTCATGAAAGAAAAACCGAGAGATTCAGTAAGCTAATCATCATATATTTGAGAGTAAGAAAAAGCAAAAGTGACCTAAAGCTGCATCTCTTCCGGGGCAAACTACATTGATTCGAAGATCGTTATGCACGCCGTGATAGAGAACCCAGGGCAATCCTTTACCAAGCCTGCGCAATATCATAAACAAAAAGCGGACTTTAAGTAATAGATTCATGGAGATCAAATTCGAACAAGCAGAATCAGCAAAACCGTCAAAGAAAAAAAAAAGGAGAGCTCTTAACGGCGAATCAGTAGTTTCAGAGAGTCCGAACTTGTTGACCAAAGGTAGAGCTTCCGCTTGCATAGCTGCAGCTCCATCAGAATAAGAATTAAGAAGAAATACAAATCGATCGATTCGGAATCTCCTCTCCATAACTTAAATCATAAGGATAGATGTAGAAAGAGTACAGTACCGATGACGAAGACGACGGTGGAGATCGGTCGAGTACTCTCCGATTGAGCAACCTCAGGTTTGTCGATGTCAACAGATCCATCTCCATGAGGAGCCATGCCTTTCCCTCGATTCTCGACGATTTTGATTTCCCAGGAAAAAAATTCAGAGAGAATCGGGAAGACACGGCAGGAAAATCCGGCGAATACGATTGTTATTCTCGTGTTTTTTGGGTCCTCCCGTCTATTAGAAAACAAAATAAATTTTATTTTCCTCAATCCTTTTATTAGTTTCAGACAAGCTCTTGTAATCAAATTCTTCATTTTAACTTCACCATCTTTTTCCCACTTTTGTAGCCTTTTTTTTTTTTTATATATATATATAACTCAAATGTTCATCGTCGTAACCATTCAGATTTCATAAATAATTTTATAACGAAATAGAAAAACATATTGCATATCCCATGATAATTAAAGAAAAAAAGAAAAAAAGGCATGAGCATAATAATCACCACACCCACAAGAGGTCAAACCCCAAACTTTCAATCTGTTTAGAAGAAGAAAAACCCTCCATTTCTTTTTTTTTTTGTAACGTGGTAACTAGAAAATGAACGGGCTTTTCTTATACATACATCCTGAAAGCAAAGACGGGTTTCCTCATTAATCTAAAACTTCGGGTGGAGTGAAAACTCTAAACCATAACATTTTTTTTTTATCTTTTGCTTCTTCCCGTTTAAACGACTATGATTATTTTGCAGGCTCCTCCTCTGTTTCAGTTGGAGCCGGCGGCAGCAAGGTAGATGAGGTGAGCGGCTCGTGAACCACCGAGTTTGAGGAAACCGATATCGGATTACCCTCAAGCTGCAACATTATACTTCCCAATATCTCCGCCATTGTTTTCTTAAACTCTTCTTCCTTCACCATCTTTCCATCATCTCCATTCACCATCTTCAACGCTTCCATTATCATATTATCCATCTTTAAAACAAAACAACCTTAACTAATCAATCTCGTTGATACAGAAACTCCACTACTATTTTATTAAAACATTAGCTGTGTTTTTTTGCGTTTACATCTTACTCACTTATAAAACTATTTGATCAAATCAGTAGTTGTGTATCATTTTGCCAACGATATAAACAAACAATTGTAACATGTAAATTCAAAGACAAATCGAAATGACAAAATATTAAGACCGGACATTATTTACCTGCGACACCGCGCCTATTGGTGGTAAAGTCGCAGATGGTGCAACGGTGTCCAGCACAGCTCGTAGATACTCTTTAGACACCTTACCGTGACGGTCTTTTGGAATTGTCTCCAAGGCAACGTTTAGTGCCTGCGACCAAAACGTTCCGGATCGTGACTTGTGATTCGTTACCATCATTCCAAGTGTTGTCTTCTTGTTGCATCTAAGCTATAGCTAACATATATGTATGAAATATTACCTTATCGAATTCGAATTTATTGGATAAGAGCCTCCTGACGCCGCTCCCATCGAAGGTGTTTTCGCTGTGAGCAACAATCACGGGCTGTTCATTGAGACGTTGAGCCACTCTCTCCACGACTCTCTTGAATGCTTCCAAGAATCTCTCTTGAGACGCGCTCTTCTCTCTCTTATCTTCTTCACCAAGGCAAGAGTCGACAATTGGTTCTACGATGTTGCTCATTACCTGAAACAAGAACTTTGCTTTTTAGACAAAGCTCACTTGTCTCTAGCAAACATATAACATCAAACACGAACTTGGACATACATAATAATTCAATTGTTTTTTTTCTTATAAAATATATAATTCAACTGTTTGTTGGCGTTTCTACGTATTATAATTGTGTAGTTTTATTTCTAAAAACCACATTTTCATTGGTTTAATTAATATAAAAATAAAAATCGTGAATGCAAAAATCAAACGCATTTACGATTTACAAAAAGAAATGGAATATTTATAAAAATTTCTACATATAACCGCAGTATAATAATTCAACTGCAAAGATACGCAATGTTTTGCGGTTGGAAATTTATATATATATATATATATATATATATGCTTTATTTTATATTTTAAAATTGAAGTTCAATTAGGTACTATACGCCAAGAAAATCCAAAACATAATTTATTTTGAAACAGAAAAAGAAATGTTAAATCAAGAAATGACTATAGAAAAAGTAAGTTACCCAAGGATCGTTGGAAGGAGGCATTCCATGATCAACAGAAAGAGACTGGAGAGCTTTGATGATACAATCACGGAGCGATGAGTCCTCACTACCGGAGAGCTCTGAGAAGACTGAGACGATTTCAATTTCGTATCCGGGGCCGTGGATAAACTCCGAGAGATCCTCACCGTCCATCCTGAGGATGACGATAGGATCACGTTTCAGACCAGCAGCCATACCCAACAAAATGTCCGACAACACTTCTTTGAACTCTGTCTTGCTCACTTTCTCTTGACTTCCATGAGTGAATTCGTTTAAGACCTGAAATAGTTTATTATAACGTTACAAACGATGACAAAATAAATGTACGGATGAGACAGATAGAAGGTTGTTGGTTTAATCTCGTTTTCTCTTCTTTAAATACAGCAAAAACAAAACCTAACGATAAGTAATTGGATATTGATTTGTGTCCAATGAGGGTAAGCTTCGTATTCGGACTTACTTCTCCTTTGATATTTTTTCAACAAGCGAATCTTAATTGATTACTACGATCGATGTCCTCTTGGTCTAATCAATTGTATTAATCCACGTGATTTATGCGAAACACGACGTAATTTTGGGGTTTCCACGTCGGTAAAAACAATTACTACTTGTTTGTGGTTCACACTAAATAGTCTTTGTGATGTTTGTATGTCTTTTATTGAATGTTTGAAAAATAGGGGACGGGGTTTTTGATCTCGTCATAAAATATGCCATAAATAAGGGGTTTAAAGGAAAATGTGAAGTGGGATATATTTTTGGGGAAAAGGTTAAAGAAAGTCTAGAAACAGATGGTGACGCCGACCAAATGCTTTAAAACGATAAAGCTTTAACATAAATTGAAGGATACAATCATAAAACATTAGATTAGAAGAAATCTGGCATGAGGTATAAATAAAATAAACAATATTATAGTAAGAGGCTAACAGCCAGTTGGTTAATATTCATACAGTAACAAATAAATATCAAGTAGGTGAGGATTCGTAAAGCGATGCTTCGAGTTTGAAACGACAGCGAGAAGAGCGACACGAGGGGCTAGTTTTAAGATATGAGGATAAGGTCACCGACCAAAGCTATTACCATTTATTAAAAAAAACTGGTTTTATTATTTTGACTTATTTTACTCTAACGCAAAAACGCAAAAACGCAAAAACACAAAAAGGAAATAGAATGTATCCATCATTCCCCAAGTAAGTATCAAGAAGATGACTTAAATAACTATAGTAAAATGTTGAGATTCTTTTTTAAACTTTGTCGGTATTATAATTAGGCATTTTTTATTATTTAAGACTATAATGACCATTGAAGATCATAAAAAATAGTATGAACAAAGTGCCGAAAGGTTCAACTCCATCTCACAATTAAAGAAAATGCAACGGCATAGACCCCAAAAAGAAAAAATTATGGATAAAACATTTGTTTATAACTACAAAAAAATATAAATAAACACACAGATATTTTCTAATACATTAATACACTTTTTTGTCAGTATCATTTCAGACTTTTCATTTAATTTTTTTTTAATTTTTTATGATAGTCTAGGTATGATGATCATTCCAAGATCAGAATGAAAAGTCTACTAAATGCAAAGATCAGTAATATAGGAAAAACACTAACATACTGTTTATATGAAAATTAGCCGGACCATATATCACGATTCACGAATATAAAAGGTATCAAGAAAGAAGAAAAGAAAATTACCTCGGAGTAGATGTGATCGGAATCAGGAGAAGTGCCTTGAGCAGGCAAACCAAGAGCAGCGCCGATATCAGCAACGGCGGGTTGTAACTCAGTCACGGAGAGCTTACCATCTTCGTCTTGGTCTAACTGCTGAAACTTTTGTTCCACAAACTTGTCGAACACTTTCTCGTTTTCCACCAGCTCAACTATATCCGAGCCATCAAGTACTTGTTGCTGTTGCTGGTGGTTGTTGCTTTTCATGTCCATTTATGGAATCTTCGCTTCTTCTTTCTTTCTCTTTACTTTTTCTGAGTCGCGAGAGCCTTGTGAGAGATCTCGTGATGGAAGCACGAGAAAAGGAAGAACAGAAACTAGACACACCAGAAAAAAGAAAACGCCTTTTTTTCTCTTTCTTAACTAAGAGTGTGTGTTGTGTTCTGGTTTGTTTCGGACTTGACTGTTCTATATATGTGTATAGCGATCAGAAAAATATTAGTTGTTAATTGAAAATAGTTAAACAAATTTTTAAAATTTTCTTCGTATTTATGACTCAATTTATATAATTTCAATTCATTTTATATTTGTGGACTCGGCACCACCAAACGTATATTAGCCATATATCCCTAGCTAGACTATAACTTTGAAAGCATCTCGTCTTTTTTCCCCTACCTAAGATTACTAAAACTAATCATTTCATAAAAGGCTAATTTATTACTCATTGAACTTCCATTCGCATTTGCCCATTTTTGTAACATGATCGTATCTTTAAAAGAGACGAAGAAAGTTTAACTACAAGTTCTTCTAACTGAATATATATAGTGTACAATTTATAGAGAAATTGCAAAGATGTAATTATATTCGGCGCTTATTTTAAATTTAACATCTAAACCAGATTACCTGAATATTAAATATAATTCAAACATTTTTTATGGTCTGCCTTATTCGAACTATTTATAACTCACAATTTGGAAGAAATTTTACTTTCCCATAGGCCGTGTTAGGTTTGCTATTTCACTTTAGTACCGACAAGAACATCATAAAGAACACGATGTTTAGTCATAATGCCTGTCTCTTTTTTAACCAATGGTCGGTTCCTTTTTAATATCTTTTCAAACTAATATTTGCTATATGAATTATTTTTTCGAGTACTTGTAATTAATTATATCAGTTGACATTAAAAAAATTGTAGTTGCTCCAAAACAAGTTTAGAAAATCATTAAATTACACGATCGTGACGTATTATAAATAGAGACCGACGAACCAAGAAAACCCCAGAAAACAGATGTGGAACATCGAACAATCTTGACCACTTAATCTACTATGTGGTCCGTATGACGCGGGCAATAACACTTGTGTGAATATGCACGCCGGCCTATTATTATTCGGATAAAAATATAAGAATCAGTAACCGAGTCGTATTATAATTATATTTTCCATATAACTTACGGATCTAAATATTCTGACAACAGCCTCTTACCCTCTTGATTTGTTATGACGTGGCAGTCGTCGATGAAAAGTCGTGGGGACACTTGTTGATAATTAATCCTTGTGTGTTAGTCCGTCATTGGACGGCCCCTCTGAGCTGGCCTGCTAAACTTCAACCAAAGTCAAAGCCGGCCGCTATAGTGCGGCTATCTATGAATTAGGCGGTTCATTTCGTATAAAATTATAAACTTATCCTATTTGTGTTTCAATATAATTATTGTTTTAGACTGAAATAGCTTTAGATTAGTGACATTCTAGAATTCAATGTTTAAAAAGAAAAGAAAAACATAAATTTAAGAATCTAACTATTTTTGTTATATAATAAAATATTTAGTTTGTTTTTTAGTTCACGTAAAAAATATTTTTAAAAACCTATACTAAAACAGAGAGAAGAATTCCTATTTCATAAACAAACGAAAATATATAATATATATATATATAACTTTTTTTGGTAAAATGTTAAATCAAACGAAAACATATTCGTATATTCGTGTAATAGATTAAATTTCGAATAATTTCCTTACATTATTTTGTAGATGTAGATATTATCAATACAATAAAAATAAAATGTGTTTTTCCTGTGTTGACACATAAGCAATTTTATGTTATGAGAAGCTGACACTTCATTAAAAATCAAAACTAATCAAATTAAGACAATTAATACACATCAAATTTAATTAACCACTAATAAACTAATATTTATCCAGCTGTAATTTAATAAATATAAAATAAAACTCAAGACACTCCCGCAATCATCCGTTTTCGGACGGTTACGGTTGCTAGCTTTTAACAACAATCACGCAAATTGCTCTATATTGCTACGAGTTACTTGAAATCCGAAGATTTCAAAAAGTTATTTCCGCCAATGTTTATGGCAGCGGACAGTTGCTTCTGGTTCAAAATTTGTTTATTTTTCATTTTTTTATTTATATTAGTAATAATAATTTATTAGATAAATCAAAAATATAATAAAACAAAACTTTTATTTTTTTCGGTTAAATACTATCGTAACAAATTCTTAAATATATATTAACTAAACGAAAATATATTTATAATAAAATATTTCCCTAACCAGGATCGCTCCCACACCTGTAGCGTTCGTGATCGGCCTACTCAACTGGATTAAAATATTTCTTGTATATAAAAATATTCCAAATCTCTTAAAATAAATATTTGTATTAATTTAAGAATTTAAAATTTTTATTATAAATACACAGTTTTTTGTTTTTTCTATATAAATTATATATTGTATATATTTTTGGTAGATTTTATGTTAAACTCTATTCTAAATTAGAAGTTTCTTTCTTACTCTTATATATATTAGTTTTCATTAACTTTTAACTATATATTGTTAGTAAACTTTCAACATACAAAAAAATAACATATTTATTAAAAACTAATTAAAAACAATTAATTTGTACATAAAATAGTATATATATATATTAATATTGAATAAGTTTTATAAAAAAACAAAAAAAATATTTAAAACATGTTCTGCTGCGTAACGCGGACATTAACCTAGTTTATCTAATAGTTAGAAGTGGAGGAGTTGTTACAATACACTTTCTTCAATGTAGGATAGATCATAATAATCTTAACAAAGAAACAAAATGTAAAAGGACAGAATCCCTAACATCTTCCTTTTCTGGTACAAACTACAAAAGTGACTATGCCATCTTTACAAAAGAAAGAGGAAAGGAGATTTCGAGAGACCAGACTCTAGAATTTCGTTCCACTCCAAGTAGCTTTCACTAGATAACATTATACCTTTTGTTTTGTTAAATATTGGAGTTGATACTTTCTATCCAGCTTTTCTTATATGGGATTGCAAATGGTTATGTGGGGCAGGATCCATACAAAATATGTTACGTGTACATTTTTTCTTTCTTTCTGCACATGTACATTACTTGTACTGAATTATTTTATTTGTTTGCAAGTTAATTCACGAAACAGTCAAAAAAATTATATATATGTTTTAATTTTTAAGAGATGGTGTTGGCAAAAAAAAAAAAACTCTGATAAAATTGCATCACTAGCACAGGAATGTATTGACTCTGACCTAAAAAGAAAAACGTTGCATAGGCAAAGATGCAGTGGCCGTAATATTTTTCGTAGTGATCAAGACACTCAAGATGAATATGATGTGGTTCAACTCAAGATGTAACTACTTAAAGAATGATTTATGAAAAGAAGAAAAAACAATGTTATTCTGTTAATGAATAAAAAAAGTAGTATCGTGTGATTTCGTTTTTTAGATCATTTCAATCCTCATCATTCGTAATCATTGGCAAATGCCACATTAATGAATGATAATAATTTAGGCGTTTTTTTGTTTCGGTTCAAATTGTATTATTGAGCTTTGTCCAGATAAATTTTTGAATAAGGCCCAGTAACCTAAGAAGAAATGGTGGTGAGGATGAGCTGTCGATCTCATAATGGATATTATTGTCCATTCGCTTATTTCTTCTTCGTGTTACAGAGACGTGAACGCCATGCAGTTTTCCTGCAAAAGAGAGAAACACTGTGTTGTTTATTTGGTTGCAGCTACGAACGGAATGGTTAAATCCCATAAAAACGCTTGAGAGTTTTGGTGCAACAGAGAGAAGAACGACGTGTTGTTTGGAGCGTATAAAACGGCGGGCCCTCCGTTTTTTTTAGTACAAGGTTAAATTTTATACCATTTTCTGAGTTTACAAACTGTACATTGCTCAAACCAGCTTATTAAGATGAGCATATGCTAGAAAGGGAAAGAGATACAACCAAAATAAAAAGCAAGAGGAGAAAGCGAGCGCGATGTAGGTCTTTGGATAGAAATGAGCCAATCTCTTATTGTGCGATCCAGCCTTACTTGAACTCCTGAACAATCATTGTGCACTGATGTGAATATCCTTGCGTTTCCGCCATATCAAGTAACACACTGCATGCAATATAAGCTTGATGATGATAGTAGCGTTGGAGGTTGAAAAGTTTGCCTGCTGAATCCAAGCGGAGATGGATGGTAGTGTTGCTGGCGGGCAGGTCAAGATTCTTGAAGCAAAAGCTTGCCAAACAGTTGCTGAGAAAAAACATTCAAAAAAGAGATGATCATGTGTTTCCAAACCGTTAAAACAGAGCACACAAGTAGCAAAGATATTTAGTCCCCAACTTCTTAGTCAATCTTTCGTAGGCAATCTTTCTTTCATAGCAAGCCATGTGATGAAGGAATAGCGTGGAACCGCTTTCTTAAACCACACGACTTGTTACATGGCACTGAAGGAGAGTAAGCTCTCATTTGCTCCCAAGTTTTCTTAGAAGAGAAAAATCCTGCAAATGCCTCTGACAAACGACGTCATAGGTAAACATCCTGGCCCATGGAGTTATTTGGAGGAGGGATGGTTGTTAGTGTAATCATTAGCTGTTGTTACTCCTCAAATCTAGCTCACGACATCCACTGCTATAGAAGCTTCCCATCTCATTTGCATTATCCTCGGGCCAGTCTCGCCTATGAAACTAATCAAGGGACCATGATCATTCCAATGGTCAAACCAAAAGGAAGCATTGAGCCCATTTCGCACTTCACAACGCATAAAGTCCACAATATAATGCTTTAGGCGAATCATGCTCCTTACAGTTCTTGAGATCTGTGGAGAGTCCTCTAGTGTCCAGTAGCTCTTTCTCTGAAAGACGTTTCCTTTTAGCCAAACTACCCATAAGGAAATAGCATTTGTAAACAGATTCCATATTAGTTTTATCTGGAAGACAATTGCAAAGTCCTCTAATAACCGTATGCCTAGTCCTCCTTCCTCCTTTGGTTTACAAACATTTTTCCAGGCAACTCTTGCACCTCCCCCTACAGCCACTTTGTTTTTTCAGAGGAAAGCCTCACATAGTGAATCTACTTTTGCATAAAACATTTTGGGAAGGTTGAAAACTGCATTCCAAAAATTAACCATGTCATAGATTTCAGAGGAAATAAATTTTATCTTCCCCGCAAATGATAAATACCTTGCTGTCCAAGCATGTAGCTTAGAGGTGATTTTCTCAATAAAAGGCTACAAAGTAGTGAAAGAGATTCTGGCCAGGTATAACGTAGCCCCAGATACCTCGTGGGAAACGAACCGACCCTGATGCCTTGCAGGGCACTAAGAACTGCCACCTGAATGTCCGAATAACCCCCAAAGAAAATCTCAGACTTTAAAGGATTCACATCCAGTCCGCTTTGTCTCTTGAAGTGGAACATTACCTAAACTATGCCTTTTAGAGAGTGTCACGCACCATATGAGAAGATCAACAAATCGTCAACAAATAGAATATCAGTTACCAGAGGTGAAGAGCACTGAGGATGTAGCCGTATCTCTCCTCTTCCAACAGCATGCTCCAACAACTTTGAGAGGACCTCCATTACCATTATAAACAGGTATGGGGAGATCGGGTCTCCTTGGCGAAGGACAATTTTTCCGAGAAAAAACCCAGCTAGTTCCCCATTGATGGATATAGAGAACCTTGGTGAGGAGATGCATTCTTTAACCCATGTACAGAAGAGCGGAGGAAAATTCTGGGTTTCAAGTACCTTCAACACAAAATCCCAACACACTGTGTCAAAAGCCTTCCTAATGTCCACCTTAAGTATGCAACTTTTAGGGCATGCCACCTTTTGCTAGTTCTTAATCAGCTCTGAGGCTAGCAGCACATTTTCTCCTAGACTTCTCCGTTTCAAGAAAGCTACTTGGTTTGGGCTTACACATGTCTGTAGAAGTGGCTTTAGTCTGTTGGCGATGATCTTAGAGATGATTTTATAGGTCAGGTTACAACAGCTTATTGGTCTGAAATCTCCCATCTTGCAAGCTTCAGGCTGCTTTGGAATAAGCGTAATAGCAGTGTTATTAAAATCCTTCAGTAATAGACCATTTCTGAAGAATTCCTGAACTGCTGAAACTACATCAGACCCAACTGTTTCCCAAGATGCTCTGTAGAACTCGCCTGAGAATCCATTTGGACCTGGACTCTTGTTAAGTTGCATTGCAAACACTGCTCCCTTTACTTCTTCCACTGAGACCATTTTCTGTAGTTCATGTCTCTGAGTGTCACTACTTCTGAAGGAGAGTAGATCTTGCAGCTCTGAGACTAAGATAAGCGAGGTTGGCATACTTGTGGACCCGATGATGCCCTGAAAATAGCCAGCAGCGTGCTCTTTGATCTCAGTAGAGGCAACTATTTTCCTTTCATTTGAGTCTCTGAAGAAATGTATGTGATTCCTTGCAGCTCTTTGAGACACCGTCTTGTGGAAAAAACCGTATTTTTGTCACCTATGTTCGTCCATGTCACCTTTGATTTTTGTCTTAAATTTTTTTCCTCTGTTGATATAAGAAATTACCACTGCTTTCTGGCCTGATGTTCATCTCTGACTACTTGGGGCCCTGGATTTGATAAGACGTCTCTCTGCAATTGAGCCACCTTATCTGCTTTATCTTTGACCTTGGCGGAAATGCCACTGAAGGCTTCAACATGCTAAGGGAACGCACAAGCTTAAACTGGTTTGCTCCTTGAATAGTTTGAGGATTCCATGCTTGCCTGTCCGATTCTTGGAAATCTTGATGGTCCGCTACATGCAGAAAAAATTTGAAAGGTTTCTTGACAGCTTGTAGAATGGATGGTACCTGGATCAAGCAGGTTGCGTGGTCAGATTGAAAGGGCTCAAGGAAATCTGCATTAAGAACCTGGAAACAAGGTGGACCAGGGTTGGTTTATGAATGCATGGTCAATCTTTTTGGCTGCAGGCCTATCTTCTTGATTGTTCCACCATGAGAAAGGAAGACCCTTGGCTTGAATCTCAAACAAATCAGCGTCTTACAACGCTAAATTAATATCGTCCATCCCAGTTGTGTCGATAGGCTACGTTTGATATTCTGAATTATGAGAAAGCCTTAAGATTTGGTTGAAATCTCCTGCAACTGCCCAAGGAAATCTCGCCACTAGAGTATTTCCGTTCAGCCAAGACAATTTCTCCCACAAAAACTGTCTTTCTTCAAGAAGATTATGCGCGTATGTAAAAAAGACTATGAGCCTTACATTGAGGGCCTGGATAAAGATCCCACAGGTTACTAGTTGCGTCGATGCCTTGTAGACCACCAGGGAGACTGATGGATCCCATACCACTATTATTCTAGCTGTGATATGATGCTCAAAATTCTCGAAAGATTTCCATCTTGCAGGAATCGCTCTCGCTATCCTTCCTGCGTTTATTGGTTGTATATGCATTTCTAAAAACGCTACAAAAAGTGGCTTACGGATGTTAATCCATTCTCTTGTTAAGTCTTGACGTCTGCTACTATTCATACCTCTTACAATTCCACACGAGAAACATATAAATATGTTGGTTTATCGGGACAGTGTGGCCTTGCGACCACCCTTCCGGCGCGTGACCAGAATAAATGGAGCTTCTGTTTCTGCCTCTGCTGCATCATTTGCAGAATATCGTTCACTGCCTAAGTCCACGATTGAGGGAAGCAGAATCTCTTATGCTTGCCCAACCTCTGCAGAGGGACCCTGTAACAACCGCGATCCTCGCTAAGGGCGGCAGGACGGACCGTGGTCGGGAATGGGGAAAGTTTGTCAAAGAAAAGCTAAGTTCGCCTGTTCCATGGTCCGGAGTGAAGAGCTAAGTCCGAAAAATATATGACTTAGCCGAAATGTAGAGAGAAAAAATCAAGAAAGACCGGGAAAAAGAGAAGAATAAGCTCGGGTGATTCGAACGAGCTGGAAGTAGCTAAAACGAGCTGGATGGTCGAGCTAAACTAGCTGGGTCAACTGGCCAAGAGCTCAACGTTGCTGGACATAGTGATCGACAGTTGGGTCATCCGAACTGGAATCCAATGTAGCTGGACCAAGTGTTCGGTGGTTGGCACGGGCGGTTGGCACGGATAGTAACTGTCGAGTCAAATGTGTAGATATAAGCGTACCAAGTGTACAGAACGATTGTGGAAGTTACCAAGCGAAGGGACGTGGCAACCTTTCGTTTGGTAAAGCGGTTCGGGGAAGTTACTAAGGAAGAATCGCAACCATTCGTTTAATAAAACGGTTGTGGGACGAATCGACCATGTCCGAGGCTAAGTATGTACGGGTTGGCGGGTGACTTGGGGATTCAGATAAAATCCGCCAAAGCTCGGCTGAAACCTAAGTGATTATGCTAAGTCTCGGAATGGATCGGGTATTAGAAAAACAAAGGGAAAACGTTAAGGGATGGGATCATATAGTCATTGATAGGCGAATATCCGCATCACTAAGTAAAATGAGATTACTTACGCCTCTTTGATTTCAGGAAAGGATGGTGATCGTGGGAAGGAATTGGCCTAGACGCGCGAGACAAGAGCTAGGAAGGATGGGTGGTGTATTAGGCTTGATAGTTTGAGATCGAACACTTGTAATAGCCTATAGTGCAAAACTCTAAAAGTTGTATCGAATCCTTTGTCAAATAAATAAAATCCAGTCGTTTAACTTATATAATGCATATCAACTCTATATTTTATGAATCTCAGAATGACCGTGTTAATCAACCTCGTTTAAAGAATAAGACCATAAATATTCGGATTGAATGTCTCGGATTACTTAGTGTTTTTCGAGTGGAACAACCTCTCGGACTTAGTGTTCGGGATGGGGTGTTTCAAGTTGGAATCAACGCATGCTTGCTCTTAGGACAGTCTCGTGTCGGGTATGGGAATACCACTCATCCGGCTATAGAATCTCGCGCTAGGATTAACTTAGGTTTTACTTAATCTTGCTGGGATTTTCTTATGGCTAGGTGATTCTAACATGTTTAAATCTCATGCGGGAAAAAGGAAAACCGGGAAATATAAGAAGGACAAGGCACCAGCGGATCCAAGTACGGTTTTGGTAGATGGTGTCAACCAAGGCATGACTAATCTAGTCGGTCCTGTGACTGGGCAAATCGGCACAACACATGTGGTGGAGACTACGCATGCCGAGGCTCCGGATGCAAATGTCGGGGAGGGCAAAAATCGAGAGGAAGTGGTTTAATCGTCAAACGTGCCTCGGCAATCTAACCCGAATGGGGGGAATGATGGTAACATGGTTGGTGGGAATGACCGAACCGTGATGCCTTCGGCTCGAGAAATATGGGCGGCGTTGCAGATGATATGCTCAAATTATCCCTAGAGCTTACTCTCTCAAATTAAGAGATCGATGCAGTACTTAGGGGTCGAATCCACAGAGACTGATGTTCACACAATAGATTAGTAGTTTGGGTTTTAGCTAAATAGTGATTAAAGAAAAGTAAAACAGGCAAGCAAAAGTAAATGTATTTGTTTTCAAATATTGAAAAATTAGACTTAGGGATATTCTTCAGGAATTCAGAATTGTTAAACAGATATGCATTGCAGGGTTGGTTAAGAACCGTTCTTGAACTCAAACACAAAATTCAAACCAATCAACTTTCATTGCAGAGATTATCTATGTCTACAACAGTGAATCCCAAATTTCTTTGCAAATTCAACAATCAAAACATGCATTAAATCCAAGTTCGATATGTTCACAAAATCCCTAAATCAAATGTCTTTGCAGATAGGTATTTTGCTCATCAAGGTTTAATTCAGGAAACCAATAACACTTTCGTGTCTACCAATTATCCTATGATCTAAATTCCAGTTGATCAGTCCAGAACTAGCATTAATCTCAACCTAGATGAAGAACCATAAGATAACCCTAACATAGCAAATCTAATTCAACAATTCATCCTATCCTTAGAAAAACTCTAAATCTAACAGGTGAATTACTCAGACATAATCATTGTAACACAAATCATAATCTGAATAAATTGCATTAGAATAGAAATAAAGGGAGTTCGAAATCTTCTCTCTGCAATGAGTTCTGATCTGTTTCTCCCCACAAGCTTTCAAAATCCAATTGCCAAAAATAAGTTAAGATCTGTTCTAAAACTCTAAAAACAACTATTTATACACTAAAACACGTCAGGGACTTGTCTTGCAATTAGGGAAAACTTCTGGGTCATTATGTAATTCTTCAAAAGTCTTTAAAACTCGTGTGCAATAAGTAGTGGCGACCGGTGTCGAGCGACTCTAGGAGGCAGTGTCGATCGACACCAACATCCATCGTGATCTCCAACTTGCTCTTTTCAGCTACAAAATGCCAAATGCTTCCAATCATCCCAATATGCATCCAATGAGTCCAAAACGTATCTGAACCTACAATGACTCGATAGAGACACAAAAATACCAAAAGACTCTAAAAACAGGACTTATATCATGGTTAAAAACCGTAAAAACCATGATATATCAACTCCCCCAGACTTAACCTTTGCTTGCCCTCAAGCAAAACAGAAACTTAACCTGTGAAAGAAGTTTGCAAATCGCGGAAACTCCCTTTCTCTTAAACCAATGCATTGAGTATTCAAACCAAAATCCATATGTTCAACAGACCAATTCAAATCCAACCTCCATGTACTTCTCCGTAAGCTTTTCTGTACCCCAGATTCACTCCACAATTCCACAACATTTCCCATTAGCCTTCATCGCTGGGTCTCATCAATGAAATCAGTGCCAAGGACATTCTAGACTCATTCCCATTCAATACCATGACAAACTAACCAACTTCCACATCTTTTTGGTACTCTTTCTCTCCCCCAGACTTATTATTTTCTCAACATCTTTTGTGTTGTTTTTTTTTTTTTTTTTTTTCAAAAGTGTAGGCGAATAATGGTATCATAGGAAATTTTTCTAACCTCGCTTCCAACTTTTGTGTGATCATTCCTTTTGAAGTAAAATAATGGGGTCGTTGGAAATTTTTCTATCCCTTTACTTTGAAGAAAATCATATCATCTTTTCTGCAAATAAACACACTCTTTTTACTGAATAAAGGAGAGGAGTACCATCACTTTTTCCAATTAGGGTTTTTGTTTGTCAGGTAAGAACGAGGAGTCAAGCCCTAAGAACACCAGCTGCATTGATGAGGTAAAAGGAAGAGCTCAGAAATTAGCTCCAGCTTGTGTGGAAACTGTTGCAAAGTATGTGTCTTTCTGGTTTACCAATCAGCTTTTGGATTTTTCATTAGTCGCATCTGAACTGAATCTGCATCATTAATCACTCACACACATAGAATAAAAAGAAAGATCGTAATTCTCTAACCAGTTTTTGACTCAATAAAACAAACTAAATTTGACTAAATAAATAAATAACTAAGTATGACAAAAACAAACACAAAATCAGCAACAACCTCCCCCAGACTTGAGTATCACTGTCCCCAGTGATATCAAACCAAGGATTGGTAACAGAAAAAGAAACCAAATGAAATAATATGGATCGAAGGAGTTACCTGTGCCTGGTGGCGAGCGACACTCATCGTTGGTGTCGACATATCGCTGGAAATCTGTAGTCTCCATGGGGAGCGCTGGTGTAGGCGGAAACTCAACAGGTGGACCTCCAGCAAGGTCATGAACAGGAGCGTCCTCTGCAGCAGAAGGAGCTGAACGTGAAGAGCTGCCTCGACGAACCCGAGATGGTGGAGCAGCAGTCAGCAGGCGAGAGTCGGGCTCGAAGTCAAGGCACAGAGGATCCTCTGTAATGGCCGTGAGATCCCTCTGTGGCAGCTGAATCAGGTGGGGGCCTCGCGAATCTGTGAAGCACCAAAGCCACTCGGGCTTAATCCAACGAGCACTCTTTAGGTACTCCTCATCCATGAGCGAGTGCCTGGTAATGATGCTGCAGCTCTCTGTAGCAATGCCACAATGCCTAAAAATAGGTGTCAACAGACTACCTACACTCTCGACCTTGGTCCCACGACCAGAAAAAGGCTTAGTCTTCAGAGAGACCAAGTGATGTGCAAACACAGCCCCGAAGTTAATATCATCATCTAGCTCAGGCCACTCAAAACTATCAACACACAAATCCCCAACAGCATAGTACAGAAGAACCATCTCAGACAATCGCATCTTGCCAGGCTCCATCTTACACAGAAATATGTTCCCAAAAAGACGAATGACATACCTCAGGACAGGATGGCGGACGTCAGACTAGGTGGACGTCTTCGAGTCATAACGCCCATTCCCAAAGTAGGCCCAGAAGGCCTGTGCATCGTAGAAAATGGTGGGAAGAGCCACTCCTGTTGGGTCTCTGCTGAAACCATACAGCCCACAGAGATCGCGCAGAGACAACCTGTAACGAACTTCACGAATCAGAAAGGTGAGTGTACCTTCCTGAGCATTCTTCACAACCTCGTTCGTGTAGTAGACACGAACAGTGGCCAAGAACTGGCAGACCAAGTCAGGGAACAGATCGTAGTGCTTGGTCGCTATTGTACCCAGACCAATCTTCCTCAGAAGTTTCAGGACATCCTCCTTAATACCCATTCTCCTCAAAGCAACATTATCTGCGACCCTAGTTGGTCGAATCTCAACTCCCAACCAAGCATTATAAAACAGAGAGTCATAATCATCCTAATTCTCTGCAATCTCTCTGTAAATGCAAGTATCACTCTCAACTTCCTCTTTTGGGTTTTCTCCCAAACCCTGGAGATGATTATCTTCCTACCTTCTAACCGAGGCCATGGAGGACGAGATGGAGGAGCTTCCTGTGGAGGAGGAGGCGACGACGGCGAGGAGGAGGCGGTGGTGGTGGTGGCACGCGGTGGGCGGGAGGAAGAAGCCTCGCCGTCGCTTCTGTTTCTCTTCCTACGCGTTTCCATGGTTGCAGATCGAGGAAATGGAGAGTGAAATCAGATTGCTCTTGAAATTCTGATCAAAATGGTACCTGGAATCAACAAAATCACCCAAAAATCGCAAGAGTTAGAGAGGTTTTGAGATTTATGAAATTGATTTTCGGGTTATGACGCTCGATACTGGGCATATAAACTTATGGTATCGAGCGACACTGTTGACTAGTGTCGATCGACACTAACACCACGATTCGTCAACGAGGTAATCTATCGGTGTCGAGCGATACTAAAGAGGAGTGTCGATCGACACTGAGGCCATGGTCGGACAAGACTCAATTGAAATAAATCAAAACCAAACGAAATAACCAAAAAAAACAAAAGAGATATGATTTAGAGTTACCGCAGTGGGTTGCCTCCCACTCAGCGCTTGTTTTGAGTCATTAGCTTGACTTGACAGTTGATTAAACAGAGGGTGCATCGTCCAGACGAATAATGTGTCCGTCAGGGATAGCAGCATTCGCCCAGTAATGTTTGACCCGTTGTCCATTCACAGTAAACTCCTTTCCGTCAGAGTTCATGAGGACAACAACACCATATGGTCGGACCTCATTGATGGTGTAAGGACCTGACCAACGAGAACGCAATTTTCCAGGAAATAAAGTTAAACGGGAGTTGTACAGAAGTACCTGGTCGTTTAGTTCGAATTTCCTGGAGATGATCTTCCTATCATGATAGGCCTTTGTTCTCTCCTTGTACAGCTTAGAGTTCTCATAAGCATGGAACCGGATTTCATCCAATTCATTCAACTGAACCATCCTCCTGTTAGCAGCAGACCTGATGTTGAAGTTCATCATCTTAACTGCCCAAGCTGCCTTATGCTCTAATTCAACTGGAAGGTGACATGCTTTCCCATAAAGCAGATGAAATGGTGTGGTGCCCAATGGTGTCTTGAATGCTGTCCTGTAAGCCCATAGCGCATCATCCAACTTGGCAGACCAATCCTTCCTTGTCTTACTCACTGTTTTCTCTAGGATCTCCTTAATCTGCCTGTTGGACACTTCCATTTGTCCGCTTGTCTGAGGGTGATAAGGAGTAGCGACACGATGATGAACCCCGTGCCTCTTCAACAGCTTGTCAAAGACCCTGTTGATGAAGTGTGAACCGCCATCACTGATCACGATTCGAGGGACTCCAAAGCGAGGAAAGATAATGGTCTTAAACAGCTTAAGAACCACCGTAGAATCATTCTTAGAACTAGCAATAGCCTCTACCCACTTGGAGACGTAATCCACAGCGACCAGAATGTACTTGTTCCCAAAAGATGAGGAGAAAAGACCCATGAAATCAATACCCCAGCAATCGAAGACTTTAACCTCGAGGATGAAGTTCTGTGGCATCTCATGGTGTTTGCTTATCTTTCCTCTGCGCTGACAGACATCACATGTGGAGATGAATGCATGGGCATCCTTGAACATAGTGGGCCACCAAAACCCTGCTTGAAGAACCTTGGACACTGTCTTGAAGGTAGCGAAATGTCCTGCATACGCAGACTAGTGACAGTGAAACAACACATCTGAAACCTCTGATTCCGCAATGCATCTTCTGTAAACCCCATCGGAACAGTGCTTATATAAGTACGGCTCATCCCAGTAGAATCGCCTGAGCTCTCGCAAGAATTTCTTCTTAGCATACCCTGTGAAGTTATCTGGCTCATCTTCCACAGCGAGGTAGTTGGCAATATCAGCATACCACAGACGAGGTGAAACAGCGACAGAAGTTGCATAGCTGGCACAACCCAACTCCGAAGCACCACACGAGGGGTGTCGATCGACACAGGAAGTGGTGTCGATCGACACTAAGACCATGTGTCGAGGGTGTGTGTCGAGTGCACCATTGCTTGATCGACAACCATCCGTTTCTACGTATGTGGTGTCGATCGACACCTTGGTGGTGTCGGGCGACACTGAGACCAATCCGTAAGCGTTCTGCAGATTATGTCGCAAAAATGCCTGTAGATCATGCTGAAAACCGGTTTCGACCAGGTTTATGGCCTCCTCAGGTAGATCCTCGTGAATAGGAACACCATTGTCAATCCTAATCCTTGAGAGGTGATCAGCAACACCATTCTCAACCCCCTTCTTATCCCTGACCTCGATGTCGAATTCCTGAAGCAGAAGAATCCATCTCAACAATCTCGGCTTAGCATCCTTTTTCTGCATCAAGTATTTGAGAGCGGAGTGATCTGTGTGAACGATGACCTTAGATCCTACCAAATAAGTGCGAAACTTCTCAAAAGCAAACACCACGGCCAACAGTTCCTTCTCTGTTGTTGCATAATTCCTCTGTGCGTCATCAAGCGTTCTGCTGGCGTAGTAGATGACATGAAGCTTCTTGTCCTTTTTTTGTCCCAAAACAGCCCCAACTGCGAAATCACTAGCATCACACATAACCTCAAAAGGCAGATCCCAATCTGGAGGTTGGATAATAGGAGCACTCACTAATGCTTGCTTGATATGTTCGAACGCTGAGAGACAATCAGCATCGAACTCAAACTAAACATCCTTGCAGTGCAGAGCAGTTAGTGGCCTAGCGATCTTGCTGAAGTCTTTGATATACGTCTGTAGAAGACTGCGTGTCCCAGAAAACTCCTCACTGATTTTGCAGAATTTGGAGGTGGTAGACCCGTCATTACCTCAATCTTAGCTCGATCAACCTCAATCCCAGCTGCTGAAACCCGATGCCCAAGCACATACCATCGCGGACCATAAAGTGACACTTTTCCCAATTCAGAACCAGATGCTTTTCTTCGCATCGAGCAAGCACCTTGCACAAGTTGTCCAGGCAGTCTTTAAAGGAGGACCCATAAACAGAAAAGTCATCCATAAAGACTTCCATGTAGTCTTCGATCATGTCAGTGAAGATCGACATCATACATCGCTGAAAGGTCGCAGGAGCATTACAAAGTCCAAATGGCATCCTGCGGTATGCAAAAGTACCATAGGGACAAGTAAAAGTAGTCTTCTCCTGGTCGTCTGGATGGATAGGAATCTGAAAGAACCCCGAATATCCATCAAGGAAGCAGTAGTAAGAGTGACTAGCTAACCTTTCCAGCATTTGGTCAATGAAGGGCAGAGGGAAATGGTCTTTCCTGGTCGCAGCATTC